>CM033453.1:3755601-4190601 GCA_019425755.1 Amaranthus cruentus
TGTGGTTGTGCAAGTAATGTTGTTTCATTCTTGATTATGGCATTGTGACTCACATAAGGATTAGACATCTCAAATAATTTGAAAGAAGTTAAACTTGGAAATTGAGGATTTATGTGTTGGTTACCCAAAGGGGTTAATATTTTGGATGGGATTATATAATTATTGTTCCCATGGCAGTTTTGGATCATTACGGTCACTATGGGGGTATGCATACTTTAACCTCTGACGACCCGAACAGGACGGGCAACGTCTTAGGTCGGTGGTTGCCTTGGGATTAGCTCTCCCAAGTGTATTCCTCCAAAAAGGAATTGGATATTTAATGACTTGGACGACCCGAACAGGATGAGCAACATTACAAGTGGGGTATATTTGGAAATGAACATATTAGAGCCTATGCATGCTATGATGAACACTTTGCTTGTATTCCACTTGTTGATTAATTGTATGCTGTCTCTGACGTGTATTGGATTTGTTCTTTGGAACTTGCTATTTGTTCTCATTCGACGACTAGCAGGTTGATTGCAGGTGGGGACTGGAGTGAGGACTCAATCTAGGACCTATACCACCATGTTGCATCTCTTATCTAATAAAACTATGACAAGAATAATTTTCAGTTTTGAACAAAACTTAGTTGGTTTGGTTGTTGTGTCGTATTTTTCTTAATTCGTCTAGAGGCCAATGGGCTCTCAAGTTGTAATTTGGGATTACCGTAGACTCGTTACCATTTTAAGTTTTATTTTCGCTTAGTTATATTCATTTATGGATGGAACGTTGACGATCTTGGAAGGAGCGGTTCCTTTAAGTGTCCAATCTGTGAACCGGGGTCATATTTTCATATGATTATCCGGGTCAGTTAAGCTGGACTGTTACAATTGGTATCAGAGCCAACGTTCCCTTGGAGATATAGGAATACTTGACCTTAGCAGAGAGAGTTGGGGTATGACCAATGTGTTATAAAATGACTGCATGTAGAGTATTCTTATTGTGATGTGTTTTGTGGTATGTTTAGAATGGGACCGTTAGAATCACATAGTAATATAGCTGACCTCTATTATCAACGTTCTCTTAATAATTTTTTGTTTTATGCATATGTTCAGGAGTATGGATAAAGGAAAGGCCCCAATGAACCCACACACCCCTAACCAAACTAGGGACGTATTGAGGTTTGACCCGGAGACTGCATGGAGGGAGGTTTTGAATAATGATATTTGGAAAATAAGAAATGGTGAGAGTATCCAAGATTATAAGGAAAGGATGCAAATGATTAAGACAAAAACTGATAGGGTGTGTTATGACCTAGAGTTGGATCTAGATAAGTTACATCACTTATCCGAGTCGAGGAAAAGGGTAGGATCAACCCAGGGAGAGCCGAGTGGAGTTAACTACCAAGAAGGACCCTTAGCAGGGGAGGAGTCTGATGGGGACGAAGAAGAAGACCCCGAAGAGGAAGAAGAAATGGAAGAGGAGGAGCCCTACGAAGAGGTAGAGCCCATGGAGGAGGGAGAACTCCACATAAAGGAAGAATCTGATACAAATATGGAGCAGTTAGGGGATGAGTACTTATCTGAACCACCACTAGCGGAACCCAAGGTTCAGGCTGGGAGTGTTTTTGAGATGTGGAAACCTAAGTGGGAACCACCTAGCCATATAGAAAATTCTAGCGAAGGTGAGAGAGAAGATTGGGGATCGTATTATGATCTGTATGGATTTAGGGTTGAGTTGTTTTCTATATTCTTTTTTTCTTTCCTTTGTTTTGTTAGTTATGCATGATATATTTGAGTGATTTTAATATCTGCAGTAATTAATAATATATTTTTTTTTATATAGACAACTGTATATATGTGTGACTATTTTACAAACATTTAATTTATTTCAAAGAACCTCTTTTTTCCTTCAAAACTATGGGATCTTAGGATATTCTAGTGATTAGTACCCTTCCTTTATTTGCAGAAGATGCCTCCTCTCTCCCGAAAAAGGCTAGCTAGAAATGATACTAACCGAACTTTAAGGAGCTTGGTTAAGGCGTTAGCTGGGGTTGGTACACCACAAGTGAGATCCTTGTCTGAACAGGCCTCTGAAATGAGCAAGAGGATTAGCCAGAGCAAACCATCTCCTTTTGATGGTAAGGGAGAACCATCAGAGCTTGAACACTGGTTAAGAGAATTTGACAAACTTTTTGATGTAGTTGAGTGTCCAGAAGAATTAAAAGTTAATCAGGCGGCTTTTTATTTGACTGGGGAAGCTGATTATTGGTGGGCAAATTGTAACACTACAAGAAAAGTAGTTTTGGCCGACAACCATTACTGTGGCCCATTGTACCAAAACTTTTCATCCAAGGGATGGGCGACAAAATTATTTTTGTCACCACTTGTGTCGCCCAATTGCTGTTGCCCATGTATAAAATCATCGAGCCACATTTAATAGTTGTCGCCCAAGAATAAGATTTGGGCGTCAATTGTGTTTGTCGCCCATAAATTTAATTTTGGGCTTCATATTATATTTGTCGCCCAAGTTATTTCTTTGGGCGCCATATTAATTTATCGCCCAAGAGTATTGATCTGGGGCTTCATGTTTATTCGTCGTCGCCCAAACGTGCTTTAGGCTTCAAAAATTTTTGTGGCCTAATATCAACTATTGAACGTAACTCCAATATGGGCATCAAATTTACTTGTTGGATAAGTACACTTTGGGCTGCATCTTTGTTGTTGTTGTCCAAAGTCAAAGATTAATCATCATGCTTTTGGTTGACATTTTCATTACATATTTGCTTTTGATTTTCTTGGAATAATATAAAATATTTTAACCATAAAAACTGGCAAATATTACTTTTTGGCAATCAATGAAAAGTGGCCAATATATTGACAATAAGTTGTGCACAAATTACTTAGCCTACAAATTAAATATCTTGCACTTCTCATAAAATCCTAATAAACTAAAACTATATACATGAGGGTCATGTTTTAACTAGAAAACTATCTATGCGCGACATAAGCTTTCTTCCAAACGAACTTGAACATTCCTATGCAAACTTTAAATATTGTCACCTCAACCTGAAAGGAACACAAATTTATTAGAATATGCATAAACATGGTGAGAAAAATTTTTCATCAAAAAAATATAATAATCTTTTAACTTTGTCATATTCTTATGGTAATTAACTTGAAATAAACTCTTATCTTTGTCATATTCTTTAATCCTTAGACATCGTCTCATACATAAATTTAAAGATTGAAAAAATAAAAAAGACTGAATATCTTCATTATTTCTTAAATGATCAATTTTTTATATTCAAATATACTCCATGACAGAATCTTTACCTTTTACTTGAACATATAAATTGAAATTCAGTAACAATGTTCCAATTATTTTACCATTTCATTAATCAAAATTCAAAGAATTCTCAAATAAAAAATACATTGCTCTTCCCAAAATCAATTAAACACATTTGGCAATAATAACATAAAAAATATGAGGAAAAGAAAAATAATTCAAAAACAAACTATAATTTCACAAGAACCTCAACAACAAATCTTAATTTGTAATCTTGATTTCAAAAGAATACAAAAAAGAGTTATGTAAATGGGTAATAGAAAAGAGTTTCTATCAACAACGATTCCATTGAATCAACAAATAAATTATTAATGAAAATTGAGATATAAGAATTCATTGAATCAACAAAAAAGATTTAAGCAATTGAAAATAGAAAACAATACCTAAGAATTGTATAAACCAATTTAATTGAATAATCAAGAATTCATCCACAAGCTTAATAAGCAATTGGAGTTTTAAAGATTGGATCGAACTGAATAAAACCCACAAATAGCTTCTGGATCAATTTGTTTGAAGCTTCGACCGATGCTGTGTTGCGTCTCGACCGAATGTGGAGGCAGTCAAGAATTAATTTCAGAATTTGTTCTTATATAAAAAAAATCATTATAAGAATATATTAGATTTAGAACTTGGAAATTTGAAAAATTGAATGTGTATAATAAAATAAAAATTTATTTTTTTATTAAGCTGTTATTTTAGATATTGTAAGTATTTATTTATTTGATAAACTTGTGATTTAAATGAAGTTAAATATTTGAGATTTTATTGTCGTAACAATTTTTCGTTAATTGGAAAATAACTTGAATGAATATCAAATAAAATATTATATATCATAAAAATTCACTTTTGGCCAGAAAATGTCTGCCTCGTTTTGCATGTCGCGTTTTGGTGGGTTCGTTGTGTCATTTTTGGAACGTTTTGGGTGTTCGGTTAAATTAAAATTCGTGTAGACGCTTAAAATGATTAAAAATAGTAAACGACCTTTATAAACCATGGGATTTGATACCCAAGGTAATTGGTACCTTTCGGATGCAACGGTAAAGTCGTTTTTTTGATTCGCACATCAGAAGTTGTCGAATCTGACCTGTTTTGTGGTTGTACGTCCAATCTTCTAAATTAAAATGTACAGACAACCGACATGTTAAGGTAGATAAAAAAACGGCACGTTATTTAATTTTGAGAGTTAGTGTAAAAAAGAAGGGCGCCCTTTTAAAATTTTAATTCAAAATATTTGGATTTTCAATGTTTTATTTATTTGTCGCCCAAGAAATACCGTTGTGCTATACTTTATTTATTTGTGGCCCAAGCACACTATTGTACCACACATTACAAATTTTTCGTCCAAGCAAAGTCATTGTGCTACACATTATAAATTATCGCCCAAGCATTACTATTGTGCCATATATTTTAAATTTGTCACCCCAAGCAATACTATTGTGCCACATACTTTAAATTGTCGCCCAAGCATTATTATTGTGCCAGATATGTTAAATTTGTCGCCCAAGTTGTACTATTGTGCCTCACCTTTTAATTTTATCGCCCATAATTTATATGTGCTACAACTTTATGTTTGTCGCCGATAAGAAATCTTTTTTGTCGCCCAATATAAAATTTCTTGTAGTGTAAGGCGGGACTATTGGAGCAAACTGAGGGGATTTTCGATTGGGATATGTTTAAGAGGGCTATGCGGGAGAAGTTTTACCCCCTGCACGTGAGAAAGGACAAGTCGAATGAGTTTGCTCGATTTGAAATGGGTAGTTTAACTGTTGATGAATACTACCACAAGTTCATGGAGTACATCAAATACTGCCCAGATGATGTACCCACCGAAGAAAAGAAAATGCAACGCTTTGAACTGGGATTATCTTTTGATATCCAAAAACATATCGAAAGTGATCGCTACAGCACGTTAGAGCAGATGTATAAGCGTGCAACTCAGGTAGGGAATATTTTACGGAAAGAAAAAGAAAAGGAGAAGAGTAGTTTTACAGAGAAGAGGAAGGAAGTAGTAAGTCAGACCTCAGGAGCACCTGCAGGTTTCTATCTGAAGAAACCAAAGACCTTTGAGGGGTTCCAAGGGGCCGGTTCTGGTGTGAGTGCTGGATACAGGGGAGAAGCAAGGCCTGTAAAACGTTTGCTCGATCGGGATGGAAAGGAAAGGAAGTACTTTTGCAGGAGGTGTAAGAAAAACCACCCCGGAAAGGATTGCGAAGGGAATTTAGTTGAATGTAATTTCTGTCACAAGAAGGGACATAGGGAGTATGAGTGCTACATAAAGAAAGGAAGTGAGTGTCGACAGCTGGGGATACAACACCGGCAACAAAGCTAGATCAGCTTTGGGAGACAAGGCAATCGACCAACTGGGGGAGATCACCATAATAACAATGGTCAGAGATTCCAACGACAGTTTAATGGGGGGCAAGGTCGGACAGATGGCAATCGGGTTGAGGGTTCAGGAATACAACGTATGGGAAACCAAGGGGGGAGGAATGAACGCACAGCCGGCTGGTGGACGGGTATCTGCGGTCAGTGCAAGGGAAGCTGACCAGGCGACGGAGGTGGTTACAGGTACGTTCACCATCCATTCTATAGCTGTTAATGTATTGTTTGATTCGGGTGCAACTTGTTCATTTCTGGCAAGGAGTAAAGTAGGCGAACTGAATTTAGAAAATTTTGAAAAAGTATCATATACCGTGGCTGTTCCTTCGGGGAAATTATATATTTGTGATAGGTTGTATAAAGATGTAACTTTGAAGATAGGGAAAATTGTTTTTCCTAGTGATCTGTATGTGTTAGATATGGAGGGTTTGGAGGTAATTTTGGGAATTGATTGGTTAGGAAGATACAAAGCTACCATTGAATGTAGAGAGCAAAGAGTGTTATTGGTAGGACCACGTGGGGAAAACGTTAGATATAGAAAATATTCCAAGGGGCCTAAAACAAACTTAGTGTCGACCTTGGAGTTGCAAAGAATTGTGAGACAAGGACATCCTTTGTACTTGTGCCACATCATACAGGAAGGAAAGAAGGAGGTGGACCCTAATGATGTCGCGGTGGTGAATGAGTTCGTAGACGTTTTCCCTGATGAAATTCCCGGTATGCCACCGCAACGGGAAATCGATTTTACGATAGACTTGGTGCCCGGAACGGGACCAATTTCAAAGGCCCCGTACCGCATGGAACCAAAAGAGATGGAGGAATTGAAGTCTCAACTCGAGGAATTGTTGGATAAGGGTTATATCCGACCAAGTGTTTCACCTTGGGGCACTCCGGTGTTGTTCGTAAGGAAGAAGGACGGCAGTTTGAGGTTGTGTATTGATTATAGGGAGTTAAATAAGGTGCCGTTAAGAACAAATACCCGTTACCTCGAATAGATGATATGTTCGATCAATTGAAGGGAGCTGGGATATTTTCGAAAATTGATTTAAGGTCGGGTTATCATCAATTGAGGATCGCTGAGGGAGACATACATAAAACGACTTTTAGGACACGTTACGGGCATTATGAGTTTACCGTGATGCCTTTTGGGTTGACAAATGCTCCAGCCGCCTTTATGTGTTTGATGAACCAAGTGTTTAGCGCGTCCTTGGATAAATTCGTGGTTGTCTTTATTGATGATATACTGGTCTATTCGAAGGACCGAGATGAACATGAGGGACATTTACGTTTAGTTTTGCAGACTCTGCGGTAGAACAAATTGTACGCCAAATTTTCGAAGTGCGAATTCTGGTTGGAAAAGGTATCATTTCTGGGCCACTTTGTTTCTAAGGAGGTTTCGGTGGATCCGGTAAAAATAGAGGCAATTCGAAACTGGTCATCACCGAAGAGTGTCACCGAAGTACGAAGTTTCTTAGGGTTGGCTGAGTATTATCGTCGTTTTGTCAAGGATTTCTCGCGAATTGCTTGACCTATGACTTCGTTGATGAAAAAGGATAAGAAGTTCGAGTGGACTGACGAGTGTGAACAGGCCTTCATGACTTTGAAGGAAAGGCTAACTACGGCTCCTGTCCTTACTCTACCTGACCCTAAGCTGGATTATACTGTGTATAGTGACGTATCGAAGAAGGGGTTAGGTTGTGTATTGATGCAGGAGCGTAAGGTAATTGCTTATGCACCGCGACAACTGAAGGTTCATGAGGTTAATTATCCTACTCATGATCTGGAGTTAGCTGCGATAGTTTTTGCTCTCAAAATATGGAGGCATTACTTGTATGGGGTTAAATGCAGAATTTACACTGATTTTGAAAGTCTAAAGTACCTTTATACTCAACCGGATTTGAACATGCGCCAATGTCGGTGGTTAGAGCTCATGGCGGACTACGACTTAGACTTCATGTATCACGAGGGGCGAGCGAACTTGGTAGCCGATGCATCAAGCAGAAAGTCTAAACACTCGCTGTCTGCTTTGGATGGAGTCGAAGAGTTGCATTGGGACTTTGCTCGGCTGAACTTGGAGGTGGTGCGTACGGGTGAATTAAAAGAATGTCTGAGTGCCTTGGCTATTCGGCCTTCATTTTTCGAGGAGATTATGAATTCCCAGGATAAAGATCCGAAGTTGTTGAAATTAAAGGAACAGGCTCGGGAAGGAAAAGCGGAGGGACTCTTGGTTCACGAAGATGGAAGCTTGAGGTTTAAGGGTCGTTGGTGTTTACCGACGGGGGAAGAATCTTTGAAGGAACGCATTTTGGATGAAGCGCATTGTACGAAATTTTCAGTTCATCCGGGCGGTGATAAGATGTATCAAGATCTTAAGTTGATGTTTTGGTGGTCGGGAATGAAGAAGGATATTGCAGAATATGTATCGCACTGTTTGACCTGTCAGAAGGTTAAGAGTGAACATAAAAGACCCGGAGGTTTACTACAACCTTTAGAGATTCCAGTGTGGAAATGGGATGATATTTCCATGGATTTTGTTGTGGGATTACCTCGAACGAAGGCAGGGAATGATGCTTTGTGGGTGATAGTTGATCGTTTGACTAAATCTGCATGTTTCATTTCTATGAACTGTCGTTGGGAGATGGACCAATTAGCCCGAGCTTATTTTAAGTATATCGTGCGGTATCACGGCGTGCCCCGTACCATTGTGTCCGATAGGGATACACGTTATCTGTCAAAATTTTGGCAGACATTACAACAAGCAATGGGTACTACGTTGTTGTATAGTACATCGTTTCATCCACAGACAGACGGACAAACAGAACGAACGAATCAGATCTTAGAGGATATGTTGTTGCCATGAAGTGGCATGGGTCATGGGATGAACATTTGGATTTGGTCGAATTTTCTTACAACAACAGCTATCAGGCCTCGATTCAGATGGCTCCCTTCGAGGCTTTGTATGGGCGTCGTTGTCGTAGTCCGGTTTATTGGGATGATTTCACAGAAGCGGTTACTTTGGGACCGGATTTGCTTTTCCAGATGACTGAGAAAGTAAAAGTGATTAGGGATCGTTTGAAGGCGGCTCAGGATCGTCAAAAGTGTTATGCTGATTTGAAGCGTCGTCCAGAAGAGTTTGAAGTGGGGGATCGAGTGTTGCTAGGAGTTTCATCGATGCGTGGAGTAGTTCGTTTTGGTGCTCGTGGGAAGTTGAGTCCTAGGTTTATTGGGCCGTATGAGATTTTGGAACGAGTGGGTAAGATGGCCTATCGGTTAGCTCTTCCAAATTCCTTAGGAAAAGTTCATGATGTGTTTCACGTGTCTCAGTTAAAAAGATATGTTGCCGCGACCACTCATGTTAGACCCAGAACCTCTGGAACTAGATGCAACCATGTCTTATGCTGAACAACCTGTTCGAATTTTAGATACAAAAGTCCGTAGTACACGACGGAAAGATATTTCTATGGTAAAAGTTCTGTGGTCAAATCACGAACGCGAGGCAGCTACTTGGGAAACCGAAGACTCGGGGGTAGAAGGCGATAGAAATTTCGCGCGAATCAATAGATAAATCAATTTTAGTTGTCAGTTAGTTTTAAGTTTTCGTTTCTATGACATTGTGCAAGTTACGAGGGCGTAACTTATTTTAAGGGGGGTGGTCTGTAACACCCCGTTAAATTATCGATTAAAAAAATATATATATAAATTATTAATAATCAATTAGTCGATTAAGTATTAAATAGTCGATTAAATATATTAAATAATTATTCGAGTATACTTTTGTTGTGCGCGCGTTTCGTCGCGTAACAAGTTTATCGTGTAACGATTTTTTTTCCGTCTTACGTTTAAATCGAACAATTAATTATTTAAAAAATAAATAAATAAATAAATAAATGAAAGGGTAATTTCATGGGATGGTCGTTTGAGTGGAGGGTGTGGAGGAGTCATGTAACTCCTCCCTAATTACATGTTTAATGATAATTAAAAGGGGCATTGAAGTTAGGCAATTATTCCATGAATTTATTAGGAAATTAAGCATGTTATATGAGTGAATCATAGGAGGAAAATTTCAGAAAAATTCATTAGTGTTCTTTGGGTAGTTTCGGTCAAGAAGAGAAATAAGAGAAAAAAAAAAGTGAGTAAAAAAAAATTACTCTTAAGTTTTATTTTATATAGTTTTCATGAGTTCATAATTCTTTAACATTATTTACTTTGTTAGCACGATCATATTCATGATTTTAGTTATTGGGAATTATTAGGGTGATTTTATGAATTTGTTAAAGTTTAATTAGGGTGATCTTATTATTGGGAATTAGAAGTGGTTGAATATGTTGATTTGTATGTATGATGTTGATTAAAGTCATTGAATGGTGTAAAAGGAGATAAAAAAATAAAAAAATTTATTTACTTTCTTTTTTTAAAAAAAAAAAAAATAATAAAAAAAAAAAATAATAATAATAATAATAATAATAATAATAATAAATAAAAAAAATAAAAAAAATAAAAATCCTGGACAGTGGGTGTGTAACAGGCGCGCTTCGATCTTCGACTTTGAGTGCGTTTTCTTTTTAGTTTAGTTCATCGATTTCATTAAAAGTTACTTAAACGCTAAAATTAATTAAAAATAGTAAATGGGCGTTGAAAATTATGAAACTTGGTACCCAACCTAATTGATGTGTTCTGGACACAGTGGTGAAGTCGGATTTTTCATTTAAAATTTCTACACTGTCGAAATTGGCTGTTTAAGTTTCTGGTCAAGTATAGAACTTTGAACTATTAGGAATTTGATGAAATCGATTAAGATTATCAAGTCTTAGTGATATTTTAGTGGTATGGAATGAGTTAAGTGTGTGAACACGTTCTAATACGTGTTCGTTTTGTGTGTGTGATATCTAGGACCTCGATTCATAAGAGGGTGAAATTCCTGTCGTGCTCGAATACCGTTGTTTGCAGTGCTTAAAGGTACACGCTTAGACCATACTGTTTATGTGGTTGTGCAAGTAATGTTGTTTCATTCTTGATTATGGCATTGTGACTCACATAAGGATTAGACATCTCAAATAATTTGAAAGAAGTTAAACTTGGAAATTGAGGATTTATGTGTTGGTTACCCAAAGGGGTTAATATTTTGGATTGGATTATATAATTATTGTTCCCATGGCAGTTTTGGATCATTACGATCACCATGGGGGTATGCATACTTTAACCTCTGACGACCCGAACAGGACGAGCAACGTCTTGGGTCGGTGGTTGCCTTGGGATTAGCTCTCCCAAGTGTATTCCTCCAAAAAGGAATTGGATATTTAATGACTTGGACGACCCGAATAGGATGAGCAACGTTACAAGTGGGGTATATTTGGAAATGAACATATTAGAGCCTATGCATGCTAGCATGAACACTTTGCTTGTATTCCACTTGTTGATTAATTGTATGCTGTCTTTGACGTGTATTAGATTTGTTCTTTGGAACTTGCTATTTGTTGTCATTCGATGACTAGCAGGTTGATTGCAGATGGGGACTGGAGTGAGGACTCAATCTAGGACCTATACCACCATGTTGCATCTCTTATCTAATAAAACTATGACAAGAATAATTTTCAGTTTTGAACAGAACTTAGTTGGTTTGGTTGTTGTGTCGTATTTTTCTTAATTCGTCTAGAGGCCAATGGGCTCTCAAGTTGTAATTTGGGATTACCGTAGACTCGTTACCATCTTAAGTTTTATTTTCGCTTAGTTATATTTCTTTATCGATGCAACGTTGACGATCTTGGAAGGAGCAGTTCCTCTAAGTGTCCAATCTGTGAACCGGGGTCATATTTTCATATGATTATCCAAGTCACTTAAGCTGGACCGTTACAATAGATAGTTTGAACCACTGTCAGATCGTACCCGGATCCAGCGAATACAGTCGTCACTGTAGGTGTTTTCCGGGGATCCGATAAGATAATTTGAACCACTGTCAAATGGTACCTGGATCCAGCCAATACATTGAACAGGGCAACATGTGGACTAATTTTTTATACCGAAACCACTTAGTTGAAGCTAGTTTGGAAACGTTCTACGGGTCATTTAATCCTTTAGAATGTGCATCAAACCAAACTTCAACATTGGGACTGATTTTTTTAGTCAGTTAAAGTTGGTTTGAAAACAATCTACGAATCTAATAACTCTTTAAGAAGGTGCATCAAACCGAACTTCTAACATTTGATCATTAAAAGCAACTTTAAAAGTCCTTTATAATTAGAAAGAATAATGATCTCAAAGATTATGCAAGGAAATCTTCTAACACCCAGAAAACAAGGTGGTAATAAAAAGCTACCCCATCACATCAAACCCAATATTAGAATCTTGATCACTCAATTGAATCATACATCTCCGTTCATCCTGGCTCATTTTATTTATTGTTTTTTTTAAGATTTTTCATAAATAAAATTGTACATTTTTCTTAAATTGCACATATTCTCTAATTGTATTTTATCTTTTATTTTTGAGCCACGTAGCCTTTTTTTTTTTAAAAAAAACAACTAGTGTGTTCATTGTTCAATTGGATTCAGAAAATGATTCCATGCGTGGGGTACTAACGGTTTCTACTTTTCCAATTATATGCATTCCTTGCCGCTTCCTTCAATACCCGTTATCAAATAATAATAAATGATGGCTTTACTAATGACATCGTGGGCAACCAAGAATAAAAATTGATAAAGAACGCAGGGAATGCCAAAGGGATAATGAAATGGAAATTTTTGAAATTAGGAGAAATATAACAGTTTATTTTTAAAGTATAATCGGCAGTATTTGTTTTTATTGAACCAATATATTTTTAGGGGAGACATGACTTTTGTGTTTGTTATTCCACATGCGGCGCCAAACTGTTTCGAAAATGAAACGAGAAAGTGCAAAAGACACTTAAAATACCTGGAGATAGGTGTAATTGGGGACGATTGTTAATATGCTTAATCCTTCCTATAATGAGACCTCAAATCCTGCAATACAACGTTAGCCTTGCTCGGGGGTGGTTTCCCGGAAAACCCCTCCGACGCTCAAGTCAGATCGGGAAACTGAAAGTGAAGAATATATAATAATTAATGAAAACAAGATAACAGATTTTAGGATGAGTTCAGATCAATAAAATGATATTTGATTAAAGTATAGATACAAGAAGGCGGTGTATTTTTTGTGGAGTACGTTAAGAAGATCAAAACTTCCTCATGCAAATGAGGCTGACTATCTCTATTTATAGTGGTAGAAGGAGGTTATTTCTGGAGAGGTTGGATTATAATGGAGAAGGTGGATGTTAGTGGGCAGTTACCATCGATTACTGCAGTAAATAAAAGTTACGTGGCGGTTATATGAGATAGTTATTCTAAGAAGTTATTAGACTAAGGTGGGCGGTTTATAGTTTGTCTAAATAAATTACGGATTCTCATTGTTAGTATAACTCTGAAAATTCCTAATTCCCAAACATTCTAATATGTACGACACGTATAATCATACAAGATAGTAATTCAAAACCATTTTTGCCATTTGACACTTTCTCAATCAATTATGTCATATGTCATTTTATGAATATATCTTTAAAAAAAAGGTTCTTCAATTAATAAAAATTAATAATAATATTTAAATCAATAAAAATCTTTCATTTCATATTCTCAATTAATTCTCCGAATTGAACATAATAATATCTAAATTAATTATTATTAATTAATAATAAAAATAAATTAATAAAAAAATTAGACATTTTAATTATCTCTAGGTTGTTTAGAAAAACAGATTGGATGGAATATTGGTTAGAGAAAAATTCTCACATAAAAATCTTTCATTTCATATTCTCAATTATTTCTTCTAATTGAACATAATAATATATATATATATATATATATATATATATATATATATATATATATATATATATATATATATATATATATATATATATATTATATATATATATATATTATATATATATATATATATACTCATTACTTGATAATATTTGATATCACTAAAAAATTTTGGTCAAACTACAAAAAATTATTATTTGTTGATGCAAAAATGAGTTTATCATTTAAAAAACTTTCCGAAATTAAAGAATCAAAGGGTTTATTCGAAATTAAGGCTAAAGTCATATGTACATGGAAATCAATGGGTAAAGAAACTGCGTTACACATGATCTTTGATGGATGATGAGGTAAATTATTTTGTTATCTAACAAAAGGAATTATGTAATTTATCAATCATTCTGATAGTTTTACTCTCACTAATTACTGCTATAATTTTGTATTAATCCATGTCTCTTATATTTTTTTCCAATCGCAGAGTACTACAATTCAAGCCTCCATTGATTACTGCAATTACGAAACTTATGGATCTCGAATAGAGGAGCGAATATCATATTCCTTGAGCAACTTTAAAATCTACAAAAACAAGAGTGATTATAAGGTTTCAGAACATGAATATAAAATTTATTTCGCAAAGTCTATTTCCTTAAAAGTATGTCACGATTTAGTAGCACCACCTTATGAGATAAAATTTATGCATTTTAATAAAATTTTAGTAGATGAATGTGACTCCAGTTTTCTTATAGGTAATTTTCCTCTTTATTTTCATTATTTTAAACTTAATTTAGTTGTACATATAATTTGGAATAGTAGACACTATTTACAATATTATTATTGTAGACATTAAAAAAAATTTAAATGCAAACCGTGCATAGCACGGGTATATGCTAGTACGTATATAAAACTGGAATATACAAAGTTTTATTCTATTTTCCAGCTTACAAGTTTGACTTTACTTTACGTGAACAACGACCAAACAATTTAAACCGTTATTTTCAAATGAATGACATCATCACATAATTATACTGTTCGGCTCATTAATTTAGAATAAACACTAATTCTTAAATGAGACGGTCTCACGGTGAGACCATTTTTATTGGACTGATTCAATACACATATTTTGTTTTAAAGTAATCACTTTTAAACGTTAAAGTGATTACTTATAATTTTGAAATAATTATTTTTTATAGTCTCAAAGTGATTACTTATAACTTTAAAACGATCACCTACAATCTTAATATTATTTAAAAATAGGCGAATTATATGAGTTTGTCTCATGAGACGGTTTCATACAAGATTATAAGGTAAAAGATAAAGTAGGCTATTCAAAAAGATGGGTATTCAAGAATAAATTAGGGGGGAGATTGAATTTTGTTAATTAAGTTAAAAGAAAATTTAATGTATGATTAAAAACTGGTGATCTCGTTTTAAAAATAAAAACAAAGTGCTAATTAAATGTTCAAAGGACGAAGGGTGTAATATATACATCTTTTACTTTTAATTTTATACATGCATTTTTTTTGGTTTACTTTTTTACAAGAAAGTGACTCATTGTAACATCAAGTCATTTGCTCGATTCTAAATCACATAGTTCTAATCCCAATTGCTTGACTAACTTGACTTTCTGTATACTCGAAGGCCTTGTTTGGATTGGATAGGAGGAAATAGAGGGAAAAGAAAGAAAAGGTTTTAGAGGGATGAAGGTCTCCTTGTTTGGATAGCAAAAAGGGAGGGTGTGGATTTAAAGGGAAGAGATTTGGAGGGATAAATCCCTTCATTTTGTTAATATCCAAATCTCTCAATGGGAGAGAAGATTTGGAAGGAAAATGAAATTCCTTTATTTTCCCTCCTTTTCCTTTCTATACAAACAATGGTCTTTTCCCTATCTTTCCCTCCTCTCCCCTCCCTTTCTTTTCTCTCATAATTTACTATCCAAACATAGTGAAATGGTGTGTTGCGTGGAAGGAAATGAAGGAAAAGGAAGGGAAATTTCTTGTTTGGATAACAAAATAAAAGGAAAGAGATTTGGAGGGGAGGATTTGATGGATAATATTTGTTAAGGTTTCAATCTCTAGAGTTAAAAAGATTTAAAGGGAAAATAACTCTCATTTTCCTTCCTTTTCCTTCCAATTCCTCCTATATAAACAAAAGCTATTTCTTTTCTAGTTCTTTTCCCTTCTTACCCTTTCTTTTATCTCCAGAATTGTTAGCCAAACATAATGTATGAGTGTGTTTGTATGAAAGGATAAAGGGAAAGAAAGTAAAGATATTTAAAAGGATAAGGAGCCTTAGATTATTTGGATAACAAGAAGGGAGTAAAGAGATTTGAAGGGATTTGATGAATTTTTTATTTTAAGCTATCAATCTTTTGAAAGTTGGAAAGATTTAAAAGCTTATCTCTTTCATTTCCCTTTTCTTCCATGCTAAACAAACAAGAGTTACTTTCCTTCCAATTCTCTTCCCTCCTAAAAAAATTAATTCTAAAATAGTGTTTTCCGACGAATTTCCGACTATTTATTAGTAGGAAATTAGTCGGAAATTTCCTACTATTATCTTACTAACTTGGTAATCGGAAT
Source organism: Amaranthus cruentus (assembly GCA_019425755.1). NCBI lineage: Eukaryota > Viridiplantae > Streptophyta > Magnoliopsida > Caryophyllales > Amaranthaceae > Amaranthus > Amaranthus cruentus. The sequence goes on from CM033453.1 coordinate 3,771,719, forward strand.
TTCAAACTACTTTTCCGGCAATCCATGGTTAATTGGAAATTCCGACTGTTTTCCTACTAAAATGAAATTTCGACCATATTGAACCGACTATTTTGGGTGGACAATATTTATACTTTTTTTTGTAGTGTTCCTTTCCATTCTTTTCTTTCAAATTAAGTTGCTATCCAAATATAGTGTAATATAATAAAAATAATGTTAATTAATAACTTAAAAAAATTATTTAACATAGATGAAATAAATTATTAAAAATAATAAAATGGATGATGGTGATGTATCAATGCATAGGGAGGTTGATTAATACATATGATTACCTTAACTATTCATACTTAATTAGTATAAACCCAGACAACAGTACGTATAAATGAACATGGCCAGGTTATATACAGGTGTTGGGTTTAATTGGATTACTATTTCTGCGTAACACTGTGTGCTTAACTGTTTATTATTTTGATTACTGTTTTATTCATCTTGATTCACTATAATCATCAAACAGATATGGAACCCAGGCCAGGGGCTTTTTCAGATTTTTAGGAATCAACCAATACTTTGTCCAAAAAGCACTACATCTTAATAATAAAATATTATAATATAATTTACTTTTAGTGAGATATATTTAGTGACATTTAATTTAAATGTCGCTATTTCAAATTTCTAATAGTATATATATATAGAGGAATTAGTGACATTTATTAGACCTTTTAGTAGTATAATAAAAAATAACATTAAAGTTTTTTGCGACATAGGGTCTAGTGACATTTCTCACAAATGTCATTATAGACTATAGCAACAATTACAAATGCCACTAAAGACCAAATATAGTGTCGCTAAATCACTTTATAAACTTAAAATAAAAAACTAATAACTATTACACTAAAATTATGAATTAGTGACATTTTTTTAATGCCACTAAATTTAATATTGCAAAAAGTTAAATTTGTTATAGTGAAAGAGTCAACTTAGTCAAAAGTTGAATTATCATGATATATATGTTATTTCGTCTCTCTTATATTCTGATCAATTTGCACATTTAATTTTGTACACTTATCGATGCACTATTCCAATTATCTCTAATTATTCTTGGCTATAACCATGGGCCACACCGGGGGCCGACCGAATCACGACCCCCCTGCCGAAAATGCGGTTCTTTGTAATTTTGGCTTCGGCCACCCTTACTAATATATTATATTATTTAAAAAGTGCATAATCGTAACAAACATTACTATAAGTCAATAGTTGAGATAACATTTTTGTAATTTAAGGTAATAGATCAAACCCAAATTTGAAGTATTAGTTTTTAGTAGACTAATAAATTTAATTATATAATGTCATTACTATTTATCTTTTATAATTCACATTCATCCTTTTTAGTGTGTGTCTTTATATTTTTGTTATCTTAATTTTAATATTGTTTTTTAGAGACTTAGAAGACAAATATATGGTGTTAAAAACACTTACTTTTTTTTAAATAGGTACTTATAGAGAAGTTTCAACTCTATTTGTCAAATGTAATTTATGCTATTATTCAAGTTAATTTATGTCTACATGATTTTCAAATTTTCATAGGTTAACTAGATTTTAATAATAGAAGTAAATAACTTGCTAGTATATTGATAATTTACCCTCCATAAATAAAAATCCTAGTTTCACCCCTGGCTATAACTAAAGTATAAAGGATTGACATTTATATAATTTACAATGAACCGAATCATATACGATTCTACTTAGTTATGTTTTACTTACAGATGAAAAATAAAATCCCACCATTAGGTGATATATTTAGAGTAATGATATAGGGTTTTCTATATAATGAAGTTGGATTTATATGGTTTATTGTCGATCAACCGTTTGGTTAAGGTTAAGAGTTGCAATTTAAGAGCTTGTTTGGTTACTCTATTACCCTTGGAATTTTAATTTCTTAGGAAATAGTATTATCCTTATTTGTTTGGTTATAAAGAAATTTAAAATTCCTAGGAATTGTAAAATCCAAGGAAAGTTAATGCCTATGATACATAGGAAATTAGATTACCATATACCCCCTCGGTTATTATTAATTCTCATGTATCATTTTAAGTAAAATTATAAAAATATCCTCTAATATTTGATGTAACCGCCATTTTCCAAGTAACTGCTTCATTTCCCACCTTCATCACATTGTTAACCAAACCACTCATGGAAAGTTACTTCCAAGAAAAAGAAAATACCTATTGTCAAACAAACAACTTTATGCTATGTTTGGGAATGTGAATTTCATTTGAAAATATAGATTTGACATAAAATTAGTGTTTGGCAAATACTAAAATTTCAAATTTGGATTTCAGTCAAATCCACAATTGTTATAAAAATGGTTTAAAAATGAGGATTTGAGAATGACCTCCCAAACCTTGTCATTCTCAAATCCTACATTAATAATTTAATAATTGAAATCATTAATTTGAAATGAAATGCTGGTTCCCAAACACAACCTTAAGTAATTCCTAGGAAATTGACAAAGAAAGTAAATTCCAATGAATTACAACTTCCCATAGGAATTTAATTCCTATGTCAACCAAACGACCTCTTATTGTTTATGGAAAAGAAGGATAACCCAAACAATATTCTCCAAGAATTTCCGATTGAATATATAGAGAGTTCAGAGAGATTATTATTTTGTGTTTTTCAAAATCCACTTACATCTTGTTTGAAATTAAATATGGCACGTACTTTAATTTGGAAGCAATTGTACTCCTAGGTTAAACAAAAAATATCAATTTAATCATATTTAATTTAACTTAAATTGAATCTATACAATATACTAATGAAGAAACGATTAGTACATATATATGTCGACTTTACAATAAAAAATGTTCCGCTCTTTTTATTTCTTATTAGAAAAATATTTTTTTAGCATATCATGTAATATCTTTCCGATTAAATTTGTTTAATTGATTAGTTATAGAAGAATTAAAAACTTTACTTTATTTAGTAATGTTTTACCATATACAATCATCTAAAATATATAATATCTTTTAATTACAATGGATAATTATCGAATAACATATTAATTATTTATGTAAATAAATTAATTTTCGCTAAAATAAATTTGTAATAAATTAAGAAAAGAAAATAGTTTTGATAGTTTTTCATAGAGAATCATGTGTATTACTTACATGGCTATATTAAAAAAACTGAATAAATTAAATAGATTACATGCATATTAATTATTTAAGTAAATGGTAACTAATAATTAAGATAAGATATCGGTGAAATAAATTTTAAATGATAATTCTATCACCTATGTATGACAAGTTTATAATACATAAATACTTAAATTAAGTTATATGTTAATTATTATAGTAAAAAATATGTTTTTTAGACTTAAAACTTATTTTAAGGTTTTTCAAAGACATCAAACATTTAAATTAGTTTTATATTTTTTTATGTATAGAAATTTTCTATTATTTTATATAAATACTTATAATCTATATTATTTAATGCATAATTTTATGATTATGTATTGATGTTTTAAATAATAATATATTAATAATATGTATCTTAATCTAATAGTAATACTTTGTTGTTTTTTTGGAGAACAAAAAAATTTCATTCATCCAAACCAAGCAATACAAACACCAACGAAGGTAATGAGACCTAATTAATACTTTTAATCTTAAACCTTATGATCTATAAATTAATTTATAGTTTCAATATATAAAATTTAATTAATCTTAAAACTTATAATCTATGAATTAATATTTTTATAATTTTTATAACAAATTTATTTATAGTTTCAATATATAAAATTATTAATTTTTTATTTAAATAATTCATAAATCGTGCTTTGAAGGGAAATCTATATAGTTAAGTTATAAAGTCGATAACTTATTTATATCAAAGAACCACGGTAAATTAAGGCGTGGATCCTCTCCATCGACGACTACATGCTCATTCATTTGCTGATTATCACCGTCTTGATGATCATCAACTCTTGATCACTTATATGTTCACCGCCTTCAAAATAATCTCAAAAAAAAATGGATTGCCATGAATAATTCAATCATTTACTGATTTTCCTATAATATTATCAACTTTTAGTTAAAGATGAATAATCCCAACTATATGAGATGTTTGCTAAAAATATACCAAAATAACTATACAACAAGTCATTTTGCATAAAAAAATAAAAAAAGTAAATACAAAATTAAATCATAAAAATTTAAAACTAAAAAAAATTCAAAATGAAATCAAGATTATTTTTTGAATTTTACTTCTAATTTTTAATTTTTAATATGTTTTATTTTTGATTTTAATTTTTTTAGCAATTCACCAGTAGAAATCGACCACCATTTGGGAAATAATGTTCTTAGATAAGTGACCCTAAAGTTGAGATTATTCATGGTTAATCAAAAATTGAGATTACTATATGAATATCAATAAAAGGATAATTTATTCTAGGCAATCACTACAAATAATAGTGTCAATTGTGACATTTAATTATCAATATCATGACATTTATTAAATGTCACCAAAATATTTGGTGACACAGGTAAGAAATGTCATAAATTAAGATAATATTAGGATAATAATCTAACAATGATGACCTTTTGGTGAAACGTCAAATATATTGCGTCACAATTGAAACTTTTATTTTGTGATGAATTATTCCAATAAAAAGTTAAAAAAATGGGAAATACCACCTGATAATCCGGGGTTTTGGGTTTTCCACGTAGTGACCAAAACTTTAAGAAAATCTACGCGGTAACCTTGAGGTTTACCAAATTCACCTCCACCTTTTTACACATAAAACGTTAGCAAACTTTAATTTCGAAGCTTTAAGGTAAGGATGTTGTACGCTTATACATGCAACTTAGCATTTCAAATGATATATGTTTCAACATTTTCCCTCAAAATATAGACCCTAACTTTACCATTTTTAAATTTGGGGGAAAAATTATGATTTGGATGAAAGATGGTAGAACTGGGATTACTACATGAGTTTTTAAAAATTTTGATTACCACATAAAAATCTAAAACCTCAAGGTTACCGCTTGAAATTAAAAAAAATATTGTAATCGTTTGATGCGAAATACCCCCATAAACTATTTAACACTTTTTACTAAAATAAAGTAATTAAATATTATGCTAAACATAGCACTAAGATTTTACTAACATATCAAAAGAAACCAAAAATACTCATAAATCGAAAATCAATACAGTATCAAACATGAAAAAAAAATCAGAAACATAAAAAATGAAATAAATGATTTTGGTTGCCTTTTATTAATGATTTTTGAGAATAAATACACCAAGTAATCTAAAGTTTTAGGTAACTAAATATTTACAAAATAATTACCAACATATAAAAGATTTACAAGATATATAAAATATTCTACTTTATTATTTTATTACACCGCCGCAGTCGAATCGAGAGGCGCGCGAACGCTGAGACTAGATCGAAAATCATCAAAAAAACCTAAGAAAGACCTTTGGTAAAGATTTCGGCAATCTGATTTCGAGATGGAACATGAAGTACACGAACATCACCACGTCTAACCTTTTCCCGAACAAAGTGAAAGTCAATTTCTATATGTTTAGTGCGTTGATGTTGAACTGGATTACCGGCCAAATAAACAACACACAATTATCACAATATACAAGCGTCGCTGAAGGAATAGAACAATGGAGCTCAAGAAGCAAGTTACAAACCCAACAAGTCTCAGAAACCACATTAGTGACACTGTGGTATTCAACTTCAGCACTGAATTTAGCATCAGTGGGTTCTCGCTTAGCAGACCAAGATATTAAATTATCTCCCAATAAAACACAATAGCCAGAAGTAAAACGGCGGGTGTCAGGACAAACACCCCAATCAGCATCATGAGAGAAGATTGGAAATAGGAGACTTATATAAGTGCAGACCATGAGTAAGAGCCCCCTGAATATAACGAATATGAATAGCACCCATTTGTTCAACCCAAGGATCATGCATGTGAAGACAAACTTGCTAAACAACATAATTCGGTCGAGTGAAAGTAAGATACTGCAAAGCACCAGCTAGCCTACGATACAACGTAGGATCATCACAAAGAGAACCAACATTAGCACAAAGTTTTCCAGATGTAGTAACATGAGTAGAAACAGGTTTGCACTGAGAGTTGCCTGCTTTATCAAAAATCTCCGTGGCATACTTCTGCCGAGAAAGAAAAGACCCTGTAGGATTGCGAGTATCAACAATACCTAAAAAATAACTGAAAGGACCCAAGTCCTTTATAGCAAACCCAGAACTCATTTTGGACATAATAGACTGACGAAGCACATTAGAGGAAGCAGTAAGAATAATGTCATCCACATATAACAAAAGATAAGCAGTATCGAAACCATGACGATATACAAAAAAAGAATTATTAGATATGTTATTACAAAAACCAATAGTAGTCACATAATAAGCAAACCGTTGGTACCAGGCCCGAAGAGCCTGCTTGAGACCATAAAGAGATTTTCGTAAAGACAAACATGATGGGGATAATCAGGTTCACGAAAACCCAAAGACTGATGCATTTATACGGTTTCAGATAAGTGACCATGAAGAAACACATTCTTAACATCCAATTGATGAACAAAACCAAGATCTGGACAAAGCAATACTCCAAACAATGCGAATGGTGGTGGGTTTGACCACCGGGCTAAAGGTCTCATCACAATCAATGCCTTCCCGTTGAGACTTACCATCACCAACTAGAAATGCCTTACAACGCTCAAAAGAACCATCCGACTTGGTTTTGACCCGATAAATCCACAAAGAACGAATCGCATTAGCAATAGGGGGCCGAAGAAAAAGATTACAAGTATGATTCTCAATTAAAGCATAAAAATTCTTCTTGCATAGCTAGTTTTCAGTTTGGGTCGCAAAGGGCATGGATGAGATTTTTTGGTATAGGGGAAAAAAGAAACGAATAAGGCTTGGGATGAATATTTGGGGTTGGGTTTAGAAATGCCATGTATACTACGCGCAACCATGCCGGGTGATGATGGTGGAGGAAGTGGATGGGAAGATGTAGAAGATATTGGGCAAGGAAAGGGATTGGAGGTTGGTTGAGTGTGGACTGGGCCACGTGAGGCAGACCTATTTGTGGAGAAAGATGATCCGGATGATGTAGGGGGGTATGAGTCCCACTGTTAGGCTCTAAGGGAAAGGAAGGAGGAGTATGGATTGGGGCTGTTACTAGGCCGTGAACAGCAGTAGGTCCAGTGAGGTTAGGTGGATTGATATGCTAGGCTGTTTTGAGTAAAATGTGTGAAATAGGGTCATCTAAAAATTGATATGTGTTGGAGGTGGTGAATGAGAGCAGGGAAAAAGAAAAATTGGCCTCATCAAAAAGAACATGTTGAGATATAATAATTTTACAGGAGGAGAGATCATATCACTTGTAACCCAATGTGAAGAAGGGTAGCCAAAAAAATACACATGGAGAGGAGTGAGGTTGAAGTTTAGGGATTGTGGTAGAAGGAACGAGAGGAAAGCATAAGTACCCAAAAACCCAGAGATGTGTATATGTGGGAGACTTATGATAAAGAAGGTGAGTGGGAGTGAGATTGCCAAGAATTAGAAGGGTGAATATTGAGAAGATAAGTTGCCGTGTTTAAGGCGTGAGGCCAAAAATACGGTGGGAGAGAAGCATGCCACAAAGGAGTACATCTACCTTGAACCGAACATGCTCAATACAAATAGTTTTCAATTTCTTTGAACTTCTTTGACCGCACTTTTTTTATGGGTATGAGTTTCCGTTATTGTTTCCTCCCAAGATCCTGATCATAGTTTTTGTATATACGCTGTTATGATGGTGATGAATTGCATTTAGTTTGGCATATTTTGATTTCATTATATGTTTAGTTCAATTCTTACTATTACAATTAATTTACTCTCACAGACTCACATATCTATATTCATTCATTTAGGACCAATTTAATACTAGTTAGTAGTCTTAGAAAATAATTAATTTTCAGCAAAACTGATAATGGATCGAAAACATACTTTTTAAATTTTTTGCCCTTTTTGTTTGATTTTAAATTATTAACTTTCTTTTTTTGTGATAGGTAGATTGCTAATAATTAACGTTACTTATATTAAAGGTAGTGGCTATTAATTCCACCACTGTAAATTTACAATTACCCATTCCACTATATAGTAAGTACCCTTCCTAGCCTTTCTAATACTTCCACTTTATCTAGCTTAATCATTTCTATTTAGTACCACTATTGCTTTTTACTATGTGTATATTTTTTTAAAAAAATTATTTATAAATTGATCTTCATTTTAAACTCACAAATGTACTCCACGCTAGAATTATAAATCTTGCATTGATTTAGTCCACACTATTATAGAGTGCAATAGCAAGTAAAAGGTAAAGTTAAAAAACACTCCCAATATTCCGCATAAGGCAGGATCCGGCTTGGGATTTTTTTCCTAAAAGATGTAGACAAACCATACTTGTTCCCCTCAAGGAGGAAGTAAAGAGGATTAAAGTAGTCAAGAAATCCCCCAGCTTTTATGTGCACCTAGTAGGGGTCGAACCCCAAACCTTCTGTTCAAGCTGCAGGTGCTCTATTTATTGAGCCACGAGCCCTTTTCGTTAGAGTGCAATTGAAAGTATTTTTCAATAATTGTATAACTTGATTGTACTGACAAGTAAAAAAACTTACTATTTTAATATATTTTTAGGTTGATGTACACTAAAATAATTGGATCAATTCTATACAAGACTTTCAACATAGAAAATGACTAATCCTTCCATTTCATTTAGTTTATTACATCTTGTTACACAGTTTTAAGCATAATTTGGGTATCAATATCTTTAAATACATTTAAAAGGAAATTATAAAACTTATATATTAATATTATAACAAGATCCAACTTTGATATTTATTAACTTTTATACATCTATGAAAATTATGTTTAAATGTCTCTCTCCATATATGAAATATTGTAAACTTAAACGAACAAAATGAAACAAAATAAGCAGTAAAAAGGCACTACTACAAATCATCACTTGTGCCACTAATTATGCCACGGGAATTCAAAATCAGTGGCAAGTTTTGATCTTGCCACGAGAAAAATAGATTTCAAGACAATATCACATTCATACCCAAAATTTTTGCCACGGGTAAATATATATCGTGGCAAAGATGCACTCGTGCCACAAATTATGCCACGAGTAATATATACCGCGGCAAACAAATACTTGTGCCACGGGTAAATTAATATCGTGGCAAACAAGCACTTGCGCCACAAATCTTGCCACGGGAATTTTTTTTGTGGCAAACAAAATCTTGTACCAAAAATTATGTCACAAGGAAATATTTATCGTGACAAATTTGTGGCACCAATTATGTCTCAGGTAAATATTTATCATGGCAAATAAAGACTTATAGGTCACAGGTAAATAACTATTGCATGATTGTGTTATAAATTATGACACCTGAATTTGAATTTAACGCAAGTTTTGATCTTGCCACGGAAACAATATATTTTAAGAGAAAATTAAAAAAATATTCTTCATCCAACTTAGTTAGTTCTACATTTATTAGAAAATAAGTCATTATTGTCCATTGTTTTATAATTTAATATAAGAAAAAATTCTTTAAACAATGATTCAATTTAATATATTTAAAATAAATACATTTAAATTTTTTTTGAGAAAATTTTTTTCACTTATTAAATACTCAAACTAGACCTTAAACAATGTTTTTTGGTAAGATTAAAGTATTTTCAACAAAAGAGAGAAACTTTGTTTCTAACCTATTCCAAGACTTTTCCAATTTTTTATTTAGTGAAAATCATAACTTATTATCCAGATCTTAAATTCATGAACATATGAAAAATGTTATTTTCTTTTTGTAATCGTGCGTCAATACAAAATAACAGAGCAATTCCGATTGACAATTTCCGACTAACTCAAAACAATTGGAAATTTCTGACTAATTTTTCGACTACAAAGTCAGAATTTCCAACTTAATTGCTACTAAATAGATTTTTGGTCAAAATTTTGTTAGCTAAGTAATATATATACGAGTTTAGTAATTTAGTAATATACGAGTAATAATATAGTAATATACATGACTAATAATATAGTAATATACGATTAATAATATAGTAATTTAATAATAACTAATAAGTGTTAGCTAAGTATTATGTATATTAATACGAGTAATATTATTCTAATATACGACTAATTTTATTGCATTTATGAATATTATTTGACCAAATTAATTTTGAGTAATTTTGCAACTAATTTTGTTCAACTAATTATAATTTTCTTTAACTTACTTTTAATAATTTTGTTCAGTGAGTTAATAATAATAATACGGGAAATTCTTAATAGTAGCACCAAACTTTTGGCAATTCTCAATGGTAGCCAGTTTTTAAAAAAATTCTCAATGATAGCCCCAAACTTTTCAAAAAGTTGCTTCCGTAGCCTTTATTAGTAAAAAACGTTAAGTTTTTGTTATTAAGTGGTCATTTCGTTTTGTCAGGTTAACTAAGGCTAACTAAGGTTATTTTGGATCCAAACTTTCCCTTCAAATTTTCCCTCCCTTTCTTTTGCATCTCTCCCTTTTTAAATACCCCTTCTCCTCCTTAATTCCCCCACTGCCAACCTAATAAAATTTTTCTTATATTAGCCATGGCTGAAAAATGGGCAAAGATGAAGGTCTGCAACTGTGTGCCTAAGAAATACACTAACATCAAGATATCAGACTCAAAGAGCAACCCAGGAATAACTTACTTCAAGTGCAACTTGTGTGGATTTTTTTTGTGGGTGAATGATGAAGAAATTGTGTTCTGGAGCAGCGGAATTGGGTCTGCAATTGCTGCTGGACTGCAAGATGGACCTTCAAATCCCCTCCCACAATTGTGTTCTTTGATCTTCTTCAAAGCGTGAAACAGAGTACCGAGAAGAAGATAATGCACAATGTTAAATGCAGTTGGGTGGGTGAGTTAATGTCTTAAATGCTGACCAACGTCAAAATATTTAACCATAGTTCAAATTTAACGGAAACTTAACGTTTTTTACTAATAAAGGCTACGGAAGCAACTTTTTAAAAAGTTCGAGGCTACCATTGAGAATTTTTCAAAAAACTGGCTACCATTGAGAATTGCCAAAAGTTTGGGGCTATCATTGAGAATTTTCATAATAATAATAATAATAATAATAATAATAATAATAATAATAATAATAATAATAATAATAATAATACACTAACTGGTAGGAGTGTTATGTTATAAGTATACTAACATTACTTAGGTTATCAATAAATAACTGATGGCCTAGTGATTGGAGTGTTGGTATATCAACTTGAAGGTCTTAGGTTCAAATCCTACCCAAGGCATTTGTGTGGAAGGAATGTTACTGATAGTTAACGTATATTAAATCCATATTACTAGTTGAATTTCCTTGGTTAGGAGTCTAGTTGTATAAATGATTTGTAGCCGTGTGTTGTGCATCTGGTAGACGAATATAATTTACAATGATTCATTATATGTGGCAGAAGAATAAGATTAGCCACGGGTTATGCTTGTGGCAAAAGAATATATTTAGCCACGGGATCTACCGTGGCAACAAAAAGAGTTTATGCCACAACCATAATTTTTCCGTGGCAACAATCTAGCCACGGTCACTTGTGCCACGGTAGTCTCTAACTTAAATTCCCGTGGCTGGATATCATAGCCATGGGAAATTCTTACTTGTGCCACGACTAGAGCTGTTCAAAAGTGACTCGACCCGAAAATCCGACCTGAAATCGAAAGTAAACCGACCCAAAATTTTTTTTTCCAAAATGGGATAGTGAACCTCGAATCAGAACGTTTTTGTAACCGACACATAACCGTTAACCGAGATTACCCGAACCAAAAATGACCGACCCGGGTCATATCCGAACCGAATCATGCTCGAAATCGAACTCGATCCGACAAAAACCGACTAAACCCAAATAAATTTTAGATCGAATTGCTTCAAACCTGAACCAATTTTTAACATAGAAGTATGATAGACTCATATTCAATCATCTTATTATTTAATCTAATAAATTGATAGAACTTTATAATTCTAATTTCCGGTCAAACAAGTAAAAGTAACAAAGTAATAATGATCACTAGGTTATTTACATTTTAACTATTTTATATTAAGTAAAGGAATCTTGTCATCAATTAAAAAATGACTAACAACTTAATTTGATATTGACTCGATCGATAGTAATTAGTAGTACGTAGCCGATAGTAACTAAAACCCGAACCCGATCTATACTCGACAAAACCGAACCATTTATTAACGGATGACAACCCGACACCGATTAACACTCGACACGAACTTCAACATACATCGAACCGATGCTAACCCGATAGCTCGAATAACCGATCTTCAACCGAACCGCGACTAACCGACTCAACCCGAGTGTGACCAATCGTAACACGCAATCGAAAAATAGTCGATCCGGAATACAACCGAACCGAATGACACCCGTCCAAAATCGACCCGATCACTCGAATGAACACCTCTAGTCACGACTGCTACTGTGGCACAAGTGATGATTTGTAGTAGTGAGGGCATATTTGTCTTTTGAGAGTATCATATGTCATGTTTGGTTAACTTGGGATGGTGCAAGGCAGTCATGGAGTTTCATGGGAGTTTCAGTTTTTATGGATTGAGTTTTATTTGTATAAGTACTAAAATATTCCTTTATGTGTGGATGGTCTTGTAAGATATATAATTGGAAGATCATAACATTTACTAAAAGAATCGTAAAATGACACATGGCAGCTCTTAAGAGCTATTCCAAATTTCATTTTTTAACGGCTAATTCAATTGACAAATCGTTATATTTTGAATTTGGCAACTCTATACTTTTTCAAAAAAAATAACTACAAAACAGCTGATAAAAATAGAATGTAATATTTCATCAAATTTTTGATTGAACCATAAATCAGCAACAATACATTTATTTTGTAAAACAATTGATTTCAAATTTTAATAAGTATAACATTCAATTTTAGCAGCTTTTATATATTCTTCAAATATATTATTGCATTGATATTACATCATCATCATACTTAGTATATCCCGCCCATAAAACTATGGCCAGGGTCTGGGCAAAGAAGAACGGCGGCAACACATACCCATACAGGAGAACACGACCAAAGAGTCCCTCGACTCGAGATGTATTACATATTACATATTAATGTTAAAAATTAAATTTGATAACTTGCACCATTATTTGAAAATAATATTTTTACATATTGAAACATTTAGAAATTTGTGCACTGCACGAGTTTCTACACCAGTATACTATATAAAGTAGTAGAATTATATTCCCTCCACCCCAAAATTATTTAAATACCCTATGTTCACACAAGTAAATACCTCAATTGTCAACTTTCTATTTTTGGCAAACAATATACCATTATTATAATCACTTAAATACCCCAGTTAATTATTATAATCATTTAAAATATCTTAACTATCACTTTTTAAATATGCGTGCCCAACCTAAAGTGGACAATAAAAAAGAACCGGAGAGAGTACTATTCATATTTCCTTATCCATTATTATAATTTCATTAAAAATCTCATATAAAAAATATAACAAATTTATTAAAACAAAATAGTATATTTATTTGTTTTTGTTTTCATGTGTGCAAATTTGTAATGAAAGTATAGTGATAACTATAAAAGAGATTTGGAGTATACATACGTCAAACCCTAATGATAAGTCCTTGTATAGAAAGATCATAATGCATATGGGTTGAATTTTATGCATTTAGAGGTACGTGGTAAAGATCACTTTTTTAAGTACTTCATTAAATAGGGTTTGCATTCTTCATTTCCTATTTTATTTTTTTCTCCTTTAAAACTCTCAACTAAACCTTATTTCATTCTCTCCACTCATATATGTAATATATGGACATCAACCACATCTATCATGATCATCTCCATACTCATACTAATAACTTCCACAAAATCAATTGGGAGAAAGGCTTCAAAAACATCACCATGGATGATCATCATCATCATCAGCACCATCATCCTCACCATGACCATGACCATGACCATGTTCTTCCTCCCCATCCTCATATTCACATACATGATCATGTATGGTCTACCCACCATAATCATCCTACACCACACCCATATCCACCTTCCTTATTACAACATCAAATATTAGAGGAAAATAATTATAAAAATGAATTAGAAGAAGAAAAAGAAGAAGATTTAGGAGCAATGAAAGAGATGATGTACCGGATTGCAGTTATGCAACCCGTGGATATTGACCCGGCTACTATCCGTAAACCCAAAAGAAGAAATGTCCGGATCAGCAACGACCCGCAAAGTGTAGCAGCTCGTCATAGAAGGGAGAAGATATCCGAAAAGATACGGATCCTCCAACGTTTAGTACCGGGGGGTATTAAAATGGATACTGCCTCTATGCTTGAGGAGGCTATCCGTTATGTTAAGTTTCTTAAGAGACAAATCCGTCAACTTCAATCCGGATCCGGGTCCTCCATTCACCGCCCGGATCCGCTCCCTGATTATCCGGCCACCCAATGGCCGCCTTTAGTGCCCTTGGGTTCTGGAAGCTCCAAACTTGTGCTTAGTAGGGATGGGATGATGGGATGATATTTGAACAACATGGAGGTAATTAATTAATTTGTAAAATTAATTATATATGTGAATTAACTAGGGTTTTAAACCTTAGATTGTTGTAATTTTATTAACAAATTTTTATTGTAATCTATTTGTATAATCTCACATGTAAAATTATGTTAAAATATGGAGTATGGACTACTATGTATTAATTATGATTATGCTTGATTGATTACATAAAATTGATTTTTTTAATTCAACATTGCATTTTGAGAATAAAAACATCATATTATAAAATAATATTAAAATCTTAATATATTTTAATATTTCATTTGTCTTAAAGTTATAATTCCCTTTCTATTTAATTATTTGAACTATTTCATTTCTTTTAATTGTTCTACAATTGTAATCAATTAATTTCTATTTATAGAATTAGTTACTCTAAATAACGGATGGTAAAATTCAAAAAAAGAGTAACGATGGTAAACATATCAAATTTATACTTTTTAATAATACAAAGACATTATACAATTTAATTCAATACTTTAATATTTTTTAGAAAAGTCCATATAAATCCATGAATTGCACATAAAAAAGTGGTAGATTAAAAGTAGAATATAACTTTATAATAAATGAAGTATATATAATAAAATGGCTATATTATTTAACACAAATAAATGTTGGATATTGTCTATATATATAAAAAAAAAAGAAATAAGTTGTTAGGATATGATTGACTAAGATGGCGCAGAAATATATAATCATAACAGTTAGTTTCAAGTTATGTTCATTGGTTCGTCTTCCTTTTTTCATGCGGTCATTGATATACTTGCCTATTAAAAATACTTCAAATATGATGGAATAAATGTATATTATTATAGGCTTTGATACAACAAAATAATTGTAATTGCCATAAAGTTGGCTCTCTCAATATATTTTTAAGTCTTAATTATCAAAATAATTAGTGATAGATGACTATATATTTAAGATTTTATAATTTCATGACATAATTTTAAAAGTTAACATAACAATAGGTTATACGTTTAAATTTCATTTATTTCTTATCTAAAGTGAAATATTTAGCATATGTAAAACAAGTATTAGTAGTAATTTTTAATTCAAATATAGATGTATAATACTTATTTTATCTCTTTAATTTGTAATTCTTTAACATTTAGAAAAAGCTTATTATATTGAAAGTGTAAATTAATTAAGAAACTGAGTATAAATCACGTACAAGAATTACAATAGATGAAATGCATTTTATATAGTTCAATTTTATTTTAGAAAAATTCTAACAAAAATATTTAATTATAATCGTGTTATGTAAAGCCACAAAATTGTGGACGAACCATCTCAATCAAAAGCTTAAGCTGATGGTTGAGGCTCCATGATATGCTATATACTCTAACACGCCACCTCACACGAGAGACCATTAGGCTAGAAGTGTGGATGCGCATAGGCGCTGAATATTCCACTTTAAATGAGGGTGGTTAAGATCCGAAACTGTGACCTCTTGTCACGTTGACTTTTGATACCATGTCAAGGAACCAACTCAACCAAAAGCTTAAGCTGATGGTTGAGGACCTAAGATAGGTTATATACTATAACACGCCCCCCTTTGGGCTAGAAGTGTGGATGCAACATAGGTCCTCCTCATACATAGTGTCAAATATTCTACTTTTAAATGAGGGGTGATGGAGATTCGAACCTGTGATCTCTTGTCACACTGGCTTTTGATACCATGTCAAGAAACTAATTCAACCAAAAGCTTAAGTTGATGGTTGAGGTCCAAAATTATGGTATATATATTAATATTATGATCAATGAAAATATTTGATTCGATAAATTAGCTCTTTGTTAGATTTTAATATACAGATTGGGGTATATTTAAATTCCTTCTCTACATTTTATAAATTTGAAAAAATAATAAATATTTAGTTAGAAGGATATTAAATTGAGAAAAAAATAAAACTAATTTAAAACGTAAAGGGTAGAGGATAATGATGAGAAAGAGGTGAATATGTAATAGAAGAGGATACAAAAATGCACGCTCTGAAATCGAAGAGGTAAAGAAGGAAAAAAATGCATGAAAATGGCTGGTTGTGGTTGGGAAAGATTACGTGTGGAGAGTTGCACACAACCATTGTACATCACCTTTAAATCATTACATGACCCTGCTCTTGTGACCCCTACTTATTTCTCAATATTTAATTTCTAACTAAATAGTTTGTTTTATTTTTTCTTTTTTACCGCTTTATGATCTTGTAAAGACGTATTTGTATATTCAACTTGATAATCGTATCTGGTATATTCTACTTATAGAAATAATAAGCAGGCTTTGTAAAAGAAAAAAAAGATGGCAATTCATACTTATTAAGAAGGGTGCGGCCCAATAACTGTATGTTTATACCAATTCTAATAAATAAAAATATGTTTTGCCTTAACTAGAAAATAAATATTTGTATAAATAGAAGTCGGAAGTTAGATTGTAAAAGAGTCAAAGTTGGAGCCGATATCGAGTTGAATTGTAGGTTTTTTTTCGAGATTCGACTTTGATCCAACTCCAATTCAAAATCGAAGTATATAATTAAATTAATTTAAAGTCAAACTTCTTTTTCTCGGATTGTACGGTCGAATTCGGACTACTTGTTATCTTTTTCCAAACTTGTCCTAGGATTTTGATTCTTAGCTACTACAAAAAAATCAATTTATTTCCTCTTTTGTGTAGGATGAATTAAGTTAGTGTGGTTGAATTTTTCTTTTATTTATTACATATGATAGCTACTACAAAAAAAACACTTTTTTTCTTATAAATAAACTATATATATATATATATATATATATATATATATATATATATATATATATATATATATATATATATATATATATATATATATATATATATATATATATATATATATATAAAATATATATATATATATATATATATATATATATATATATATATATATATGGGAGGGATCCAATGAGAAGGGAGTTGAAAATGAGAAGGGTAAGAAGGACTCTACACCCTTGATTTCACTAAAATAAAAAAAATCTATGGTCACGATTGAATCAAAAATACATAATTCTAAAAGTCATTATTTTACACAGAAAAGTTACTATGACATAAATTTCAATAGTGTTCGTAATTTATAACATAGTATCTTTTTTGTATATATAGTAACAAATCAAAAATCGTTCTCATCCTTCTCATTTAAAATCCTTCTTATTTGATCTTACATCTCTCTCTCCAGAGGCGAATTTAAACATAAAATTCTATCTTAGAAACCCTAAAAATCAAGAGTAAAACGTAATTTCAGAAATTATAAATCAAGATTCAAGAATAATGATTTTTCTACGGTTGAAGAAGACGATTTACTCTTTTGGTAGAACAAAACTTTCAATCTCTTATCTTCCACCTGGTAATTGCTTGCTTTTCACCTTGAGGAAGACGGAAATTTTTTTGGTTGAACTAAGAAGGAAGACGAAAATAGCACCGAAGAATTGAAAGCAAGCTGCTGAAGAAGACGGACGATAACGTCTCAATGCTGTTTTGCTTGTTGCAAGCGTTCTTTTAAAAGGAATTGCAATACTCTTTTAAAAAGTGAATTTCAACACTATACATATTTGTTTTTTTTTTTTTAATAATACCTGATTCATTAATAAAGAGTCATACGAAAACTACATCAGAGATAAAAATTAGCAAGTACTTAACAACTTTAACCAAAGATAATTCAAAATTAACAAAACTACGATCGTTGTATATGAGATCTGACAATTCTGAACATCCTCTTCCACATCGCTGTTTGACACGGCCTTCTACGAGGGGGTCTTTCGATCGATTGTAGTCTTGAGATAGAATTGAATTTGATATAATTGATGGTAATTGCAATTTTGGTGTCTGTTGCATTATCGCATGAATCTCTACCCACAAATCAATTACAAACCAAACTTCATAACTCTAAAGTCTCACGAAGAGAAAGATCAAAACCCAATATATGGGTAGAATCAACCCAATGAATGGGTAGAACAAATCTCCTGTAGGGAGAGGACAAATACTTATTCTAATCATATTCTAAACGCTTAAAACGAACAAGTTTAGGGGCTTACCATCAACCAAAACGGTGATGATAGCCCCAAACCAATTATGGTGGTTAGGTTTTTTTAGAAAGACAAAAGAGAAAATGAGGGGGGGAGGGAGTCGATTGAGGAATTATGTCCTATACATATTTGTTAAGGTAAGAGGTAATTGTGTAAGACTTTGTAATAATTCACCCTTTTAACATTTAATTCACCAATTTAATGTTTAGTTCACCGTTTTATTCATTAACGCCCATAAATATTGTAATAATTTTGTTTTTATTCAAAAACGACACGATTTATTTAGCGACATTAATATCCCTCGTATAAAAATGACACGATCTATTGTCATTTTAGCGACATTAATGTTAAAATATTTATTTAGCGACATTAATATTACTCGTATAAAAATGACACATATTAATGTCGCTAAAATGACAATAGATCGTGTCATATTTAAACGAGTGATATTAATGTCGCTAAATAAATCGTTTCGTTTTTGAATGAAAACAAAATTATTACAATATTTATGGGTGTTAATGAACTAAACGGTGAATTAAACGTTAAATTGGTGAATTAAATGTTAAAATGGTGAATAATGTTAAAATAGTGAATTAAATAAAAATTGGATGCAACCATGTGGAAAAAAACTTACAAAATGATGAACTTAATGGAATTTAACAAGAACTTAACGGAAAATACTACGGCCATTAGTTTGTGTATAAACGGATGCTACCATGTGTAATTTTCTTTAAAAAGTGCTACCACTAGCATTTCATGAAAACTCAATGCTACCATGTGGAATTTCCCTTTATTTTTAAATGTACTCTTAAATAGTTTTTTTCTTAATTTAATTTGTTTCTTTTTTCCTTTCAATATTCAAAATTAGTACCCTTCCGTTTTGAAATACTCGCTACATTACGGTTATTCACATTATTCATCGTTCAAACTTATTTTATTATATATTGCGGCTATATTGTAAGAAAATAGTCAGGTAGAATTTTGTTTGAATTGTCTAATCGCATACTTTCATTATCTTAACGATTTATAATTTTTATATGTATATAGTTCAAAATATAAATAATCAAAATAACAAGGGTACATACTGAAATGAGACAAGTATAATGGAATTTTTGTTTGAATTGTCTAATCGTTATCTTAACGTTTTTGTAAATTTATTTTCAAAAGGAAAATAATAAGATGAGTTAAGCAATCCACATTATTATATATTGCCCCGGTGATAATTTCTTTTATATATATATATATATATATATATATATATATATATATATATATATATATATATATATATATATATATATATATATATATATATATATATATATATATATATATATATATATATATATATATATATATATATATGTTTTATTTCGTATTATATAATAAGAGAAAACAAAATATTTATTCTTAAGAAATGTAGTGTTGGAGAAATGTACTACAAATTAAAGCTCTTAATAATAAACCTAAAAGTATGGAGCTAAGGAATTTAATGGCATAGAATCCTATAATTAGCTAAGACTGTATAGTCAATGAAGGAGTTTTAATCTTCGTGTTTCATGATTTTAGCTATTTATCTTTATGTCAATATGATTGTTTGTATATTGAAACTCATTATTCTTTTTTATTGCATCGAAATTCTAAACTTTAAGTTCTTATTTTTTTTGTTGCTAGTTTAATTTCACATTTTTTAAGATGCTTTGACAATGATTATTCTTTTTTATTGCATCGAAATTCTAAATTTAAGTACTTAATTTTTTCGTACTAGTTTTATTTCACATTGCTTTATTAAGTACTTATTTTTTTTCTTGCTAGTTTAATTTCGAAAAAAGAGTAAATATGTAGTGTCAAAAAACAAAATGAAATAAAGTATCTGAAACGAAAGAAGTATTATATAGTTCATATTAATTATTCAAGTCTGAATAAATAGAATTTCTATTTAGGCATTGAATTATACTACTAAGATGTATTATTTAGTAGCCGATGTAATGGAGGTGCGTCAAATATGGATGGTGTAAGAAAGCGTTGGATAAGTAAGAGGAAGTTTCCTATTGAAAAATCAGAATTGGATTTGGAAGAGGTAATGTGTTAAGTTGCTTCTTTATTTCTTTTTAATGGGTTGATTGAAATTGTTGGGCAAACACTCATATTTATACAAGCTTATGTCGGTTACTATAGGTTTTTCTAAAATCCTCTAAACTATACTACAAGTTACTTGGCTAGTATTTTGTCATCTATTTTTTTAATATTTTATTGAGATTTTTCTAGATTAGTCTAACACTCCCCTTAATCTGAAAATTCTTGTACTCTGAGTTGTTTCCTAAACTCTATAAATTTTTCAGTTGATATGGGCTTCGTGAAAATATTTGTGAGTTGCTCTCCCGTCTTGCAAAACTGTTGTTCGATCACTTTCTTTTCTACCAACTCGCGAATGTAGTAATGTCGTAACTCGATGTGTTTTGATTTGCTATGAAACAATGGATTCTTCGTCTTTGGTATATAGTTGACATGTTGTCGCTGAACAATGTAGTTGGTGTTTCTTGCTTATGTTTAAGATCAATCAATATATGTCAGAGTCAGACTGCTTCGTCTGCTGCACTTGTATCTTCAATGTACTCTGCCTCTGTTGATGATAATGCTACAGTTGCTTGCTTCTTTGATGACCACGAGATTACCTTGGATCCAAGCTCACTATGCCAAAAAAGCCTATTTATAGCTATTGAAAATGCCTTTTTATAGCTGTTATGAACTGCTATAGAAAATACTTCCAACAGCAATAAATCACTAGGGCTATAAATAGTCTTCCATGCTTTCTATAGCGGTTTAGGAACCGCTATAAATTACTGTCAATGCTATAGCTTTTTCTATCATCTATGCTTCCGACCCAGTCGCTATAGGTGTATCCTGTGAGCTTTAAATCCTTTTCAGTCTCATACATGATCTCATAACTCTTTGTTCTCTTGATGTATATGAGAATCCTCTTTGCTAGTGTTGGATGATCCTGGCTCGGTTCATTCATGAACCTGGACACGATGTTGACAGTATTGACTATATCTGATCTTGTATCAGTGTGATAAATGAGAGAACTAACCAAGCTTCGATACATTGCTCCATCAACTTTTGGTTTGCCATCGTTCTTTGATAAATTCTCATTGATTGCCATTGGTGTAGCCAAATACTTACACTCACTCATGTTGAATTTCTTTAGAAGATCTTCTGCATACTTCTCTTGTGATAGAAATATTCTTCCTGGGCTTTATCTGATTTGTATGCCAAGGAAGTACTTCATTGTACTGAGTTCTGTCATCTTATATTCCTTCATCATAGCATTCTTAAAATCTTCGATCATTGTTGGATGTGTGCCTGTATAGATTAGATCATCCACGTACAAGCATAAAATGAGAAACTTATTACCTTGCGTCTGGATATAGAGTAAAGGTTCACTTGGACTCTTGATGAAATCATGTCGAAGGAGATAAATGTCGCTATTATTATTCCATGCTCTAGGTGCTTGTTTCAGTCCGTAGAGGGCTTTACGAAGGCGATATACTTTCTCTTCTTGACCTTGAATTACATAACCTTGTGGTTGCTCCACGCAAACTTCTTCTTCGAGTTTTCCATTTAGATGTGCTGACTAGACGTCAAGCTGAAAGACCGATAGCTTGTGTTGTGCTGTAAGTGATAAAACTGTTCTGATGTTTTCCAAGCGAACAACTAGCGTATATGTTTCATTGAAGTCAATTGCTGGTTGTTGTGCATATCCCTTTGGTACGAGCCTTGCTTTGTACTAGTTGATGAAGCCATCATCATTATGCCTCACCTTGTAGACCCACTTGAATTCGATGACATCCTTGTCTTGTGGCTTGTTTACAAGCTCCCATGTGTGATTCTTCTCAATCATTTTGATTTCTTTATTCATAGCTTCGATCCATGTTTCTTCCTGTGTTGCTTCTTGAAATGTTTGTGGATTACTATATAAGAGAGTTATCATTTCTTGGTTACAATGGTAATCTTGTAGCCATGCTGGCGGTTGTCGATCCCGTGTTGATCTTCGGGCTTCTTGATATTGAGGAGTTGAGCGTGATTTTGGGTTTCCTGAGCTTGGGGATGATCTTGGACTTATCTAACTTCCTGGTGAGCTTGTACTCGACAATGATGGGTTTGTTGGTTGGTCTGCTCCGTCTTCTTCACTTGAATCTTTTAGGAGGGTATCTCCTTCACGAGCTTCAATTTCTTTTTTTTCCACGTCCATTAGGTTGCTTCATTGAAAATTACGTCTCTTGAAATGATTAATTCATGGCTTCAGGCTTGCAGAGGGGATAACCTTTTGTTTCGTGACTTTATCAAATGAATATGCATTTTTCTCCCTTCACATCGAGCTTTTCCTGATTTTCCTTCGGGATATAGGCAGATCCTGCGGCAATGAATATGCATTTTTCACCCGAATACTTAGAGGTTCTTTACTTTTGGATAACTTTTGTCCCAAGCTTCATATGGTGTCAAATCCTTAACTGCTTTTGTGGCAGATTTGTTGAGGATATATAATGTCGTGTGAACGGCTTCAGCCGAGTATATTTTGGGTAGATTTTTACCCTGCATCATGTTGCGGGCCATCTCTGTTAACTACATTTTATTCATATTTTATCCCAGTTGTTTAATTGAATTATGTTGAGATTTGATGCAGCGATGCTTGTTTTATGTAAGATTTTACGCTTGGTGTGGTATTTTGTTGTTTTGTTGAATTTCAGGTTAAACTTATCAAATCAAGCACTTTTGATGCATACGCTGCTCATTCAGCTCCAAAAACTTAAGGAAGCAAGGCCTCGATAAGCCAAGTCAAGAAGATAAGCCGAAACGAGAGCCAAAATAGGCCATTTCAAAGCCACTCGACCTAATCTGGGTCGAGCCAAGGTGGCTCGAGCATCCTGGGACCCATAGTTGAGATCAGAAGCTTATTTAAGCCATCCTGAAGTCCGCTCGACCAGGTCGAGCAATATGGCTCGGTCGAGCGAAGTGAATTTTAACTTCCAGTAGCTTCTGATCAATTGCAGCAGCCAAGACCAAGACACAGGACATCTGCTCGACCAGGTCGAGCGATATGGCTCGGGTCGAGCAGACCAAATTCAATCCTTCTGTCCACATTCTGATGTTTCTGGCCAAGTACCTGATGCTCGCTCGACCAGGTCGAGCTATCTTGCTCGGGTCGAGCGAAATGGGCGGCAATTGCTTTTCGCGATTCTTATAAGAAGCATTTTGGTCCAATTAGATTTGTTTCCTTATTCTTTGCTGCTGAAAGGACTTTGGTAGCCACCCTACCCTATCCCTAGGGGTGGCACCTCCCTCCTACACCTTAGGGGTGGTGGAGCAATCATGAAACCACCACCCCCACATGCCTTGGAGCTTATAAATAGAGAAGAGGAAGAAGGAGTGAAGGATCTCAGCATCTTAGTCTTCATCTCAACTTAGCTATCTCAGAAATTCATCTCCACTTAGAGTAATTTTATGCATTCCTCATTTGCTTAGCTTTATTTCAATAGAGAGTTAGTGTAATTCCACTTTCAATTCAAACACTTGCAATTTTATTTCAATCTTAGTTTCAATTTCTATTGTAAACACCTTGCAATTTGGAATTAATTCATGTTGATTAGTCATTGTTTGCTTTTGCTTTCCTTTATTGAATTCAATTCATGTTTAATTTTTAGGCTAGGCATGATCACCATGTTTGTAGTTTGAAATGCTATCTACACCTTTGGAAATGGTTGTGTTGTTTATGGTTTAACATAGGTTTTGCTATCTTGTTTAGTGTCGTTAAATTTGGGTAGCGAGTCGATTTTTACGATAATCTATGTTTAAAAGTTGAATCATCTCCATGAGAATAGGTAGATGCTTTGATTGGAAACAATGAATGTGTGCTCCATGTCTTAATCTATGCTTAGCTCCATGAGAATAGGTAGTTGAGTATGTTTTAGGAAGCTATTGTTGCTCGAGAGAACATTAGTATTCAAGATACGTTCTTCCTCATATCGACCCATAACCATGACCATAGGTTGAAGATAGTAAGGATTACCTTGGTGAGAAAGCCTAGCCTATGCCTCTTTAATTAATTGATCATCTTATCTTTGCTTTAATTCATTGTATTTTTAATTGCTTTTATGCTACGCATTTCATTCCGTTCTTTTAATTACTTGCTTAATTCAACGGTATTACATTTGAAGGACGTAAAGTCCCGATCAAGTTTTTGGCGCCGTTGCCGGGGAGTGGCGACTTTGTTAATTGTTTTTTCTTGATTAGTTAGTTCATTGTTCTTTACCGCTTTGAGTTGCTTTCATTTTTCTCTTCACTTTGCACTTGACCTCAATTTTTGAGTGTGTAGTGTATGCAAACTAGATCTCAAGGACAAGAAAACCTTGCACCTTTAAATCCAGAAATTGGGAGAAGGAGAAGAAGGAGAAAGAGAAACAACGAAAATAGCGGAAGAACACAAAATCCCTTGAGTATCCATGCCCGATGGTAGTCTAGGATCAGTATTGTTCAACCAACCATCAGTATAAATTATGAGATCAACCGACTTTCTTTCAATTCCATTTCGGAATCAATTTCGACGAGATGGAGAATCAACGACCACCTAGATGAGTTAGTGAATAAATGTGAGCTCAAATATCAAGGATTTCGATGAGCAAATGAAGCTGATTTGTTTTCCATACTCACTCCGTGGTGAAGCAAGAGATTGGTTAAGATCCGAAGGGCCAAACAAGTATCGCACTTGGGAGGCATTATCCAAAGCTTTCCTTGCTCGATTCTTTTCACCAGCCAAAACTGCTAAACTACGCAATGACATCACTTCATTCCGTCAAGAAGATGGTGAAGCATTATATGAGGCTTGGGAAAGATACAAAGGGTTACAAAGGAAGTGCCCGCACCATGGAATCCCAGATTGGCTCTTAATTCAGAATTTCTACAATGGTCTTAGGGACGAGATTATTTCGAGTTGATCTTTGCGTGGAGGAACATTAATGGCTAAAACACCATAATTAGACAAGCGGATAATCTAGGAAATGTCTTCGAATTTCCATTGGAGAGATAAAAGGAATACAAAGAAAGGTGGCAAGTATGAAGTGGGCGCCTAATCGCCATTCAAAATTACGTCCATGCTTTGACAAGGAGAATGGACCGGTTAAGTGTTGGAACACTTTGAAAGCTTGTGAAGTTTGTGGAATCCAAGGTCATTCCCCATCAGAGTGTGCTGGCAGCAGAATGCGTCATCAAGTCAACGAGGCTAATGCAGTATACAATCAAGGAAAGCCACCATTCAACCCATACTCCAATACCTACAATGAAGGTTGGAAACATCATCCCAACTTTTCATACGAGGAATCCCAATGCAGCATTAAACCCGCCATCATATCACCAACCTCCACCATCATACCAACAACCCCCAGGATTTCAAAGACCTCCTCCACCAAACCCACCGCAAAAATCAAATTTGGAGTCCATGATGGAAAACTTCATAGCCACTCAGTCTAAGATCAATGCCGATACCTCTAGTGCCATCCAGCAGATTCAAGCACATAATAAAATCATTGATAACCAGATGGCACAGATGGCGCAACAGTTGAGCAACCTTTCGGGCCGAGTGGGCATGCCAAGCAACACGAAAAATCCTTCGGGGCATGTAAATGCGGTTACACTAAAAAGCGGCACCACCTATGATCCTCCACCCATGGTTGTTGATAATGAAGAGGGAGGCGTCATAGAGGAAGAAGCACCAAAGGAGGGGAGAGGAGGAACAACCGCACCTACCCGAGAAAAGGAAGGAGCCCACCACTGATGTATATGTACCTCCTGTTCCTTTTCCACAAAGATTAGCGCGCAAGCTTGAGGAGAAATATGGAAAATTTTTAGAAGTTCTGAGTAAGCTTGAGATAAACATTCCCTTCATAGATGCTATCAAGGAAATGCCTTCTTATGCAAAATTTCTTAAGGAGGTATTATCCAACAAAAGGAAACTACCAGAAACAGGCATAGAGACACTTAGAGGAGAATGCAGCGCTATCTTGGAATGCAAGGTGCCGAAAAAGGAAGCTGACCCCGGAAGTTTCACCATTCTTGTCAAATTTGGTGAAGTTTTGGTCAATAAAGGACTTGCTGATTTGGGAGCTAGTGTGAGTATCATGCCGCTGTCTTTATGCAAGAGGATCAATGCAGACATCAAGCCAACAAGGATGTCTTTGCAGCTAGCCGATAGATCAGTAAGGTTTCCAGTTGGAGTTGTTGAAGATTTGCCAGTTCAAATAGGGAAGTTCTATGTCCCTTGTGATTTTGTGATCATGGATATTGTTGAAGATCACGCCATACCCATCATTCTTGGGAGAGATTTCTTGAAGACTGCGCGGGCTGTATTTGATGTATTCAATGGCAAGCTCACATTGAACATCTTGGGGGAAAACGTTGAGTTTCATCTTCCCTCAATGATGAAAGGGCCGGATGAATCATTAGTGCGGAAAGGCAAGAGTTGAGATTATGCACCTACAGTATGATGACCCCCTGAGGTCAGTCTTAGAAGGAATTGAGGATGGAAAATGCTCGGAAGCCGCAAGTTTGAGAAAGCTGTTAGATGAACCCGATTTTTATGTAGAACCAGTGAAGGTGTAAAAAAAGGGAATGGAAAGCTTGAATAAGATATGAAAGAAAATGGGTATAATGTAGGTTAAACAAAAAGGGTAAGAAAGAAAGAAAGAAAATGAGCTCATCCAAACTATCAACTAGATTCATACAATGCCCAAGTCCCTCAAGTCATGCCTAGTGCGCTACAAATCCACAATCTCATTAATTTACATTAATGCACGGAGAGGCTCAATAATTTCTCACGGGTTTAAATATGTCCACAAATACCCAAAGGCGGTGCCACAAACCAAATCCTTCTTGACTATTATTTTGAAAATTCAAAGGTTCACTGGTTTGTAAGTCAAAAATTTAGAAAAAATAATTCAAGTTTGCTACAATACCATACACAAATCGGATTTATGGCCCTAAATGAAAAACAAGACAACTATTCGAAGATCCAAATTATGCATAAGTGTTACTAGTATAGACAATAACCAAAGAAACAACAAACAAACTAACAAACAAGAAATCTAACTACAACTAGCATGCATATGTACAAGAGGAATAAGAGAAAAGCATACCTCAACACAAAACAACTCAACACCTTGGTTCCATGAAATCCACCCCCCACACATCAAAAACTTCAACCTCTAGAATGTTGTTGAGGGGCATTTCATTTCTTCTCGAAATATTTCCTGTTCTTTGACACCTATCGCAAGATTTTACATAGACGTACGTATCTTTGAACAGAGAAGGCCAATAAAAACCACAATGAAGAATTTTTGTAGCAGTCTTGGAGGTGCTAGCATGACCTCCGCAGGGCAAATCGTGGCAATGTGAGATAATAGAGCGTATCTCTTCTTGCGGAACGCATCTTCTAATTACACCATCAACACATAATCTATACAAGAATGGGTCTTCCCAAAAATGCCTCTTGACATCATAGAAAAACTTCTTTTTCTGCTAAGATGAGTATCCCTAGAGAATGATTCCACTTGCTAGATAATTAGCCAGATCAGCATACCATGGAACATTTCCCATATTTACAGCTAAGAGATACTCATCTGGAAATGAATCATCAATTGGAGCTTCCAGACTTGCTCCATCCTCATGCATCAGTCGGGATAAGTGGTCGGCAACAACATTCTCCGCACCCTTCTTATCCTTCACTTCCAAGTCGAACTCTTGTAGCAGAAGAATCCACCGAATCAGGCGAGGCTTAGCATCTTTCTTCGCCATCAAGTACCTCAAAGCCGCATGATCGGTGTGAACAATCACCTTTGATCCTAACAAGTATGGCCTAAATTTCTCTATAGAAAACACAACTGCCAAAAGCTCCTTCTCTGTTGTTGCATAGTTCATCTGAGCTGGATCCAGTGTTTTACTTGCATAATAGATGGCATGCAACTTGCCATCTTTCCTTTGACCCAAAACAGCCCCTACTGCATAATTACTTGCATCACACATAATTTCAAAGGGGAGACTCCAATCCGGTGGTTGGATAATAGGAGCAGATATGAGAGCTTGTTTTAACCTGTTAAAAGCTTCAAGGCAATCATTAGTAAACAAGAACGGGGCATCTTTGGCGAGAAGCTCGGTTAAAGGTCTAGCGATCTTGGAGAAATCCTTGATAAACCTCCGGTAAAAACCAGCGTGACCAAGGAAACTCCTTACTCCCCTAACATCAGAAGGAGGAGGCAAACGCTCTATGACCTCTACTTTTGCTTTGTCTACCTCAATGCCCCTATTGGATATAACATGACCTAACACTACACCCTGTTGTACCATGAAATGACATTTTTCCCAGTTTAGGGTGAGGTTGGTCTCCTTGCACCTACGGAGCACTTTTTCGAGGTTGCTTAAGCATGCTTCGAAAGATGTTCCGTACACAGAAAAATCATCCATAAATACTTCCATGAAATCTTCAATAAAATCCGAAAAAATAGCCATCATGCATCGTTGGAACGTGGCGGGGGCATTGCAGAGACCGAAGGGCATCCTTCGATATGCAAAGGTCCCGTAGGGACAAGTGAAGGTGGTCTTTTCCTGATCATCTGGATGGATAGGAATCTGGAAAAATCCAGAATATCCATCCAGATAGCAAAAATATGAATGGTTTGCCAAACGTTCCAACATCTGATCTATAAAAGGTAAGGGGAAATGATCTTTACGGGTTGCTTTATTCAATTTTCTGTAATCTATGCACATTCTCCAACCCGTAACAGTTCTAGTGGATACTGACTCACCTTTATCATTCTTGATAACGGTCATGCCACCCTTTTTAGGCACTACTTGCACGGGGCTAACCCACCTACTATCAGAGATAGGGTAGATTATACCTGCATCAAGTAATTTCTGAACCTCTTTTCTCACAACATCTTTCATGTTAGGATTTAATCTCCTTTGAGGTTCTATAGATGTGGCATGATCATCATCAAGAAAAATTCTATGCATGCAAAAAGATGGACTTATACCAGTAATATCATCAATTGAGTACCCTATGACACTTTTAAAATTTTTAATCAATGCAATCAATTGGTTAAGTTGGGTATTATTTAATTCAGCATTAACAATTACTGGATAAGTTTCATTTTCTCCTAAATAGGCATACTTTAATGAAGAAGGAAGGGGTTTAAGATCTACCTGAGGAGGCGTGGATCTCTCCTCTCTAACCTTCACAGAAGCCTGCAAGACTGTTTCCTTCACTATGTGTGTGATGAGTCCGCCAAACTGTATCGGTGTACGAACAGTGCTGGGTTGATTAATAGTATGGCGGAACGTGTTTACAAGGAGCCGGACTAGGTTTGGTCTAAAACCCCATTCGGGGCGGAGGTAGGAGCCCAAGACAACTAAATCGTTACTATTTGCCTTATTAGATTCGGACTTGGCCGTTATCGTAAAAGCCATAAACTTGAACCAAATCCTGATTGCAGGATGGTGAACCTTTTTTAGAATCAAGTTCTGAAGGTTGGTCAAGTTTTCATTTGCAATCAAAGGCCAAATCTGGGAGGGGTGTTGGTTATAATCCATACCCTCCCCATTATCAGCTAAGCCAAATAGATCAGCAAGTTCAGAAACAGTGAGTTGGAGCTCCTCACCTCCTATCCTAAAGAAAAATGTAGATTCCCCAGTCTGGTTTTGTGTTATGGTAAGGGAGCTTAGAAATTCAAGTACTAGTTCGGGATAGGTCTCTCTATGCATATTAAATAAAAAACCCATGCCTAATGCTCTAAACAAATGCATAGAATACTCAAAAATTCCTAGAGTTCTAAGGACATTAGCACATATGAAACGGGTAGGAACAATAGACCTTTCTTTCAAGCTAGTGAATTTGTCTTTTTGAGCTTGATCCCGAAATTGTACATTTGGATAATCATCATCCCTTTCTATTTCCTCTTGTGGTGAAGGACTTCTTTCTCTCCTTCTTAATCTTCTCCTTGGTGCCATTGTTAGGATGATTTGATTTAACCTACAAATAAACAACAAAAACAAGGCACAAACACAAAGATTTCTACAAAAATGTAGAAATTTGTTAGAAGAATTAAAAATAAAACCCAAAAACAAGAATGTTTACCTTGAAGATGCAAAACCCTAAAACTTGAAGAAGATGGAAAATGGTGATAATGGTGTGATAAGGGTTTGAAGAAGATGATAAAATGGTGGGAGATTAAAGGATTTGAAGAGAAAAGATGAGGAAAATGGAAGAATTAGAAGGATTTAAGAGTTAGGGTTTGGGTTTTTTTAGTGAGAGAAAGTGAGAGAAGTAGGTGTTGCTCGAGTGAAATGAGTGGTGCTCGAGTGGAATTGGTTTTTAAAAGCGAAATCTGTCAGAAAACTGCTAGTCGCTCGACCGGGTCGAGCGGTGTCCAAAATCGCAAAATTTGTTTTCTGCCTCATTTTTGAAGTTTCTGGAAAGTTTGACAAAATTTGCTCGAGTAGGTCGAGCGGTGTTGCTCGATCAGGTCGAGCCAATCCCCTGTATTCAGCCTGTACACCTGATGCTTGCTCGACCAAATGGTACTGCTCGATCAGGTCGAGCGTGGGTCGAGCGAGGTATTTTTCTGCTAAATTCTTGATTTTAACCATTTTAGTGCCATGCTATACAGAAAATACCATTTTGGCTCGACACTACAGCTCCATTTCTGCAGATTCCCTCGTCTTATGCACTAATGAACAACTTAACTTACT
The DNA here is from genome assembly GCA_019425755.1 of Amaranthus cruentus. Classification (NCBI taxonomy): domain Eukaryota; kingdom Viridiplantae; phylum Streptophyta; class Magnoliopsida; order Caryophyllales; family Amaranthaceae; genus Amaranthus; species Amaranthus cruentus. Next base: position 3,803,229 of record CM033453.1, read on the forward strand.
AAATCCTGCATCCACCAACTAAGTACAAGCATGCTATACAAAATATGATAAGTAAATAAAAACAAACATAGAAATTAAAAGTAAATACACAGAAAACATACCAAAGCTGGGTTGCCTCCCAACAAGCGCTTGTTTAAGGTCGTTTAGCTTGACCGTCGCGCATCATTCATCTAAAGCATATGGGGGCTCAAGTGGCATTACCATTGGCCCCACTAAAGGCTCACCTGCGCGATAGTGTTTCACACGTTGACCATTCACCTTGAATGTTTCCCCTTTTGCATTAGATAGCTCAAGTGAACCGTAGGGGAATACTTTTGTAATCTTGAATGGACCCGTCCAACGTGACTTCAGTTTCCCTGGAAATAGCCTCAAACGAGAGTTGAACAGTAACACCAATTGTCCAACCTCAAAATTCCTCCTGATAAGACCCTTGTCATGCCATTGCTTGGTCTTTTCCTTGTATAATCTCGAACTCTCGTACGCATCCAAGCGTATTTCATCAAGTTCATTGATGTCCAATAATCTCTTCTCACCAGCTTGCAGTAGATCATAATTGAGGGCTTTGATTGCCCAAAATGCTCTGTGTTCCAGCTCCACTGGTAAATGGCACGGCTTCCCATAGACTAACTTGTATGGTGTAGTTCCGATGGGGGTCTTGAATGCTGTTCTGTAGGCCCAAAGAGAATCATCCAACTTGTTCGCCCAATCCTTTCTTGACCTTGCAACCGTCTTCTCCAAAATATTCTTGATCTCCCGGTTACTGATTTCAGCTTGGCCACTAGTTTGCGGATGATAGCTTAGACCGACTTTATGATAGACCCCATATTTCCTTAAGACTCCCTCAAATCTCTTTTCCAAGAAATGTTGCCCTCCATCACTGATTAATACCCTTGGTGTGCCGAAGCGCGGAAAAATGTGTTTCTTGAAGAATTTGGTAACTACGCGCGCATCATTGGTGGGAGATGCAATTGCTTCTACCCATTTCGACACATAGTCAACTGCCAGCAAGATATACCTATTCCCATAGGAGGATGGGAATGGTCCCATGAAATCCACCACCATCAGTATTGCCCACTTAGTTCAATCTAAGTGGCTTGATGTTTTAAATGGGCAAAACTGGTGGAAGATACATGATTGGCATGGTGGTATCTCTCTTCCTAACCCAAACCTCCCTGACCTAGTCCCCAATCGTGCCTCTTATCTCTTTAGAGAGGAGGCACCTCAACCTGAGCCTATTGCAGTGGAGAGACCTCATCATGAGCCTTTTCACAACCAGTATTCACGTCGGGGGCGCGGTGGATTCATGCCTAGTTTTAGGCAAGGTGGCTCTTCCTCCGTACACGAGGAACGTCGCCCCTCACCCACATTTGAGCGAGGAGGCCCATCCTCTACTCATGAGTTTGGTGGCACCTCGCACACAACTCCTCCACCCCCATCATCACCCCACCATACCGATCCTGACCCCGTCCTGGCTTCCCTAGAACGTTTACACATACGTATGGACGGTTTTGATCAGCGGTTCGACCGGATAGAGGCACAACAAAGTCGGTACGACCAATTCATGGTCGACTACCAGCGCAGCCAATATCCCATATATGACCATCACTATAGGCAGGGGCACATCCCTCCGGATCACGTGCACCCTTCATGGTACACACCCCCGCCTGGTGATTTTGGATATGTCTATGGTGATGTGGGTGGGGCTAGTACATCTTTTGGCCCCGGGGTTCAAGGTGATGATGAGGACGATGATGAGGAGGAGGAGGATGAGGATGATGATGATGATGAGAGTGATGATTAGAGCCCTCGCACTTTCTTCAAGCCATTGGTCGCATTGAGGACACTGCTCAGTTCGGCTTGGGGGAGGTGTTGAGTTGTTTTGTGTTGAGGTATGCTTTTCTCTTATTCCTCTTGTACATATGCATGCTAATTGTAGTTAGATTTCTTGTTTGTTAGTTTGTTTGTTGTTTCTTTGGTTATTGTCTATACTAGCAACACTTATGCATAATTTGGATCTTCGAATAGTTGTCTTGTTTTTCATTTAGGGCCATAAATCCGATTTGTGTATGGTATTGTAGCAAACTTGAATTATTTTTTTCTAAATTTTTGACTTACAAACCAGTGAACCTTTGAATTTTCAAAATAATAGTCAAGAAGGATTTGGTTTGTGGCACCGCCTTTGGGTATTTGTGGACATATTTAAACCCGTGAGAAATTATTGAGCCTCTCCGTGCATTAATGTAAATTAATGAGATTGTGGATTTGTAGCGCACTAGGCATGACTTGAGGGACTTGGGCATTGTATGAATCTAGTTGATAGTTTGGATGAGCTCATTTTCTTTCTTTCTTTCTTACCCTTTTTGTTTAACCTACATTATACCCATTTTCTTTCATATCTTATTCAAGCTTTCCATTCCCTTTTTACACCTTCACTTTAAGTTTCCTTCCACCTTCACCCTAACTCTTAAAGCATACTATTTGGTTTGGTTGATGGAATGTTGGTTGTTGGTTCATCACACTTGGCATGAGTTTTTAGTTTGTTTTTAATTTTTAGCTTTTTCTTGAGGTCACCACTTGTGTATATATTATGGTGATATCTTAGATATGGTTGTATATATTTAGTTAAGTACTATATGGCTTTGATTTGTTTTTATCATTCATTAAAAAAAAAAAAGAAAAAAAAAGAATAGAAAAGAAAGAAAGAGAATTCCAAAACTTGTATAGGAAAATATTATTAGTTAATAAATGCCAAGTTGTGTAAACCATGGGTCATTTTTGGTTTGTTCGGGTTAACTAACTAGTTGTGCTATCTCTTTTCATAACCTTACTCTTTTCTATGTTTCATCATACTCTAGCCTTCACCAATTCACCTCTTTTAGGTTCATCCACCTACTTCTAGTGAAGTCTTAGCCTTTGAGTCCCCAAGTACCGAGGTGCGAAACTTTGACACATCTCCATTTAGAAGCTCACATCACATTGAGCCATAGAATGAGGGAATGAGCGTAACTTTAAAACACTTGAGTGTGGTTGTTAATCTTGGCTTACATACCCAAAAGTGAGGTCCACTTATACTCATTGCGATCGGTATTGGGAGTCTTAGACTCAGTTTGGTGAGATCCTCGCTTGATGACCTGTTTTGAGGATGATTTGTGGAATCAGGTTCGTATTTCAAGCTTTTAGAATTGATAATCGTAGTTTGCTAGTCTGCCATACATATTTTGATTTTTCGTGGCTTATGTTTTCATGTTTACGGCTTTCCTACGATCCATTTTGTGCATTTGTGATTCTTAGTTTTATTTTGTTTGACTTTTTAATTTTGGTAGAGCACTTGCTTGAGGACAAGCAAGGGATTGGCTTGGGGGAATTTGTTAACTACATTTTATTCATATTTTATCCCCGTTGTTTAATTGAATTATGTTGAGATTTGATGCAGCGATGCTTGTTTTATGTAAGATTTTACGCTTGGTGTGGTATTTTGTTGTTTTGTTGAATTTCGAGGTTAAACTTATCAAATCAAGCACTTTTGATGCATCTGCTCATTCGACTCAAAACTTAAGGAAGCAAGGCCTCGATAAGCCAAGTCAAGAAGATAAGCAAAGCGAGAGCCAAAATAGGCCATTTCAAAGCCACTCGACCTAATGCGGTGAGCCAAGGTGGCTTTCGAGCATCCCGGGACCCATAGTTGAGATCGAAGCTTATTTAAGCCATCCGAAGTCCGCTTTGGCCGGTCGACATAATAGCTTCGGTCGGCGAAGTGAACTTTAACTTCCAGTAGCTCGATCAATTCGCGGCTAAGACCAAGGCCAGGACATCCGCCGACTAGGTCGGCGAGATGGCTCGTCGGCGAGACAAATCAATCCTTCTGTCCACATTCTGATGTTTCTGGCCAAGTACTTGATGCTCGCTCGACCAGGTCGAGCTATCTTGCTCGGGTCGAGCGAAATGGGCAGCAATTGCTTTTCGGGATTCTTATAAGAAGCATTTTGGTCCAATTAGATTTGTTTCCTTATTCTTTGCTGCTGAAAGGACTTTGGTAGCCACCCTACCTTATCCCTAGGGGTGGCACCTCCCTCCTACACCTTAGGGGTGGTGGAGCAATCATGAAACCACCACCCCCACATGCCTTGAAGCTTATAAATAGAGAAGAGGAAGAAGGAGTGAAGTATCTCAGCATCTTAGCCTTCATCTCAACTTAGCTATCTCAGAAATTCATCTCCACTTAGAGTAATTTTATGCATTCCTCATTTGCTTAGCTTTATTTCAATAGAGAGTTAGTGTAATTGCTTTTGCTTTCATATGTTTATGCTTGATTGTTCTTCCATTAGTTGATTCATATTGTTAAGATACCCTAGTTCAATTCATTCATCCATGTTTCTTAGCTTATTTGTAATCTATAACTTCAATATGAGTATGAGTGAGTAGGTTGTGTTGGTTTAGGCTAGGCATGATCACCATGTTTGTAGTTTGAAATGCTATCTACACCTTTGGAAATGGTTGTGTTGTTTATGGTTTAACATAGGTTTTGCTATCTTGTTTAGTGTCGTTGAGTTTATGTTTTGCATGTGTTAATTGGCTGAGAGTCGATTTTAACTGATAATCTATGTTTAAAAGTTGAATCATCTCCATGAGTATAGGTAGATGCTTTGATTGGAAACAATGAATGTGTGCTCCATGTCTTAATCTATGCTTAGCTCCATGTGTATAGGTAGTTGAGTATGTTTTAGGAAGCTATTGTTGCTCGAGAGAGAACATTAGTATTCAAGATACGTTCTTCCTCATATCGACCCATAACCATGACCATAGGTTGAAGATAGTAAGGATTACCTTGGTGAGAAAGCTTAGCCTATGCCTCTTTAATTAATTGATCATCTTATCTTTGCTTTAATTCATTGTATTTTTAATTGCTTTTATGCTACGCATTTCATTCCGTTCTTTTAATTACTTGCTTAATTCAATTCAACCTCCAACACCATTTTATATGTTTTTGAGCTCACTAATTGATTGAGAAGCTATTGACTTAACCCCCACTCCCTGTGGATTCGACCCGTACTTGCCACCGTACTAAGCTACGCCGTGCACTTGCGGTATTACATTTGAAGGACGTAAAGTCCCGATCAATCTCCGCTATAGTGCGGTTTTTCCTTTTCCCGACCCATTCTAATAAGGTGTGCGTCTTGCTATAAGCTCTCTTTTAATGCTTTGTATAAAAGTTATTTAATTTGTTTATTGTAAATTCTCCCCCACGGTCTGTTATAAGGATCATAAGAGAATGGCCACTTTAATTTTCTTTGAAGGCTTTCAATTGCATGAAGTAGGAAAAGGCTTTTGATTTTTTCTCCAGGAAATATACCCACATCATGCGGGAATAGTAATCTGAGAACAACAAATAATATCTTTTTGTGCCAAGAGACGAATTCTTATAGGGCACCAAATATTTGCATAGACAAGCTCTAACGGAACCTTTGCCCTCCAAGATTAGATAGGAAATGGCAATCTATGCCTTTTACCATATATACAGCACTCGCAAAATTTTCTTTCGTTTTTTATTGTAGGAGGCCAGTCACCATGTTTGCTTTAACAGTTTTAAACTGTTAAAATTTAGATGCCCGAATCTTAAATGCCATAAGGTGGATTTCTTATATTTACTTAAGTCCAAAATAGAAATTTTATCAAAATACCGAGATGATATGGAATCATTTTAAAGAGATAAGTTTATTTAAACAATAAAATCCTTGATTATTATTTTAAATAATTAATACGATCATTTTAGCCATAAATCGATATATAAAAAAAAATTAAAGTCCATAGGGTCCACGATTATTTGACCAAGGGTCATTATGTGATTGTTATGGAAGTGTCCTAAAAAGTTACAAGTCAAAAAGAGTCCATTTAATATTTATTTCCTTTTTAAATTTTATTTACAAATTTATTAATAAACTTTTGACTTATTTTAAACTTAAATAATTTATTTTCTTAGCTATTTTTAATTAAGAAAGTATTTAACACCTCTTCCTATTAAAACAATATTTTTAACCAAAAATTCAATTAACGTTATTTTAATGAAGTAAAAAAAAAATTTCAAGGAACATATCGAAAATTATATCCTAACTTTTAGCCACTATAAAGTACTTATAAAATACTCTTTTTAATTATAATTCCTAAGTTACCAATTTTATCTACTAAGATTTCATCATAAAAACATCACTTAACATCCTTTTTAAACATTTTCTCAATACAAAAGTTCATAAGACAAACATACATGAAACTTAAAATAATATTTCACATGATAAACTCATATACATCTACCTTATCATATTAATAAAATTTTCCATATTTATAATTTTTCTAGAGCGACTTAAAAGTGTTATGGTGTTTACAAAATGTCACTAAACCTTATATGACTTTAATATAACCATGTAAAGCATAAATACCTAAATTAAAAATTATGTTAATCATGCTTTTCATATCAAGTAAACATAAATAAATATCACATAACGAAAGAGTTAAGAAAATGTGTACCATTTTCCTCCAAAGGTGTTACTAAACCAAGCAAGAGAATAATAATAGGAAAATAAGAACTCAAAGGTATAAGCTCCAAAGGAGAAGGTCTTTAAGGCTCCAAACTTCAAAGAAGTAAATCTTCAATTACCCAAAAGAAATGATATCCAAGCTCCAAAATGATAATAGTTGACTTTTCAAAAGTTGATGACTATTGGATTAAGAAGTGATAAGATCAAGCTCCATCTTCATTTGATTCTTCAACTAATAAAAATGGTATAAAGTTAGAGTGTGTAAGTTCTTAGATTGTAAAAACAGTGTTATGAGTATGGAAGAAGGTTAACTTGTGTAAGAGATTTAGAGTGTGTAAGTGAATGTGTAACAGTTGGAATGTAGAAGAAGGTTAATTTGTGTAAGAAAATGGTGATAGCTTGCGTAAGTGATGAAAATCATGAGTTTTATAGAAATAATTTTTGGTTCATCAAATTTTTGTTCTAGTTTATCCAAGTGAATATATTTTAGAATAATAGGTAAGTTTGATTAAAATTTGATTATGAAATTATGATAGCTTACTTAGAAAGTTTTGGTTAAAACCATACTTAGAGTTCATAATAAAAATATGTTAAATTTTTAGGTATAAAATAATTAAGTCAAAGTTGTAAGGTTAAAATAATAAATAGTTAGTTTTAAAAAAAATTAAAACGTAACTTTTTAACAAAATCATAAATATAATATTAAAATTTTACTTCGTAATATACTTTAGTACTTATAAAGAGATTTAAGAGAATATATATTTTTTAAAGTTTAATATTTGGAAGAAATTATAAAAATCGGAAAAAGGTTTAGGAATTATAAGTGATTTGACTTAGATAACCAAAAGATTAAGGATTCGGATTAAAATTTTGGAATAATTAATCGGAAGATTAAGATTTAGAAATTTTAGTCTGTTACAATCAGACTTTTACTTTGAGATCGTCCATTTTAGAGATGAAAGCTTGAGATACGAGTTTTAATTTATAGTCCTTGAGATAATATTTTAGTGCAACCATCCAACCATATGGAATACCTTCTTTCATAAAAGTGCATGAATATCTTCTTACAAATTACTTGACGAAAAAACTTGAGAATGTCTTAGCTTGCTTTATTGAATTGTTATAAATTCATTTTCATGGAGTTAATGATAGAATTACATGTGATTATTCGAGTTATCGATATAGGTTTTAGTTCGTTTTAAAATTCAATTTTATGTCTATATACATTAATTTTTACATAATTTTACATTCATTTTAAAGTCGGGATAAAATCAAATTTAATTACAAGATTGGATAAATTTATAAAATCAATCCCATTTATCCCAATAAAAATATGAAAATTTTGAAACCAAGATATGAAACATTATGAATATGTGAAAACAAGTGAAGGTGGTAAAGAGATTCCTATTACAAGTATAGGTAAGTGGTGAATCCGTGAGTAAAATTCCAAGGCGTTTGGTTTTTGGGGAATGGAAGGCTTTTATTTGTCTGCCTCTTATTGGAAGTTTGTTTCTTGAAGATTGGGCACATGACGCCATCCACGATGCTCCATTTTCAAATTAGTTATTTTCTACATAAAAAAATAATAAAAATAACAATAATAATAATAATAATAATAGTAATAATAATAATAATAATAATAATAATAATAATAATAATAATAATAATAATAATAATAATAATAATAATAATAATAATAATAATAATAATAATAATAATTAATAATAATAATAATAATAATAATAATAGTAATTAATAATAATAATAATAATAATAATAATAATAATAATAACAATAATAATAATAATAAAAAGAAAAAGTGTCAAAAATTACCTAATAAATTTTTTTTAATAAACGGTCAACTTAACACCAACCGTTACTTGCTCTAAGTTTGTGTTGGATGATGTTCTTATGTTGTATTTGTATTGGATGATGTGTGAACTTTTTTATGGATGATGTTCTTAAAGTTATATATTATGTTGTGTTTGTATTGGATAATTATGTTGTGTTCTTGGTACTTCTTTGAAAAGAAAATTTTTATTAGGTACTTTTTTGAAAAGAAAATTTTTATTAGGTACTTTTTTGAAAAGAAAATTTTTATTAGGTATTTTTTGGAAAAAATAAATTTTATTAGGTACTTTTTGACACTTTTTCCTTATTATTATTATTATTATTATTATTATTATTATGAGAATTAGAATTTTCAAGCAAAATTTAATCAAGTATGTTTTATGAGAGACTGTCTTTTTGTGAAAGTCATCGTCATCATACCCAATATTCTGCTCAGGGCAAGGTCTGGGTGAGGTGAAAGTAATATTCCAATCGGCAAAATTATAATTTTCTTACAATCTTCACATGTAATAGTCGATTATTTTTGGATTGGGGTGCTGTGAGCAATTAAAGGCAAAAATATTGGATTATTAATTTATGAATAATTAGTAGTAGAGGTTATTCACAGCAAAACGTCATAAGGTGGGATTACTCTCAATAATTTTTCCTATAAATATTATATTTTTTATTTAGTAACTAGTATCAAAAACACATTTATTTTTTAACTAAAATCAATTGATAGCCCACGCAGGTAAACTATCAAGTAGCTAGATGTAGTTAAACACCTAAACTCACTTTCTTAGGTGGGTAGTTTATCCAGTAGGTACATAAAAGTTTTTCATATTTACTAAACAGAACTTTTAGGGATATAAAGATCTTATACATTTATTCTTCACCAACTACCTATCAAATGCATATTTAATTATTTATCAGTTAATTCTTAATTAATATCTCATATGAATAAACTATCAAATAGATAGATATAGCTAAACTCATGTTTAAGAAAAGAATGTCATATGTCCTAGCTCCAAATTCCAGCAAAAAAGGGAAATAAAATAGGTGAAAAACAAAACATTATCATTATTTATATTTTAATGTAAACTAGTATTTCAAAAAAAAAAAAACACCCGTTAATTTTCAAAAAATATTTCTAATAAATAAAAGAATTTGAAATTTTTATATGAATATTTGTCAATATGAGACATCAAACGATAATACCGCTCTATACAAGAATTCGTGAAAAAAATTATATATAAATTATGGATAACATCCCCTTAAAAAGGAAGGGGACTCATAAAGGGATAAACCCAACAATATAAGCCCAATGTATATAACATTGAATAAAACAACATTTATTTATTACATAATTTGTCTGAGATGGTCTCTATGAGACACTGTTTTTAATTGATCCGATCCGTTATATATTTTTTTAAATACTGTAACTAGACTTATGAATGATGTAAGTAGACATTTATGATATTGAAAGTAGGCATTAAGGATACGGTAAGTAAGCATTAATAAGGATAATGTATAGACAATGAGAATACAATAAATAGGCATTAATTTTTAATGGACTAAATTTGAGATACGTTTCTCAACGAGACGAACTCTTAAGAGACTAGTTGTATTTATTAATTATGTTTGTCTGAACTTATTAGTATCTGGATATAAAGGTGAAGAACACTCCTAGTATCCCGCACAAGGAGGGAGTAAAGAGAGATATGCGCAGTCCAGAAACCCTCCAATTGGTACCTATGCCTAGTAGAAGTCGAATCACAAACCTTCTGCTCCACATGCAAATGTATACCTTGAGCCATAAGTGATTTTTGGTAGTATCCCGATATGTTTGTCCCAATAATTTTGTCACATTTATTATGTTAAATTTGGGACAATATATGTATTACTAAAATAATTATTACATAATAATAAAACACTCTTGACATTATCATTTTAAGAATTTGCTTATGTATCACTTCCTCAATAAAAATTTACACTTTAAAATTCTATGATGATATCATTGTTATTATGACTTATTTTTATGGCTTTGACTTAACTACCATTTAATTATTATTTTTTACTTTCTAGGTCACATCATTTAATATTTAATGTATTAGAGAATCGTATATTTTATTTTACTTTTTTCAATTATTTATAAAATTTTTATAATTTTATTTATTAAATGAGTAATATTTGATGTATTAGATATTTTGAGATGATTAAAACATAATATATTTTTGTCTTTTGTTGTGATTTATTTTTCATGAACTAAATTTTCACAATTTTATGCGCGCACAATACAAAATATCATACAATGTACTTCATATATACAACTGTCAGAGTTAAATAATTATCGTAAACTAAGCTCACTTGATGTTCATCACCACTCACCATATAGGTGAATGGATCTTACCCTTTTAATAACAAAATCAAACAAAAATTATTTCTTGCATATTCGAAAGCAAAGCCTGCACTATCCGTTGACTCGGTAATTAGTAGGTCTTTGACTCGGATATTCGAACCAATAACTAGACAACATGTCAACCAAAAATTCGAGAACACAGATTCTTTGAGAGACGGTCTCTTTAAGAGACCATCCCTAATTAGATCGGCCCATAAAGAAAATGTAGAGTAAAATAGTTATTAAGCTACAATGAATTGGATTTGAGAGATGTCTCTCAAAAAGACGGCCTCTCAGGAGAATAGCTCATTCGAGAAAACTCTAGTCCAAACTCAATCTTAACCCGAATCTAATAATTATGTCCCATTCTATAATTTTTTTTTTTGAGTTTCACATTATAACTTTTAGTCAAAAACCACTATATTTATTTCTATACTATATTTGAATCTTAAGGTAATGAGAAAAAGTTTACTACCACAAAAGTGGTATATTAGTCTATTTTTAAATCGACTTTATTTTCTATAAGAACAAAAATTTCATATATTTTTCAAAAATTTGAATAATAAAATTTATCAAAATAACACTTGATAAGCCAATATATGCCCTTTTGATACCTTTTGACGGTTTTAACAAATGTACAGTCTAGAAGTACATGACGTGATAAACCAGAATGACAATGGATGTTAACAGATCACAGCTAACGAACCAAACAGCAGCATTTTAAACGTTTCTGATTTAAAACCAAACAGAATCAGATTAATTCCAAACAGAACATCATTTTTGATATTCATAATTTACTACAGAAATTACAAGCTTATCTATAACTGTCTATTGAGCTTTAAAATTAGATGAACAAAAAGGGTTGTATCTAATGCATAAAATGAATGTACAAATATCTGAAACAACCAGCTACAAGTATTGTACAGGAAAATCACGTTCCATCAGAATGCTCCAGTGCTCAGCTTTAGCTCTTGTGATATTTTTCCACATAGGCCTACGATATTGGAAAAAACTAGGTTTATCAATTCAGATTTTGCTATTAAAAGCATCATATACAGATAATATAAATAGTAAGTTTTAAAATGAATCTCACCTGTACAAGTTTATCGATTTTTTGCTTTGAACATGACAAATATAGGTCAATTTTATCTTTGGTTTGAGGAATCTGAGGCCCTAGTGTCTCCGTAACTTTGTCGACCGCTTTTTTCACGATTGTTTTATAGTCATCTTTGCTCACTTGACCATCCTTCCACGAGGGTTTCAGAAGTTCCTTAACCATCTCCACTAATGCAAATTTAAATGAACGAATTCCTTTTGTATCATTCATTTTCTTACCATCATCGTCATCTGCACCTGCATCGTGAGAAGGTTTGTTTTCTGGTGCCTTAATTCCTCCAACAGCTGATTTCTTACCATTTTCCTCGTCCTTAGTTGATGCAAGATGCTCTTGTTGATTCACGTTTCCACTCTTGTGATGATGTATTTCATTGTTAGCGTGATGATGAAGTTCATCAACAGAGCTTTTCTGTTCAACACTAGGCAACAGCTGATTACCCATGTTGGGCATCTTCGGCTCAATGGTATTACATACAGGATCATATTGCTTTAACACTTCAGGAACATGATTTCGTTGAATCATAACACCAGCAACAGCAGGAACCGGTCCAGATAAGTTAGGGAGGTTAGTAACAGCGGAAGACAGCTGTGAAAGCTGTTGCCTGTTTTCAAGTAGCTGGGTTAGAGAAGCAGTGAGGTGGGATAGTTCTGCCAGTTGCGCTTCAGTAGCAGAAGCTGGAGCAAGCGCAGATGAAGCTAAACCGATATCATGAGACTCAGCAACTTTGTTATCAAGAAAAGATGGTGGATTATGTGACACTTGAGGATGGGAATCGACTGGCAGTTGATTTTGTCCTTGAGGATTTATGTTCGAAATTGGGTGAGCATCAGCAATACTGGGCTGGAAAATACTTTGCCCTTGTAGGACATGTGCTGATTGATTTTGCGTGATAACTGGGCCATCACAATCTCCAAACACATTTCTCCTCTCCCCAGAAATCAATGTATGTTTATTGTCCTTGATACTGGAAGTCTGCTCAATAAAGGGATCACTACATACTTTCGGTTCCAGGAAGTCAGCTGAGTAATGCTTCTCAAATGAAGCTTCTTCAGCAGATTCTTGTTGAACAACAGGAAAAGATATGTTGGTGATAGACGGTATTTGAGAAGTAGATGAATTGACATTTTGCTGGTTGATAACCGTAGGAGAAATTTCTATGTCACCAGATAAAATTTCTATGCCAGGGACATTATGTTCTGTCTTCCATTTAAGTGGCTCCTCATCATCCTGGATCTCAGATTGGTCTATACTAGCGGGTGTATCCCATGCTGGTTTTACAGTAAGTATATCATGGCTACAAGAATCATCCCCCGGTCTTGTTCTAGTCGTGTCTGTAGACACTTCTGTAATCTCATTTTTATCCTCACCCCAACCCTGAACTCCAGTTATAGCTGGCATTGTAGTAGCATCAGTCCAAGTTGAATCATTCCAATCTCGATCACCCTCATATTTATGATCTGGACCATTCCAAGTTGGACCATCCCCCGGTCTTGTTCTAGTCACGTCTTTAGACATTTCTGTAATCTCATTTTTATCCTCACCCCAACCCTGCACTCCAGTAATAGCTGGCATTGTAGTAGCATCCTTCCAAGTTGGACCATTCCAATCTCGGTCACCCTCATATTTATGACCTGAACTCCTTCCATCACCATGGATCCTCACTGTATTCAGTTCTTCATTCTCTTTTTTGTCCTCTTCCCAACATTGCATTTCCGGAACAGCTGACATGGCAGTTGCATTACTCCATTTTGGACCATCCCAACCAAGACTATCTTCACGGTTGGTATCACGCCTAACATCTCGTGACCTCTTCTCCGGACTGAAAGAATTCTGCACCTGATGAGAAAATTTGCAACGAGTTCCATTTCGACAATTTCCAGCAGCAAAAAATTTGCAGGTATTTTCACCTCTCCTAGGAGGCTCAAATTCATGTTTACGTTCAAGATAAGGGTCCCTTCGTCTGTGTTCATGATCTGGATAAGGATCCTTACTTCTATGGCCATTATCAGTATAGGGATCCCTACTTCTATGATTCTGATCAGGATAGATATCCCTACTACGGCGGTCACGGTCCTTGTTCCTGTACACATCTTCAATTAATCCTTTCTCAAACACACCAACAGCAGTATCTTGATGTACAAACCTGCATGAATCTCCTCTTCTACACCTTCCCTTTAAAAAGTCATTACAGATATGAGCAGATTTTTCAGTCCTTCTGGTATTGTCTTTACTGTCATCAGGAGAATATTTTGAACTCCCAAGCCTTCGACGACTACTTTCCAAATCCTCTGATGGACTGCTTTCTAGAGGCCGCCTACGGTCATAGAGTTGACTATCTTCGTGAAGAAAATGACAACTACTCCCTCTCCTGCATCTCCCCACAGCAAAGTCCCTACAAACGCGTGCTGATGCACCAGTTCTGCTTCTACTCCAATCAGTAACAGTTGGTTCCCGTCTAGAATTATGAGCTGGGCTACGGCTACGGCTACGGCTTCGGCTCCTGCTCTTGCTATTTCTGAACATCATTCCAAAATCCAAATGTTATTAGGAAAAAAAAACAAGAGAAAACTTATAGCAGTTGCATAAGAAGCTGATCGCAGAAGTGTTATGCATCAACTATTAGTTATATACTACACATAAAGAGCATAAAATGACGACCTGAATTTAATGTCACAACGTAACTTCCAACAAATATAATAACCCCTTTTAAAATAAAAAAACCTAATATAGGCAGGGGATAAAGAAAGAGAGATGAGGAAGGAAAAGAATATGCCCTCTTGAATTACAAGAAGGGAGAAGAGGACTCCAAAAAGATTTATGAAGCAATCAACATAAAAGGGAATAGGGAAGGCTGACTGCAGGAAAAACATACAAGGAGATTAATTTGATTAACTATGATGCGATGCCCATAACAATCTTGCAAAGTTCAAATGAAGTGCAAAAGAATGCAGGACAAATTGCCACCACTATCTACATGCGAATGCAGGACAAATTGCCACTACTATCTATATGTGAATGCTGGACAAATTGCCACTACTATATACATGTAATACCTGCGTGACTGGCTCCAACCATTTCTAGGAGATCGACTTGAATGTCGAGGTCTCCATTCATCTAGTTCTGATGACATTCTTGGGGATTTTTCTTGTCTATCTAATGTCATCGAACTTCCTTTGCAGCGACTATCAAGTCTACTTGAATGGAGACCAGGTGAATAAGATTCTCTAGGCTGGCAATCACAATATCATTTATGCAATATCAGACCAATAAAACAAACACATAACCGTCAAACAATACCAATCATCTACTTTATAAAGAAAAGAACTATCTACCCTCCGTGGCTGAGCTCCATCATTAAAGTTTGCAGGTAAAGCTACAGAATCTTTAAGATCCCACTTTGAATGCCGCCTCTTGCTACTTCCGCTCATTTTTCCAGCTAAATTGGCAGCGTCTTCAAAAATTATATGTCAGATCTGAAAGAAGTCGTATAAAACCAGTTCATCAAATAGACAAAAAATTTTAACCTTATAAAACGTATCAAAAGCAGTCACGATAAGGCCATTCATATTCATGTCTTTACAGTCAGTTTGCAGACCAAATTAATACTGCTATTCTTATCATTGCAGTAAAAGCAAAAACAACCTAATTGTTAAATAATGTAGAGTAGCTATGCTCAAAAAAAATTACACATTAAGTTCTAGACTTATAGAGCTCTTTAAACAGGTAATTGGACACTAACCTAGAGACAATGTTGGCTTCATCATTTCAAGTTTAACTGGTAATTGGACACTAACCTAGAGACCCATGCCCATTTAAGAAACAGAATTCTGCACTTTTAAAAGTCAATCATCCAAGAAAAATAGGTCAAGAAGAGCATGTTTTGATGAAGGCATGAAGTAATCAGCAGCAGCTTCCAGCCAACCAAAACAGCAACTGAGTCATAACCCAACCCCCTTCCCAAAAACAAATCATAAATAAGAATATCAGAAATATCAAATAGAGGAATTCTAAAAGGGACCCCATTCAAACAGAATATTGTCGGAAAACACTGTACTTTAGTAAGCTGCAGATCTCCTAGAAACTTCACTGTTAATTTTTAAGCCATGCAGCATCTTTTATTTGGTAGCTAGAATCGGAAGGAAAAATACTGATGACATGCTAGAATGCTGCAAGGAGATGCATATACTTACAACGGATCATAAAATACAATAACAATGTCGTAGCTTTAATCCCGACAATATGTGGCAAACAATAATACATCTTGGGCAAATGACCCCCCTTAGATTCTCAAATGGAAAGGAAAATTTGGATAAGTAAAAAAATAGAGGAAATTTTTGGTAATTCCTCAATGTAAAGTTAGTAAGCACTACGACAAATTAATTACAGTGGAAAGCCCAATCCCTCGAAACAGTTGGAGGAAACCCTAACGAATAATAAAATGAAAAAGAAACCAATAAGTAAGCACTGCATGTGACAATTTTACCAAAAAAATGAAGGAAAAAAAAAAAGAAAAAGAAAAAACAGATTTTTTCTTCCTCCCTAAATTTTAAAAGCCCCAAGGCACCTTAAGGCGATAAGTATCCTCAAACCTGCAAAAGCGCTAGGCTTTGAGTGTGAGGCAACCTAAAACCCCAAAAAAATTAAACCGCCTAATAAAACTAAAAGAAAAAACCTAACAGGAAAGAGAAAGAAAGAAAGAAAAGGAAGAGAAGAGAATCAAAGAAGAATTAAAAGAGAAAACATACGTGATTAATTCGCGCATGAAATGGGCTTCTGAGGATAAGTTTAGGTGCTATAAGGCGATCTAAGGCACATGCCTTTAGGAATAGCCATGTCTAATCCTATCAACGCACCAAACCCACAGCCGCCCAAAGCGCTACCCTTAAGCACTCCAAGGTAAACTTTTAATATCCTCTCTCTTTCCTCACCTATTTATGCTCTCTATTTCCTCTTCTCTAGTAGCTCTTGAATCCATGATTTTGTTGTGTCCGAATAATAAAGCATTTTTCTATGTGTACTTCTCCTCTTCCATTGTAGATGGAACCCATTCATTTTCGTAGATCCTTTTGCCAAAACAGAATAAAGAAATATCTAAATCTCAAGAGGTAAGATGATGTCAAAGAACCTATTCGTGACCAACATTATAAGATCAGAGAAAGTTCCGCATTGCAAGTCATTTCGTGATCTGGGATAAAATGGTTAGTAATTTCATGGATCCTAATTCTAAAATGTGAATCCAACGTTTTTACAGCATCCAACTAAAGTAATTTTTTGCTCTTTCAACTTTATATTCTCCTTACTTATCTCATTTTTGCTAAGCACTTTGTGACTCGAATGCTTATCTTTGTCAATCTAACTTAGCTTTACTCTCTCTCAGGTCTCTTCCACTAGAACATTATCGATAGAAAACATGCACTCTCGATCAAAACACGATGCATAGGAAATGTCCTTTATTGTTGTAAAAAGATAAGAACTATGGAATAAAACCTTGTTGAAGGTTATTACAATCGAAAAATCCTTTATTGCACTACCACATGTCTTTAACATTTATTTTCACCTCTTAATGCATACCTTGCAACATTTAAATGTATTTCCAATAAATATCCTTTGTTATTCCCACCAAAGTGAATCTATTGGTATCTTATCATATGTCTTTTTCAAATCAATAAAAATCATGTACAAGTCGTTTTGAATTGTATAGTATTTCATCATTTGTCTAATCAGATAAATTGCTTGCATTGACGGTTTCTTAAGCACAAATTCAAATATATTCTCCAATATGATGCATAGGTACATCTCCTCATATGTATATGGCTCAAGGGTTTTGTTCTTTGATAGAGCAACTTTGAACATTTTTTGTCTTCTTGCAAATAGGTACTAGAGTACCTCTTCGGCAACATCTTGTTCTCCAACAAAAACAAATCAGTTAGTCAAGTTGCTTCAATCAACCCTCCATACCTCAATATGTATTCCACTTTGAACCACCTTTTTATAGCTTCATTTTATCAAAGTCCCCTCCATCTTTGATTTCTTGATTCTTTGCATAAGTTTAACGAGTGATAATTGTGTCTCCAACAAAATTTAATTGCTCTCGTTAAAGTTACTAGTCGAAAATACTATTTCCCCTTGTTACTAGGATCGAGGTACGATCCAGGTCGCGGAATGGGATCGGGATCGCAATTCGCTAGTTTTATTACCCAAAGCCCAAAACCTAATTGTACTACTTATTACTACTTGCCAGTTAAAATATATATGTATCATATAATAACAAATGAAACCCTAATAAAGGGACTAAAACAAGCTGGCGGCTGACAGCTACAGCTACTGCAGTAGCTTTCATCTTCAAGGAGAATATCCATGCCATTGATGTAAAGCTCCGATATACACTAATAATAAGTTTTCTTCTTTTCTTTTTCCTTTTCTTTCCCCTTTTCTCTTCTCCTCCTTGTTTTCTTCCTTCTCTTCTTTTTGTCTAAAACGTTTAAATTCCTTTGAAGACCGAAAATAGATCGAGTAATATTACATTCCAGATCGTGAACCCAAGCGATCCAAATCGTGATTCGTGAATGACCCGCAATTTAGGTCGAACGATCTGGAACGCGGTTCGCAGGCTAAAGCAACGATCCTGGCTACATTGCTCTTTCCATTGGTCGTTTATGTCCTCATTTCGTACTATTATTTTAATTAATACGCTTTTCAATATCTATGTCTTAAGTTTTTTCTTGTCTCCTTTTTGTTATTCAACAAATATATGATTCTCCTTTATTATTGAGTTTGGCGAACACCCTTTGAAAGCCCATACTTTTGCCTTGTGAACTACTACTATTGCCTTGAAGTTAATTTCCTTATAATTGGCAAAATTTTCCTCAATATTGCATTTTCCTAATGCAAGAAGCATTCTTTCGCTTCATTGTTATCTTCTAAAATCTCCTTAATTATTCAAGTAATACAATTTTTCATTTTGTCAAGGTAGTCACTACATTAGACATCATCTCCCAATCAGCTTTTTTAACTTACTCAAAAAAAAACTTTATTGGTATCCTGTTTAATTCTCCACCATCAAATCCCTTGTTCCTCTTTGGCTTTCTTTTTCTTCAATCATACTTGTAAACAAACATCCAGAACAAAAATTTTGCGTTGGGTAGGACACTGTTTTGAAATAAGCTTACAATTTAAGCAAATACTGCTATCTATCTTGCTTGTCAAACAGTAGTCAATTTGAATTGCCTTTACTCTAGTTGTAAAAGTCACCAAATAGTTATGTCTCTTCTTAGACCATATGTTAGCAACAAATAAGTCCTTTGCCTACAATGAGTCAAATATTTCCAAAAATAAAAGCATGTGTTGCGCATCAGGAATAAGAAGCTAGTATTTAAATATATGTGAGCATAGGCAATCTGTTTTCAACTATCCTTCAATACAGGAAAATACAATAGACATCCAACAGTTTGTTTTGTGCAAAAACTCCAGCAAGCTAGTATTTAAATATATATGTGAGCATAGGCAATCTGTTTTCAACTATCCTTCAATACAGGAAAATACAATAGACATCCAACAGTTTGTTTTGTGCAAAAACTCCAGCAATTTACATGGCCAACTTCAATAGCAACCAACAGCCAAAAATCCACCAATATCTATCAAATTAGAGATGATGTTTTCACTCTTATAAGAAACATGTTTTGTTAATTGCTTCAGCCACAATCGATGAATGTTTGTGTAAGTGCCATGCTTTCCAAGTTACTGCAATAAAGTTACTTGGTATTAGTTGTACTCTTTGAGCACTCGAGTGATATTAAACTAGAGAAGTTAAGAGACTATCTATCCTTGCACAAACATTGAGCCTATCCCATCAAATTAGTAACACTCACTGACATACAATCAAGCACCAAGACATCCCTTTTCAAACATTCACCTCCACAATATATTTTTCATATTTATTGCTTTAATGGACAAAGCAGCGTCGCACTTAAACGCAATCCTAACACTCCACTCAAACTTTCTCCAAAAGATAATCATCCAAAAAAGTCGGCAGTCCTAATATTGAAAGCGTAATTAAAGAAATGCAACAGGTTCACAAACCACAATTCACACGATTTCAACAGCAATGAACTAATCAAGCAACAAACTTGACAAATACAAGAGTCCACATATAAATAAAGATTTTCTACAGGGTGAAAAAAGTGTTTCAATTTCATGTTTGTAATACAATTTCTACTTAAATTGTCATGTATTCTGAGTTCTCACTATTGTAATTATCTTAATCCAGCAAGTTTTAATATTTTTCTCAGCCAAGTTTAAAACTCTATAATTCAAACCCTATAAACAATTCTCTTCAAGGACATTTCCAGTCAATTTCATCACAGCATAATCTCCATAAGCTACATATTTCGTAAGAAAACTATATTTCATTTGCATGTCAATAAATAAAATAGGAATAGATGGAGAGATTAACCTTCCCAAATTCGCCAAAATCACCATACACTTTCTGTCAATCGCAGAGCTCCAACTTACGGTAGTGAGCAAATTGTGTTATGTATCTCAATATAGCGACTGCAAAAAGAGGAAGATTATCACACAAAAAAAAGATGGTGATGACAGAGTAAAAATTGTAACCAATGAAATACAAAAAAGTGACAGACCAACTTAATCTCACTAAATCACAATAAATTTTACAACTAAACATTGAAACTAGGGTTTTCCACCCAACATAGAGTAAATAGATGAGCAAAAAAAAAAGAAAAAAACAGGCTCTAGATGAGTGAGTCATAAGGAATCAATCTAACAATCTGGAAAGTAAAATTCTTAGCTATTAACTTTCTTTCTGAGGAAAAATTAACGATCTAATGTCGCAAAAACTAAATGTTAAGCCCTAATTGTAATCCGATGAGTATGGAAAAAACTGCACTAAAACAATAAGGTATTTTTACTAACCATGAATCAATCTAACAATCTGGAAAGTAAAGAGAGGAAGGCTGGAAGAGTATCTAACCATGAATCAACCATGAGCAAAACGCAAAGAGTGGTGATAATCGTCGCGAGAGAAAAAGCAAAATGACGAACACCGGAAAAAGTTAGGGGCTTGGGGTATTTTTACCCTAATGTTTCTATTTATTTATTTATTATTTTTTTTTTTGAAATGCCCTAATGTTTCTATTTAGGATTTGTTGAATTTGGTTTCATATGATATTCTGATTGAGGTAGTGTTAAAAAAAGCAACCTCTGAGAAGCTAAAATTTGGTCAAACACTATATTTCTGAAAACTGAAATAATTTTATAAAAAGCTAAAAACAACTCTTATAAGGGTCAAGAGGAGAAGCTACAAATTGTAATTTCTCCTCCCAACTTCTCAAAGAGCTCAATACTTTTCTCACAGTATGTTAAAAACATTCTTATATTTTCTCCAATTAACTATGAAAATCATTTTCATTACTTTTATTTTTCTTTTTTCATATCGACCTCCAAAATTCATAATTTTTTTAATTTTTCATTAGTTATCACAACCAACACCTCAATTTTTTAAGTAATTCTACGCTTATTGAATATTATGCGATCAAAGTACATTATCAAAATTTCAGATATGTTTTATCTTTAAATTTATTACTATATATTTAAATATGTTTTTCTATATAGTAAATTGTCAAATTTGGGATTTATTTTTATTTTCAATCAAAGTTGTTAAAATAGTGATTCTGCTTAGAATCGTTTAGAGAGGTAGAATCGAATCAGTAGAATCGAATCAGTAGAATCGAATCATAGAATCGTACGATTCTACAAATAAACTTAAAAATATTAAAAATATCTAGTTTCTTATCATTATTATCCAAATCAAAAGTTTAAATTTATGAATTAAAGTTTCTTTGACTTTATTTCTAAGAATATAACGAAAATTTGTCAATAATTAGTTTAAATCTTCATACGGATTAAGAAATTTGTTTTTTAAAAGTTTTCATGATGGAAAATTTGAAATTTATGTGTACATGTGAAAGAGATTAGTAAAATATGGTATTTAAAAAAAATTAAAAATAATTCATACTATATTAAGAAAATCGGATCGTTAAATCGTAGAATCGTAGAATCGCGTTATGATTCTACCTTTCAAAATTTCATTCCAACTAGAATCATAAGATTCTACAACTTAAAGATTTTACCTGCGATTCAAATCGCTCGCTTGTTTTTGGATCGTAAAATCGTAGAATCGTAGATTAGAATCGCGATTTTAACAATCGTGTTTTCAATTACTTTATGTAGTGTTTGGAAACAAGTATTTTATTTCATATTATGGATTTCAATTATGAAATCATAAATGAAGAATTTGAGAATAACAAGGTTTGAGTAGTCATTCTCAAATTCTCAACTTTAACTACTTTAAAAACAATGGTGGAATTTGATCCAAATCCAAATTTGAAAATTTTTGATTTGCCAAACAAAGAATTTGAGCCAATTCCAAATTTCCAAATGAAATCATTGTTCCCAAACATGGCATTAGTGTATTTAAATTATTTTTTCTGACATTATTAGTGATTATTTTTTAGTTTATGTTATATGTTTTTGGTTGCTTCTCTTAAAATCGATGCTTTGTGACTCGACTATTTTTTAGTGTATGTTATATGTTTTTTCATTATATAACAACAATAACTTTAAGTAAACATATGGAAAAAAAGGTCAAACACAAAAATTAATTTTGTTTTTAAAAAACTCTTTTTAAAAATATGAGGCCAAACACATATGTTTCTAAAAAGTATTTCTCTAGAAACAGTTTCTACAGAATATGATTTGAATTTGCTAAGGTGTGATATGATCTAATTTGATCTGATGTGATTCAGTTTGATTTGATCTAATCTAATATTTTATAAATTAAATATGATTAATTCTTTTAATACAAAAGGCAAGTCTATGAAAGATGTATGCCCTAGACTTAGTGTTATTTTTGTAGCTCATAGCAATCGAAGCAATCCTTGATAGTAAGTCGAGGGCGTCCTCACCTAGCTCTCCAAAGGTGGAGAAAGCAAAAGAGATGAATGCATAACCATTCTCCTCGCACTTAGTCCTGTATTTTTTTTCCACTTTCTTTCTGCAGAATTGGCTAAAGAAATGATAAGTGCAATTATTTGCACTTATTTATATCATTTTATACTCCTTAATGATGGTCGTTGTTAGTAATTCCGTGATTATTTTGAAGATTTATGCTACTTTACTCGTTTTGGTTATTCATTTTGATTTTGAGTGGTTTTGATTGTTTTAAGCATAATTCTTATGATTTTAATGATGACAGAGTTTACTAAGGGGAATTTAGCTCGATTGAAGATGTTCTACAAAGAAAATGAGCAAAAGGGTAGAAGAGTGTTTATAATGCAAGAGTTTTGAGATGAAATTTCATACATGTCTACTCTTTTGGCCATAACATTTGATAAGATCACATTAATGCAAGGTTTGTGGTATTGGAAACTAGACTTCAAGAGCTTTCTAACGGTATATTATATGTCTGATTCCGATAATCGAGCTAGAAATGGCGATCGGTTGAAGTCAGCAGAAATTGTCTGCCACAAAACGCCGACTCGACGACAAGGCAAAACAAGTGGCCGCCGACTCGGCGGTTTGGTCATGGTGAGTGCCGACTCGGCGGTCAAGCCGAGTTCATTTTGGGCACGTTTTTCTACCGGTTTTCTTATGGACCCTAGGTTTATTTCCCTTATGAGTATAAATACCCTCTTAATCTCATATTAGGATTCCTTCTTCTACTCTTCCTCCTCCACTCTTGTTTTCTTGTTTTTGCTTAGATTTCCATTAATTAGTTTTAATCATTCCATAGTTTTAGAATTTATTTTCAAGCATTTAATCTAGCCTTTGAAATTCAATCTTCCTCCAAGTTTATAAGTTTCTTTTAGTCTTTTAATTTCCTTTGCTTTTAATTTATTGTATTAGACTCAAACATTCTCTAGTAAACGTCAATCTTGTATTTTCAATCTTCCTTTAATAAGAAGATTAGTTTGTTCTCCATTATTGTTCTTGAATTTATTGTAGTGTTATTTGGTATTGCATTATTGCTCCTTTGATTTTGTCATTTAATTCATTAGCATTCATGTCTAGCATTCTTTTAGAATTGATATTTATTGCATTCATCATGATTAGTGAGTAGATCCATTTTCTAGAGTTAGGGTTTCGAACCTATTAGTTGAGTATGATTTGATTCTTGAATGTGTCTATGAAACTAAGGGTTAAAGTGGTTAAATTGTGCTAATTAACTCTAAATTAAATATGCTTTGTTGGACTAGTCAATAGAACTAGTGTGTGAGATTGGGATCGACTTTGCTTTAGGGTAAAGTTTAGTTAAATTCTTATTAATTCGTTCAATAAAACTAGCGTGTGAGAATCGAATTAATAGGGTCTAAATTTAATAGTTAATCAACGAGCAAGAGTTTGTGATTAACAAGATCATGTTTAACCACGAATTTAATCCGGATCTTCATAGACACCAATGAGAATTGAATCATACAAGACTTTAGGGGATTCCCGACACCCTAGATTTCATCATCATATAGATTAATCCTATTTTAATTATTGCAATTGTAGTTGTTAGTTCACAACCATCAATATTTTTGTTCCTTTTTGTAATATAATCATCTAATATCAGTAAATCCCTTGTCCCAAGCTTCCTTGTGTTCGACCCGCAGCTACACATACGTCGTGCACTTGCGGTTAAAATAAATTTGCTCATCAAGTTTTTGGCGCCGTTGCCGGGGAAGCAACGGACAATTGATTTATTGGTTTTTTATTGAATATATTGTTTTTCTTGTTTACCCCCTCCCCCAGATCTTATACTTGCTTTGCTTTTTGTTGAATGACCAGGAGATCCCGGTGTCTTGAATATTTTAACCCTGAGATCGAAGCCACAGCTTGTCGACTTAACGCCATTAGAAGGCGAGCTAGAGAAGAGGAGTTAAGACAGATAAACATATCGGCTCAGAAGAATGATAATAATAATGTTAACAATAATTGTGGCCGCATAGTTCTATTTCTTGTATAGTTAAGCCTAACTTTGGTGTTGATAACTTCGAACTGAAACCTCATCTCTTCTAGATGATTGAACGAAATTAGTTTGGAGGACACCATTCGAAAAGTCCTCACGACCATGTCACCGACTTTGTGGAGAGGTGTGACACTATCACACAAAAGGACTTAAGTGAGGATGTTGTACGGCTAAGGCTTTTCCCTTTCAGTCTGAGGGATAAGGCCAAGGCCTTGCTAAAGTTCGAACCTGCATGTATATATCGGACCTGGGAGGAGTTGGCTAATGCATTTTTGGCCAAGCTCTATCAACCTAGGAAGACATCACAAATAAGGACCCAGCTGCAAACATTTAAGCAGTTGCCTTTTGAGTTATTTTCACGAGGCCTGGGGGAGGTTTAAAGACCTCCTATTAAGTTGCCCTCACCATCAAATCCCAGATTAGTTGCTTGCCCAATCCTTTTACGCAGGGTTTTATTCGTGAATTATTTCTTTTTAAGGTATTCTGAGTCGCTATTTGCAGTCCTAAACCCTAAAAATTAGGTTTTTTTTGAAATTTGATTGTGTTGTGTAATGGATGGTTGATGTTGTACTTTTTTTATTTGTTTGTTAATAGATTCCAAATGGATGATAATGTGGTGTTGAAATTTCTGTACAAAGGCAAAGAAATTGAAGTTTTTGTTGATGATGTAGACTTAGTTAATTTGCTTGATATGATCATTGGAAACTGGGATATTGCTGAGAGGGAGGAACATCTGATGCCCAAACATCCTAGTTTTAGTTCTTTATACAAAAAGAGACATGTTCAAATAGGTGGTGATAAAGCTTTGCTGGAGATTTTTAATAGGCATAAGGGTAAAGACAGTATTTGCATTCATGTATGGGACACAAAATTGCCTTGATAGATGATGCTAGGAAGCTTAGGGAAACATTAAAGCAGAATGCACAGAAAGATGTGAACCCCAATCCAACCCTTGCAGAACCTGATGATGATGATGTTGTGATGTTCATTCCAACCCCTAGTGTACCCTATGAGAAACAGCCTTTGTTGAATGTTGATGATGATGTGAACCCCATTCCAACCCCTCTAATACCTTGTGAGAAACAACAACCTGTTACAAATGATGATGATGTGGATGTTGATGTACCCTGGGAGAAACAACCTGTTGTGAATGAAGATGATCTAAATTTTGAAGTGGACCCTATTCCAACCCCATTTCATTGCTTGTAATCTTACTTTACAATGGCAAGAATCAACAAAAGTAGGTAAACCATTACAACAAATTTCATAAAAACAGCAACCTTAAGTAAGCCATCAATCTTCTTGGACAACCCTAGAATAGTAGCTTTGAGTTCAACAAATTGTTTCCCACTCATCATTACAAGAGCCGCCCCTTAAACTCTGGATGCAGCTTCATCAATGTTTTCCTTCAAATCTACATCATAACCCCATTCAAATGCTTGGCACGAAATACATTTGTAATAGATTCTTCACAGATTGTTTATTGAACCCAAAACCCTAACATCATAGAACTTTGTTGGGTCACGGTAGCATTTCTTCATCCTTACCCAGCTATCACCAACTTCAATAGAATTAATGTAAGGGCTTCCAAATGGTCATCTAGAAGTGTCGGAACAAACCTTACCGCAAAATGAGAGTATATTAAAGAAGCAGCCCATGGATGGAGAGAAGGAAGAGGAAATGGAAAAGGGAAGAAGAAGAAGAAGAAGAAGAAGAAGAAGAAGAAGAAGAAGAAACATGTGTTTTGAAAATGGATGCACCTGGGTATATAAGCAACCATAAACTAACCATGGTAAGCTCAAATTCAAAAATATACGGTAAGATAACGGAAAAAACTTAAATAGTGTCACGGTTTTAATTAACATGATATACTTAGGGTACAATTTATAATCGAAAAAAACAAGGGTACCAAAGATAAAGTGTAATAACGTAAGGGTACCATTAATAATTTCTCTAATAATATTAATAATAATAATAATAATAATAATAATAATAATAATAATAATAATAATAATAATAATAATAATAATAATAATAATAATAATATATATTATTATTATTATTATTA
The DNA here is from genome assembly GCA_019425755.1 of Amaranthus cruentus. NCBI lineage: Eukaryota > Viridiplantae > Streptophyta > Magnoliopsida > Caryophyllales > Amaranthaceae > Amaranthus > Amaranthus cruentus. Next base: position 3,830,199 of record CM033453.1, read on the forward strand.
TTATTTTATTTTTTTTTTATAATTATAATTTACTTTCATTTCATAATAAGAGACTTTACACGAAGTTGGTGGGGAGTCGAGCAACAAGCTGGGCACCCACACCTTATTATTATTATTATTATTATTATTATTATTATTATTATTATTATTATTATTATTATTATTAAATAATTGTGTGTTAAAGTAGATTGTAGGGTATTTGGATGATGTGTTGAAGGTGGATAATGCCACACTTAGGCAAGAATGATGTGTGTGAGAGTGTTGGTTGATATGAATGAGAATGAGGAACTCATAGCCTAACGCGTTTAATATGATTGGATTCTCTCATGCTGTACAAAGTGTGCGCTGTTTGGGCATGTTGCAGATGATTGTATAATGGGTTTGCAAAAAGCGTCTAAATCTCAGTTACAAGTGGATGAGGATGGTTTTAGATCATTGCGGAAGGCATTCAGGTCACGGGTACAAACTGAACAGCAGTAGGGGGTTAGTAAGGGTAAGGATATTGTAGAATCACATGAGGCTCATTTTCATCAACACGGGGTCACTACGGGTAAGGATATAGTGCAGTCTCACGAGGCACATTTTAAGCAGCAAAGGGCAGCTGTTGTTTCTACTGCATAGGAACCTTCACAGTAGCTTGTAATGCCTACCACTACAGTTCAGATTCACTTATCTGCTTCTGCTAATGAGAATGATATTCTCTCTTCACATCAGCATGTTTATGCCACACTAGTGAGACAACAACACACATATTCTTAGCTATGGTTTTAATATTTTGAATTTGGGGCATGATATTAATGAGACTGTAGAACCTTCGACTATTATAGTGCTGAAAGCTGATCCCATTCGGGATGATGATTAGTTTTGGTGCATGGAATGTCAAGGGTATTAATAAGGCTAAAAAACAGTTAGAGATAGCCCGTTTCATCTCCTCTCATAATTTTAGACTTATTGGTCTCCTTGAAACCAAGATAAAGCGTAGAGGATTGGGGGCACTTTATCTTCGTATGTTTCGCAATTAGTGTATTATGACTAACTTAGCCTGGCATGATGGTGATCGTAATATAGTAGGTTGGAAAAGTGAGGATGTGCACGTGGACATTATGAGTTGTCAGAGTCAATATATTAATGTTGTTTCCCCAAATAATGGTGCCTAGTTCCTTTGTGCATTTGTATATGGTTCTTCAGACAAACATGAATGTCAACATCTGCTCTATGATCTTCCGGTCATAGTTACACGCAACGCGAGACGCTGGGGCGTTTTCTTATCGAGGACGACCGTACCCGAATGCGGAACGGTGTCGTGCCGGAACATAGTGGAACGCGTACCAAATCGCTACCGTGAGCGACCCCAAATCATCATCCCCACCCGGTTTTGCTGGACAATTTTCTGTGTCTGTGTTAACCATTAAAATTTGTTGTTATTTTTTAATGTAGATGTAGAGATGGACTATACTAAGAACAGAAGAAGAAGAAGAAGAAGAAGAAGAAGAAGAAGAAGAAGAAGAAGTAAAAACGAAAAAGATGAAACAAAGAATATGAAACGACGACGAAGACGAAGACAGTAGACTTCTGTCAGATTTTAGAAAAGGATTAATGTCACCTACTCACATGTGACATTATTATTATTATTATTATTATTATTATTATTATTATTATTATTGTGAATACAACATTAATGTTTGATGGTTTTGCGAATTACAACCTTGATGTTTTTTTTTTGCGAATTACAGCTAACATGTTTTAAAATTGACCAGTGCTTAGGCCAGATGACCGGTTTTGTACAAAAATGACCGTTGCCACCAATTTTACCTTTGACTTTCGTTTTTTATGATTTTATTTTTTTTAGTTTTTTTTTCTTTTTTCATTTATTTTTTTCCCATTCTCTCTCGTTCTTCTTCCCTAATTACTTTTCTCTCTCTCCACCTCCATTGTTGCACATCAAAGAGCTTAAAATTACTCTTCCACCTCCAAATTGCTCTCTTTCTTCTTCTTTATCATCCCTAATAAACTTCAAAAACTCCATTAATCTTTAAAGTCCTCATTAATCTTTAAAGACCCAATTTTTCTACAAAGTCTAAATCCCCAAATTGGGTTAGTCATCCACACTAGTGGAAAAAACGTATCTGTTGCTAAACATTTGCTGCAGTTTAATTGTTTAAGCAGCATTTAATAAAAAAAAGTTATACAAAGGCTGTGGTTTTGTGCTTGACCGCAGCTATTATGTAGTTCAAAAACTATGAAAATCATATAGGTTGCGGTTTTTGGTTTGACCGCAGCCTAAAACACAACTTAAAATCCGCCTTTTAACGTCTATTTTTCATTCTAACCCTACTGTTTCATAAAAAAGGCAACTTGCTTCTTCATCTTCTTCTTCACGAAATACCTACTGTTTCATCTTCATCTTCTTCTTGCTGCTAATTTCTTCATCTTCATCTTCACAAAAAAAAAACGCACCTTTAAAGTTCTTTCTTCACGAAATTTCTTCATCCTCTTTCTTCAAAACCGTCATTGTTGAACCCCTCAAAACCACCATTGTTGAAACACACAAAATTTCTTTCTTTCTTCACGAAATTTGCTTCTTTCTATTATCATTCATCGAAATTTGCTTCTAGACCCACGAAACTATTAAGGTATTGTCCATTTCATGGTGGTTTTGGTGTTGTTGTTTTTTATTTTTACTTTTTCCATTCGATAATATGGGTAATTCTAATTTTGTTTTTCTTATATCATTTGTAGGTCACATTTGTGGATACTTTTCATCAACTCAAGGTAATTCTTTTAATACCAATTTTATTATTTTTCTTCAAATTATTTGTGTTAAATGATGTTATAATTTATTTATGAATGTAATTTATTTATCAATGTGATTTTAAATGTGATTTTATTTGTGAATATAGTTGCTAGTATTACATTTGTCCAAGTTTATATTATTAGGTTGTTAATTATTTTGATTTATATGTATTTTTGGTTATTAGAGTAAAAGTAATTTGAACAATTTAAAGAATACATATTTTTTGAACAAGTTATAAATTATGAAGGTTAATTATTGTAAATTAGGGTTAAATTAATAATTTTTACTTAGTTTTATGGTTAATTAGATTAAAGTATATATGTTGAAAAGTTTTTATTAATTATGTTTTGAATTAATTTAATCACACTTAGGATGACAAAAGATCGTTCTTGGATGTATGGAAGCATTGAATCGTCTGAATTTATTGATGGCATATTAGAATTTTGTAGTATTGCGGTTGAACATCAAGTTAGGACGGGGGGAGTTGGTTTTTATTGCCCATGTGTCAATTGTGGCAATGTATCAAAGGTAGATAGTGATGATATCCTTAGGGAGCACATACTTCGACGTGGATTTTTAGGCCTCATTATCAAGTTTGGGTTTGGCATGGTGAGAAGGGATTTTACAAGGAAAAAAGTGTTGTTGAAGATGTCAATAATGTGACCGACGTCAATGAGGATGTAGTAGATCGTGTGGGTGGGTATAAGACAAATTGTAACACCCCGTATTTTTTTAGAGTTTTAAATATTAAAATAAATAAATAATAGACAAGTATAAGAAATTAAGTGAGTTACATAACAAACAGTAACTTGTTTTATCGCGTACGATGTTATCGTTATTTAGTTTCTTAATCATTTAAAAAAAATATATATATAATAAAATACAATAAATGCAATAATTACATAATTAATATAAAAAAATTAATTATGAGGGAAGGGGAAGGGGGTCGGTTGTGAGGGAGCCAAAGGGAGTTTTGTAACTCCTCTCTTAATTGTGTATTATGGCACAATTAAGAGAAAAATATTCCTAAAGCCTCTTAAACATTTTCATCACCCATTTTCTTTTCATTCTAACTTCCATTTGAGTAAGAAAGATTAGAGCATTCCTTTTTCTCTCTTTTGTGTTATAATTTTCGGTTCTTCACAACAACAAAAAAATGTTCATCCAATCTTTTAATCAAGGGTAAGTGAAATTTTGTTGTTAATTGTAGATTTTACTTTTATGATAAATTATATTTTATATATGATGATATCCTATGTCTTTTTAGGAGGATTGAGTATTTTATATAAGTTTTTCTTTAATAATTCTTTAATAAAATTAATTTGTTAAAAGGATTATATATATATATATATATATATATATATATATATATATATATATATATATATATATATATATATATATATATATATTTATATATATATGCTTTGATTCAAAAAGGTGTTTTGGTTTATGATTCTCTACAAAATTTTAATTTAATAAGAGGATCAAGTATTTAATTTAATTATAATAATTTATGAAGTTTTTAAAGTGTTTTTGAAGGATCTTGTGGATGAGTATGTTTTAGTTTGATGATGGTTTGGATTGATGATTGAATTCTTGTGTATTATTATATGTGTGTGGAAATATTAAGTGGTTGTGTAATAGAAAAAAAATTTGTATTGTTTGTAAATTCAATTTTATTAGATTTATCTTGGTCATGAGATTTAAAAGGGTTTCATAATTTGAATAATAAACATATATAAAAAAATAATAATTAATTAGTAAGTGATTTCGGACAGCAGCTGCTGCCTCGGTAGTGGCGCCCCGATCCGAAGTGTTGGGTGTGTTACGTTGATGTTTTATTTGCCCGATGTGTTTAAAATTCGTTAAATCGCTTAAAATAATTAAAATTAGTAAATGGATGTTAGAAATTATGAAAATTGGTACACAAGGTAATTGATGCGTTCCAGACGCAGTGGTGAAGTCGGATTTTTCATTTAAGTTTTCTAAACTGTCCGAATTGGCAGTTTAAGTTTCTGGTTAAGTGTTAAAGTTATGAGCTATTGGAAATTGGATGAAATCAATTAAAATTATCAAGTCTTAGTGATATTTTAGTGGTTTGGAATGAGTTAAGTGTGTAAAAACGTTCTAATACGTGATCGTTTTGTGTGTGTGTGTTTATTAGGACCTCGATTCATAAGAGGATGAAATTCCTGTCGTGCTTGAATATCGTTGTTTGCAGCGCTTAAAGGTACACGCTTAGACCATACTGTTTATGTGGTTGTGCAAGTAGTGTTCTTTCATTCTTGTTAATGGCATTGTAAATCACATAAGGGTTAGACACCTCAAATAATTTGATAGAAGTCAAACTTGGAGATTGAGGATTTATGTGTTGGTTACCCAAAGGGGTTAACATTTTTGGATTGGATTATATATAATTATTGTTCCCATGACAGTTTTGGATCATTACGGTCACCATGGGGGTATGCATACTTTAACCTCTGATGACTCGAACAGGACAGGCAACGTCTTAGACCGGTGGTTGCCTTGGGATTAGCTCTCCCAAGTGTATTCCTCCAAAAAGGATTGGATTTTAATTACTTGGACGACCCAAACAGGACAGGCAACGTTACAAGTTGGGAATATCTGGAAATGAACGTATTAGAGCCTATGCATGCTAGGATGAACATATTGCTTGTATTCCATTTGTTGATTGTTTGTATGCTGTCTTTGACGTGTATTGGATTTGTTCTTTGGAACCTGCTTGTTTTGGGTCCAAGGCCCCAATATTAACTGGGCCTCATATTTAGTCAATGATAGTCCATTGGTTGGTAAAAGCCCAATTTCAAATTACGTATCAGTCTGTTTCATCGATTATCGGTTCGTAAGTCAGATCCAACCAGTTTCATTATCAGTACAAATCCAGCAACTATAAATATTCACAAATCATCCTAATGAAGTAAGTCCTTTTTCTCCCATATGCTCTCTAAGTAATTAATTATCACATTTCATATTCCACCTCGTCCTGACTTAAGCACCGGAGGGGTTTTCCCGGGTGCCACCCCGGGTTAGTAACCTTAGGTTCATTCGAAGATCTTCAACCTCATTCGACCATCTTCAATCACATTCAACCTCAATTAGTTGGATCGGGTTACCCTATACTTCGACACGTGGACGTTTCTACTTGGAGTTACAACATAAATTACCCTTCCCCCACTTAATACAAATTGTAACTAAGTTTCACCCGAAACAGTTTGGTGCCGTCTGTGGGGAAGAGTAACACCTCACTCTGAACTCGAACTGAAAGCCATTCCTCCAAAAAGAAACGCCCAGGCTCGTACCCATCAATCGGGACCTCATCCATCTGAAGCAAATAGCTCTGGCCGTGCCCACCATTCTAATCCTCCCATTGCTAATCCAAATTCTAACCCGGATCCTGTCACTCATCAAGACCTTCAAGAATTCGCAACCCTTCTCACTGCTCAACTGCAAGAACACATCACTCAAGCCCTAAAAGTAATCCCAATTAGATCTTCACCCAATGTCGAAAATGAACATATCCAAACTTCTTCTAAGAAAACACCCACACCCATGCACAAACCTACCCCCCTGAATTACTATGTTGAGGATGTGGCAGAAAGTCAGGAGATACCATTCACTCGAAACCGTGATATTCTTTACACATATCCGCATAATGCCAGAAAAGAACATTCTCATCAGCCCACCAGGGGTAGTCATCCCAACCCTAGCCGGGAAAGGGAAAGACAAGACCCTGACCCTAACCGGGAAAGGGAAGAACGTCGCCAAGATCCTAACCGGACAAAGGCACGCTCTGTCATGGATGCTAGAGAAATTATTACTAGTCGAAAGCTCCGTATAGGAGGGATAGATGCCCGTGCCCTTATCAACTCTAAGAGAAAAGAAAGAGAGCACACTTACCAACAACCCCCATCTCGACGAGAGGAAGTATCCCATCAAAGCCCTTTAAACCATGATCATGATAAGTTTGAAGGAGGAGGTCCAGAATACGCTCCATTTTTCTTCCCCAACATGGTGTCCTTTAATGGAACCCAAGATCCCCAAGAACACATAGAATCATATCGGGCTCACATGGCAGTCAATACTACATGTGAGGCTATTCTATGTAAGTTCTTTCCTACTACCCTAACTGGGTTGGCTCTGTCTTGGTTTACTTCACTACCGTGCGGGAGTGTTGATAGTTTCTCTCAACTCGAGAAGATATTCTTAGATCATTTTATTGTCTCTAAGAGACAAAAGAAGTCAAGTATTCACCTTACGTCTGTCATCCAACAAGAAGGGGAGTTAGTCTCCAGTTATATCAAAAGGTTCCATGATGAAGTCCTTACCATTACGAACATAAGTGATTCCGCAACTGTTCCGGCACTCATTAATGGATTGAGAACTCATAAGTTAAAATGGCAGCTCATTGAGAATGGAGTTACCTCCTATGTCGAAGCAATGCAAATCGCTCAAAGGTTTGTTCAAGCCTCAGATATTTGCACTCCTATAGACTCTCAAGCCAAGAAGAAGAAGGATAAACGACAATCCCAATGTCAGCCACACATAAACCCTTACAAAAAAGAATACACTGGATACTCTCGAATGGGGTCAGGTAGGTAAGAACCTCCTAGGTTTGATCACAATTACTCGGTGAAATGGTCAAAAGAGCTGAAGGATGGGGGCTATGATCCTCGATTCAATAGGAACCGAAAAGACATATTCTATGCAATCAGATCTGAACTTCCAAAACCCCCTCAAGTAAGTACTTCAATGAATAGAAGAAATATGGACTTGTGGTGTGAGTATCATACGGAGCATGGTCATACCCTTGCTCATTGCCGAGAACTTAAGAAAGTCCTCGATCGACTTGCAAACGAAGGAAAATTAGGACGCTTCATGAATCAGAATCAACAATACTAACCTTACCGGTCTAGGCAAGGATCATACAATAATCAAGGGTGAGATCAGAACTTTGATAGGAAAAAAGAGGAGCAAACAAGTGTCACCGAAGGTTTCATCAATGTCATATCCGGCGAATACTCCAAATTTTAGGGAGGTGATAGGTTTATCGAGGATAGTGTTAATTTTTTTGATAAAGTCTAGCATAGCTACCAGAAAATCTTTGCATGCCATGCAAGTAACAAGTACTTCAAAGTCTAGTAGTAAGCTATAATCGACCATCACAAGAGGCAATTATACCTTATTAAGAAATTAAACATGTAATGAAATCCTTTGAATATCAAGATGAAACTCAATGTGAAGAATGATTGAGAAAATTGTGAATGAATGAAAGAATGAAAGTTAAGAAAAACTTTGTACAATGTCCAATCTCAACAAACACGCTATTCGTCATTTCAGGACTCTTTGTCAGCCCTTGGCACGAAGATCCTTATAGTCATGGTCTAGAACTAATTTGGGTGGCAAGCTAGCCCCAAGTGGCACGAAGATCCTTATAGTCATGTCTAGGGTGGCAAGCTAGCCCAAAATTACCTATTTATTTCATGACTCTTTGTCAACCTTTGGCACGAAGATCCCCATAGTCTTCATCATGAACTAATTTGGGTGGCAAGTTAGCCCCAAATTAGTAAATTTTAACAAGACTCTTTGATTGCCTTTGGCGCAAAGATCTTTACTCGATTGTTTCAGGACTCTTTGTCAAACAAAGGCCAAGATTTTTCATCTTCATAGATCAATTTCCCAATCAAGCCAGGACTCTTTGTCAATCAAAGATCCTAGATAACCCTTTGACTTGACATTCATCAATCCTAACCGGATCAGTCATCTCACATCCTAATCAAATCAATCAACTTGGAACGGTCACGTTATTCAAAGATCTTCACTCAGATGTTGTTTCTTGTAAAAATCACCAATCCTAGCCGGATTTTTCAAGCCTGGTTTTTCAAGCCTGGTTTAAATGTCACTTTCAAATATTACTTGCCTCCCTATCATAATTATCAATGTCTTATCTCCGGGATGCACTTGATTGAACAAGTATCTCCATCAAGGCTTCCTGTCATCGTCATGTGCATGGTATACTCTCATTAATCCAAACACCTCGAGGCTCCATTAATCAATATTGTCCCTTATTGGAATATTTTAAACCTTATATAAGGTAGCCTATACTATGTCAAAATTAAATACTTTAGGGCCTGTTAGCCCAAGGCGATCCTCTAAGAGCAAGCCTAGACACTTTAGGGGTCTCATAATCCATGGTCATACCATATTGAAAAATTCTATCTTCCATCCATGGAAGGTCTTAATACTTCTTGTGAAGACTTGGATAACCTTAGGGATCATCAACCCAAGATAAGCAAATGGAATACTCCAATGCTCCTAATTGGTAGAATATCTCAACTCATTTGAATGATGATCTAGACCTTGGGGCTCACCAAACGCAAGCCCAAGTCAACCCCAAGATAGCTCTTTTCAGAAGATATTCAAACTCTTCTACATTCACTGATATCAATCAGGGACGACAATATTAGTCATGCAATGACCGAACGATCATCATCATTTGGGGCTAATAAGCTACCCTATAGAACAAAGAGCATGAAGTATTATCTAATGTTGAAGATCATTCGGACATTCCTCTCCACTCTGAATATGTTGTCAAGATAAGGGTGGAAAGGAAGTATGTGTGCTTACCAGCAAAGTTACATATTTTTTTTAAGTCTTTTGATAAGTCCTACAAATACAAACTTCCTACCTCCTTCTGGCACCATCCCCATTGCGAGTTTTAATTTATTCTCTCTACTGTTATGTGTTATGAAAAAAATCAAGAGAAGAGCATACATTTTCTTACCATGCCAGAACTTCCAACCAAACATAGCCAAAATAACATCTAAAGCTCAATTCAAACCCCAGATACACACTTTAAAATAGCTGATTTCTACTTGGGTCATTTGGGACTCCTTGACAGTACACAAAATTGCCAAAGTGTGAAAAAAATTAAAATACGAGTCTTCATGTAAGGGAAGATTTTAGAAGAAAATTTTGAAGAGATCCATATCTTACATTCGTTTTACACTTCCCTTACATTTTATACATATCATATACGACCTGTTAGGTTCAAACAATCATATCTTCTGATACCGAAGTCCATATGGGGCGTATAATATATCATTTCGAAGCTCTTGAAGTCTAGTTTCCAATATCACCAATCTTACACCATTCCGAGCTATATATCAAAAGTTATGGCTGTTATAGTCTAATGTGTCCAAAATAACGCAAGTCAAAAAATATTTTGGGTTTTAATGTGTATACTCGGACTCCTAGAGAAGCGCCTATATGTCCAAATTTACAACAAAACAATCCTACTTATCTGTGCCATGTGTTCGAGCTTGATGATCATTTAGCATTATCATCCTTTCAACATTATTCAAAGGAAAAATGAACAATCCTATACATTATGTAATGCGTTGGAAAAACTTTTGAGTGCAATATGCAAGGACAAAGATAACAGTGGCATTAGGAAATTGAAGTATGCTTACCTAATCAACTTGTAATGTACAGTGGGGTAATGGGATGGTGTTGATTCCACGTAGCTTTTGTGGGTTACTAGTCCATTCAATTCCAGAAGGCAAACAACGAAAGCCCATGCTACTTCTCACCATACGCTTTAAGGCTATAAATTCAAACAACTTCACATTTTGGCACAAAGAATGAAGCGGGTTTTGACATTTGACACAATATGAAGCCGAGACTAGATTACTCGGCTACAAACGAAGAACGAAGGATACGATACTCGACTCTAACATCGCTTCCTAATAGTCGAGCCTAAATTACTTCGAGGAGACACCCTACTTATGAACTAAGTCTCTGACTTGAAGATAATGTGAAAGTACCACTCACAACTCATATAAAAATGAAGCCTTAAAGAAATTAAGAAAGCCATGTATGCTCGGACTAAAGTTGAGACACATCCAAATGAACCTTCAGAAAGCGATATAGCAAGTATACAGGGAAGAGTATGCTTGTACTGCATTTTTTAATGTAGAAATACTTATACTTTGAGTTGAGTTTGAAGAAGAAAAGGTTAGCAGGAAAAGACAACACCAAAAAGTGGAAGGCTTTGGGTTGGACATCTCGGGTATCCTCATACTTGGGCGAACACTGAAATATAAAATGTACAGGCATGCTCGAACTCATTTTCGAGTTCCCAACTCAATATCACGTTACATAACTACCCATCAAACTACAATTACAACATACTAGGCAGTTGGCATGGTTACTTCATGAATTCTAACACCAAATTTCTTTGAGACATTTCATCAAACACCAACTGGGCATGGTTACTTCATGAATTCTAAGAAAATTATATCACTCCATCTACAAAATTTTGCAAAATAGAGTCTGAAAAGCTTAATAAAAATGATTCCACACACCCAAATGTTTCAGTTAGGAATCAAAAGCAATATGAAAGGAAAAATCCTGCTTCTCGAATACATAGGTACATGAATTCAGATGACGAAGACTCAGATGTTCTGATTTTTCGAGTCTAGTTACATATCAACAAATCTAGTTTCTCAAGTTCTATAGAAGAAGGAAAGTGCGAGTTAACACCTAAAAATGAAAGCCTCACACGTTTGGGAAGAAGATGGGATAGAGGGGGTAAGGACGCCTAGGCGGTTCAGAGAGAGGAAGAAGCAGAGGCTACTATACTTGTATTTTGCCAAGTATAATGTATGATCTCATCTTCGAGTAACCTCAAAAATGGCGGATGAAGCTTCTAAAATGGGTAGCTGAGTTGTATGCTCGGACTCCGTTGAGTACAGCCCCAAACTTGGAGGATGAGGGTCTTTCATATTTTGGGTTGGCTTTTTCATGAAAAAATGGCATAAATGAAGAAAGGTGGAGGAAAGGGATGACCTTTTATTCCAAACGAGAGAGTACAGAAAAGTTGTGGCAATTGGCAAATACTCATTCTGTGTATACTCGGACCGTCTTTAGTCCTCTAAAATATCTTTGCTCCATGCAAGCTCCTCCGTACTGTTTGAGCTTCCAAAAAACAACAATGAAAGAAAGAGAAAAGAGGCGAGAAGAAAGTGTAAATGTAGAGGGAGGGGAGCACGACAGAGAAAGCAAAAAACAAAAGTGAGACAAAGGAAAAGGGGGGCAAGTCAAGAAAAATCTGAAAAGGAAGGGGGGCGTGTCAGTAAAAGAAGGATAGGGGGCAAGTAAATTTCAAGATAAAGAAAAGAAAATAGTGTATGCTCGGACTATTGTTGGCCTCCTAAATTTTAATTACTCTTTTCTTTTTTCATACCCATTCTTCAAGTGGTCTATCCTCATTTTAGTTCTTTTTATTTTTTTATTTCTCCTAAACTTTTCTAAAAATCTCATATTATTTTATCCGTCCATGAATAAATTTCTTGGGGCTTATTCATTCACACAAGATTTCAAAATTAGCTACGTTCTTACCCTTTGGGTTCCTTAATCTAAGAATTTACCAGTTCTAATAATTTCTCCTACGAAAGCCAAGAGATTAAAAAGTCATTATAAGTTATAGTCAGATTGAAGCGCTCCGATAGAACTCCACCGAAAGCCCCTATTATCGAGGTTCCGCAAACAGTCCGTCAATTATCGTTCGACATCAACACCCTATGTGCGTGGGGCTAATGTTTTGGGTCCAAGGCTCCAATATTAATTGGGCATCATATTTAGTCAATGATAGTCCATTGGTTGGTAAAAGCCCAATATTAATTGGGCTATCGCGTTACAAACATAAACGGGCTCGGGATGCTAAAGGGCCCCCGGCTAAGGTATTGTGGTATCTTCTAATAATACCTAGATTCAAGCGCTTGTTTTCTATAAAGAAAGATGCGTTAAATTTGAAGTGGCATGCAGATAGAGTGAAGAAAGATCACTTGCTCACACATCCATCTTATTCTCCGGAGTAGAAGAGTATTGATAGGTTGCATAAGACTTTTGGGGATGAAGTTCGTAATTTAAGGCTCAGACTGTGCATGGATGGAATGAACCCATTCGGCAATTACTTGGCCGATACTTTTACTGATATATAATTTGCCTCCTTGGTTGTGTATGAAGCGTAAGTACATTATGCTTTTGCTTCTCATCTCGGGTCCTAAGCAACCTGGCAATGACATAGATGTATATCTATTATTGTGTTGAAATGGTTAGAGTCGAAAAAAATAGGCATATGCTTGATATTAAGTGTTAAGTTGCGTTTTGAAGCGTTTTCGGCACTTTCGCGCCTAAAGTAGCTCAAACGTGGTATGTTATGCATGAAACTTGACACACAACACTATTATATATATATATATATATATATATATATATATATATATATATATATATATATATATATATGTATTTTCTTAGTGCTTCCAACAAGATAATAGCGTTGACTGCGGCTACTACGTTATAAAATTTATGGATGATATCATAGAAGCCGTGAAGAACGTTGGGGTTGAAAATATTGATTCCGTAAGTAGAAAATTATAATTATTTTATATAAGTATTGCCAATATCTTATTCATGTTTTATATATAAACTTTTTTTAATTGATTTTATATTTTGCATACATTTTATAGGTTTTATACGACACTCTAAGGCAAACACGCAAATTGACCCATACGGAAATGCGTGAAATAAAAGATAAGGTTGTCGTGTTTCTTGCCAATTTATGTTAGTGTTAGTTATTAGTTTAGATTTATTAGGACTTTATAATTATATTTCGCAAATATTTTATATTAGTATATTATACTATATTAATTTGTATATATAATACACAATTAAATTATTTATGTATAATATGTTAGTTGGTGATCATTTTTTATTATTGTTTATTACATTTGAATTATTGGTAATTTATTTTGTACATTTGTATTAATGTATATTAGTAGTTATTAAAACCAAAAAAAAAGGGAGGATGTTTATTTTTGTTTTTCTTAGAATGAGGGGATTTTTCTTGAGTAAATTGTACGTGTGCTAGGTAGCGCAGTAGAGGCCTTTCAGGACCTTAATACTCAATAAAAGCCACAAACATAAACAATAACACACTTGTAACACACTTGCACGCTCGCACCAAAAGAATGTTAGTAAAATTAACCTTTTCAATGTCAGTTTGGCCAAGTCTCAAAAAGCTGCTTACGCTTCACAAGGTTTTGCAATTACTTCTATAATTCATGTATTATTTGATTAAGAGTTTTGTATTTTACACTAAACTGGATGGTATTTGATTAACCATTACATTCGTTCAATGTAAAAGAAGAGGAAAGTGGATGGTATTTTACACGAAAGAAGTTGGGCAATTGGATAATCATCCTGCTTCTGTAAATGCTGGGGTTTCATCTGTTCCATCTGCCATATTTGATTTACAGTGAGAAGGTAAAGACAATTTGGAGAGAAATTTAGGGTTTGGACTTTGGAGAAAAATTGGGTCTTTGAAGATTAATGAGGACTTTGAAATTAATGGAGTTTTTGAAGTTTATCAGGGATGATGAAGAAGAAGAAGGAGAACAATTTTAAGCTTTTTGATGTGCAACAATGAAGGTGGAAAGAGAGAACGAGTAATTGGGGAAGAAGAAGAGAGAGGATGGGGAAGAAAAATTAAATAAAAAAGATAAAAAATGATAAAAAAAAATAAAATCAGAAAAAAGAAAAGTCACCTATTATTTTTTTTTAAAATAAATTCGCGTATAAGGTATATTTGTGAATAATAAACCGACTTATATTTTATAAGAATCCTCAAAAATTCTTTTTAAGTGAATAATTAGGAATAAACAATAGTTGAGTTTATTTTCGGCAATTATATTAAATAGGTAGGTTTATTTAAAAATGAACAATACAGTTAAGTTTATTTGCAGCGAATCGAGCAATAATTTTCCGTTTTCAAAATGACCATAATTCCCTTTCGCGTGTGTTTCATTACTTGTTTATTGGATAGTCACTGGAAGTTTGTTCATGAACATCTATTCATTCATTGATAGACGGGAAATTCTGTAATGGTTGGCTTCAAAAACATTTTTTATGTTCAACATCTAAATTTGCATAATTTCTCTTGAAATTTAACAGTAAAACAGGTAGAATCAAATTTTTCGAATGATTGGTATAGTTTGTATACAGACGTTATTGCTAAAGCAAAGCCATAATCTGAGTCGAGGAACACCCAAAAAACGAAAACTAATTCAATGTAAGGAAGCAAGAGAAGTGACACTAATGAGAGGTGGTGTATGAGTATAAGACTCATCATCAGTCCAATTAGTCTCGCCCCAATGCTTCAACATACTTTTCCAATTGCACAACTTATCAATACACTTCTTCATCCTCTTATCCTTGACCGGGATTTTCCAATGTCCATCGCTGTAGTTTGCTGCTTCGGCTTGCCTCCTATCCCACTCAATCTGAGCCTTTTGTTTTGTTCGCAACAAGCACAAGTCTTGCAGCTTCTGAGGCATTGCATCGTGCACTTTCCACCACCTTGCATGAGCAACATCACTCGCGAACTCTTGTAAGAAATCTGTGTTCCAATTACAGTCATAGTCCTTATGGCATAACCATGGCTTGATTCCAAGGTAGTGTAGCACGTAGAGTATGGGGGGCTCGGCCCCAAATAGCCTAGTTTTCATTAGTTTCTTATCGTCCTCATCGCCAATCCAAAAATGCTTGAGAAAGTTCATATGACGAGGAATTCTATGCCACCAAGTGAAAATTTCATTAAGGTATCCTTGATCTCCTCCGTTATAGGATTGTATTTCGTTTATATGATCCATAAGAAGCTGGAACGTGCAATTTGAGGGTTCAATGACCATGACTCCGGAGTTAAACAATGTGGCGTTGTTCCCTGTGGCTGATATTTCTGGCATGCTAAAGAGGAAATCCATGTTTCTTAGGATGAGTAGATCAGCATCGATGAAGATGATCTTGTCGTAGTCTGTTAATTGCCATAATCGAAACTTACTATAGTTCCACTCGTTGTAGGCGTCTTTTTCAGCTTTTGGATTTCTTATTCTTTGGATGGTTCGGATCTTCCACCCTGCTGCCTCAAGCCCACTCCTATGATAGGCACTGATTGACTCGTCAACTAGGATCACTAGGTCCCTTGTAGACCCTACCATTCGGATGCTTTGAGCAGCTGCTATTGCCCCACAGACATACACATGAGCTGAATGTAGGATTGTTGCATAAGCTTCCCGCCTTGGATTGCCTATGTATGATCTCTCTATACATAAAAATATAGCATCGTACAAAACGTTAGCAAAAGATTAATACATGTGTATGACAACAACTTTTCAAAACGCCAATGCCATTAAGTGGCTCCCACCTAGATAGGATATGGATCGATCAGATGCTGATTAACCCTTGATAACAAACATCATTTGCAACTTCACATAAAAAAGTTTCGTAAAAATACCCCATCGGCCAAATTTTAAAACCCGAATGCCATTCAATGGCTCCCACCTAGATGGGATATGGAGTGGTCAGATGTACACAACCAATGTTGTTTTTAATTAACCCTTGATAGCAAACATCATCTGCAACTTGAATGTTGCATAAAAATACTAATTTAGCCAAATTTAACGATAAAAGTATCGCTAAAGATGTGAATTTGTTACCTTTGTCTTTTAAAGGCAGGGCAAGTTCACAAGAACCAACAGGGAGCTGAAGTTTTTCTCTCAACACATTCAAGTTTGGCTTATATAACCAAGCACTTCCTTCATGTTTTACCAACTCTTTACAAGGGAACAAGTTCGGTATTGGGAAGCATTTGGTGATGAACAGCAAGTGAACAGGGTAATTCCCTTTTGCTGATGTTGCAAGTTGTGCTGCTGCAAGCTGCAGGTGCAACCGAGCAACATCCCTCGACCAATTACTCCGATCAACCCTACAAGGCAGCTTCACAACGATCAAGTCAAGACGTTTTCTTGGTGGCTCGGGTTTTGGCAATGTGGGACAAATTGGCACATCTTCTTCCTCCTCCTCATCGATCCACTCCGGGTATAATGATTCCCATGTAATGTTTTCTTCTGCATAGTCTAAGTTCAGTACAGTCTGTTCAAGTTCAGGAATCATCTGGTTCCAAACCTTAATCTCATCTTTGTCCAAGTTTAATAGGCCAATTGAATGGTACTCTTTCTCATTGAGTTTATCGAGAACTTTCGAAATATCATCCCAATTGATTTGTGAATCCGATACATACCTAGGATCAACATTTCCCCATATCCACCTTCTCATTGAAACAGGCCTGCATTGTTTATAAAATTAGCAAATTATGCACGACATCTATTTCCTTGTTTTACTCGTGTTCTTTTTCGAGTTTCTAAATTAGGTTGCTTTACAATAACTTATCATGCAACATTAATTTAATCAGAGGTGTTCAAAACAGACCCGAAGACCCGATAGATACCCGACTTTATAACCGAACCCGATTTGATCCGACTTAAAAATAGATTTACAATTATGTAAAAACCAATGTGAACACAAAGCCCGATTTTAAACCGACCTGAGACACCTGACCCGAAATCAACCCGATGACCCGAATGAACACCTCTAAATTTAATAACATTCACTGCATCAAAACTAACTTTATTTTTGCGACATAAAAATGAGTGACAATTAAAAAATATCACTGATTTATATTTTTTGTTTAATAATTGTTGGTTTTTGTATTAAGTTTTATTGTAAAGTGATTTAGTGATATTTGTTTGGCCTTTACGGCTCCTTTAATAGGTGGTAATAAATGGTAATAATTAATAGGAATGAAAACTAGTGTAATTTTGGTTGAAAAATATCTTAGCTATCTTGATGGCTATGCTTGTCCAACTTAAATCATCTCATCTTCTTTCATAATATTCATTCTCATACATTACTATTAGGAGAGGTGCTATTAGGTGGTAATGTAAATTTGTAAACAAAAAATCTTTTTTATGATCAAATTTTCATTTCCATAGGAATGATATGGAACTGTGATGAAATTTTACACCATAAATCATTCCCATTATCGCCAATAAAAATCACTAACCAAACAGGCCGTTAGTAACATATGTAATTGCTAGTATAGTCTATATAGTAGCATTTATGAGAAATGTCACTAGATCTATGTCGCGAAAAGCATTTATATGATTTTTTTTTATGCTGCCAAAGGGTCTAATTAATTTTACTAAATCCACTATATATACTATTAAAAATTTAAAGCAATGACAATAAAATTAAATATCGCTAATTCTACTAAAAGCAAATTATGTTGTAGTGTACATTTAACGACTATATATAGAAGAGGATCGAGTAAGTACCGAGAAGTAGAGTGGGATGAGAAGAAGTGATGATGAGTACAAAAGGCAGGAGAGTGCATAAAGATTGTGATGAATGTTGCAGAGATAATAATGAGTAGGATGAGTTTTAAGAGTGGTAACTTAGTCTTAACACTCTTATAGTTGTTGTCTTGGATGGATGTGTTTGATACTTTCTCTGCATCTTTTGCTTTGTTTCTTTGGAACTTCCTTTTGTAGATGTCTTCACTGTTAAGCCAAACAAAAACCTAATTAAGCACATTACTTGTATTACAAAATATACATTTTTCACAAATTTATATTCACAAATTCTTACTTGAGACCGTCTTTTGTAAAGACAGCTCAGTCCAATTCTAAATATATACTGTTACAACTCTAAATATAGATTTGGATTGGACTTTTAAGAGTCGTATTTATAAAAGACGGTCTCTCAAAAGAGTACCTGATTTATATTTTAATATTTATCATGAAATAATTCAATCATTATTGAATATTAAATCTAAAATATTTAATCATTGTTAACTTATTCCCTTCTTATAAACGAATTGATTTAATTACTACAATATATATTTGCTATATATATCATTGAAAAAAAATATTTTGCAGATTAATGGGTATAAATATTTATTGATTTTTTGTTCAACATTTATTCATTTTCTTAACCTTGATGATTATTTGATTTTACCCTTATAAATTGTTGAAAATAACGCATTTAATATATTGGTATAAATAGACCTAATCTAAAATGAAATTATTATTATGTTTTTTATCGGACTTATAGTAAACTAACTAGTAATATATAGAAGTATTAAAACTTTTCAGCAATTCAACTTACTTCCTCATTGGTTTCCGCCTCTTTTAAAAAAAAAAAATTCCCCAAAATAATCCCAACTATCAATTATTTTTTTAATAATTCCAACTATTCTCATAATTTGTTGAAAACATCCCCACTTCCTTTTTAACCGGCTACAATAAGTAACTTTTTCACTTTTTTCTGTCTTTTTTGATTAATAGATAAAAGGGAAGGTTTTTTTGAACAGTTAAGTAAAAATGAAAAGAAAAAAAGTGAAAAAGTTACCTGTTAGTGGGTATGTTTTTAACAAATTATGAAAATAGTTGGGATTATTAAAAAATAATTGATAGTTGAAATTATTTTTGACCAACGGGTGATAGTTGAGATTATTTTAAGCAAATTTTTCTTAAAAAAATAAGATTTAAATTCGTGATCTTAATATTTATGATTTTGACAAATACTATCATCGTTTTAGTGAGAAAACTAAAACATCATGTTGCATTATTTAATTACCTTAATTAGTGTATTTGCTTCCATTATACTCCTTGGATGTTGATTAATTTGTTATGTCCTTATAACTTATACTGTACTCTTTCTGTATTAGTTCATAACTAGCATAATTCTATTTCTACTATTGGTATATGGTGGTATTACGAATAATTTGTTTTTGCAAATTTCTGGAAATGTATAGTGTCTGTTTTATAAAAATTAAATTTTGATAATAGAAAATGTTTTTTCAATGCTTTCTACTACCATCAAATACCAATGTCAAAATGATTATGCATTAAAACGAATTTATAAAAAAAATGTGATGATTAAAGCTAGAAAAGGCAAGACTAAGATTATTCAAAATTCTATTATCATTTTCGATATTTAATATCCAATGCAAAATAGAGGGTTAGTACTTTATACTTCACTTTATAATACTCTTTCTGTTTCTTTTCAAACTTCTCATTTGGTTTTTGAACACTAATAATCATTTACACTTAATTTGTGTTTTATTCGTAATATATAAGTTAAAACATATAGTCAAATGAGATCTTGTTTAATTCGTCACAATATAAGTTTATTAATGTCTAGTTTATATAATTTTAATTATGCACAATTAAAAATATTAAAGATAGTATTAATTAGTATGTTGGCGAACGTGCTCAAACCAAATAAGACATTCGAAAAGAAACTGAGGGATTATAAAGTTTTAAGCAATCATTGGTCCACATTACCTACTCATCACTCCCTAACATGAACAACCATACAAGATGTCTAGTTAATGAAATTGATATCTTTACCTTTAGATTGGTCTTGTTTAAGAAACAACGTAAAATAAATTTTGACCAGTGACTGATAATAACCCAATTCAAAACAAATCAGAAAAAATTAAATTATATTTGATTGAAATTTATATTCGATCATTTTTATTCATTTTCAGTTTCACATTAAACTTTTCAGATTCACATTATTATTTTTTGTCATAATTCACTACATTTTTAATCAATTTTAATAATTTTGATTCAACTCTTAGATAGATCATAGATATATATAATGATTCAAGACTTTCCCAAATTAAAAATTATAGGAGTATTATGTAATATATATGTTATGCATGTGTGACTTGAGTGCACATGTGTGTGTAGAATAATCCTAAGTGGTTAAATTAAGATGGGAGATTAAGTGTGTAACTTAATTGTGGTGTTAAGTGTGGTTGTTTCAATGTGGAGTCAAGATGGAATTGAATGGAGAAGTTATGAGTGTAATTATTGATGATTGATGATTCTTTTCTATGTGGAAGTTGAAGAAATCAGTCCAAGAGGTATCTGCTGATCGCTCGACCCACCGCTCGACCCGAGCCAAGTCCCAGTCAGTCGAGCGCTAAAACAGAAATCTTCCAGTAGCATTCTGATCTCCCGACTTCGACCCCTGCTCTCGACCGGTCGGCGAAGTCTCACGACAGTTGGATCTTTGTTTTCAACGGATCACTTGCCTTGGGGAGTTACAACTCATTTAATCTCAGCAATTGAAGACTCTAATTGCTGTTTATTATGCCATTTACTTCCTACATTAATCTTATGTAACTCCTAGAAAATCTAGCTCTATAAATAGCTCACTTGTATGATCAACAAATTATCAAACACAAAACCCCTTAGCCTAAACACATAGCCTTTTGTTATCTCTTACTCAATTGTAATACTTCATTGTAAGAGTGTTCTCTCTTTGAAATAATACAAGCAAGCAACTACACACCACGGGGGACGTAGCCAATATTGGGTGAACCTCCTTAAATCATTGTGTCAATTTTGCAATTTATTTTTCGTTCTTACATTTGTTAGTTCGTTGCATTTCCTATCGTTCATCAAAGTTCTTTACATTGTATCGATCCTAGCAACTATTTCAATTGGTATCAGAGCCAAGTTGATCTTACGGTGTAAAAGAAGTCATTGTTGGTGAAACATGTCGTCAATGAAACTAGACATTGAAAAGTTCGACCGAAATGTGAATTTTGGCTTATGGCAAGTCAAGATGAGGGCCATTTTAATCCAAAATGGCGTGCATAAGGCCATTGATGGTGTAGAGAAAATGCCGGAAGGTATGACCACGGCAAGATGGGAAGAGATCGATTCAAAAGCGCTTTCGGCAATACAATTGTGCCTTTCCAATGAAGTGCTAAGAGAGGTTGTTAAGGAGACAACAACCAAAGCTATATGGGAGAAATTGGAGTCACTCTATATGGCCAAGAGTGTCACCAATAGGCTACTTCTGAAAAGTAGACTCTACGATCTACGCTTGGAAGAAGGTAATCCTTGAAACCTCACTTAGATGAGTTTTGTTCCATTGTCATGGATTTACAAAACATTGATGTCAAGCTTGATGATGAAGACTTGGCTATTTACCTCTTATGTTCTCTACCTCCTTCTTACAAAAATTTTAGAGAAACTCTTCTCTATGGTAGGGACAATTTAAGTAGCGATGATGTCAAAAATGCGTTAACACAAAGAGACCTCATCGATACTCAATTGTCACAAAAGTCACAAAATGGTGTTAGTGATGGGTTGTTTGTAAGGGGAAGGTCGCACGAGAAAGGTTCCACTAGTGGGAGTGGGAACAAGGGTAATGGGAGATCGAAATCACGGGGGCCTAATAACAAAAACAAGACTTGCAGCTATTGCAAGCTTAAAGGCCACATCAAGAAGGATTGTTGGAAATGGAAAAAGAAAAATGCTAGTGATAATAGGGTAAAAGACGGAGCTAGCAATGCCGATGCTAGTTACGTACATGATAGTGATGATGGTGGCGCTCTTGTTGCCACACATGGGTACAAGAATGATGATGCTTGGATTCTTGACTCGGGATGCACGTACCACATGACTCCCAACAAAACTTTCTTCCAAAATCTTGAAAGTGTTGATGGGGGAAGTGTGACCATGGGAAATGATACTACTTGCAAAGTAGTCGGTATTGGGAGCATAGAGGTGCAAATGTTCGATGGCATTGTGCGGACCTTGACAAATGTAAGGTACGTTCCGGGTTTGAAAAAGAATCTCATTTCATTGGGTACACTAGATAAATTGGGGTGTAGAGTCACCATTGAAGGTGGAGTCATGAAGGTCGTTAAGGGATCACTTGTAGTGATGAAGGGGAAGATGAATGGGAGTTTGTATACTCTTGATGGTTCAACTATCTCCGGCACGGCGAATGTCTCCACAAACACAATGTCCGATGAGGAGACTAAACTTTGGCACTTGAGACTTGGTCACATGGGAGAAATAGGTATGGTTGAACTTTCTAAACAAGGCTTATTTGATGGTAAAAAGTTCGGAAATCTTGGATTTTGCGAACATTGTGTTTATGGGAAACACAAGAGGGTTAGTTTCAAACCCGCCATACACAACACTAAGGGAATCCTAGACTATATTCATTCCGATTTGTGGGGGCCTTCAAGAAAGCCCTCCCTTAGTGGTTGTCATTATTTGTTGACCTTCATTGATGATTTCTCAAGAAAAGTTTGGTGTTATTTCATAAAACATAAAAATGAAGTTTTTGATGTTTTTGTGGAATGGAAAAAGATGATAGAAAAAAAGACCGGTAGGAGCATCAAGACCTTACGAACCGATAATGGTCTTGAATTTGTTGATGGAAAATTTCTTCAATATTGTGCTAGTGAAGGCATAGTTAGACATAGAACTTGTGCAGGGCGTCCTCAACAAAATGGTGTTGCGGAGAGGATGAATAAAACATTGTTGGAGAGGGCTAGATGTATGTTAAACCAAGCTAACTTGGGGAGGCAATTTTGGGCCGAAGCGGTGTCTACGGCGTGCTACTTGATCAATCGCTCACCTCATACCGCCTTGAAATTCAAATCGCCTCAAGAGGTGTGGTATAACACTCCGGTAAATTATTCTACTCTTAAAGTTTTTGGTTGTCCCGCATATATTCATGTAAATGATGGGAAACTTGAACCTATGGCTAGAAAATGCATTTTTTTGGGTTATGGAGTGGGTGTAAAGGGGTATAGGGTATGGTGTAGTGAATCAAAAAGAATAATTACTTCTAGAGATGTAGTTTTTGATGAAAAAAGTATGTTAGTCTCTAGTGTAGAAAAGCCCGTTGTAAATGATGTTGTAATTGATCCTATTGATGCACAAGAGGAGGTTCAACCTCCCAATATTGATGAAAATGGAATTGATGAAAATGTTCAACAAAGGTCTCCTCCCTTGTCAACTTCAAGGCAAAGGAGGAAGATCGTGGCTCCAAGGAGGTACATTGAAGAGTGTGATTACGTTGCATATGCTCTCAACATTGCTAGCGAAGTCGAAGGTCTACATGAACCGGGTACGTACAAGGAGGCTATGGCCTCAAAAGACTCAAGCAATTGGTTGATAGCCATGAAGCAAGAGATGGAATCACTTGCGAAAAATGAAACTTGGGATATCGTGGTTGCAACAAAGAAAAAGAAAATTGTTGGGTGCAAATGGATATTCAAGAGGAAGGAGGGTCCTTCTAGTGGTGTTCCTCCCATCTACAAAGCTAGAGTTGTTGCAAAGGGATACTCTCAAATTGAGGGTGTCGATTTTCATGAGGTATTTTCTCCCGTTGTTAAACACTTTTCTATTAGAACTCTTTTAGCTTTGGTTGCGATGGAGGATTTGGTATTGCATCAATTGGATGTAAAAACAACTTTTCTTCATGGTGAACTTGAAGAAGAAATTTTTATGAAGCAACCGGAAGGCTTTGAGGTTGCTGGTAAGGAGAATCATGTGTGTAGGTTGAAAAGATCATTGTAAGGGTTGAAGCAATCGCCTAGGCAATGGTACAAGAGGTTCGATTCTTTCATAACCTCTCATGATTTTACTAGAAGTTCTTATGATAGTTGTGTTTATCTTAAGAAACTTAAAGATGGTTCCTTGTTGTATTTGCTTTTATATGTTGATGATATGTTGGTAGCATGTAGCTCTTTGTTTGAGGTGGAGAACTTGAAAGTATTGCTTTCAAGTGAATTTGATATGAAGGATCTTGGTGAAGCCAAGAAAATTCTTGGGATGGAGATCTTGAGAGACCGGGCTAAGGGTGTCTTACACCTTAGCCAAAGGAAGTATATTGAGAAGGTTGTGCAACGCTTCTCCATGGAAGATGCTAAAGGTGTGTCTACTCCTCTTGCCACTCATTTTAAATTGTCCAAGATGTTATGTCCACAAACAAAAGAGGAAGAAAAGCAAATGATGGGAATTCCTTACACTAGTGCGGTTGGTAGTGTCATGTATGCCATGGTATGTTCTAGACTCGACATTGCTCATGCGGTGAGTATGGTAAGTAGATATATGTCGAATCCGGGTAAGGGACATTGGGAAGCACTTAAGTGGTTATTGAGGTATTTAAAATGTACTTCTAATGTTTGTCTCATGTATGGGAAGAATTCAAGCAAGCTAACCGGGTTTTGTGACTCGGATTATGGTGGTGATCTTGATAATAGGAAGTCTACAAGTGGGCTCGTGTTCACTTTGGGTGGTTCGGCAATTAGTTGGCAATCATCTTTGCAAGATGTGGTTGCCCTTTCAACAACCGAAGCGGAGTACATAGCCGCCGCCGAGTCATTCAAAGAGGCGAAGTGGCTCAAAGGTCTTGTTGGTGAAATGTGCAATAAGGTGTGTTCGGTAAGTGTGCATTGTGATAGCCAAAGTGCAATTCATTTGGCTAAAAATCAAAATACATTTCATAGAAGGTCCAAACACATTGATATCAAATATCACTTTATCCGAGATGACGTAGAGCACAAAAGGGTGATTTTAAAGAAGATTGATACTAGTGAAAACCCGGCCGACATGATGACTAAACCATTGCCTACAACCAAGTTTGAGTATTGTGTTGACTTGGTTGGATTAGCTCCTTGCTTGATGTGATGCCCTTCTTTTGGGGCATTGTGGTGTGTATTATGTTTTTGTTAAACTTGCTTATGTATTCTTGTAATATGAAGTGAATTGATGTTTGTATTTTTGACTTGGGTGTACTCAAGTCAAGGTGGAGATTGTTATGCATGTGTGACTTGAGTGCACATGTGTGTGTAGAAGAATCCTAAGTGGTTAAATTAAGATGGGAGATTAAGTGTGTAACTTAATTGTGGTGTTAAGTGTGGTTGTTTCAATGTGGAGTCAAGATGGAATTGAATGGAGAAGTTATGAGTGTAATTATTGATGATTGATGATTCTTTTCTATGTGGAAGTTGAAGAAATCAGTCCAAGAGGTATCTGCTGATCGCTCGACCCACCGCTCGACCCGAGCCAAGTCCGATCGGTCGGCTAAAGCGAAATCTTCGGTAGCATTCGATCTCCCTTGCCGACCCTCTCGCTTCGACGGCGGCGAAGTCTCAACGACATTGGATCTTTTTTCAACGGATCACTTGCCTTGGGGAGTTACAACTCATTTAATCTCAGCAATTGAAGACTCTAATTGATGTTTATTATGCCATTTACTTCCTACATTGAATCTTATGTAACTCCTAGAGGATTTAGCACTATAAATAGCTCACTTGTATGATCAACCAAACACATCAAACACAAACCCCTTAGCCTAAACACATAGCCTTTTGTTATCTCTTACTCAATTGTAATACTTCATTGTAAGAGTGTTTTCTCTTTGAAATAATACAAGCAAGCAACTACACACCACGGGGGACGTAGCCAATATTGGGTGAACCTCCTTAAATCATTGTGTCAATTTTGCAATTTATTTTCGTTCTTACATTTGCTAGTTCGTTGCATTTCCTATCGTTCATCAAAGTTCTTTACATTGTATCGATCCTAGCAACTATTTCAATATATCATGATAATGTAATAAATAATATAAGAAAAAAAATACTTTTTTTAGTTTCGATTGAGTTAAAAGATTGTGAGTAGTTTATTGGTTTTAGATTATAAAAAAAATAGAATAAAATATATCTGTTTAAAACATGGATATTATTAATTTAATTATGTGAAATTGTAGATAGTACTCTTGTTTATTATCAAAAGTCGTCAATCAAGGAAAGATATTTATTTTTACAATTTTACAATTGCATTCGTAAGTATTTTAAAAAAATAAAGTTGATTGTATAGAATATACATATAAGAAACGGTTATATTGTAATATATATTATGCTTCTAATGATTCCTATGGCAAGAAAGTTAATAAATTATAAAACACATATCTAGGTTTTAGTAGAATTTCAATTATTAAATTTCTATAAAATATATGGTTTTTCTAATATATATACTAGGTGCATAAATTTAGACAATAAAATAATAACTATTTAAAATTTTATTGAGAATATTATTTAAAATATTATTATATTTACCTATATTTAAAGATATATCTTCTAT
This sequence comes from Amaranthus cruentus, assembly GCA_019425755.1. Taxonomy (NCBI): domain Eukaryota; kingdom Viridiplantae; phylum Streptophyta; class Magnoliopsida; order Caryophyllales; family Amaranthaceae; genus Amaranthus; species Amaranthus cruentus. The sequence continues at coordinate 3,856,887 of CM033453.1, forward strand.
TAAATTCAACATTACCAAATGCAATAGTATAAATCGACGATGATGATGATGATGATGATGATGATGATGATGATGATGATGATGATGATGATGATGATGATGATGATGATGATGATGATGATGATGATGATGATGATGATGATGATGATGATGATGATGATGATGATGATGATAATAAAGGTATTAATCGACCAAAATTTCTCTATTTGCTCTTCATTTTTTCATCAAAGAAACCCCAAAAAAGCTACTATTACAGTATAACTACTTTTATGTAATAAACCTATATAATTAGTTCATTTCTCAAAGTAATTATTTAAAATTACTTTAAGGTTATATGTGATCATTCTTACATTCTACATTTTTAAAATTATAAGTGATCACTTAAAAATTATAAGTAATCACTTTAATACAGTTAATGTGCATTTAGTCAGCTTAAAAAAAATAATCTGATCATAAAACCGTTTGATTTAATATTTTGTAAAATATCAAATAAATATATGTAGAATGTATGAAACAAAGAAGCTGCTTACATAGATACATAGGATCTTTGTCTAGTCTCATTTGGAGTTGAGAAAGAACCCATTATTGCTTCCTTTTTCGATCAATTGCTTGCTCGTTCTCCCTTAAAGGAGATTGTAACTTTTTCTCAATCACCAATAAAACATTTTATTATGACAAACAAAATTCATAAATTTCTTGGAATTTAATTATCATGAACATAAGTATATGATATAATTTATATTAATTGAAATGATCTTTAGATCATAAAATATAGAAAGAAAGAGAAATTAGAGATCATAGAAAAGTCGGAGATTGAGTGAGGAAATATGGTGGTTGTGGAAGAATGAAGCAAAGAATTGGAAGATAACATATGAGATAGGATGATGGACTCAATATAGAGGTATGACATAGAGTAACGTCTACTTAAATTTTTCCTTTTATTATTTTTATTATTATATTATAGATAATAGTTAATATTACCTTTTCTAGCAACAAAACAAATGGATCTAGTTATTGAAAGATATACTAATGCGGAATTAAAGGTTAAGAATTGTGTTTAGGGTTTTCGAATACTGTTTGTATTAAGTATGAAATGAGGGATTACACCCTATAAATATACACACTAATCAGCTAACTTAGGAAACAGAATATCCTAAGGAAACAATAAAAAACGGCTAGCCTAAATATAGAAACAAATATTAACAGAATATTTTCATATATTCCCACACTCCCCCTCAAGTCAGGTCATGGGATTTCCAATGCCTAACTTGGATAAAGTTGTCTCGAAGACTTCTGCTGAAACCGCTTTTGTGAGGATGTCTGCTAGCTGATCTTCAAATTTTAAATGAGGGATCCGAATGATTTTATTCTCCAACTTCTCCTTTATAAAGTGTCTGTCTATCTCCACATGTTTGATTCGATCATGTTGAACCGGATTCTCTGATATGTCAATGGTTGTTTTATTATCACAGAACAAGGTACATGCTCCAGTTGTTGGGAAGTTCAACTCACATAAAAGTTTCTTAAGCCATAGGACTTCAGTTATCCCTTTAGCAACACCCCTGAATTCACCCTCTACACTTGACAATGCAACTACCTTCTGTTTCTTGCTTCTCCAAGTAACCAAATTACCCCCAATAAGAGTGAAGTATCCAGATGTAGACTTCCTACTATCCCGATCTCCTGCCCAATCAGCATCGGTATAGGCAACAAGATCAAGATGACCATTTTTGCCATAAAAGACTCCTTTTTCACTTGTGCCCTTTAAGTATCTCAAGATCCGAATGACAGCCTCCATATGTGGAACTTGAGGAGAGTGCATGAACCTGCTTACGACCCTTACTGCATATGCTATGTCTGGTCTGGTATGAGAGAGATATATGAGTTTTCCCACCAACTTCCGATACTTTTCCCTGTCGGTTGGTTCCCCTTCTGGTGAAATTTGCAATCGATGATTTGTAACAATGGGAGTGTTGGCTAGTTTACAGTCAAGCATACCTATTTCAACAAGAAGGTCCAAGATATACTTTTTCTGGTTTATGAAGATTTCCTTCTTTGATCTGAAAACTTCAATACCAAGGAAATGCTTCAAGTTTCCCAAATCTTTCATCTCGAACTCCTTAAAAAGCTTTTTCTTAAGATCCTGAATCTCTTCTTCATTATCCTCTGTTATAACCATATCATCAACATATATAATCAGGCATGTCATCCGATTATCTACTTTCTTCAAGAAAAGAGTATGGTCTGAGTGACTTTGTTTATACCCAAACTTCTTCATTGCTGTGGTAAATCTCTCAAACCATGCTCTTGGGGATTGTTTCAAGCCATATAGAGCCCTCTTTAGCTTACATCCCTCTCTTGGTCCAAAGTCGTCTAAAAAACCAGGAGGAGCATGCATATACACTTTTTCTTCAATTTCACCATGAAGAAATGCATTTTTCACATTAAACTGATAAAGAGGCCAATCTTTGTTAGCAGCTATTGAGAACAGAACTCTAATGGTGTCAATCTTTGCAACTGGAGAGAAGGTCTCAGAATAATCAATGCCATAGGTTTAGGTGTACCCTTTCGCCACGAGTCGTGCTTTGTATCTCTCAATTGTCCCATCAGCATGAAACTTGATTGTGAACACCCACTTGCAACCTACAGTTTTCTTCCCTTAAGGCAGAGTACATCTTTCCCATGTGTTGTTTCTCTTAAGAGCCAATATCTCATCTTCCATTGCCTGTCTCCATTTTGGGTTCTGGAGAGCTTCATCTGTGTTTTTAGGAATGGAATTAGAGTAAAGGCTAGTTTGGAAGGCCTTTGCTGTTCGAGCCAAATTACTTTCTTCACCACGATTGACAGGATATCGAGACCTTTGAGCCTCAAAATCTGGATCATATATGTTTGGAGGAATACCTCTCGTCCTCCTTAGAGGCAACTCATACCTGCATGGGAACTCAATAGTACCAGGGAGATTATCATCAACAACAGGGGGTTCACATAGTACCTCTTGAGGTTCAGATACCTCATCACTCCGAGATGCATCAGACAGTGTAGGAGTAGTCTGAGGAGAGGGAATGACTATGTTTTCTGTAGAAATATATGTGGGATTACCTACTTGCTCTTTGGGGTCTAGATCATTAGAAACAGAATAAGTAAGCCAGCTCAAGTCATCACATGTAGTCTCCCCCTGAGGACGAAGCTGGGGATAGAAGTAGCATGTCTCGAAGAAGTCACAATCCATAGTAGTGTAAAGCTTGTTATGAGTCGGATCAAAGCAACGATAACCCTTTTGATTAACACCATAGCCCACAAAGATACATTTGACAGCCCGGGGATCAAGTTTGTGTCTGATGGGTTTGGGTAAATGGACATAAACAACACACCCAAATATACGGGGAGGTAGGGAATGGGTAGAGGGTATGGTGAAGTAGGTTTGAAGGGAGTCAAGGGGGGTTTTTGAAATGCAGGATTTTTGAAGGTAGTCTATTTGTAAGTTATGCAGCAGATGCAATGGCTTTAGGCCAAAAATAGGAGGGAACATGGGCTTCAAACATAAGGGCACGGCTAATTTCAAGAAGAGTACGGTTTTTTCTTTCAGCTACCCCATTTTGTTGTGGAGTGTGTGGGAAAGAGGTTTGGTGTATGAGGCCATGAGTGGTGAAAAAATGGTCCATATGGTGGTTTAAATATTCCCGTTATCTGAGCGGATGATTTTAGGTTTAGTGTTGAATTGGGTGACAATCATGTTATAGAATTTAACGAAGGCATCAAAAACATCAGATTTGTGTCTCAAAAAATACACCCAACACATTATAGTACAATCATCAATGAATGAAACAAAATAAGAATAATGTTGTTTATTAAACTCCGGAGCTGGGCCCCAAACATCAAAATGTATCAAAATAAAAGGTTCGTTGCTACGACTACTACTAGGATAATAAGAATGTTTGTGACTCTTAGCAAGTACACATGCTTCACAGTCCAGAGTTACATTACAATTACGAAAACATGGAAAAAGACGTTTCAGATACCCTAAGGATGGATGTCCAAGACGTCTATGCCACGTCCATAACTGATGATCACAAGACCCATGAACAAGCAAAGTGTGACCCGTTTGAATCGCTTCATCAACATAATACAGTCCATCTCGTTCAGTACCACGCCCAATAATCTTCCCCGTCTGAGCATCCTGCACAATACAATCAGAAGACGACATTAGCACAGTACAATTTAATTCACGAGTCAGCTGGCTAATAGATAGCAATTTATGAGAAAGAATCGGAATTAAAAGACAATTTTTTAGCTTCAAGGACGGAGAAATATCAACGGGCCCGGACCAATCCACACTCACACATTCCCCATTAGCTGTTTGGATGTAGGTACGTGTTTGAAGGTTAGTAGACACAAGATCACGGGGGTCAAACGTCATGGTGTCTGTGGCCCCGCAATCAAATATCCATTGGGTTGAGGATGGGTTTTTACATAAGAGGCCAAGGTGGGTATTAAAATGGGCTGTGATTTTGGTTTATAAACTGGGTCGTGGGAATTTGGGTTTTTTTGGATTTTTTAATTGGGCCGTGGGAATTTATGGGTATTTGAGGTTTTGGGTTTTATTAAATGAGCCGTGGGAGTGTGTGGATATTTGGGGTTTTAGGGTTTCTGGTGAGTCTTTATAAAAGGGAGAAAAAGGAAGGTTTTTTCTCTCACTTCCCTCCTTTCTCTCTTCTGGTCCATTACTTTCTTCTTCCTTTGATTGTTCGCCTGTGTCGCCATTGATGAATTCTTAAGCATTTGAGTGTGAGTGGGTTGGTTGTTGACTTTCTGACATGCTTTCTTGGTGAAGGACGCCGGTAGCCATGTTGGCCTTGCCGCCGGTCCGGTGTACCTGGGCCTTGGTGGTGGCTTTCTGCTGCCGGTGCTCCTCCCACCACTCCGGGAAGCCGATTAACTTGAAGCACCCCTCTTTTGTGTGTCGGCTTCCTCCACAGTGGCTACACTTAAGGTGAGTTTTATCTTCAGTTTCACGCCGGAATGAGGATAAGTCCGACCGGTGGTGTTTAACGGCCAACCCACTCCCGATCTCTGAGGAAACTTTTCCCGATGATGAAGCGTGGGTCATTATCCCACGCCTTGAGATCTCACGACGAATAGTAGCATATGCGACCTCTACGGGGGGAAGAGGTTCCAAATTCAGTAAGTCCCTTTTCTCCTTGTCAAATGATTCGTTTATCCGAGCCAAGAACTGGAATAGTCTCTGTTTTTGTATGAACATATTAAAAATAGTTATGTCCTCTGCATGTACCATGGGATTTGGTTGCCTTCGATCCACCTCCTTCCATATTGTTATCAATTTCCCGTAGAAATCTTCAAGAGAATCTCGATTTTGTTTGAGATTATTTGCTTGACAACTCAGATCAAAGATCTGAAGTTCGTCTCTCCCACTGGTGAACAAGATTTCGATCCCCTTCCATAAATCCCTTGCAATTGTGTAGTCTAAGAACTGGTTTATGAGATCTTTTCTATGTTTGAAATAATCCATGATAAAACAATGGAGTCCTTTTGTTTCCAGGTTTTGTATGCCGGGTCGTAGGACTTAGGGGCTCGTCAATGATGTGACTGAGACGACCCCTACAGTCCAAAGCGATGTGCATCATCTTGCACCAACTTGTATAATTCTGATGATTCAATTTTTCGGCTATTTTTAATTCGAGTGAAATGATTTCGGTTTGAGTATTGGGCTGATGCATCTGTTTGAACAAATTAAACATGTGTTCCATTTGTTCTAAAGTAATAATCTGCTGGTTTGGGTTTGGATTTGTTCCGGCCATAGTAAGGTTTGCTGTGTTTGGTTGGTTGCTTAAGGGTAAATGATGATTACCGAAGAGTGTTGCCGGTCCCGGAAAACACCGTCGGCTCTGATACCATGAAAGATATACTAATGCAGAATTAAAGTTTAAGAATTGTGTTTAGGGTTTTCGAATACTGTTTGTATTAAGTATGAAATGAGGGATTACACCCTATAAATATACACACTAATCAGCTAACTTAGGAAACAGAATATCCTAAGGAATGAAATAAAAAACGGCTAGCCTAAATATAGAAACAAATATTTACAGAATATTTTCATATATTCCCACAGTTATTCATTTAATAAAATAAAAATTAAAACATTATTGTCACATAGTTAGTTATCGTTCTAATAACTAATAAAGACAATTGTATTTTTTATCAATAATATGGAGTAAATAGTTCACATTTATATTTCTTATTACAATAAAATTTTATATTTATATTTTTATATTTATAATATGGAGCAAGTTTTTCATGAGTATTATTATATTAACATTTTTCTACCAACCTTGTACATTGTTCTCTCATCTAACTATTAGGAAAAACTAGTTAGTTGATGTCTTGTTTAATTATTTGATGTGTGATTTTCTTATAATATGAAATTACACTTGAGCCTAACTTCTAAGTAGAGGTCCACAAAGTAGAGAGTTTTGCTTAATATGATAACACGTTAATGCTATGTAATAGTTGATGTCATGTTTAATGTCATTTATATTTCCTTTTTTACTGACTGAGACAAATTTGTCTTCATTGTTTTGTTAATTAATATTTATTGGACAAAATAAATTTACATAAATTGATTGATAATTGATAAGCAGTTGCATTAATTAAAATTATTTTATAATATACTAAATAACATAACAAATTACAAAATAATTTGCATGGAATCTTCAACATAATCATAAATAAAATAAACTACAATATAATTTGTATGAGTCTTTTAGAATAATATTATTAGCATTTCAAAACACAAAAGCTTTGATTATCTTTAAAAAAAATAATTTTGTAGAATTAATTTTCAGTTTTAATAGATGGTTGTCATTATTTGTTCCTAACTATTGGCTTAGCCAAAATTACATTTATTGGGTAACAGTAATTTACTGGCTAAGACAAATTTGCAGAGATTGTTTTTCTAATTGATATACTAAATAATCATGAATTTGAGAAATTTATATTTATTAGGTAACAATTATTTATTGGCTGAGACAAAATTACATTTAAAGAAAATATATATTTACCTAGATGAAACAAATCACTAAAAAAAATAATAGCTTTATTTATATACTAAATAAAATAAATCACAATATTATTTGCATAGAATCTTTTAAATCAATTACAACACTATTTCTATACACTTCAGTTGTAATGATAATAAACAAAATAATCTTATGTATGAGTAATACATAATTCACTTTCTATTTTAATAGCAGAAGAAATAAAAGAATAGTCCGTACATTAAAGAGAGGGCAATACCAACACCAACAAACGAGATTATTAATAAGGTCAACGAACACAAATTATCACTTTTTCATGGCGAGGAGAGGACGTACTTGAGCTTGGATTCAATTAATTATATAGATTACAGTTTAAATTAAAAATTTAAACTTATAAGGTTAAAATATATTTTCCCCGTTGTTTTAAAAATCAAATTTTTTATAAATGTTTACACTAAAAAATTCGTGCATTGCACGGGTTTTATAAAAGGCCGGCTATTAGGGGGAGCACCATGAGCTCCAACTCAAGGCCCCGATTTATGAAGGGCCTCATATTTTTGCTATATGGTTAAAATTAAAATGAGGATTTTTGTGTATTGCGTAGCAATACTAAATGGATAGGGAGAGTGTTAAAATTTAATGTATTTCAATCTATTTTTAAAAGATAATTATATAAATTGGCTAATAAATTTGTATTAATCAGCTTGTATTAAATGATTAGGATATACTAGTATAAATTATTCTAGGTGAGCAATATAATCTCTCTCGATAATTTTTAGTTTATTACTTTTATTATTAGTTCAATTAAGATAAGTGATAATATTGGTTTAAAGTTTAAACATAAAAGGAATGGCTATTTAATTTGAGTTTATGATTGCTAGTTGTTGGTTCCATGAAATTATAAAATTTAGCAATGTTTTAATATATTGATAAAAAATAATTGTACTAATTAAAGTATTGATAAATAAATTTACAATTACTAAAATGTAATAGAACGTAATTTTAGATTTTAGGGACCCATAATTTATATTTTGCTCAAGGCCTTTAAAATGTCGAAAACGACCCTGGTTTTATACTACTATAATATAATGCAACAATCAAGTCCTAGTAGGGAATTATAATTATAAATAAAGCACAAAAACAAACTATCAAAAGCATAGCTCCCCCTTTAAAAAGGCATCATTTCAAATTTTTACAACAATCCAACAAAATGGGCACAAGTACAGCCAATGAGGACAAGTCATAGAGAATTATAGTAAAGCCAGCTAAGGACAAGAACTTTTAACTTTTAATTGTCTAAGTTTTCACAAAATCACCTCTTCATAAACTTATTTTTAAACTTACAATATATTATATATGGTCTCAATCATTGGCTTAAGTTTTTAGTTGATCGAGTTATTATTTTGATAATTTTATACTTTAATTTGATCACCGGATAAGATTTTGTTTGAGTTGATTTTTTAACATAGTATTGGAAGCCAACGTGACATGAAGTCACGAGTTTGAATTTCATCTACCCCTCATTTTCAAGTAGAATATTAAGCACTGTGTATGAGGAGATGTGTTGCATGATTGCATCTAAGTTTGTAATCTAATGTACTTTCGTGACAGGGGGCGTGTTAAAGCATATAACATGATGACGCCCAACGACCAACTTAAATTTTGATGTGTACATTTGATATGAGAATGTCTTATGGTGAGAGAAGTTTTGTCCAAATTCAAAAAAATAGTGCTTTATATCCTAAATGTCCATCCAACATTCAACATGGCATTAAAACACGAAATAACTAAAAGTGAGGAGTATTTTGTGTATAAAATTAGTTGTTTTAATTAATTTAATTGGACTATTAGCCAAATTTAGGATAGTCTATCCAAATTGAGAATTTGTGTTCTACTTTTAATCAATTTCATGAATTTTGCTATAATTCTATTTTGATTATGTTACATATCTCACACTCTTCCCTTTAATTTCTCTAATTTTTCATCCACATATATGGAGTTATTACTAAAGAAGTTCATGTTATAATATATAGTTCTCGCAAAAGAAAATAAAAAACAACATTAATAAATAGAAGGCTAAAGAAGAGGCAATGTCACATCTTACTTACCAATTATGCCAACCAAATAATCCAATCATTATGTCTTTGGGTACCTAAGCTTAAACCTTACAAAGTACTTGCTCTGTCTCTCTGAAATAACATCTTTTGACTAAAAAATATGAGAATTTTTTGAGTCAAACGGTTCTAATTCAAAGAGATAGAGGGAGTACTAGTCGAATGAAAATGGAACTTCAAAAAGCTTGTCCACAAGAATTAAAAGAAAATGAATTTAGGGTATTATAAAAAAATTCAAAACACGTTTTTTTTTTTTTTTTTTTTTGATAAATTCAAAAAACGTTATTGTTTTGCCTCAATCATATGATAAAGAATCTATACCTAATATTCTCAAGGTTGATTTAAGATTGTTTATTATTTTAATAGGAGTAAAAGGTTTTAGAATTCAAATCTGTTTGATTATAATTTGTAAATTATCAATGAAAAATTTCATCTTTGAGTGATTTATAAATATTTTTATTAATACTCCTATGTTACTAATACTCTTTGAGAAAATAAATTTCTACAAGAACAAAAAAAAATTATTAAATGGTGGGATGATATAAATATAACCCAAATAGTCATAATAGGAGAATATAATTAAATGAAGTAATTAATTTTGTAATTAAGAAATGGAATCAATACAACAATTAAATGTACATCATATAAATAAAAATTAAAAACATATATATTTAATTTGGATAATTTTTAGGTTTTACAAAGTAATGATTTGAATATTATCATAGAAACATAAGAGTTTAAGAAAAAGATTGGAAGAGATTTCTATATGTAAGTACATTCTACTCTATAATCCAACTATTAGATGACATATTTTTTTGGTTTTTTATAAAATTGGGTAATTCTATATTGATTGGCTTTCAAAGACGGCAATAATAAATTTGAGATTATTGACGATTACTTAAAATTTTTCATCAATTTATGTCAAAAAGTAATTTAGTTTGAGGATATTCACTATTTTTTAATATTATTTGTTTTATTTATTTTTTAATTGCTCAAATTTTAGAATACTCTTTAATTACGATAGTATGATTGTGATGGTTGACTACAAAAAATTAATCACTATAAAATTAGACATAATTTAGTTAACAAGAAGTATAATTAATGTTAGCTAGGTATATAATATATATGTACAATATCATTCAAATTAGAAAACACATCCAACTTAATTTATTGGTGAGAAAACGAAAGCAAGCAATGAAAGAGAAGAGTACCTAATTAATATTGAGTCAAATGTTAAGCAAAGGTTAAAAAGGCTAAACAAACCAAACCACTGAAAATTATGCTTAATCAAAGATTAATCACTAACTTTTAGCTTAACTCTGAAGTCTTTACACTTCATTAGGTCCTAATCAAAGAGACAAGTATATTTACTAGTTTATATTTGTCTAAATTTCTATGGTTGAATTTTGAGGTACGAGCAGTATTAATGTTGCATCCACACTTCTAGAACAAGGGATCTCATCTGAGGTGGCCTATTAGAATATACCCCCTCAAATTCTTTTTAATTATGTCTCATTAGGTTGGGCACAGATAGTTTGGGCATTTTAATCGATTAAATTAATTGTAAAGATGGTAGTTGGGGTATTGTAAGTAGTAAAAGTATTACTTGTGAGAATATGAGGTATTGAGGTAAAAAATCATGACTAAAAATAGAAATTGGACATTTGAAGTGAACTTACCTAATAAGGAAATGGGAAAATTAAAAAGAATTAGAAAGAGCATAACTGCATAACATATATATCCTGGGGCCTCAACCATCAGTTTAAACTTTTAATTGAGCTAGTTCCTTGACACAATTAAAATCCTATATCTATATTATAATAAACTAGTATAGAATCCCGTGCAATGCACGGTTTTTTTAGCATCGACATATATAAATATATATATATTAATTAAAAAATAAAGTCTGAGATATTATGTAGTAAATTACTCAATTTTTACAATATATGTATAAATTAAATTTGTAATTTTAGAAATTGTCTAGAATATATGATTTGGTATATATATTTTCTAATTTACTCAATTTAACCATAAATAAATGATAGTCAAAGATAATTTAATGGTAGAGATATTGGTCAAAAATAAATGCAATTTATTAATTTACTCAATTTACTCAGTTTAGTTTAATAAATATAGCAATTGATGAATTTGATTATTCCATGTGAGAAATAATCTGTTAGCTTTGACTGTAATTAGTTCATTTAGGCAAATTTAAAATTGTGACATTTGATATAAAAATAATTAAAACACCATAAGTACATAAATTATTTATGGTCTAATAAATTATTCCTTAAATTATTTATGGTATTCTAATAAATTATTCCTTAAATTAAGCAAGCATTAATGTAGATTGAAACAGCAATGCAAAAAAGACAGTATTAATTGAACAAAGAAATCTCTTTACTTTTAACCATTAGAAAAATTACAAATGACACACCTTCTCTTACATTGACATTTGTCATTTCAGAATTTTATTACAATGTATGATAACAATATTATTATTTACTTAATTCTCTTAATTCTAATGTTTTTATGAATAACATGTTAGCGCAATTACAAGTTAAGGATAGTAGTATAAAATAAGCCGAAAAACTATCTATATATGTGTGTTAAATTAACTTGTCTAGCTAATAGTTTTCTGTGTTATATGCAAATAATTTAGTATCAATAATGTTTTAAATTATACTCCCCCAATTTTTTAAGTTGTCGGTTTTGTGACACTATTTATCGATCACTCTTAATTTGTATTTTATTCTTAAGCTAGACAACAAAATATAGTCAAGTGGGATCTTGTTTGATTCGTCTCAATGTAAATTTTATTATATTTTTTTATGCACGATAAGAGATATTTAGAATTGAATTAATATATTGGATAATATATCATAATTAAATAGGACAACTTAAAAGAATCAGACCAAGTATAATACAACAAATCATAGCCTACACAAATCTCGTACTAAAATCGTGTATTATGTAGACTTCGGTTAAGCTTTCATTCATTCACGCATAAAAAAGTAATGTACGTGGACATTAAAGTATAATTTGGTAAAGTATTCCGACATGTATTGTATTGTAGCTAACTTTAGTCTTTTTCTTGAAGGGAAAAAGACCACTACTACTACTGCCTTTCTAGCTAGCTTAAGGTTTTTCTCATGGGACAAACTACAAATATACGGTCCCACACTCTACTACTTTACAATTTTATTTATTCTAATACCATTGATGGTTGATTTGATTATCGATATTAAAAAATGGAAATAATGATGAAATATTAGTGTATTTTTGGTACGGATATCTTTTGATCAGTTTAATGGTCATGTTTGTTCCTCTTTAATAATTTTATTTCTTTATGCAATTCATTCTAATGCGCTACTATTTGTAAATATGGAATTATCGTAGTAATAGAAAGTTGTGACTAAAATTTTTTTATGATCAAGATTTCATTACAATGGAAATGTCATGATATATATCATGAAAATTTACGTTATCAATCATATTATTAGTACTGTTTGATATCAATAACCAAGCGGACCGTAGTAGCTTCCACCTAGGCGGGGTTTACTTTACGAGATTCAATATTTTAAATTTGCATATAATTAATTTCTATTTTTATAATTGCATTGTGTATTTGATCTAACTCTTAATTTACATATGTTAAGTCATGCATTTCGAACAAGAGCATGTAGTACTGTGGAGGATTTGTATTGAAAGAAGTTTAATCAAGTAAGGCCTCATGACAAATGTAAAATAGGCAGATCAATAAATTTAGCCCGAGATTTATTACTCATAAAGTAGAAGAATTCCTCAAAATTAAATATATTAAAATAAACAACCCAATCATAAAATATATAATACAATATAATATAATATTACACGACCTTTTAATTTAATCTAAATCAATAGAATATATATTACTATTGATTAATTTTTCATCACTTAAAATAGTCTATGTTCTTAATTGTCAAATTAGGCGACCAATTGTTTCCAATAACATATTTTATACATTCATATTTCAAATATATATACATTTAATTATGTTTTTTTATATACTATGCTAATTTGTCTACTTAAAATAACGGGTCATTAATATTTGAATATGTGACCTTCTATCGTGTTAGTTAATTTTCGTATGTCAAAAAATTAAATATCTCTAAGTTGATTATAATTGTACGGGTAAATACAATTTACTCTATCAATTATACTACTTATCAATCATGCAAATAAAGAATCTGATTCATACTTGGATAATTTGGAAATACTTGTATGAAAATTAGTAGAAAAACGTGATAACATGTTGTAGACAAATATTTTTAGAATCCGCATGGTAACCTTAAACTTTCAAATTTTTCACAAGATAGACAAACTTTTAAGTTTTTTGTTATAATGGGTAATAATAATGTAAATATAACAAAAATTTTAACATTTTTTCCTACCAAGTAGATTTATTAGAAACTTAAGGTGATCACCACATGAATAAATAAAAAAGCTTATTTGACACTTAAAAAGCCAAAAATGGAATTCTCCAAAGTAGTAATTCTATAAGCTAATTATGAATTGGAGAGAAGATTTATTATACATGAATTAAAAAGGATGGAAATGGATGAAGACGTGACACCGCAATTTTGTATATATTGAAAGCTAAGCAAACCCAACCCAACCCAACCCAACCCAATCCTAAACCACTTTTAATTTGAGTGTTGGCACTCCTCCGACAGTCGCATCCTCTCTAACTCTATCGCTTAGCTTTCATATACCCAATTGCCGATATAGAAGTATAAACAAATTTCTTTAAGTACCACAATTTATAAAAACAATAAAGACTTTATAATATATATATATATATATATATATATATATATATATATATATATATATATATATATATATATATATATATATATATATATATATATATATATATATATATATATATATATATATATATATATAGGTACCTATCTGCGCTACCAAGTATCAACCTCACTGACTTTTAAAAAAAAATAAAAAATTTGATATATATCTGCTATCAAGGGGATTCAAAACATGTACCTGCGCACACCTCACGTATTGATGCTCTCACTGCCTACTGAAACGCCTCAAACTTATGCTACATTTCAGTATCCGCTAAATATAAAGAAGTCTCCTAATCAAAAACTATAAATTCCCCACTACTGCACTATTCACGAAGAAATCCAAATATTCAATTGCATTTGCACAGGCAGCAACCGTCCCTAATATAATATTTAGGGCATCTACGAACTGCCAATTGATGAATAATTTCTTGGTAGCTTTTAGTGAAAAGGAGGTCTTTTGTAATGTTTCCAATGATCTTATTATTCGTCGGTTTCAAGATATGAAAACTCGCCAAAATAAAATATAAAATATTTTTTGTAGGAATAAATTGAAAACATTATTATTGTATTTAATGATTTTTTTATTAAATTATTATTTATTAATTATGCTCTCACTGAGTTTGGGTCCCGTCCACCATCAGATATATAGATATATATATATATATATATATATATATATATATATATATATATATATATATATATATATATATATATATATATATATATATATATATATATATATATATATATATATATATATATATATATATATATATATGTATTGCATTTGCAAAAGTGCCTAGTCAAATGAGGCTATTACGACTCGTTTGGTAATCGATACTAAATGGTGGAAATGTTAATGGAAGCTTAGTGTATTTATGGTACGAATATATCCTAAAAAACATAATGGCAATATTTATTCTCCTTCAATAACCTTATTTTCTTCTCAAAATCCATTCCAATGCATTACCATTTGAACATGTGGTATTAGATGGTAATGGAAAATTATGACAAAAAAAAAATTTCATGATCAAACATTCATTACTATGGGAATGGCATGATACCTATTATGAGAATTTACACTACGAATTATTTCCATTACCACCAATTGGTACTGTTAACCAAATGGGTCGTTAGACACTACAACATAATTTGCTTTTAATGGGATATATATATTTAGCGATATTTAATTTAAATGTCGTTATTTCATATTTCTTATAGTGTATGTAGAGGATTTAGTGACATTTATTAGGCCATTTAGCAGCATATTAAAAAGTCACAGTTTAACTTTTAGCGACATAGGATCTAGTGACATTTCTCACAAATGCCACTATAGATTATAGTGACAATTACATATGCCACTAAAGACCAAATTAAGTGTCACTAAATCACTTTATGGTGGA
Organism: Amaranthus cruentus; assembly: GCA_019425755.1. Classification (NCBI taxonomy): domain Eukaryota; kingdom Viridiplantae; phylum Streptophyta; class Magnoliopsida; order Caryophyllales; family Amaranthaceae; genus Amaranthus; species Amaranthus cruentus. The sequence goes on from CM033453.1 coordinate 3,872,312, forward strand.
ACTTAAAATAAAAACCAATAATTATTACATTAAAAATATGAATCGGTGGCATTATTTTAATGCCACTAAATCCAATGTCGCAAAAAGCTAAATTTGTTGTAGTGAGGGTAAATAGGAGGGAATACTTATTTTTTTTACCAACTACCAATAACACGTCAAAAGTCAAACAAAAAGTCAATTCAAAAGTCAATCCAATTGCCTTGTTCGTCGCAAATGTCGTCGCCTTTTCACGATATTTGAGATAGTCCTGTATTTCTGAGATGGTCATACCCTTTTGAAAGACAAATAGAAGGATTGAGAAAGAAGGTTAAAAATCTAGCACGCCTAGAAGTTAGTATCATTCAAGCGACGGTTACCGAGGAAATTGGTGAATTTTGTTCTGAGTTTTTTTTGCTGAATTGGGGTCAACTGGGCTGCCTCAATCTCGACATGAGGGAAGACTTGTAGGAAATGGTATAGTTGGTTTTAAAATAATTCAATCTTCGTTTCATGAACATAGTCAGGCTCATCTTGTTGTGTTAAACCATGCTATTGAGACATATCCTTATGTGGAGCAACATAAAAGAGAATTGAGAGTTAGGTTCCTATCTAAGGGTGAGAGGGCATTGATGCAAGAGAATAATCACACTTTTATTGAATGATTTCGTGATCATGTTATGAGTGAATTATCTGAGAAAGACTATTAAATCTCTAATCTGGTGAAATGGTTAGCAATCGGCCCACGTGATATTGTTCATTCTTATGAAGGGTACGATATCAATGGCTACATATTTTAAACTAAGTGTCAGGATAGGAAGTCTAGGACAACCCAAAATAGTGGAGTTGCACTTGTTGCTTCATCTAGAGAGTATACTAGTGTTAAAGATAAATCACCCATCACGCTAACTCAGTCATAATATGGGGTCATCCAAGAAATTTGGGACCTTGATTATGGTGGCTTTATGATTTCTCTATTTAAATGCAAATGGGCGATAATAGTAGGCGTGGCTTGTATAGGGATGATTATGGTTTTACTTTAGCAAACATGAGTCGTTTTCGTGACATAGAGGAACCATTTATAATTGCATCACTAGCAAAACAAGTGTTCTATGTTGCTAATTCTATTGACAAACAATGGTCTATAAATCTTCAAGGAAAGCCACATATATTAGACATTGATGATGTTATTAATGAGGAAGAATACAATGAATTTGAGGATATCCCTCCTTTGTCTATTCCAGAAAACTCATCAATTGATGGAACTGACATAGATACACATTATATGCGCTCTGATCACCAAGAAGGAATAACTGTGCTCGAATCTTAGTTATTCAATTAGGTAAATTACACTCTTAGTTACTTTGTAATGGTGTCTTAATTCCTGTAGCTTTTCTCATTTTCTCCTTTAGAACTAGTTTGTTCACTACTTTAGTTATATGTTCAGTTCAAAGGAACATTCTGTGTGGATAAACATTTTCTTGCTGTCAAATGGTTAGTAGAGGACCTTAAATGTCTTGGAGATGTAATATAAAGGCTATACAACTAGCAGGATGGGGTAAACAATGCCACAGTAATTGATTTGGAGTTTCTCCTCACTTCTTTTTCTGTGTATTGAGATTACTTTGCCATGTTATTTCTTCCTTTTTGGTACCGTTGCTCATTGAATTGAGGTTCATGTCATATTTCAAGTTTATGTTACCTGTGTCCCCCTAAATATAGAACTGAAATCTGCACTTATGTTCTAGAACAGTTTATGGCTAGATAAAATTCCTAAATTATGCCCAGCAGTTTACAATTTATATGAGAGGAGATAGAGAATCTTGAAAAATTATCAATGTATTCTCTAACTCAGACAAATCAAGATAATAACAGACTTCATATTACAATTAGTCACCATAATTTCTTCAAATGTTTGATTGACGACAGCCCTCACAATAGTCATGACATGAACCTATAACCAAGTAAAAATTATTTTTCTTCAAATGTTTCAAATGTTTGATTGACAACAGTCAAATCAAAGACTCTGCACCAGTATCATCGTTGATGGAAAGTAAACTTAGTTTAATCGAAACCGAAATTAAGTCTGAATCATCAGAAATGATTCTACTATCATCACCTAGTTGAAAGTAATAAGTCATTCACATAGCCTAGTAGTTGTAGCATAGAGGTGTCTGATATTTGGTAATTCTTATTAAGTCTATGTGCTTGTATTTTTTATTAATTTCATTTAACATGTAGTGTGCTCAACAACCCGAGAGCGTAGAGTGTGGTTTCTATATCATGAAGTAGATTATTTCCAACTGCATTTCTTTAGACGATTATAGACAAGGTAGTGCCTCACTGATTATTACATGTAGTTTGACATTGCTATGCTCAATATAGTACTATTAATTCTTATTTGTTATACTAGATTAATATTGCACCAAGACTAGAAGCATATACAAACTATGACATTGATATGAAGGTGTAAGTGGGCTAAGTACCTCACTAATTGTTACATGTGAGATGGTGTGGAAGCTGATAAATGATCATTTTTGTAATCGCAATGAAAGTATATTGAATTATCAAAGATGAATTGTGTGTACTTGACCACGTTGTCAATTATATATAAATAAATGAGTTTGTTCGTAGATTTTTGCATACTTATTCTGACATTTAGTGTGGTTGTTGCTCAATTAAATGTTTCAAGCTAGTCTTTTAGTTATTAAACCACGGGATTAGGATTGTTATTACTTTTTGTTATGGTAGTATAAGGAAAAAGATCATTATTTGTTGTTATTTATAACTTTTAAAAAACACATCTATTAGTTTATGAGTATTTGCAGTGATTTTTTTTACAAAGTAGCAAATAAGAAATATTTATTTGTCGTGATTCTTCAAATAATAGCAAATGTTTTTGGTTATTTGCTGCCCCTTCATTTGCCGCAATTCCAAAATAAGCAGCAAATAAGTTTATTTCTACAGTAGAGAATAACATTAATTGTACTAGTGGATGAAAACGTCGATCACAAATATCATCGCCTTTTAATGAAGACAATGGCGACCACATGTATCGTCGCCAGTATCGTTGCCCGTTTTACGAATATATAATTACATTGTAAAAAAATTATTAATTTTTAATATATTATTATTAAATATTCATTTCAATTTAATTTATAATTATAATTATAATTATTATTATTATTATTATTATTATTATTATTATTATTATTATTATTATTATTATTATTATTATTATTATTTTTTTTTATAGAAGAAAACATATTTCATTTCATAAAAAAAGAGTTTATAAGAAGTTGGTGGGGAGCCGAGCAACAAGCTGAGCACCCACATCTTTTTGAATACAAAAGGTTAGTCTCTGAAAAATGTATGAACTAGACTTAGTGCTACCCGAGTTACTCACAGAAAAAGAACCAATCCTTGGTAACAGGTCGAGAGCATCTTCACCTAATTCTCCAAAGGTGGAAAACGCGAACAGGATGAATTTATAGCCATTCTCTTCACACTTTGCATCGTATTTCCTCCTCTTTCGTTCTACAACATTGGCTAAAGAAGCACCAAGTGCCCATGAGGTAACTCCTGTGCCAGCAAAGGCGAGCCCCCAGTGATATCCACACATGCGTCTTTTCCATGAAGCCAATTAAAAAGAAGGATATCCGCAAGTCTAAGATCTTTTCCTGCCTCTGAATAGAACCCCAACGGTGCGTCCTTACGAACTGAAATCCCCACTTTGCAACAGATATCTACAAGCATGTCCCGAACCAAATTATGACGAAACTTCACGCCAATCTCGCTAGAGCAATGTACAACGTGGTCCCACCATCTGTCCATTTTGGGGTTGTTGCAGCTTGGGCATAGACTACCAGCGAATAAGGGAATAGCTAGCCGATAACACAAGACAGCCTGATGCTGGCGATGATTCATTTTCTGCCCCAAGCCTTCGATAGGGATTGTGAGCAGAAAGTCTTGGGCGTGAGGGTCCCAAGTGGAGCTTAAAATCGCAACTTGTCTTGGGGTGAGCCTGCCAAATTTTTCATCATATGGGGGGCAACGGGTTCATCGTTAAGAGAAATAGCGTTGGAGCTACAAAGAACCCGATAGAGACCAAGAGCACGTTCGAAAGTCGGACCCAGGGAGGAAACATCACTGTTAGCTAAGATCTTAACTTGAAGCGAACTAGTTTGAAGGCGAGAAGCAAGGAAAGCATAGTTAATAACGTCGCCTGCCGAGTAGATGCCAAGGCCACCCATCTTAAGGGGGAGGGTGACTAACCTCCATTGCCAAGTCTCCAAAGCGCAGCCCGGAGGCTGTAACAATCTTCTCCAAAGAAGAGCGCAACACAAAGTCAAACTGAACCTAAGCATCCCCGATCCAATCTGAAGGGCAAGTCCTCAGAGCATAAAATAACCTACCAACCCCAGCACAATAGCGAAGAAGGAGGAGCTCACATTGGGGGTCATGGAGTTTGCTAACAGTTGTCATGAGCTCATTATTATTATTATTATTATTATTATTATTATTATTATTATTATTATTATTAGGAAAAATTGTCGGGAATAATCCCTATTTTTTACGTTTTCCTGTGAATAACCCCTACTTTTGATTATTCATGAATAATCCGAACTTTGCAATATTTTTGCTCACAGCACCCCCTGCCTCAAAGTGACGGGGTATAGCAGATAAAGATCCGTTTTGTGACTTGTTTTCTACCTTATAGTTGCTGCCTTCATCTTCCTCTTTGTTACCTCAATTTCTCCATTGTTAACCCAAACCTTAAAAGAGAGAAAGTTCAAATCATCCATTCACTTTTTTTTCCTCTTTTTTTTACAAAAATAAATTCTCATTGTTCTTCAGCATATAGTAGAGGTTCAAATTTGAATAAGAGTGTGAAATGTGAGTATGGATTTGTTGCAAAATTGACAATGGCGAAGAAGGGTTTTCGTGCTGGAGAACAGTTCTATTCATGTCCAAAATGGCCTGTAAGTATTTATTTATACTTTATTGTATACATCTATTGAATTTCATATTATCATTTGATGAACATTTGTAATGGTGGGATGCCGATTGCTAAATATTTAAGTGGGAAAGTGATGTGGTTTCCAAAGAAAATCAAATTGGAACATTGGATTGTTTAGATTGATTTGAACTTCTCTCTCCTAAGATTTGGGTTAGCAATGGAGAAATGGAGGTAACAAAGAGAAAGATGAAGGCAGCAACTACAAAGTAGAAAACAGGTCACAAAACGGACCTTTACCTGCTATACTTGGTCACTTTGAGGGAGGGGGTGTTGTGAGCAAAAATATTGTAAAGTTCGGATTATTTATGGATAATCAAAAATAGGGGTTATTCACAGGAAAACGTTAAAAGTAGGGATTATTCCCGATAATTTTTCCTTATTATTATTATTATTATTATTATTATTATTATTATTATTATTATTATTATTATTATTATTATTATTATTATTATTATTATTATTATTATTTTGTCAAATAATTTTCTATTAAACACTAAACAAAACATGTATAATCAGGGTTAAAATCAAACCCAAATATCCAAGGGTCTCCCTCTAAAACTACATCAGTGTGAAAGAAGAGCACACTTTATGAAGGATTTCTCGACCTCACTCTTCATATGCAAAGGAGACACTGGGATTTATTATTATTATTATTATTATTATTATTATTATTATTATTATTATTATTATTATTATTATTATTATTATTATGTTAAACTACTCTTCTCCTTCACCTGAGATTGACTACTAAAACTGCAGCTGAAAAATACTATGGTATGTTTGGCAAGGGAAGCAATTGTCATATGCTGCTCGTTTGCAAATTGTGAATTCTGTTATGATGAGTATTACAACCTATTGGTGTCAGATTTTTGTTCTTTCGAAAAAAGTGATTAAAGCTGTGAATGTTGTTTGTTGAGCCTTCTTATAGCATGTAGCATCAACACGGTCTATAAAGAGTTGCTTGGGTCTTCTACTCTCGTTGGTTGGAGTAAGCTTGTTTGGCACGTTCATCTCTCCCGAAAGCTAGATTTATCTTTTGGATGACAATGCTTAATAAGTTGAAAACAAAGGATCACTTGATGAAGATTGGCGTGACTACTAATGATTGCTACCGTCTTTGTTGTATGGCTTGTGAGTCCACTTCTCACTTATTTTTCAGTTGCAGTTTTAGTAGTCAACTAGGATTATACCCGTGCAATGCACGATGTAAATTTACTTTTGTTTTTTTATAAATTGTTTTGGTTACTAATAGGTGGGACCTTTTACAAAATTCAACAAAGTCCTCGTATAGAATCTTTCACCATTGCATGATAATGCATGATAATCCTTGATAATTATTAATCAAACATTAGCAAATTTATACTAAGTGTAATCATAATACATAATAGAAGTAATACTTAATACTTAATTAAAGTGCTAATGATGTTATCATGCATAGTGATATATAGTTGTATAGTAGTATGATTGAATATTACCTCTTAAATTGGATGCTAGAATTATATCTTGGAAATGAATACGTAAATTAGTGAACATATGTCTTTAATGACCATTAAAAGTAGTAGAAGTTGAAGAATGTATAACTATACCATATATGATGACTCTTTTGTTGTGAATTTATAAGTTAAAATTAGATTGCATGAGTTAGTTTCAATGTATACTACTTTAACTTTATCAGTCTTCTTTTGTAAACTCTCAATTTATATTACATTATATTGCAATAGGGAATGTGAAGTGAGTGGTTAAAAAACATTTCTTAACATTGATTAGCCTTACATCAATTTATGAGTTATATACTCTTATAAAGCTAAAAACAACATTATTAATATTAGTATGACTATGAATTTGTAGAGTCTATGTCAATATCAAGTACTTCATCCGTTCTTTTTTGTTCTTCCCATTTACTTTTTGCACAGTTTTTAAAGTAACTTTCGAGCCTAAATATCTCTAAATACGCATTATAAAAAATTATAAAAAATATATGATAAAAAAGTAGACATTAAGACGAATCTAAGGAGATTTCATATGGATATATTTTATCATCTATAAATGTCTTAAAAATCTTAATCAAATTTCTCTCTCCAAAATAGAATATTCTAAACGGGAAGAATAAAAAAGAACGGAGGGAGTATTTTATTACAATTAAAACCACTTTAAATAAAACTCTTCATTGACAATTTAGATTGCATTCGGGAAGATGAAAAGATGAATTCCAAAACAATTATCCAACACTATTAGAGTGACACTTGGCAAAATGCTTTTAAAATACATTTGTGTAGTGACACTTGGCACAAATGTTTGTGAATTAGTATATGTATGATGTGCTAATTTCTTGACTTCATGGCTTAGTTTAACGTCTATTGCTTCTCTTTGGTCCATTCACCCAAGCTCTTAGAAGGTCTCTCGCTTCATGAGAATGATTGTTATATCTTCTATTTGTAGCCTTATTTATCAGATATGGCGAGCTAGGAATGAGTGCGTCTGGCATGCTCATGTTATTTCTCCATCCTTGCTAGTCAAGACAAGAATGTTAAACTTGTTATTAAGTTTAGGATGTTAAGTTTGTGTCTGGATTCTCCTCATATGAGCTCCACTTGGTGTAAAAGGCTTTTATAGGAATAATCCTCGGCCTTTTCTTGAGTGTTGCTTTGTCTTTGAGTATCGCTTTGTATAGGGCTTTGTCTTGATGCCCTTTTGGGTCTCTTCTCTCCTTTATGCATATGAAGAGTGAAGTAATTCAACCCTTCCTAGAAGGTGGAATCTACTTTCATACTGATGCAGTTTTCTAAAGGCGTGGAGTTGTCTCTGTTTGTATTGCTTGTCTTTGTTTGGATTAATGGAATTTTGTTTTGTCCAAATAATAATAATAATAATAATAATAATAATAATAATAATAATAATAATATGAAAATTTGATATGAAAATGCAAGAATTCATAAGGTCGTCCATTAGATAGGTGATGGATTGTTGTTGTTTGATTAAATAAATGTGTTGAAAAGTTTCAATTTAATTTGGAAATGTGAGAATACGTAAAGTAAGTATAAATGCAAGAATACATAGAGTTTTAATTAAGCATGTGAAAGTCTTGTTGAAAGGAGTGACATGACACTTGGCATCACAAATACTTGCTTATATGAATTGACACTTGGTACAAATGGTTATGTGAAGTGACTCTTGATAGCACACAAATGCATGTATGAAGTGACATTTTGACACAAATGCTTAAGAAAGTGACACTTGGAACAAATGTTACTATAAAGTTACAAATGACGCAATTGCTTATGAATTGTATGATGATGCTCACTTACAATTTAATAGTGATCGCATATTTTAAAAACCAATCATATATATATATATATATAGATATATATATATATATATATATATATATATATATATATATATATATATATATATAAAAACCAAACATGTACAGGTTGGACTTGTCCTATTAATGGCACGGTCCTAAACAATAATTTGTGTTACAAAAAATAAATTAGGCTCTAAATAGGCCTTAAACAAGCCTTTTGTTACGGGGTCAATAATAAACTCGTAATTTATTTAGTCAAACCATAAACCGCCCACCTTAGTCTAGTAACTTCCCAAAATAACTACTCACTAACCGACTATTACCTCCCATTATCATCAAATATAACCTCCAATCTCCCATAAATAACTCCCTCCTGAGTATTATAAATAGATGATACTTACATCATTTGAAAAAAAAAGTCTGGATATTCTCACCATACTCCACAAAAAATACACCGCTCTCCTACTTACGATCGATATATAACCAAATATCCCTTCATGATCTGAACTCATCCTACAATCCGTTATTCTGTTTTCATTAATTATCACATATTCATTACTTTCGGTTTCCCGATCTGACTTAAGCGTTGGAGGGGTTTTCCGGGAAACCACCCCGGGCAAGGCTAACGTTGTATTGCAGGATTTGAGGTCTCATCAGCGGAAGGATCATTAACACTTTTATCATATTGACAATCGTCCCCGATTACACCTATCTCCAGGTATTTTAAGTGTCTTTTGCACTTCCTCGTTTCATTACCGAAACACCTTTAATTTTTTTTCTTGATTTATGATACATTACGTTAGATTTATAATTGTTAACAGTAAAAAGGTAATTAAATTATAAACATTTTTACTTAATTGGATATTTTAAATAATATAATGAAAATTTAAAAAGAACAAAATTATAAAGGGGTCTGAGAATTTGAGCCCATTTTATTTTTCAGAGTCCAATTCAGTTGGAATCATTTTTATTTGAACCTGGCCCAGACAATATTCGACTCATTGCATAATTTTAATCAAGAGGCCCACTTTGCACCAACCATGTCTACTGTCTAGGCCTAGGTCAAAAGTTTAGTTTTGAGTTTAGATCCATTAAAATTGAAGGATTCGAATCCAAGTCTGGGCAAACAAATTTGTCTTTGTAGATAGTTTTCTATAAAAAAAAAAATTAAATTCTACGTACTTTCTGACAAAAAGTCATTTTTTATAGGTATCTAACAATTTTCGTTAGAAAATTATGATTAAGTTTTTTCATTGCATTTTGGCTTTTGTCCGATCAATCAATCAATAATCAATAAAATATACTAATGCGGAAAAAACTTAGGTTACGTGTCACGTTCTCATTAAAAATGTTTTCGCCTTTTTTCAATTGTTAGCATGAAAACTTTTGATGATTGAATTGATATTTAAGAATATAATTAACTCATAAAAAATATACTACTATGTCCCTTTTAAATTGCATCAAAGAGAAATGGGGTTAGATTTAAGAAAATGGTAATAAATGAAGAGAGAGAATAAATTAAGTGGATGAAATTAAAAGAGATTAAAAGAAAGTGGTGGACCATTGTCCAAATGTAGAAATGATGCAAATTAAGTGGGACAGACTAATTTAGAAAATGATCCAAATTCAATGAGACGGAATTATTTTTTGATAGATTATAAATATATTTCCTTATATAAACCTATAAATTTTTATCACAAATCTTAAATAAAATTAATGTTTGTTTCATTAAGAAGTGATTCAACCATAAAAAGACAAAAATAAATAAAATATACTAATGCTGAAACAACTTAGGACACATGTCACGTTCTCATTAAAAAAAATTTCGCCTATTTTCAATTGTTAGCATGAAAACTTTTGATGATTGATTTGATATTTAAGGAAATAATTAACTGTTAAAAAAAATAATATTTTTTGATTGACTATAAATATATTTTCTTATATAAACCTATAAATTTTTATCTTAAATCTTAAATAAAATTAATGTTTGCTTCATTAAGAAATGATCTAATTTAATTTTCTATATATATTCATATACACAATCTTAAGTCTTAAGCTCAAAATTTATATTATATTTTATATTCAGTTTACATATTTTATTGTAGTTTACAATTTATTAATGATGATACATGGCATAAATCTACAAATTAGATTAAAATAGAATATATTGATGAAAAATCTAAAATCTTTCAATGCCGGGATCATAGAAAAAAGAATAATTTTTTATGATAAACAAAGTATTCTATTGCATGTTAAAATGAATTGTAGTAATTAAAATTTGATAAAAACTATTAACAAACATTTCTTGATTTACTTGGGTTATTTCATCAATATAATATATCTTAACTATAATCACTTGATAAAATTTTATTGATTGATGGTAATGTTTTTTATTTTTTCACATAATGTTTAAATATAATTGTATAATAAATTATTTCTTCGATTTGTCAATTGAAATATATTATTATAACAAATAAAAGGATTTAAAGATTAAGTTTATGTTTAAAATGAGTTAATGTTATAAATTAATATTAATATATACATATAAGTAAACATTTATTACATTTCAATTTTACGCGAAAATCTATCTAGTTTTCACTAAAAAGGAACAAATATCAATTAACTTTTACCAAATATATCCTCATACAACTTAGTTAACAATTACTAATAAAATTGTCAATATTATCGGCTAATCTAATAAACCGACTTAATTGGTTAGCATCTATCGACCAATAGTTAATTGCCAAAATTACTTTAATATTTTTTTATTACTTAAATGATATAAACGATTGAGGGTCGAGATAAGGTACCCCCACAAGATTAAGAAAGGTTATTAAATAAAATAAATAAATAAATAAATAAATAAAGTTGTCTATTTGGGAGCAAATTAAAAAGGCCCCATCCCTAGTATTTGTGCCTCTAGTTTTAAGAAGGCCTCTAGTTTTGCTACATTAAAAGTGTTGTTGTTTGGTATTGATATTATTAAGAATATTGTGTAGTCTTATCTTCTTAGTCACTTTCGTACAAATCTAGCTACAAAATGTTTTGGATAACGTCGAATATCTACGAAACAAATGCTGTACATCTTTTCTTGTAGGAATCAAATTTACATACAAGTCAAGTCAATGCAATATTTTTTCAACTTTGCTCTAATATTTAGAGATTGTTGAAATATTATTATTGTCGTTCATATACACTACAATAAATTTGATTTTATTGGTGTAGTGACATTGAAAAATATCACCAATTAAGTTTCTAGTTTTATAATTGTCAGATTTTATTCAATATCGCAAAAAATTTAATGGCGTTCTTTATTATGTTACTAAAAAGTTCAATAAAAGTTACTAAAGTCATCATATGTACCATTAAAAGTTTGAATTAACAAACGTTTACTAAAAATATATAGGCAAAATATATTTTGATTTAGTAATATACATTTTTATAGAGATAACCGAAAATAATGAAATATACATTAGTGCCAAAGAGCATATCCTTTAAAATAAAACCAACATATATGTTACCCTGTCCAAAAGGTTTTCTAGGAACATTAGGTGGCCAAGACACATGTATAGTTTGCTTACACGAAGACCTTATACTATATCATACGTATAGTTTTTTTTTTTTTTTTCAAACACAAATTTTTAAATAAGACGATTTTAGTTAGGTTGGTTAGTGTAAACTTATGATATTAAAGTGATAACATAAAGTGACAGCTTAGAATTTTAAAGTGATCAATTATAACCTTAAATGATCACTTACAGTTTTGAACTGATCACATTTCATAGTCTTAAAGTAAAGTGATCACTTATAACCTTAAACCGATTGATTACAATTATAAATTGATTATTTAAAAAATTAGACTGATTATATGGGTACTTCTCATGGTGAGACAGTCTTATACAAGACTTGAGAAACAATGAAATAAATAAGCTATTTAAATAAATATTAAAATCTAAGCTTCGAATTTTTTTTCCAAAATGAGCGTCAAGCCAAAACTGCTATCACAGACAATGATTATTTTTAAAACTCTCATGGACTGGAGGCTGAATTTCAAGGAAAAGGAAGAAATTGCTACCAGAAACAACGATTTTACTTAAATGAAAAATAATATCATTGAAAGTGTTTTCCACTGCCCTAGAAACTCACTCTACCTTGACCGTTCCTTGACTATAAAGTTAATATCTTTAGCAGCGACTTTAAAGTTATTCTTTTGATTTTTTTGTTTTTCCTCTGCAATGTCTTACAAATAAATTATTTCATCAAAAAATCAAATTCATATACTAATTAATCATCATCACCTTTTGCATGCAATTTATGTAAGCACTCATCACACTCAATACATATAGTATTTACTTATATATAAAATTATATACAATTGTCCATCAACTACAAAATCATATACATAGTCAAATATACAAGTTACGTAGTCTAAAAATCAGTATTGAGAGTATCACCGCAATAAATTGTATCTAGACTTGGATGAACTATAGTGATGCACTCACTATTTGATTGATCTTGAAGCCTAAAGTTATAGGATTGCACATGGGAAACATATGGCGTTTCATCCTTAGTAGGTTTTGATCTATCAGATGTAGACTAAATGTGGCTAGCGATTTGTGTTGAATCAAAGTCTCTATAGCATCTGCTTGTGCAGAAGAACTTTAAATATCATCTTGCGATAATGGTCAAAGCATATACTCAAAACCAAGGATGACCATCACATTGTTGCATACCCTAAGCATTTCATTCGATTGTTCAAGACATATAATATATGTCACTATGAGTGCATAAATCCACGAATGTGCGACATATCTTGTGGGATGTTTAATTTTTAAAATTTTTAATTTAAAATTAATCTTTTATTCTGAAAAATTAACAAAATTGTTATCTTTACATGATTATCAGGTACCTAGTAAGAAAATCATATTGAACGAAAACTAAACTTAAAGTTCATTCCAACCAATCAATATAATTAATAAAGTTGGACTTAATAATAAAAATTGGTCAATCTGTTCCATAACAGCATTAAGAACAGAAGGAAGGGTAACACTATCCACTCCATCTATGTAGCTGCATCAGAACCACAGATCAAACCAAGATTCAGCAAGAAATCCTGAATTACTTCAAAGGCATCTTATGTGGAAAATTGGTCAATTGGCAAAAAATTAACATGGACATCATCAATGAGGGCCCAACCTTGAATGATCATCATTGAAGCATCCTCAATCTTAATTTCTCCTAAGAGGAAATCAAAGCCGCGATGTGGAGTATCCACGATGATAAAGCCCCAAGTCTAGATGGCAATAATAGTTGTTTCTTCAAAGCAGCATGGGATGTCGTTGGTAATGATATTGTGAAGGTCATCCAAACCTTCTTTGAAACTGGTATCCTCCTCAAGGCTTGGAATGTAAATGTTATCACCCTTATTCCCAAGAGCGCATGCCCTAATGATCCGGGTGATTTTCGTCCTATCTCCTATTGTCGTGTTATTTACAAATGCATTTCAAAGCTAATCTGTAATAGGTTGAAGCTGGTCTTGAATGATATTATTTGCTGCTCGCAAGGTGCTTTTGTTGCAGGTCGGAGCATCCTCCACAATGTTCTCTTATGCCAAGACATCGTTAAACACTATGAATGGAAGAACTTCCCTGCCAGCTGTCACCTAAAAATTGATCTGCGGAAGGCTTATGACTTGATGGATTGGGAATTCATTAAAGATATGATGATTGCTCTTAACTTCCCAACAAATTTTGTGAGGATTGTTTATACTTGCATATCCACAACCCAATTTGCTCTTATGCTGAATGGGCAACCGTCAGAGCTCTTCCAATCTAAAAGAGGTATTCGCCAAGGTGACCCAATGTCCCCCTTTATCTTTGTCATAGGGATGGAATACCTCTCCCATCTTCTGAAAGTTGCCAGCAAGTCAAGCTGGTTCAGATAGCACCCTAAATGCAAGAAACTAGGCCTTAACCATCTCATTTTTGTTGATGATCTCATGTTGATGTGTAAAGGCGACTCCCCATCCATCCAGATACTTACTGAGAGTATCAATCTCTTCGCTCAGACTTCAGGCCTCAATGCCAACTATAACAAGTCAGCTATGTTCTTGGCTGGTATTAGTAAAGACGATCAGCAGTCTCTGGCCGAAAAATTCAAATTTCCCTTGGGTACTCTTCCATTGAAATATCTTGGTGTGCCGCTCTCTTCCAAGCGTATTACAGCTGCTGAATGCGACATCCTTGTAGATAAAATGACTGAGAAAATCAGTTCCTGGCATGCAAAGTACCTAACTTATGCCGCTAGACTCCAGTTGGTAAATGTTGTGCTTATGAGTATCTCAAGCTATTGGTGCCAGATGTTCATTCTCCCGAAAAAAATCCTGAACGAGATTAATGTCGTCTATCGTGCATACCTATTGCATGGCGACGCCAAAAATACTTCTCCTGGTAATGTTGGATGGGCTAAGGTGTTCAGGGGGCCTTGGAATTCGAAACATAGAGTTATGGAATGTCGCTGCGGTTGGGAAAATTGCATGGCACATCAGCAAAATGCAGGATTCCCTGTGGGTCAAGTGGATACATGAGGTATATATGAAAGGAGACAATTGGAAGTTATTCAATCCCACCATCACATCCAGCTGGGCCTTCAAGAAGATTTGAGGTGTCAAAGAGAAACTTGGGGAATGGATGGAAAATCACAATTACTCCATAAGTGAGGTCTACCAGAAGCTGTTGAATCCCCTAGAAAAGGTTAATTGGGCAAAATGGCTTTGGTCTAGATATGCTTTCCCCAAAACAAGATTCATTGTCTGGCTTGCTCTCCTCGACAAACTGAAAACCAAATATCATCCAAATGACTATTGCCCCCTTTGTGGAACCAATAGTGAAACTATAAGTCATCTGTTCTTTTCATGCAGGTTTAGCAAAAATTGCCTTGAAGCCGTCATGACATGGCTGGGCTCCAAAGCTAGAATCTCTTCGCTAGGCAACTTAGCAACAAAAAAGTGGAGAATCTCTAAATGTAAGAAATGTTTTTTTTGCATTGCCTTGAATAGTCTTGTATACCAGATATGGCAAACCCGTAATGAAGCTATTTGGCAAGCGAAGGTCAAATCAACAAGCGCAATCTTGAAAGCTATCAAGGACGTTGTGAAGGTCCGTTCCTCTATCATCTGTATCAAGGAAAATGATATAGATACTAGTTGGTTGTATAGGACCATTTATAATGTATTGTTTTTGACTCTTTCTTGGGCATGTTTTGGATCCATTCTTTTTTAGGCTTCTCTCTCTTCTATGCACATGAAGAAGGCGAGTAGGAAACTCTTCCTAGAAGGTGGGCCTACTTAGTTATCTGATGCAATATTTATAAGTTTGTTGAGTCGTCTGAGCACTGCTCCTGTAATTATTTTGTGTTTTATTTAATGGAAAATCTTCTTCTTCCAAAAAAAAAATAAATAAAAATTAGTCAATATTGCAACTACTTAAACAATATTTATATCATTTTAATTAATTGATGGTTTGTTGACACATAATCTATAAAACTCATCCAAAACTTTAAACCATCATTGAATTAGATCAATTCAATTGTTAAACAAATGTTAAAGACCATAATAGTTTACTAAAACATGTCTTACATAAACACTAGTATAGGATAAATATAAATAATACTAATAGTGACAATTATGAAAGAAACAAAATTTTATTGATTAGTTTAAATCTTTCTCGCTCTTTAATGTAGAATAACAATAAAATCTAACAAAAAAATACTACTTTCTTTGTTTCGATTATACTTGCAACTGATAGTCATATTTTTCTCCAAAACATGTCACAATAAATTAAAATATTTCAGAAAAAAGATAATAATATATATTTTTCATAACATGGCCAAAATTGATTGGACACACCTAGAAATCAATTACTAACAACAATTGATGCCCAAGTTTGAAAATTGATTAGACAATCCGGATTCCCCACCACTTAATTCTCTTCTTCTCCCCTTCATCATCACTTTCTTTGGTGCCCCCTTCTCTAATCTAGAACTAGAAGGATAATTAGGATAATTATTGTGATTATTAATATTAATTTGATTATTATTTGTATTATAATCAATATTATTATTAGGGTATTTTTTATTATTATAATTATTGGAGGAATTATTTGAAAGCTTCCATTTGGAAAGCATATAAGGGGCCCTTCTCCAAGGGGGAATGTGAAGTCCTTTCTCTCTAAGGGATTCTTCTGCAGCTGAGCAAACAAGATAAATTATCTTTTTTAATTTGTCTTCATTTCCAATAAATATTTTTGGAAGTTTGCTTGAGAGTTGTATGTAGCTTTCACTTGGCCTTGCTACTTCAAATTGAGACTTGAAATCTATGTCCACTACTACTCTTTGGGTGCCTCCCTCCACTATTTCAATATATTCATAGCTTCCTAAAAAATAAAAAATTAAAATAATATTAGGAGTATAATATTGGCACAAATTCTTGTATTAGATGGTCTCACCGTGAGATCTGTCTCATACATGAAATAAATAGTTCAATAACACAAATTTTAAACTTATAACTTTTTATTTTGAAGTCATCTCACCGTATTATCAATTAATTAAATGATAATTAAATAATCTTAATGTACTTATCATAACATACTCTATCTTTAATAATTTAATGTATTAAAGTTATGGCATTGTATTAACTACAAGCCATACTTAGTGACACGTACATGATATATTAAAAGTGATATATTAAAAGTGATCAAACTGATTGATTACATTTTGGTAATTATGATATGGTGTATGAGCACATACCAAAATTTTAGGCCCCACAAATTTTCTAAGAAATGATGCAACAAATTTTTAATTAATTTTGGATAAGATTATCTACTTTGTTTGAATCAAAACTTTAATTTTACACAAATTTTAAAATTATGGTGATGTAATTATATTTATTGGACCGATTTAATGTGTATTTAATATTATAGGATGGTTACTGGGAGCATGCGTCAGGTATATTAGTTAGGGAGTTTTTTGACTATGCGCATTTTCTTTACTTCATTGAGGGGAACATGTATGGTTTCTATGCATCTTTTAGTAAAAAAAAATCCACCTGGACCATGTGTTGTGCGAGATACTAAAAATATCCTTTACCTTTACCTTTATTAAAGTTTATTAATAATTTAAAGTGATCACTTTATATAGTTTTAATATTTTATAATCTTTAAGCGATTAATTAAAATAGATACAAATTATATATGTGTTTGACTTATGGTGAAACAGTCTCGTATACGAGTTTGGTTACTTTGTGAGGGAAGTAAAAAGATTATTACTACTTTCGCATTACATTTTTGTTTAAAGTAATCCTTCAAACGACAACCCACAGAATGTATTATTATAAATAATATTTGGGAT
Source organism: Amaranthus cruentus (assembly GCA_019425755.1). NCBI lineage: Eukaryota > Viridiplantae > Streptophyta > Magnoliopsida > Caryophyllales > Amaranthaceae > Amaranthus > Amaranthus cruentus. The sequence continues at coordinate 3,890,020 of CM033453.1, forward strand.
AAACTAAAAACAAGACTATATGCATCAAATATAATTTCAAAAAATTGTAACACTTGGAAGAAATTCTTGTGAATTGTTGTACGACTCACGAAACTTCATAATTTCTTAATTTTTTAAATATTTTTATTATATATAGAGTAGACTGAGAGTGTAGATATGTTAGGTGACAATTATACCTAAAATTTTCTAAAGAAATAGTAATTAATTTTCAATTGATATAAAACTCAATTCTCTTTAAAATATTTTTTAAAAATGATTAATACTCCCTCCACCCCTTTTATTGTCCACTTTCTAGTGGGCACGCAAATTAAGAAAAATGATAGTGTGGTATTTTAAGTGATTATAATAATTGTAAAGGTGGTAGTTGGGGTGGGTATTTAAGTGATTATAATAATTGAAAAGGTGGTAGATGGAGTATTTTAAATAATATAAGTTGGGGTAGTTGGGGGTATTTAGGTAAAAAATCTTTGCCAAAAATAGAATGTGGACAATTAGAGTGAACTAACCAAATAACAAAAGTGGACAATAAAAAAAAAACGGAGGGAGTATATAATAAATTCACTCTTGGTACTTTAAATAACCCTTTAAATCAGAACATATTGTTGTTAGAAAATTCAGGAAAAACACTTAATATGGTCATTATGAATTTTGAATAATATGAGTATTTTGAAGAATAAAGATAAATAATCCTACGACTCATATTTAATATTACCTCCTATTCAACCTAAATGTTCCATTTAGTTTTTTGGCACTATTCACTCATCACTCTTAATTTGTATTTTATTCTTAATCTATAAGTTAAAACATTGTCATGTGAGATCTTATTTGATTCGTTTCAATACAAGGATTATTAATATCAAATTTTGATAATTTTTAATTAAGAATAATTTGAGATATTGAAGGTTAAAATGTTGTTTCGGCAAATGTGAAAAAACTAAATGGGACATTTAGGCTGAATAGAAGGGAGTATATCATCCACTTTTAGTATTTTTAAAGATTAACTCAACCAATTAAATATAATTAGAAGGATAAAATTTACTAAATCTAGTAAAAAATAACAAGTAACAAACAAGACAAGAGAGAAATTGATACCACAAGGACAAGAAGGGGTAGTGACCCAAGAAGTATGAGAAAGAGAAGCACAAAACCCTTCAAACTTAAGGCATTGAACAAGCCATTGCTTAAGTCCACTTGTTTTCTCCAAATCCATCTTTTTTCTCATATACTTCCCTACTTTCTCAATTATCTCCTTCTCCTCTCTTGTTTTCTTCATTAAAATCTCCTACAACAAAACCATAAATTTGACAAATTAATTACAAACAATTAAAATTTCATAATTTTAAATAAAACATAATTAATTTCGATCATCATCATCCTACCCAGTATAGGAAACTATGGACAGGATTTAGGAAGGGAAGGACAGCGACAACTCATACCCGTAAAAGAGAGCGCGACCAAAAAGGAGTGCATCGACTCAAGAAAGATAAAATTAATTTCAATATCATATCAAAAAATTAACTCATCAGCCAAAAAAACATAACAATTTAAATTACATTACCAACAAGACAAGTAATTTTTATCCCCATGTTAAAAAATCAAGGGTTCCACTGAAATTGTTTTTTACATTACAAGATGAGATGGGGTAAATATCAGATGGGTAATTGAAAAAGAGACTTACTTGTAGGGTAAAGTGCCTAGTAAAATGATCATGTTTTAGGGTAGTATGAGGATTGCAAAAATTGTTAGATAACAAAGAAGGTGATGAGATTGTTGGTTCAGATGATTCCATGAAATCATGAACCATTTGTAATAGCTCTTCTTCCTCTATGCTACCCATTTTTTTGTTTATTTTTACTTAATTTTTATTGTACGTATATATCTTTCTCTCTCTAAAAACTCAAATAAATTTGTATGTGTTTCTCTCTCTATGTGAAAGCTTTGCTGGTATTTGTAGTGAAGAGATGAATGTTGTAGGGAAGTGTATAAGAGCTATAATCGACAAATGAGATCATAGTTGGGGAATTTTGTGGAGAATATCCTCACTCTATTAAAATATACAAGTATAAAACAAAAGTAGTACACTAATATGGTAGGATAAGCCCTATTTTGTTTCTTGGCATAATCCATATACTACCTTCGTTTTACTGTACTTGTTACTGATAGTGATATATACCAACACAACATGTCACAATCGGGTGCGAGTATTTCAGAAAAGAGAAATCACTATACCAACACAGCATGTCACAATCGGGTGCGAGTATTTCAGAAAAGAGAAATTATTATAAATTTAAAATGAGATGTTGGTAAACCGTTGATAGTTTGTAGTTGATTGATGTGCTTAATTTAATTGTTGTTTTTATCAACTGGTTTGACTTGTTTGATTTTATCAAATGGTTTTAACCAACTAACTAATAAGTAATTTGACCGGCTAATTTGAACTTGTTTTCGAGAGCAGTTTGTTCAAAATTAATACATTCATCGCAATAAAATTGTTTTTAACTTACTAATTTACCAAACACTGGTATTAGATAATGACTTGACCATCCAATCCTTTAATTGTGTCAAAAAATTGTGTCAAAGTTGGGATTATTCATGATTAATCAATAAGTGAGATTATTATAGGAAAATCACAATTAGTTGAATTATTCTAGGCAATTTTTTTTAAAAAAAACAAATACTCTAATAAAAGGTATTTATGTACATGTGTAAGATACGTTGAAGCATACCGTCCTTAAAGTAATACCCTTAATATAAATATTACATAAATTTAATTATTTTTATTATTATTATTTTTCCTCTAAAACTTTCAATCTAAAAGTTCTTTTTTAATGTATGTATACTTGTTTATCAATTCTCTAAATCTTACCTATTCTAATTATTATAATTTTAAGTCACTTGATTATTATAATTTTAAGTCACTTGATTATTACTCCCTCCGTTCTTTTAAGTTTGTCCACATTACTATAACGGGTAGTTTCATAAGTTTGTCCCATTTAGAATATTTTCCTATTTTGGAAAGTTTTTATCCCTCATATTCACTCTTTATCCCTTAATTTTTCCCACTATCCCCGTATATTCTCCCTCATTGAAACCGCCCCATTATTACTTCTCTGTTTTTGCGTTTGTCTCTCATTTAACTCTTGCCCTCTCTCTCTCTTCTTAGACGCCATTTTCGTTGATTCTTTGAAGCTTTGCCCCCTGTTCGTACCCTTATTTCGGTTCAATTTTTTTGGACTAAGATTTAGATCAGCTCTTTCTCTACAATTTGAGGTAAGTTTTGTGATTTTTGGCACTATTCTTAAAAAACGCCCCCTGTTATTCATCCACCATTGACGTTTTCTGGGTTTACTTATGGAGAAGAAAACCTCTTCAAATTCTTCAACAATTCCAAGTCATTTATATAATGGGCTTTGTGAATATGGTGAATTGTGTTCTTGTTCCATGCATGGTCTGTCACACTCTTACTCGAATGAGATTTTAAGATGGTCTAAGAAAGAACTTGAGGCCTATCAAAAGGTACTTGAAGATGATGCTTGTTCAAAGTTGCGTGAAAATAGTTCTCCTCCTACTTGGTGTTTCCTTAATGGGAAAGATCCACCTCTTAATGTTGTTAGATTCATGTATGAATCTCCAATAAAATCGTCTCCTTCAAGTCCTCCTGTTGAAGAAGAAGAAAACCTAGTTGTTCCTGACACTCCTGAAGAAGTTCTTTCTGCTAGGGCTAAACAAAACCCTAAAAAATGTCGTCGATGATTGTAAGACGAATTTGTTTAAGTTTATGTTTAATTTCTTTTTTCATAGCTGAGGATGAACGAAAATTTGGGATTTAGGTTGTATTCTGATATTTTGGGTGACTTCTGGATTTGTGTGTTGTTGAAAAAATTTGGGTTTTTTTTTGTTGATGATGATGTTTGTTCTGGTTTTGATCTGTTGTTATTTTGATGATGATGAAGTTTGTTTTGGTTTTGATCTGTTGCTATTTTGATGATGATGTTCGTTCTTGATCTGATGTGTTTTATCGAGGCTATTCGAATTTAGGGTTTTGATATGTTCATGTTCTTGAGTTAAGTTTTGAATGATGAAACCCCAATGATGATTTCAAGTACTCTGAAAAAATGAATTTAACATCGTAATTGAGTAGCTTTTGAAAAACGTTTGAATTCATTGTGTTATATGCATGTTTAATGTCATTCATTTTTAATGATGATCATTCACAATCTGAGAGGTTAAACAACCTCTATGATGAAACAGGGGGCTTTGTTTTACTGATAACACTATCAAAATGAACCATTACAATACATGTACATGAACCTTTGACTTCATCTCTGTATTTTCAAAATGTTGCTCCTAACATTGTTAAAGACAAATTTTTATTGATGATTTCACAAAACATACACTGAGGGGTTGAGTTCAAAATAATAAAAAAATTCAGCCTTGTGTCTCTTCTATTGCTTGATCATAAGCTTCTTGCATTGCATTGGATGATTGTGCTACATCTTCATTCTCTTGTTGTGTTTGTGATGCTTGAGGATTCATGTTAGGATTCACAAACGCAACAGCTTCCCTAACTAGTTGTGTTGGAATTCGAACTTGAATTCTTAGGCGCCCATTATCCTCTTCAACTTTCTTACCAAAATGAGGTTGAACATAGTCATTACTTCCCTTAACCTTCAAAATTTCGTTCAAGTGATGTTGCAACGAAATCCAGACATTTGTTAATGTCTTTGGATGAAGTTCATCGTATGCATCTTCAACGGCACTAATCAACTCTGTCATGTTCTTTGGCATCTTCTTGTGCATCAATGATTGAATGCTTCTAAAGAATCCCAAGTCCAAGATGTTACAATCTGGACTATTGGGTGGTTGTTGTGTTAATATGAATGTTAGCCCTCCTTGCTTGTTGTGTTGTTGCCATATTGGATCGTCGTTTGTTATGTGGGCTCTACCATTGTCTTGTTGAATGAATATGACCGAAGGCCCTTCACTTCGCCACTTTCTTAGTATTACTGGAATGAGATTTTGTATGAGCATGTTTCTATAAACTTCTTGAGTGACTGATTCTGTTGGCTTGATTTCTATCGACCCCCTTGGCCTATTCTTCGAATCCCTTTGAGCTGCCACACTGTTAATGAAGGGAAAAATTCCTATTTTCCCATCAAATGTGCATTGACCATGTCGATTCCATCTAGGCCTAGCAACTGCCCCTAGGAACATGGCCTTCGGTATGAACTTGGATGACTTTGCTGCCCTATACGGGATCTTTTCTTTGTGTGCAAGGTAAACTCTTTGAGTTTTTTTGGTTAGGTAGAACCATTTCTCATCAATGTGAATAAAATCAAACACCCCCTTGTAAATTGGATGCCTTTGAATGCTATCCTCTTGAATGAGACTCAATATCCACTCCACCCTTCTAACTTTATTGGCATCGGTTAAACAAGGGTGAAGAGGATTTGAATGTGCCTTAATTTCACCTCTTTTGATTAGCCTCCAAACGGTCGATGGTGCCAAGTCTAAACATTGTCCAACATCCCTTATACATGTTCGTTTCCCCATCGGTCTTGACTCAAGAACGTTTGGAGGCACAACTACTCGCTTTCTTCCATAATTCTTGAATTTTGACTATACCATATATGATTTGTTTGCTTCTTTTGATTGCATTGCCCTATGCCATAACCTCCTTATAGTCCTATGATGATAACCATATTTTTGACCGATGATTTGAAATGTTCCATGAGGTAATGAATCGGTTGTTTTCAATGAAAGCAACTCTTGAAATATAAGATGTCTCATTTCATTGCTGAGCCTTGGCTTATGATGAGTGTGTTGTTGTTCTTCTTGTTGCTCAACCATTTGTCGTGGTTCATGCTCTGATTCCAAGCTTGATTGAGGATCATATTGTGTTGATCCGAAGTACCATGCCCCCTCGATTTCGTCTTCACTTCCTGAGGCCATGATTAAGGCAATGATGCAGTAATTTTCGAAGCTACTAGTTCTGTTATTAGCTTCTGATTTTTTGGGAGCTACTGATTTTTGGTGAAGGTTATGATTTTTGGTGAAGGTTCTGATTTTTTGAAGCCTCCTGTTCTTTGCTTGCTCATAGTTGCTGTGTTTATATACATCCACAGCAGAATTTGTATAGTCATTTGATTTCTATTGCTTGATTAGCTTCAATTACATAAGTAATTCATGTTTATTGTAATTGCCCAATGGGATGTTTGGGTTTATTTTCTCAGATTTTATGCAATTCCCTCCTTAATTTGGAATTACTCTCCAAAACTTTCCAAAAATGGAAAGCCCCCTATGTAACTAAAACAGAAATTTTGTTTTCCTAATTGTGTACAGTTCTCTTTCCTATTAATGACAATCATGTTTTTTTGTTTTTTGTTTTACTTTATCTTTAATTAATTTATATTTTCTCTCTCATAATACCAATACAATCATTAATTCACACCACTATTCTAATAAAATAATATCCACTATCTACAAAGATTTCCACTTTCTTAATATGTGTGAAATCTTCAAATAGGACAATCATATAAGAACGGAGGGAGTATAATTTTTAAGTCACTTGATATTCTTCAATTTCACACTGCAATAAATATAACTTTTTGCGACATTTAATTTAGTGGCATTAAAAAAATACTAGTCATTATATTTTTAGTGTAATAATTGTTAATTTTTATTTTAAGTTCTACTATAAAATGACTTAGTGACACTTTATTTGGCCTTTAGTGGTATATGTAACTGTTAGTATAGTCTATAGTGACATTTGTGAGAAATGTCACTAGATCTTATGTCGCGCAAAACTTTAATATGATTTTTTATTATGCTGCTAAAGGGTCTAATAAATACAACTAAATCTATTATATATATATATATATATATATATATATATATATATATATATATATATATATATATATATATATATATATATATATATATATATATATATATATATATATATATATATATATATATATATATATATATATATATATATATATATATATATATATATATACTTTTAGAAATTTAAATAACAAAAAAAAAAAATTTATCCGTGTCATATTTAACAATAAACTAGAGCTAAGCAAAACCTTACTAATTACAACTATTATAAAAATTTAAAAGAAAGTTTCATTATCAATAGTAATATCATAAAAATAAGGAAGTATGAGTACGAACTATGTTTATGTTTATTCATATATGGAACATACTTTCTCCGTTCCATAATACTTGCTACTGATAGTGACAATATTATGGAACGAAGGAAATACATACTATTGATATAAGCATATAGCCTCATGTCTAAGTCATCATCTTAGGTATATTTGAAACCAATCTTGTCTATACTCCACATGTGTGCACTTATGTTATAGGTATAGCTAGTGGTGGTCAACACAAACATCAAATAAAATTCCTACAACTACTACTAATGTATATACACCATTGATAAAGACAAAAAGGTTGGATCCAAAATTTAAATTGGACTAAGGTTAGAGTAACTTTTCACATATACATCGGGTAAAAATTCAGTTTGTATTTTGATTCTATACAAATTAAACAAATTTTAATTTAGATTTTGATTTTTAACTCTAATTTAAACCAAATTTAGTCCTAAGCTTAAAAGCAAATCTAAACTAGAATTTGAAAACCAAAATCTTTTAGAAATATCCACAGTTAAACACGTCTAGTATGAAATACAAATTAATTGACTTCTGTAGAAATTTTCATAATGTAAACGAGTGACTAAAAAAGTATGCGGATTATGACTTGTGTTCAATTATGGCCGGTGTTGGATGTTCTTTAAGGTCGACATACCCCCATTAAATTAAAATATCTTCTAATGTTTAAAACTTTTACTCAATCTCCCTAAATTTTTCTAAATAATCTATTTTTGTATTAATTTAATCCATGTTCAAAAATTATTTTAAATACATTATATCATATTACACAAATTCTTACTTGAGACCGTCTTTTGTAAAGACGACTCTCAAAAGCCCAGTCCAATTCTAAATATATGTTGTTACAGCTCTAAATATAGATTTGGGATAAACTTTTGAGAGTCGTCTTTACAAAAGACGGTCTCTCAGAAGAGCACCCGATCATATTATCATTATTTATTGGGCTAGTCTACGACCTTCATATCACAAATATAGCCAAGGCAGCAAGAAGAGATATTTGGGTGAGAGTTCACTATTCAAAATCATTCATGTGAACCACTTATTATGAGTTCACCTGAAAACAAGATTGTCCTATGAATTAATTTTGGATTTGCCCTACTTTGCAGATGATTGTCCTGTCCCTCCATTTTCAATGTTTTGTTTTTTTTACTTGTTTGTTATTTTATTCCTTTTTTTTCCTTTTTTATTTTCAATAAAGCTAAATTCTTAACATGTTACCTAGGATAAGTGCGTATCTATCATTTATAGTGGATGAATTAGAAAATATTTGATTTTAAACACAAAAGCAAAAAAAATACAATTTTAAATAAAAAGATCAGAGAAAAAGAAAAGCTTTTTCCTTTAACCAAAAGCACCCAATGAGATGTATATGACTATATAAAAGATGATACTCTTAATTCTTATGTCTTTGTCAAATTGTTATTAGTAATGATATTATATTTTTTTAGATTGTTATTAATAGTATATTTCCCTTGAAAATAAGTATAGTAATATCAAAAGGATAGACAAAAATACAATTGAACCAAATATCCAATAATGTTTATTAAAGGCGAACTTTGGTTAAGTGGAAGAAATTATTTTAAGAGCTTTTAATAAAATCGGACCAAAAATGATATTTTATGGTTCTAATTAATACACCAATAAATTGTGTGTAATACAGGTCAAGTAACCAATTTAACTAAAAATTTAAATTGATAGCTAATGCTCTATTATCGCCCTAAAACATGTTATATACTCTATTAATATTTACAGAGTTACACTTGCAATACTCTTCTGACCCATTAGAAATGCAATAATATTCTTATTATCCATCTAATAAAATTTGCTATACTTTTTATGTGTGGCTTTCACCTCGCATTCTTCTTGAATTCTCAGCTAGATATTTAATCTAACTTTTTATTATATATATATATATATATATATATATATATATATATATATATATATATATATATATATATATATATATATATATATATATATATATATATATATATATATATATATATATATATATATATATATATATATATATATATATATATATTATAAGTATTATACTTTCAAAAAAAATTTCGCTCTTAAAAAACACCAAAAATGTGTAGGCTACAATTATTAAGGGATGTATGAATTGTAAAAGCTTGTAAGAACTATCCCATCGGGCAGTATATTATAAGTATTATACTTTCTCCGTTTTATAATACTCGCTACTGAGTGTGACATGTTGTGTGGAAAAATATCACATTCAGTAGCAAATATTAGCAAATATTATGAAACGGAGGAACTATGAGGAGTCAAATACTCATTTTTGAATGCGTACTATCTAACTCGACTGTCATAAAATTTCTACTCCCATATAATACTTTACATTTGGAAATCCTTGTTGCAATCATAATTTGCTACTGAAGTTTTCCAAAATCTCCTTCTGCAAATGTATATGTCTCGAAAGTGATATAGGTTGCTAGGCCGGTCAAACAGATCAGGTTGGTCGTGTTCGGGTCATATATAAACAGGTCAGAAAATCCTTGATCCAAACCCAACCCAATTAGTAATTAATTGGGATGAAAATTACAATTTTGACCTGACCTGTAACAGATCAGGTTGACATGATTTCGACCCACTTAAACCGTTTATAATTTTTTTGTTTTCGTTTTAAGGTTTTTAACGTTAATTTAATCTAATTTTTTAGGTTTTAATTTGAACTTTATGTTTTTTGTTGTTTATTTTGTATTTACTATAAAAATAAGAAAATATTAAATGAACTAAGTTTAGCTTATACTTATTGATTTAACTCGAAATTAACACATTTAAATATTTAATTAAATGGGTTATACAAGTTTTTTTTCAGGTTTAAAATTTTGATCCGAACCTAACCCATTTAATAAACAAATCAGGTTGGGTCGACCTGTTTTATTAATTGGGTCAAAAGTCTCAACCCAAACCCACTTATTTCGGGTTAGATTTAGGTTTGATTATCAGGTCGGGTCAACTTTTACCAGTCCTATAGGTTATTAAAAGAGTCCGCTCTCACCTTTTTTTTTTCCCTTAAGTGTACCCCTGAGACATAGAATTGTCCTTCAGAGCGGATGAAAAGTTCTTGCTCGATGAATGTGTTGTTGGCTTTCCCACCACATATGCACCAAAGACTAAACAGACCTACATGGTGTTTTAACAAGACTTTCAACAGGTTTTTTTTTTTTTTTTTTTTTTAATTAAAAACTTTCAACAGGTTCAAATAGACTATTATTAAAAGATTTATGTACCTTGATTAGGACATTTCCTTTTCAAAATCACTAAACAAAGATGCCTAAGCAAAGAAAATATATTGAGAAACAACCAAAAATATGATGATTTACAGCCGGAGATAAAAATTAACATGAAATTATTATCATTTTCACTTTTTCCTGTGGTCCAACATCGGGACGGTCATTAACATTTTCGCTCTGTCTATTATTTTATGTAGTCAACCCAATTTTTTCGGGATTATTGGTGCTCTGCTGTAGTAGGCATCACAATTCAATTGAAATTCGACCCTAGTCCGACTCGATCCGAGAATTATAATCCGATTCGAGTTTTAGGAAAAAGTCATTCGATTCCACGTTTCGAGTCCGAGTTAGAGATGGACCGGAGTCAGACCTTAATAAAAATCCGACACTTGACCCGACTCCGACCCTGATGGAAAGCCGACTTTGAATTTGACTTTTACACCAGTATTTTGTTTTTTTTAAACGTGATTAATTTAAGCTTTCTCTCATACTAAATGTAATTTTCGATTTTGAAAACTACTTGGTATTTTTATTTAGATTAATCAATCAGAATACGACAAATCAGATCAAGAAAAATAAAATACGAGAAATTAAAATGCGAGAAAATTTTGTTAAATTGTAGTAGTAGGACCATTTCTCTTATTAAACTTGAAGTCTAAGTACATATTTTTTTTTGTCAAATTGTATTTGAAAAATACCTTTTGTTAATTTGTATACTTCAAAATTATTAATATAAAAGCAAAGCGATACTGTTTGATAATAATCCGACTCCGCATTAGAATTCGTTGGAGGTCCGAGAGTCCGAATCGGGGCAAACTTGGAGTATGCATGATCCGACTCCGAGTGGAGGTGGACTGAGAAAAACTCTAACTACTATCCGGAGTAAAATCGGAGTATGTATAATCCGAGTCGAGTTCGACGTTCGACCTATTGCCATCCCTACTCCCTACTCTGTAATGCTGGATTCCACATTGTGGACATCTTATAGCCTAAAGAATTCCTAATAAATTTGTCTGTATTAAATCATTAACTTACCTACCACATAATTAACCTGAATCTAAAATCTTTCAAAAATTGATGGCCTTACAGATGAGACTTGAGAGTATAGTTGTTGATGCCATTGATAAATCGAGCAATGTTTCCATGTTTATCGAGACGAACCAGTAGGCTTCGCCCAAATTGCAACCCGCTTCGATCGAGATTCCGTGGTTTACTCACTCGAGAGCATCCATTGAAGAAAAAGCTTCTGAAATTTTTGTATTAAGCTTCGACTGATATCTCACGGCTTCGCCTTAAATTGGTGTCAGTTCGCAATATTCAAAAATTCAGTGCAAGTAAGTTTCTGGAAAATGTTCGCAATATTAAATTTTTGTATTATTATAGTTCGCCATCCTTTTTATTTTATCGTCACCCTCTATATTATGAATTTACATAATTGCCCCTGCATAATTTTCAAACTCAGAAACTCTAACATTTTCCTAAAATCTCTAAAAAAACTCTCTGAACTAAAACAAGCTAAAATTAGTAATCGAACAACAATGACGAATAAAAACGAGCATGAATACGATTCGATAAGTTAAATTAATCGCTTCGAAATTGAATAAAAAAAAAAAAATCGCACAAAATGTGCTTTTGTACCACGGTACAATCGCACAAAATGTGTACAAAAGCACATTTTGTGTGATTGTACCGGTCAACACATTTATCTTATTCTTAAAATTTTGAATTTAATTATTTCTTGTTTAATTTATTTAATTTCTTTAATAATTATTTATTGATTTTTATTAATTAATTATTTATTATTTAATTTATTAAATGTACATTTATTTAATTTATTAAATATAAAATAAATAATTAAATAATAGTGTAATGTAATGATTGTATTGGAAGTATGAGAGAGAAAATAATTAAATAGTAGTGTAAAGTAAGGAAAGTGGGGTTTTAATGGGTAAAAGTGGGATGAAAACTTTCCAAAAATGAAAAGTATTTTAAAGTGGAAAAACTTATGAAACTACCCGTTTTAGTAAGGTGGAAAAACAAAAAGGAACGGAGGGAGTATATTATTATTAAATAAAATAAATTTCATTATAAACATTTAATAAATAAAATAATAATTAATTAAATTCGCCAAAAAAAAAATTAAAAAAATGGAATAAACAAAAAAAATTAAAAAAAATAAAAAAAAGGGAGAATCGCACGCTTTGTGCTTTGGTACCATGGAGGAAAAGCACAAAACGTGCTTTGGTACCATGGTAGAATCGCACGTTTTGTGCGATTGTACCACCAAAGCACGTTTTGTGCTTTTCCTTTTTTTGAATTTTAAAACGAGATTAAGTTAGAAATTAGCTCGGTTTTGCGATAACGATTCCAAGTCCAATGCTTTAGCTACGATAATTTTTTGTGTGGATTTAGTGACTTTTAGAGTGATAAAAGTGTTTTGGAGTCCGTTTCAAGTGTTTTTTAGTTGTTTTAAGTCCAAGGGTATTTTTGTCACTTTAATTATTTAATTTAAATTAGGGGTGACGATAAAATGAAAAGGGTGGCGAATTTTAAAAATCCGGTTCTAATTAACTCAATAATAGCTGTCGGAAAAATATAGAGTGAAGCTTCGACCGAATCATTGTGCAGTCCGACTGAATCATTGTTAATTTTCAATTTTCAATTTTCAATCCACTTTCATAATTTTCACTCTCTCTCTCTTAAAACCCTAACTTTTCTCTATTGCCCTTTCTTCCATCAACACTAAAATCACCAAATTTACTCACCATGGCTCCTAAATCTGGTAAAAAGAGAAGTCTCAGAGAGAGGTTAAAGGATTCTTCCAAAGGTTCTAAAGGGAATGCAGTTGCAATTTCAAGCCATGCCATGGAAGAGGATGTTCAAGAAGAGACACATGTAGCTGGAGCTCCAAAACGACTTCCGGAGCAATCACCAACCATGGCTCCTAAATCTGGTGAAAAGAGAAGTCTAAAGGAAAGGTTGAACGGTTCTTCCGAAAGTTCTAAAGGGAAAGCAGTTGCAACTTCAAGCCATGCCATGGAAGAGGATGTTCAAGAAGAGGCGCATGTAGCTGGAGCTCCAAAACGTCTTCCGGGGCAGGAGATTTGGTTTGATGCTGATTTTAATGGGGTAATATTCTCTTCCCAAGAACAATTTGATAAATTTCAAGCATTTAAAAAGCGAGGTATCCAACATACCCGTTACATTTTCGATGGCATTATAAAGAAAATGGGTGTGTGGGATGCCTTTGCTCGTCTCATGATTTCTTGTGGTCTTAAGGGTTGGTTAGATACGTGGCATATGTCTTTTGAGGCTTGGACTTATGAGTTCCTAAGCTCTCTTAAGCCGGGTATAGTAGATGGAAATGATGCTCTACTCTTTAGACTAGAGAATCGCTTCTTTTCACTCACTTACCCACAATTTTGCAAGGCCTTCAATTTCGATGAAGAGCCAGCCCCTAAGGAAGGCGCTTCGGCCGAGAGAGTTTATGATCTCTACCCAAGAATTTCAGGGCAATTAGTATATCCAAGTGCTAATTTGTATCTTGCAGATGTGCAACATCCGGTATTGCGCCTTTTCCTTAAGTTTTGTAGAGCTTGTTTATTTGCCGGGACGGGACCTCATTTACTCCGTCTGGCTGAGATTTATTTGTTGTGTCGGGTGTTGGCACCTTATGATGATACCCGCTTCCGACTTCCTTTGTTTTTGTGGGATCATCTTCTCGCGGTTGCTTCCTCTAAGGGATCACAACCATTGTGTGTTGGGGGTCATGTGACCCACCTTGCATGTTTCCTTGGGTTTGCAGACCCTTCTGTACATTCCCCCGAGAATTATAAGCTAAGTAAAATCACTGCAACTCATCTTGTGAACTCCAAGTTCATTATCACTAAGCCATTCGCATGGCGATTGAATCCGAATCAATCTAACTGCACCATCCCCATGCCCTTTGAGATAGAGCTTCCCCCTCTAGATCCTTTTAGAGATTCATACCTTATTGAGGGTGAGGTTCCTGTCTACCCAAAAGACGAGCGCACTGTTTCTCAACGTGTGCGATCATATCCCCAGAGAGGGAGACCTATGCCTTCTCCCACGGTTACACCCCATTCTTCCACTGCGGAAGGCTCTCAGGGGCCTGAGCTATCATTTGAGGAGCAAATACTGTCACGGTTAAGTCAACTAGACATTAACCAACGCACCTTGCTTGCTAACCAGAAGTCGATGCAAACCTATATGTATAGTCTAGGGGCAAGGGTGGACAAGCTAAGCGATGATATTGAACGACTTAGTCAACCTTGGTATGACTTTGCTTACCGTAGCCATATGGTGCCTCGTACAGCTGTAACCCCATCGTGGTATGAGAGGCCCCAAAAGACCGACATGTTCGATGTAGACTTGAGTCGGGGCCTTGGAGGGTTACAGATTGGTGATCATCGAATCACCAATGCACCTAGGCGTAAGTTTGACCCAACATTTTCGGGGCATGAGGAAGGAAGTGGTAATGGTGAGGATGACTTCCAAGATGATGGGAATGATGAGGATAACCCTCACGATGTCTTCAATTTCCCAGGCGATCCAGGTTCATTTTCTTAGGATGTTTTGCATGTTTTGTTTGTTTTGTACAACATTTGTTTGTTTTGTTTGTTTTCCATTTTGTTGCAGATTTGGTGAAGCACACTGTCTAAAGCTTGTATATAGTTTTGCTCTGTTAGGTATATTTCTCTATATCTCTCTTCATCTCTTCTAGCTCCACAAAATTTGTCCCACCTATTCCCACCCTAACCATCCTTACTTAAATTCTCACACATCTATTTACTAGCCACAACAAAATTTAGCATCATTATTTATAACCTACATGAACTCGAATCTAATATTATTACATTTGTTGCTTTCAAACCGCGAGATTTGAAAGTTTTGAATTTATTTCATTTGGAGGGTTTGGATTGATGAGTATATGTGCTATATTCTTTACATATTCTGGTTGTTGGCTTGTCTACTTAATTTGATGGTTATCTGAGGCGATGGAGGAATTGCGAGGGTTGAATCGTTGATTGCGACTTTTTTTTTGATTGTTTTATTACTTATCCTCTTTTTTGTTCTAGGCATGGGGGTCTATGAGGGAGATTAGGTTAATCTAAGAAGTTTTGAACCTTTTTAGCTGCAATCATTTGTATCCTTTTGCTACCATGAGGAGCGATATGTAGGGTTTATGTGGGCTCACTTTGGCCTCCCTATTACTTTATAGTCCTTGTACACTTTGAGGACATTGTGCTACTCAAGCATGGGGAGGGACATGGCACGCCATTTCATTCTTCTCTTGGTTTTTGGTTTTTGGTTTTATTTTTCTCATGTATTATCTATCTGTTTAGAAAAAAAAAATTACAAGAACCCAGCTTGGCATTTGGTCAAGGCAAAATAAGGTTTAAATAAAAAAATGGAAAAAAAGAAAAGAAAAAAAAAAAAAAGAGGAAAACCCAGCTTGGCATTAGGTCAAGTCAAAAGTAAAGTTTAAATAAAAAAAGAAGGTAAAAAGAAAAAAAAAGGAAAAAAAAAAGAAATAATAATGAGTGGCTACATTGAAAACTCGCAAGGGTGGTGTAGGCAAAAGGAGAGGCTTATGAATTCTCTTTTTTTGGCGTGGCGTCATAAGGGGCGGCTTATTTAGGTAGGTCACTCATTCGGTGTTTGAAGCTACGAACGGGAACTAGGATAGAAATCCTCTACTTGGATTTATTAGGGGAGCTTGTGTTTCAAGAGATAAGTATTTATCCAGATGGTATAAAATCTGGTTTTTACTTTGATAGAGGGAGCTTATTTGGGACATTCCCAATGGTGATTGTGAGGTAATGTGGATAGACTTAGAGTAAGCTTTGAGGCAGACATGGGGAGGAAATTTTTTTATATTCACTGTGTATGTATTATAGCCTGCCTCAACCTATCTTTAGAGTTTTAGATTCCAGGTATTAGTATGGGAGGTAAAAGGGGACGATATTCGTTTGTGCATATTGTTATTCATGTTTAAGTCGAGGACAACACTACACATGGGGGAGTGATGAGTGTAGGATTTTACACTTATTGCTCTTCTAAGAGATTTATTTGGAGCATGATTAGTGAGTTTTGAGGTCAAAAGTGATGGAAATAAGCTAGAATAGGTCCATATGCTATTTTGTACTATTTGGTGCCTTTATGGATATTTTTGGATACATTCAAGCAACTTTTGATCACATCGGTCCTTGATTAAGTCCACCGAACATCAAAAGAATGAATATGTGTAATTAGGAAGACATATGGAGGCTGAATCTCGATTGAAACTGAGCTTAATCTCAGTTGAGGTAAGTCATATTACTCACTGGAAACTTTGCTCCTAAGTCTCGGTCGAGACTAAATTTGATAAAATAAAAAAGTTCTGGTGTGAATCTCGGTTGAGACGGTTGAGACTAATCCAAAGAAAAAAATGACCGCCGACATCAAGTTTAACTTTTGGTGAAAGTTGGTTAATTTTGGTCGAGACTTAGTCGAGACTGTCCAATTTCGCCCAAGATGGTCTGTGGTGAAGGATTCATGGTGCTGTTTTAGAAATTAACAGGGATTAAAAGGGAGATTAATAAAGGGTTTTAAGGTGAAAACTTTTGGAATTCTTCAAAGGGGTTATATATTCATGAGATTTATCAATCAAAGGAGATCCCTAATAGCATCATACTTTCTATTGGTTAATTGGAAGGTGGTGTGGTTCAAGATGGATGGACAATTGGACATTAGTAAGTAACTAGACCTGATTTTAGTTTGAAACTTTCTATTGGTTGTAATCACAGCTGTTCATACGCAGATTTGGGCAGACAGTGGATCGTATGATACTTTAAAAACCTATCTGCCGGCTCAAATATTCAAAACCACGCCCATATTTGTGGTGCCTCGCCTCAATGAAATTTTGGCTTAAGGGATATATACACAGCAACAGTATAGTTGGGGTGCCTGCCATTTTTTCGTTTCCTCACCTCTGTTCATGTCTAGTAGTTTATGGGGGTTGTGGACTCATAATTTTATGCTTGTTTGTTATTCAGCTGTCCCTTTTTTTTCTTCCAATTTTTTGTCGCTAGGATTAAGGGTTTGGCATTGTCCTATGATTTTCCGGCAACCATTTATAATCAATAATAATATTCTTAATACAATCAGCTAATATCAAGTTCAGCCCATTAAAGATTAATGTCTACTTATCGTATTCTTAATACTTACATTAATGCTTACATATTGTATTTTTAATGCATACTTTCAATATCTTAAATGTCTATTTACATCATTTTTAATGACTACTTACAGTATTCTAAAAAATATATAACGGATCGGTCCAATTAGATATGATCTCTCAAAGAGATTGTCTTTCACAAAAAATTGTAAAATATAATTATAGTTATGCACCAAAGGCTACGCAGATCTACATGGTGTTTTGACAAGAATTCATCAGGATCAAACTGACCATTATTAAAGTGAATGTATAATTGGCAAACAACAAATTCACGGAGAATGAACTTTTCATCCGTTGTTAAGGGCATTTCTATGTCTCAGGGTCCTTAAAGGAGAAAAATAAGCGAGAGCAGATTCATTTAGCTATATTCTAACTAGGAACAAAGATGCCTAAGCAAAAAAAATATAATCGAGAAACAACCAAAAACATGATGTTAAAACAGATAAAATTAACATGAAATATACTCACTTTCATTGTTTCCTGTGGTTCAAAATCAGGATGGTCATTAACATTTTGTTTCAGCCAGACCATCCATCATAATCATAACATAACCCAAGAAAAATAAAGAATTTTCGGTTCTATAGACCACAACCACTGAAACTAATCTACTAGTTCATGTAGCCAATCCTAATCGTTCACTATTAAGGCTCTAATAGTGTTATCAATGCTCTATATTGCTCTAGTCCACATTGTGGACATCTTATACCCTAAAAAATTCCTAATAAATTCGGCTAGGATAAATCATTAATTTACCAATAAAAAAGGGGAGCAGAAGCTGTGTATGGCGGTCACCCTGAAGGGTTTGTGCCTGTGTATTAAATAATCTAACCTCAAGAATATAGCGGCCGCCCTGAAGGGGCTGTGTTCCTAGTTAGACGGTGGCTGCAACAAAATTTCAAAGAAAATGATGAGTCGGATACTCGTGCTCGTACCCATTATAATCATAGTACAACCTCTCTCCCTTTGCGATGTCACGAGTAGCAACTAGAAGCACACAACATTCACCGTACACATTGTATCTCACGCATTTAAGATTTTGTTTCTTCTTACTTTCCCTGCATTACAATAGACACCCGTATCAACAGCATCACAGAAATAACATTCGACTTATTGAAACCTTTTAACACTTGAAACTAAAATTAAGTCGAGATTTCAAGACAAAGTCGTTCAGCATAATTTCATATCCATAGGATTAAGCTAAATCTAATATTTGTCGAAAATGACTGGCCTTACTGAGTATGGTTGTTGATGCCACTAACAAATCGAGCAATGTTTCCATGTTTATCGGGACAAATGACCAGACTGTTTGACGGATCTGCTGCAAGAAGAAGGGTCATCAAACTATCACAATCATCCTTCTCGCGATTTTTTATGAAATCCACATCTCCGGTGTATTCTGCTATGAATGTCATTTTCTTGATTGGAGCATCAGCCTCAACCGTGTAACTGCGTCAATATAAACACAGATGAATTCAAGCAACATACGAAAAAAATGAAAGATTCAATGGCTCGGATCAAGTACCCTTCACACTCATCGTAAACTACCAACAGTGGTGGGAATTCGCCTCTTCTAAACATAGCTCTGCAGTGTTCCACTGTCTCGAGATCCTCTTTCGACATCACCTAAAACGAAACACAAAGATCAAAGATTCATGACACCTATAACAAAAGGCTCATTAAATCATAAATTTACACTTTTTGTTTATGTAAAGTTGCTGATGATGTTTGCCAGAAAGGGTTGATTGAACCTCTTTGTAATCACTAACAAGAATAAGGTTTCGTACAAACGACCCCAAACCCTATGAACGTAAGTAGACGAAAAGTAGAAAGTTTAAACAAAAACCTGCATTCCCCCATCTTCAAAATTCGCCTGATTAGCGGATCTTGGAGCCATCCCAGGCAAGTAGACAAGCTCATTGATGAATCCTATCTTTAGTGCAGTCAAAGCAGCCGCAAGCGAGCGCATTTGTTCCAACCTCCGAGATGGGTCTTCAGTTGGGACATAGGGAAGCAATCTCCTTTTTTTCTTCTTGTAACAAACCGATGTACGCCGTCTTCGACGCTTCTTAAAATCTGAAACACAATATAAGTAAAGATTAGTGCAATAAATATTCATCACAATTGAGATCCACTGCAAGTTCTCGTTAGATTACTTCCTAACATAAGTTTGTTACATAGATAATTGTACGGCCAATCATAGTAAGTTGTTAAAAGCCCGCAACAAGTTACTATTACTTCTTCTGTCCCTCTAAATTTGCTACTGAACATTCAAATAACTCACACTTCGATTTGCATATATAATGTAGCAAATTTTAAAAGACAAATAGTTGTGCTTTTTCGTTAAGCAAGATCCCGATTAGTCAGAATCGCAGATCAAATGCAACGTGCTTTTATTATGATAGCTAAGGATGATCACAATGTGAAATCAAAATCTAAACGCAGTCTTACCCTTGTTAATGATAAAACCAAAAAACTTGTTTTCGATTGAACCTTATTAATGCACAGCTTCAAATAAATAAGAACTGATGAACCATTTTACTTTAGTCTATTATAGCACGAAACCAAAGAACTATAAGTCTCCAAAATAGTTTCGGAAAGGTTTTGGGCGATTTCTACCGTCTGTCATAACCATGCAAATATCTAATTATCTATTGCAAAGCAACCTTTTCCCTCCTATCTATTTTTGTGGTTTTAGAAGTAAACCAACGGATATGCATTCGTAGCATTATAAGCATCATATCTACTGATCAACGAGCCTTAAAAATCACAAAAAAAATCACATATTGTTGTATTCTTAGTGCCCACAAATCTGTGTACCTATGTCATTTCACTACCACTATGAACTCTAATCTGTTCATATCAAGAATCGTCAAAGGGAAAGTAGGCATATCTAACAGACTAACAATCGAGTATAACTTAATTATATATTCTTCGGATTACAAATATTCAATAACAATAATTGAAACGGCAGGAACCAAGTTAAAATTCTTTTTCATGTTGATCAGTAAATCTTTATCTACGTAGATCTAACATGGACCGAATGACGAAAATGAATGAATTAAGGTAGAGTTAGGGGTCGCTTGGATTGTGAGTAAATATTTAAGGTAGTAAAAAAAGTCAAACCAATGTAACAAAGGTAATTATATATGCAAATGAAGTTATTTAAATAATTGTGATAGAGGTAAATTAAAAATGATGAATAGAAAATGAGTTTGATTTCACTCATTTGGAGGTAAAGAATTCCTCCAATTTATACCCCATAATAAGAAAACTTATTGCTATTTTCTCTATTTTTTTCATTATCTTCTAATGCATTCTTCCACCTCTCCAACAATCAAATTCCTTTAAACATCTGCCTAACTAACCTTAAATTCCTTTTTTGACTTTTATTACCCCTTAAATATTTACTCTCAATCCAAGCGACCCTTTAGTATGACTATATTCATTAAACCTCAACTATGAGCAACTGATCTAAGAGCACGATGTTGCTATATGTCCTAATCCGTCGGCTAGCCCACCGAGTAGCGTAGAGTAGTAAGGTCGAACCTATGATTTGGGCCTTGAGGGTTCATAGACATAGAATCACATATTATAGAACACAAATTCTTATGAGAAACAGTCTCTTTGAGAGACCATCTTCAACTTTACATCTTCACAACTTTGTAGCATATTGACATTTTAAAATTTTCACTTGTATTATTGTTAATAGGAGTGTACGAAATAACATTATAAAATTTAATAATGTAACTTGAGGGACTAACTAGTAATTGTAAATCATGTGATAAGTTCAATACTCTTTCATTAAAAAAATTGTGGGAAATTCAGCATAGTAACCCTAAATTATCGGCCTTTCAATGTGGTAGGCAAAAGTTCTTTTTAATCCAAGTGATGACCTTAAGCTTTTAGCTTTTCCACATTGTAGACAAAATGAAGTATGTTTGCAGGGGTGAAGCCAGGTTTTTCGATTGGGGGGGCCAAATTGTCGATATACAAGCAAGTTATTTATTATTTAAAAACTAGTTAAACTATGAAAATTTGAATCATATAGATTGAAAGTAACCTGAATCATAACAAAAAAAAAAAAAAAATTAAATTTGACAATAGAGTTGAAACTTCCCTAAGATTACCCCTTTTTTTAAAAAAAAAATAAGTGTTTTTGGCTTTATTATAGTATAAAAAACTATAAAAATTAAGATAGCAAAAGTTTAAAGACACACACTAAAAAGGATGAATGTGAATTATGAAATATAGATAATAATGACATTATAGTATAAATTAAAATTTATTAGTCTACTATAGTTTGAATTTAGATTTGATCCATTACCTATCTTCAAAAAAAAAAAAAGATTTGATCCATTACCTTAATTAAAAAAAATATGTTATTTCAGCCATTGACCTATAGTAATTTTAATTTTGTTACAATTATGCACTCTTTAAATTATATATACTCATATATTATTTAAATTATATATAATATATTAGTAAGGGGGGCCGAAGCCAAAATTACAAAGGATCGCATTTTCGGCAAGGGGGGCCGGGCGGCCCCCGGTGTGGCTTCGCCCATGTATGTTTGTTAACTCAATATTATTTAAAAAATAGGCGTTGCAATCACCCTAATAGGCCACATATTTCGTAATCGATTCAAAATGAGTACTTAAATATAACTAAAATTTAACATTTTATCTACCACATGAAAAAGTTAGAAACTGAATTTGTTGTCTACCACGTAGAAAAGTGAATAAAATCTCTCTTTGGGTGCTGTGCCTGCTACTAAATTTTTCAATAACTCGATATTTGGCAAGAATAACAAAATTCAGAATTCTACTTGTCAAACAATAAACAAACTATATACAAAAAGATTAGGAAAAATTGAGATTAATAATCACCTTTTGTTATCCGCTGTGAATAATTCAACCTTTTGACTATTTTCTAATAATCCAACGTTTACCCTTAGTTTGTTGTGAATAATCCAACCTTTATTTTAGTTTGCTAGCAACATACCATATTATTACCCATTATTAGTAATAAGGTATGTTGTAGACAAATTTATCACAAAGGTTAGATTATTAGAAAATAATCAAAAGATGAGATTATTTATAGCGGATGAGTGAAAGATTGGATTATTAATTGTCAATTTTTCCAAAAGATTAAATAGAACAAATTAATAGCCATTACCTTGAGGAGGCCGAGTAAACTTGCAATTCTCATCGTCACACTTCTGAATTTTGAAAAAGTCAATTATCTTCTTTTGTGAAAAAGCTAAATTCATATAATTACACAAACAAAAAAAAGGCGTACATTAGTATCCACAAAAAAACATGCATGATCAAAACATACTCCTAATGTTTTATTACCTCAATTTATAACCTAATATATAATTTAAATTTAATAATATACGCAAAATTAATCATAACACTAAAAAAATTAAAACCTAACACCGTATAATTACAAAAATAAAAATAACACTAAAAAAATTAAAACCTAACACCGTATAATTACAAAAATAAAAAGCCTTATATTAGTATCAACAAAAAAAAATGCATATTAGAATATACAATTATACACTAAAACTTCATTATAAAGTTAGGGATCAAATATAGACAAAATTTAATACAGATCGAATATACGCGTTGTATTAATTAAAATATACACCAAACCTACGAACATATCATTACACAAACAAAAATAGAGGCATATATTAGTATCCACCAAAAAAACAAGCATGGTCAAAACATACACTACATTTTAATTACCTCAATATTATAATTTAATACAGGATTTAAGATCGAATATACGCAAGATTACCCATAACACTTAAAATAAGTCATTTTTATGTAAAAATTGTACAATAAATATTAACACAATAGATTAGATCATTAGATTAGATTGTTCCTTACTTTTTAGACGTGGCTGACCGGAGCAATTCGGGCACAACCAAGATTCGATTGGGACCCGAACAACTACGGGTCGAACACAGTTCATATGAAATCCTTTATCACACATATCACATAATAATATTTCCCCATCCCTTTCTCCTGACCCACATTTTTCACACATAACATCTGAATAATCTTCTTTTTCTATAACACCATGTTTAGCTTTTGCCATTATTTCCTCCATTGTTTTGTATTTTTTCACTCTTACTTTCGAAACCGGCGATTTTTCCGGCGAATACGCCGCCGTACGATGAATTGATCCAAACAACTTTTGGGTTGAGCTAAAAGGAACCATTTTCAATTTGGGTAGATTTTATAAGTGAGAAAATGGGTGGGTTTTTGATATTGCATTGTAAACTTATAAATTGGTTAAATTTGCTTTTGGTAGTGAAGGTATTGAAAAAATGTGTCATTTTTCTTAAAATACTCCACTGCCATTTTTCTTAATTTGAGTGGCTACTAAAATATATTTGAGTAATGACTTATTAGTTATCTTTTTATCTTTTTATTTTTTATTAAATGTGTCATTTACCATATCAAACAATCACCTTTTTATAGAAATAAAAAATAATAATTTAGAGGATCGATTTTGATTATTAAATCTACTTATGTATAACAATTTGCTATATACCTATAAAGCGTTAAATCTTTTGGATAATGTATATATTTGTGAATTAATCATCAACAAAACATAACAACAACAAAAAAAAATAATGAGTATCTCTTTTTAGATGTATTTTTTTGTGAAATCAAAGATGATTCATTAAATATGTATTATTGATTCTATTGTTGATTTATTTCCATGGAAGGGTGTAATAATTGTGTTGAATAGTCTAAGAACATTAATTAATGGTATTGTTATCCGATGATTTAATTTCAATGATACGTCTTCTTCTACAACGAACTAAATTTCAACGAACCTGATAAAGTGTTAGCCTTACGTTTCCTTGTAAAAAAAAAAAACCACGATCTTATTAGCTCGTATATTGTTATTTAAATCAAGAAAGATACCATGTAAATATTTGGGTCATAATTCTATTATGTCAATAATGATTATTGTCATCGTAACATTTAATTGTATTAATTGTAGTTAGTCAATATCGTTAAATTTTGTTAATTTTGTTAAATTTTAATAGTTGTCAAATTAAAATACGAGAAAACGTTGTTAAATTTTAATAGTTGGATTATTTCTGTTGTTAAAATTGAATTCAAATTAAAGTACATATTTATTTGTTAAATTGTATATGAAAAATATATTTTGTTAATTTTGTATGCTTTAAAATCATTAATACAATATCACAACGATACTGTTTGATAATAATCCGACTCTGCATCCGACTCCGTTGGAGATCCGAGAGTCCGAGTCGGGGAAAACTTGGAGTATGTATAATCCGACTCCGAGTGGAGGTGGACTAAAAACAAAAGTCCAACTATTATCCGGAGCAAAGTCGGAGTATGTATAATCCGAGCCGAGTCCGACCCATTGCCATCCCTAGTTGTAGTGCAGGATTTCAGGCCACCTGAAGACGCTGCACTTCAGCTGTTTTCGCCGCTACACCATCTCCGTTTCAGGTACCTCACGTGCCTTTCACACTTTCTCATTTCTTAACCGAAACAATTAAAAGATTTTTATGTTTCTTAACTAGATAATCTCTGTGCGATGCACGGATTTATCAAATTTTCTAATATATTTTTTATAAATTAAGAAATTTAATACTTATACTCCTATCTTCTTTTACTCTAAACAATTGTATACGTTACGTACATTGTATAATATTTTGCATAATGCGCCCAGGTGGTTGTGAAAATTTAATTCACAACAAAAAAATCACAACAAAAGATTAAAAAAATTAATTATACATTTAATATATTTATATTTACATTTTTCTATTTTTATTTTGAATTAAAGAGCAAATGGTTTGTATAGGGAGTATAAAATACGAAATTATAAGTTTTTAAATAAAAAATAACATACTAATTTTTGCTAATTAAAATAATTACATTAATTTATATTAAATATTACTACTATTAATAAGACATTTTAAATTCAAATATTATAACAAAGAAATATGTAAAATTACTTTATAATGGTTCAAACGAAAAAATATTTTTTAATAAAAAATATAAGTGACTTATATGAAGATAGTTACAACATAAATCATATTAGAATTAAACATCGCATTTAAGTAACCACTTGGGTATATATAAAAAAAATCCTAATAAAAGTATATTAGGCTTTAATTATCTCAAAATATCCAATATACTAAATAATACTTCTTTAATAATAAAATTGAAAGATTTTATAATTGAATATAATATATAATTTTCTAATATATTAAATGATTGGACTTAAAAGTAAAAATTAATCAATATGAATTATTATACTCAAAATTTGAAAATAGTAAAGTCAAAGATAATCATAATAGCAATGCAATCATCATTGCATTTTGGAGAGAAAATTTTCATTGAGAGAGTGACACGTAAGCGATTTTAAAAGGTGATGATGTCAGCAGTGTTTTGTTTTAGTAATAGTTATAGGTAGATTTTCAAGAAGGTTTGTTTAGTATGAGTAAAACTTTAGATTGAGGCATACAGTTAATAAAAAATGAGTTTCAATTAACTTCACGTGTTAAAATTCTAAGTTATGAATTCATTTAATCAAAAAATAAATATCATTAGCTTTCCAACACATGTATATCGGTGTGTATTGTAAAATATTGATACTTATTTTGTAGATCACTTGAATTTATTTATTATGCAATTTTTTAACATTTAATGCTAAAAGATAAAATCAACAATGATTCAACATAATTTAAAATCATGTGACATGATCTCAATGCAAAGAAACGTAAAAGTAGCAACAATCTTCTTGAGAAGAATAAAATAATGCGGAAATTAAGATTGGGTTTTAAGTTTTCTGATTTATATATTAATTAATAATAAACAACTACAGCCATATAAATATACAATCTACGGATCTAACTTAGGTAACAAATATACAAGGCAATAAAAAGAAAATAAAACGGCTATGCTAATAACGGAAACAGAATAATCTACAATATCTCGAATATTCCCACACTTCCCCTCAAGTTAGTTCATGGGATTTCCAATGCCTAACTTGGATAATGTAGTCTCAAAGACTTCTGCTGAAACTGCCTTAGTAAGGATATCTGCTAGTTGATCTTCTGATTTCACATGAGGAATGCGAATGATCTTATTCTCCAATTTCTCCTTGATGAAATGCCTGTCTATCTCCACATGTTTAGTCCGATCATGCTGAACCGGATTTTCCGATATATCAATGGTTGCTTTATTATCACAGTTCAACGTACATGTCTCAGATAATGGGAAGTTTAAAAGAAGTTTCTTAAGCCACAGCACTTCTGTTATCCCTTTAGCAACTCCTCTGAACTTAGCTTCTGCACTTGACAGGGCAACCACTTTCTGTTTCTTGCTTCTCCAAGTGACTAGGTTACCACCTATGAGAGTGAAATACCCCGATGTAGACTTTCTACTATCCCGATCTCCGGCCCAATCAGCATCAGTGTAAGCAATCAGATCAAGATGACCATTCTTCCCAAAGAACACTCCTCTCTCACTAGTACCCTTCAAGTACCTTAATATTCTCAGGACAGCTTCTAGATGTAGAGCCTGAGGTGAATGCATGAACCGACTTACAACTCCTACAACATATGCTATGTCTGGTCTGGTATGAGATAGGTAGATGAGTTTCCCTACAAACTTTTGATAAGTTTCTCTGTTAGTTGGTTCTCCTTCCGGCTCTGTCTGATGTCTATGATTTGCAACAATCGGTGTATCCGCAGGTTTACAATCAAGCATACCTACCTCAGCAAGCAGGTCCAAGATATACTTCTTCTGATTTATAAAGATCCCTTTCTTTGATCGGAGCACCTCTATGCCAAGGAAATACTTTAGGTTCCCCAAGTCTTTCATTTCGAATTCCTTGAAGTGC
The DNA here is from genome assembly GCA_019425755.1 of Amaranthus cruentus. NCBI lineage: Eukaryota > Viridiplantae > Streptophyta > Magnoliopsida > Caryophyllales > Amaranthaceae > Amaranthus > Amaranthus cruentus. Next base: position 3,917,622 of record CM033453.1, read on the forward strand.
TTCTCCTTTAGATCCTTGATTTCTTCCTCATTATCCCCGGTTATAACCATATCATCAACATAAATAATCAGACATGTCATCTTATTGTTAACCCTCTTCAAGAACAAAGTATGATCTGAATTACTTTGTTTGTAACCAAATTTCTTCATAGCTGCAGTGAATCTCCCAAACCATGCCCTTGGAGATTGTTTTAAGCCATATAGTGCCCACCTAAGCCTGCACCCTTCTCCTTGAGCAAATTCATTCGAGAATCCGGGTGGAGCATGCATATATACACTTCTTCTTCGATCTCTCCATGAAGAAATGCATTCTTTACATCAAATTGATATAGCGGTCAGTCTTTATTGGCAGCTATTGAGAACAAGACTCTTATCATGTCAATTTTCGCAATAGGAGAAAAGGTTTCAAAGTAGTCGATACCGTAGGTTTGGGTGTAACCTTTAGCCACTAGTCGAGCTTTATACCTTTCAACAGTCCCATCAGCATGGTATTTTATAGTGAACACCCATTTGCAGCCCACGGTTTTCTTTCCTTCAGGTAGAATATACCTTTCCCATGTGTTGTTTTTCTTAAGAGGCAAGATCTCATCTTTCATTGCTCTGTGCCATTTAGGATCTCGGAGAGCTTCGTCTGTGTTTCTAGGAGTAGAGCCAGAATAGAGATTGGTTCAGAAGGCTTTTGCTATCTGGGCCAAGTTATTGCCTTCATTTTTCTCAATCGGGTATCTCGATCTTTGCGAATCAAACTTCGGATCATATCTTTTTGGAGGAACACCTCTTGTCCTCCTTGGAGGCAATTCATACCTGCATGGGGATTCAGTAGCACTAGATAGATTATCAACAATAGGCGGTTTAGATAGTACCTCTTGAGGTTCAGGCAATACCTCTACACTAGGGAACGCTTCAAACGGGGTAGGCATGGTCTGAGGAGGAAGAATTACTATGCTTTCAGTGGCAATATCTGTGGGATTACCTACTTGCTCTTTGGGGTCATCATCATCAGAAATAGAATAATTAAGCCAGCTCAAGTCATCATATATAGTCTCCCCCTGAGGACGAAGCTGGGAGTAGAAGTAACTGGACTCAAAGATGTCACAATCTAGAGTAGTGTAGAGCTTATTGTGTTTGGGGTCAAAGCAGCGATATCCCTTCTGATTTATACCATAGCCCACAAAGATACATTTGACAGCTCGGGGTTCAAGTTTATGTCTCTCAGGTTTAGGAAGATGAACATAGACGACACACCCAAAGATACGGGGGGATAGAGAATGGGTACTGGGTAAAGTGAAGTGGGTTTGGAGGGTGGCAAGAGGTGTTTTGAAGTGAAGAGTTTTTGAGGGTAGTCTGTTTGTGAGATATGTGGCTGATGCAATTGCTTCGGACCAGAAGTGGGAGGGGGCATGTGCTTCAAACATAAGAGCACGGCTAATTTCAAGGAGAGTTCGGTTTTTTCGTTCAGCTACCCCATTCTGTTGTGGTGTATGAGGACAGGAGGTTTGGTGTATAATACCATGGGTGGTAAAGAATTGTTCCATATGGTGATTGATGTATTCCCCCCCATTATCCAGATTGAAGGACTTTGGGTGTGATTTTAAACTGATTGACAATCATATGGTAAAATTTAACAAACACATCAAAAACCTCTGATTTATACTTCAGAAAATACACCCAACACATTCTAGTACAATCGTCAATAAAGGAGACAAAGTAAGAAAAATGTTGTTTATTAAACTCAGGAGCTGGGCCCCACACATCAGAGTGTATCAAAACAAAAGGTTCGCTACTACGACTATTGCTAGGAAAATATGAGTGTTTATGACTCTTAGCAAGAACATAAGCTTCACAGTCCATGGTTACATTAGAGCTATTAAAGGATGGAAAAAGACGTTTTAGATACCCTAAGGATGGATGGATGTCCAAGACGTCTATGCCAAGTCCACAACTGATGATTAGGATACCCATGAGCAAGCAAAGTGTGACCCATTTGAATCGCCTCGTCCACATAGTATAGTCCATCTCGTTCAGTATCACGCCCAATGATCTTCCCTGTCCGAGCATCCTGCACAATACAATCAGAAGAGGACATAAGCACAGTACAATTTAAGTCACGAGTCAGCTGACTAATAGAAAGCAATTTGTGAGATAAACTCGGAATTAAAAGACAATTTTTTAGTTTTAGAGAAGGAGAAATATTAACGGCACCAGACTGATCAACTCTCACACTCCCCATTGGTTGTTTGGATGTAGTTTCGGGTTTGTGGGTTAGTAGATAAGAGATCACGAGGGTCAAATGTCATGGTGTCTGTGGCCCCGCAATCAATTATCCATTGGTTGGAAGGGGTTTGGCACATAAGCCCAAATAAGGGACTCAAATTGGGCCATGTGTTTTGGGTTTTATGGGAAAGAATGGGTTTGGGTGTATGGGTCTTTGGGTTTAGGGTTTTTTTGTGTGGGGTTATTTAAATGCCAAAAAAGCAAGTTTTCATTTTCCTCTTCCTTGTTTTCTCTCTCTGCTGGTCTGTTTCTTTCTCCTCCTCTCTCCTCTGGTTCACCTGTACTGCCATTGTTGTTCATGTGAGCTTCTGAGCTTTGAGTTGGTTTTGTGTCTGGCATGTCCTCCTGGTAAGCCAAACCGGTAGCCATGTTAGCCTTGCCGCCGGTTCGATGTGATTGAGCCTTGGTGGCGGCTCTCTGCTGCCGGTTTTCTTCCCACCACTCCGGGAAGCCGATGAGTTTGAAACACCCATCTTTTGTATGGCGACTTCCTCCACAGTGGCTACACTTCAGGTGAGATTTGTCCTCGGATTCACGCTGGAATAACGGTAAATCCGACCGGTGATGTTTCACAGCCAACCCACTACCAATTTCTGAGGGAATTTTTCCCGGTGATGAAGTGTGGGTCATAATCCCACGCCTTGAAATTTCTCGGCGTATGTTTGCATAGGCGGTGTCTACGTGGGGATAGGGTCAAGATTTAATAAATCTCGTTTTTCTTTATCAAATGATTCATCTATCCCGGCCAAAAATTGAAAGAGCTAGCCTTTGTTTGTGAATGTATGCATTGAAAATTGTTATGTCCTGTTCATGAACCATCGGGTTTGGTTGCCGACGGTCCATCTCCTTCAAGATGGTGATAAGTTTCCTATAGTTGACCTCGAGAGTATCCTGGTTCTGTCTGATTCGATTTACTTGACAATTTAAGTCAAATATTTGAAGCTCATCCCTTCCACTACTCAATAGGGTTTCAATTCCCCTCCATAACTCCCTTGCTACTGTATAATCAAGAAAATGGTTTATGAGTTCAGTATCGATGTTTGATATTATCCATGACAAAACAATTGAATCCTTATGCTTCCAGGTTTTGTATGTGGGTTCGGTTGGGTTTGGGGGTTCGTCGATGATGTGATTGAGATGACCCCTACAATCCAAGGCTATGTGCATCATTTTACACCAAGTGGTATAATTGTGATAGGTTAATTTTTCGGCTACTTTGAGATCCGGTGAGATAGTTTCGATTTGGGTATTTGGTTTATGCATTTGTTCAAATAATTCGAACATATGCTCCATTTGTTCAAAGGTTATGATTTGTTGGTTTGTGTTTGGGTTTGTGTCTGTTTGGTTTTTGGCCATTTTGGCGTTTTGGGTTTACTGGTTTGTGTTTGGTTGTTTTGGTAAAGGATGACAACCGTAGGTGTTACCAGTCCCGGAAAAACACCGTCGACTCTGATACCATGAAGAATAAAATAATGCGGAAATTAAGATTGGATTTTAAGTTTTCTGATTTATATATTAATTAATAATAAACAACTACAGCCATATAAATATACAACCTACGGATCTAACTTAGGTAAGAAATATACACAGCAATAAAAATAAAATAAAACGGCTATGCTAATAACTGAAACAGAATAATCTACAATATCTCGAATATTCCCACACTTCTAGCAACGGATTTGTCGTCATTTTAGAAAGGAAAATTATCAATGATGCCTTAGAGGTATGGGTTATTATCAATGGGGTCTACGACTTTTTTTTCAATGGCACCCCTGACGTTTTGAGGTAATTACAACCGTGACCTTTTTATGTTTTTTCCATTAAATATCCGTAACCTAACTAGAGTTAGAATCTTCTTATTCTTTTTCCCTTTTCCCTTTTCCTCTGTTTTTTTTTTTTTCTGTATTTCCATCCAATATTCAATCTTTTTTCTTCAAAAAGAACCCATAAATCTTTTTTCTTCAAATTCACTTCATTATTTTTTGAATTGTTGCATTTTCCCATTTATGAAAGTTAAAACAACAAAAATCAAAATCAAAAAAGTGCCCACTACCCAAAAACATAAATTTCAAAATAATAGTGGGAAATCTCACATGAATAAGATAGAATATGAGTAGAACTAATATTTAAAAGGAAAATGAAGAATACCCAGAAACACTAATGAAAGAACTAATCTTTAACAGAAAAATCAAATTTAAAACAAACATTATCGTGAAGATTTGACCAAATTTCATCTAATTTCAATCAAATTTCACCAAAATTTCAAACAAGAGAAACACACAGCATTTTGAGACTCCATTTTCCCTATAATTTTTTCCCATCATTTTCAATTTTCACTTCTTGGGTATCATTAATTTCATCAAATTTCAATCAAAAGTTCATTTCTTTCACCAAATTTGATAAGATTTGATCTGGATTTAATCTCAAATCAATGGATTCTAACTCAGTCAAAGTCTAAGATCTAATGAGTGCATTTTTAAAAGGCAATTTTGAGCAGCTAAATGTGTCATTTGAAGATTCTTCTGCAGCTGCGGTCATTGTTGAAAATCATGAAGTTGTAATGTTTGTTACTACTTCAATTGTTGTTCTTATTGGTTGTGCTTTCTTACTGTTTTGGAAGAAATCTAATGGTGGGAAAGTTTCTAATTTGATCATCATACAAGATGGCAATGTTTATTTTGGACTGTATGCAGCCCATTTCTATATTTCACATTATCAAACAAGCATGAAATTTCTGGGATTATTTAAGAGTTAGATCGCCATTGAATAGTAAAAATTTGGGTTTTTTTTCAACTTTGCGAAGTGTTAGTATTAAAAAGAGAAGTTGTAGTGAAGTTAATTTTGGATGGAAATACAGAAAATAACAGAAGAAAAGGGAAAAGGGAAGAAGAAGAAGATTCTAACCCTAGTTAGGTTAATTTCAAAAACATAACGGATTTTTAACGGAAAAAACATAAAAAGGTCACGGTTGTAATTACCTCAAAATGTGTACCATTGAAAAAACAAAGTCGTAGACACTATTGATAATAACTCATACCTCAGGGCACAATTGATAATCTCCCTTTTATAAATAGCAATAGAATGGCGATTATAAATAATCTTGTCTCCTAGATTTGAAGCTAGAGTCGGACTGGTGACTAGTAAATTTTTATGTTGCCACTATTTGAAATTGGCGAGAAAAGTTTGGAGTTTGCTAGTAGAAATAGTTAGACATCATAAATTTAAGTTCATTTAAGGAATGTAAGTAACCCGATGAAGATAATGAACACCCATTGAAAAAATAATTTGATGAGAATTACTCAAACTAGTTATGGGTAGTACAACAATATTTGTTACAAATGGTTTATGATGCAGCTACTAGTATATTCAAAGACACTTACCATCAATTTCTCACTACACAGTGAGTTAATGTACATGTAGATCATGATAAACCATCGGTACAAATCAACAAAGATTCGAACTCTTAGTCTACACAGTTCTTGGCATGATTATAAGAATCACACTAAGATGTCTATGATAGGTCAACTGACAAACCTAAAGAACGACTTTCTCATGCACAAGAAAATATATAAATGTGTTTAATTTGTATGTTTGTGAAAGAAGTATCATCAAAAGAGAATATGATGACAAAAAACTTATATGATTCAAAGAAAAAATTAGCGGCACTTGGATTAACCGTGGAAAAGATAGATTGTTATCTTCATGTGTGCATGGTATAGTGGGAGATCAATGTGAATACCGATTGTTGTCATATCTATGAGATTTCTAGTTGGAGAAGAAACAATAATGGTGATAATGGTTTTAAAACACTTCTACAATTTACTTTTTAGCACCAGAGTACAAAGATTGTACGCTATAGAAGTCATCACTTGTCAAATGAGTTGCTAGGTAGAGTACCACAATGAAGATGAAGAGATGTGTCACACATCTTACACTAAAGCTTGGTTGACTTTCAACGCTACATATTCGAAAATACGAAACGTAATTTGTGTGTTGATGGTTTCAACCTATTTATTAATTTAGAGCAAAAATATTAATAATAGCCTATGACCGTGAAAACATACAACTTTCCATCTTTAACGTGCATGAAAAAATCATACATGTTGAACTTATCCTAGACTCCTAGGGCTCAATAATTTGAAACACAATATTGACTTATACACTTTGATATTGATACAATAGTTGAATTTATTGTGGGAGGATGAAATTCAGGCTTTCGACAACTCTAACGTAAGTTATTGACAGTTTACATCTTAATGCAACAATAGAAAAATTAAAATTTCATATATATATATATATATATATATATATATATATATATATATATATATATATATATATAGTGCCAAGTATGACCATTTTTCTATCGTGAGGAGCAAGAGGGCCAACACCTTGGTGTCGTTACTTCCAAAACGTTGATCACTTTTACCCAAGTTTACCAAAATACAAAGATATAGTGGCAAGTTAGGATCGAATCCACAGGGAGGAGGTCTTGTGCTTGAACTATATTAGAGGTAAAAGGGGGGGTTGTTTTTAGACTTTGTTTGGTTAAATGTCTTCAATCAAGAAAACTAGTGCGATAATGAATTAAACAAAAAGGAATAAGCTAGGACATGGGGAGTCCATTCATCGTTATGCAAGGGGTCACACAATCAATAAAACATGACGATTAAAATGAGCGTAGAAATGAATGAAGCTAGCTCTTATGTGTCACCTTGGCTTCTCGGCCTTAGTGATTTAGACATGCAAATTAAGGTGGAGTGTGGGCTTCTTGGCCTTGAACTCAATTAACCCACAAGTCTTATCTTAAATCCTAGCTCATGATAATGCAACTAACTTGATGGATATGAAGGCTACTAAAAACATCATCAAATACACACCTTCTTGGGTTAGTAGATGATTAATGATGGTTTCAAGCTTCTTGGCTTTTCAACCATCAACATGAGAATGGTAACTAAACACATCATCAAGAGGAATCACAAAATCAACTAAGTTTAGTGAAGTGGGGAACACTTGCACTCCTTGGGATAGCTCATGTTCCCAACCTCACTAAACTAGCAACATTCAAGCTCTATAATCCAAAATCTAGCACATGCACCCCATTACATATTGATGAACTTCTTTACCCCATGCCCTAGAAGCTAAACTACTCACAAATCATGGATGTAAGCAAGAAAATAGACATGGAACACATATCAAGCATAATAAAGAACCAAAGGTAAGAATGACCACACTATAATAATTTTGCAAAATTCCGACCAAAAATACCGACTACCCATTTTTAGTCGGACATTACCGACTAAATACCGACTAACAGCTTGTAGTCGGCATTTCCAACCACTTTCCGACCAAACAGAAATGGTAGCAAAATGCCGACGTACTTGCGACCAAATATCTTAGTCGCACGGTTTCCGACTATAGTTTTGGTCGATATCTAGTCGCAAAAAAAAACCTCAAACACGTGTAATTAAAATGAGCCCCGACTGAATTCCGACTAACTTTTGGTCGTTAAGTAGTCGGAAAGTTACTGAGTTTGTCTATAAATACCCCCCCTCAACGTCATTTTCACTCCGAACCTTTCCTTTCTTTCTCTCTAAAGTTCCATTTATTGTGAAAAGAGGTGTAAAATTCTTTGGCATGTTTCTCTCTTGCCCCGTTCATCCTCACTCTCCACAATCGAGTTTCTTCACTCAAGTGTGGGGGTGAGTTGAACGGGACAAATTGTGAAACATAAATTTGATATTATACGTTCGAACTTTGTCGCGAGAAGGGTGCTATGAAACAATTAACATAAATTTAATTGTTGTATTTATTGTTAAAAAAAATATTTAATGAGGTTTTTTTTGTTGCCATTTTGTTGTAATAATTATGAGTACTTAAAATAACTGAAATTTTTGTTTTTCTTACTTATTTACGTTTACTCTAAAAATGTGTTAGAAAACGATTAAAATATGTTCCTCAAAATTGTAGAAAATGAGCAACGTATTATTTTACTTATAATTGCTAGTGAAAAAGAATAATTTCGATTTGCAGGGCGTTGGTTTTCCTCGATAGTGTAAATTACGGCCTATTGTACTCCTCCAGTTCACCATTAAGTAGTTCCTATTTGTTTTACGATATGATTAGTGTCAAAAAACATATAAGAACTTAATGGTGAACTGGAGGGATTTTTTTGTAGGCTGTAAATTGCACTATGGAGGAACCAATGCCATGCAATGAAAAAATTATTCTTATTCAACTCATAAAAAGTAAAATTTATGATGCTCAATTTTTACAATTTTGAGAAACATATATTTAACGTTTTCAATTTTTTATAGTACATACGAGGATATATTTAAGGAAAAACACAATTTCAACTTAGTACTTATAATTGTAACCTCAAAATGGCAGGAAAAAACCTCATTAAATATTTTTATTAATAAATTCACGACTGGATTCACTAGTGAATAGCGTAATAAAATGTCTTAAAACCATTAAAAATGTTTTTAACTTTGCCCCTCTCTTCCTCAAGCTCGATCATGGTTAGTTTCAATGAGTCAGGTTGGAGAAGGGTGAATTGAAGTGATAAACATAAATATAATGGATCAATTTAAATAAAAAAAATTATAATGCGCTTAAATTTGTGTCATTTTGTTGTAATAATTATAAGTACTTAATCGAAAAGTACTTAATCGAAATAATACTTATAATTTCAACTCCAAAATGGCCTGAAAAAAGGTCATTTTAATTTTTTATTTTAAACTATACCGACTATTTTGCGACTGTGCGTGTAGTTGCCGTTTAGTCGCTATTTCGAATTTTCAAATCCAGCAACTGGGCACAACCTTTGATGAACGGACAGTATACCGACTGTTCTTTAGTCGAGTGAGTCGGGAAAATAGTCGGCATTTTAAAAGAGCTCATTTAAATTTTTTTAATTATATACCGACTCATCTGCGACTGTCCATGTAGTCGAGGTTGGTCGTAATTTGAATTTAAAACCATCAACGGGCACAACCTTTGATGAACCGACACTATACCGACCGTTTGTAGTCGAAGCTTAGTCGAATTTAGTGAATATGAGAAATTGTTCTATAAATAGCCGTCAGCGTAAATCTATCTTACATTTTACATTTTACCTCCTACCTCCTTACTTTCTCTTTACTTTATTCTCTAACCTAAATAGTTGGTTTTCTTACTTATTCTCTTTTTTTTTAAAAATTTTTATGCGTACTATAAAAAAATTTAACGTTTTCAATTTTTCATAGTACATTCGAGAGAATAATAAAGAAAAACTAAAATTTTTTCATAGTACTTATATTGTTCACCCAATAATGGCCCGAAAAACCTAATTAAAAAATTTTTAATCAAATTTACCGACTCGTCTGCGACTGCACCTTAGTCGCAAAATAGTCGGTAGACTGAAATGTCCAATCAGTCAACTTATATCGTCAAATCAATCAAAAGTACTCTGACTGCAATCGATGAGGCAACAATGATGCTCACCGACCAGTTAGCGCGAGTGAGTTGGTCTATTTGTTTGGTGGTAGGTTTAAAAATAATTTTTTTTGTTTTTTTCTCTGTGAAAATTTTTTTGTAAACGTGGTGTTTGTTGTTTTGCAGAACAATGGACTTACAAACTGAAAGAAGTTGGATGTACCAGCGATGTTCTAAAGGAGTTTATAATATTAGATATTTAGAAGGGGTCGAAGAATTTATACAATTTGCACTGAAAAAATCAGAGGAAGTTAGATGTCCGTGTAAAAGTGCGTAATGTGTAGAGTGTGGGCTCGGAATGTGTAAGAAATCATCGTTAAAAAGGGGTTTGTTGAAAACTACTACGATTGGTACCTGCACAAATGTTTTTGGCGTGCACCAATTTATCTGATTGCTCCGGTTGAGCCACGTGAGAACTACGATTCAAAATCCCTATGCACAAATGGTTAGCGATCTGTGGCGAGTACATTTCGGATACACATCATCACTTTCTACCGCATTGTGATGATTTTGCAAATGTACCATATTCACGCCTTTACATATTGATGAAGATCCGAACCCCCAAGCAAGACAGTTCTTTGATATGTTAAGAGCTGCCAACTTACCTGTGTACCCTGGTTGTGAAACGCATACTCAGATGTCGGTCATAGGAAGGATGACAAGCCTGAAGACAGACTTTCGTATGCCAGAGAGACTTTATGATGAATTATGTCAATTCATTATTGAATTGTTGCCGAAAGATAATCGGATGACAACAAGTTTTTACGACACGAAGAAGCAAATTTCGGCTCTTGGATTGCCGGTAGAGAAGATTGACTGTTGTGTTAATGGGTGTATGATTTATTGGGGCCCCACAGCGAGTATGACCCAATGTGGTGAGTGTGGGGTTTCTAGATGGATATCAGATAATACCCCCAGAAAGCAGTTCCACTACTTTCCCATTGGTCCTAGGCTACAACGGTTGTATGCGTCTGCGACTACTGCCAGCCACATGAGGTGGCATGCGGAACATCGTTCAGAAGATGGAGAGATGTGTCACCCCTCGGACAGTGAGGCCTGGTTGACTTTCAACGCGACACATCCGGATTTTGCACGGGAGACAAGTGAGTTGGTTTGACTCACACAGGAGATTTTTAGATAGTACACACCCATTTCGTAGAAACCGCGTGCGTTTTAGCCGTGGAGTTGTTGAGAAGGCTTTAATGCCCGAAATACGTACAGGAAATGAGCTTTTAGAGTAGTTGGATCGTTTAGGGTTTTTACGGGTGTTTGAAGACAATGCAGCTGAGTACAACGCGGAAGTCAGTAAACATTGTGTTGGATGGAAAAAGAGAAGTATTTTTTGGGATTTGCCGTACTGGAGCACAAACATGATCCGTCACAACCTTGACGTGATGCACATTGAGAAAAACTTCTTTGATAACATTTTCAACACAATAATGTGTGTGGCGGAAAAAACTAAGGATCATCTCAAGGCACGTCAAGAATTAGTCGAGCTCTGGATCCGATCGGAATTGCATCCAATGGGTTCTACCATCCCCAAAGCATCATACACACTCAACAGAGAACAAAGGGTTGTCCTTCTAGATTGGCTTAAGACTCTAAGATTTCCTGATGGTTATGTTTCCAATTTAGCTAGGAATATCGACATGGCTAAACATCAGATATTTGGGATGAAGAGTCATGATTGTCATGTGTTCATGCAGCGACTAATTCCAATAGCATTTCGGGAGTTGCTGCCAACCAACGTTTGGGAAGCGCTTACTGAAGTTAGTCTGTTCTTTAGAAGTCTTACTTCTCCGAATATAGCTGCCGCAGATATGTGGAGGTTGAACGAGGAAATTGCAGTGGTGCTATGTAAGCTCGAGAGTATATTTCCTCCAACATTCTTCGATGTTATGGAACATCTGCCTGTTCACCTAGCTTACGAGGCAAGAATTGCTGGTCCGGTACAATATAGGTGGATGTATCCCTTTGAGAGGTAACTACTATTACATGTCTAAACTAACTGCTATTAAATGTCTTAATAATTAATAGTAGGATTAAATTACAGGTATCTTCGACATTTAAAGCTTAATGTCAAAAACAAGGCGCATGTTGAGGCCTCGATCTGTAACGCATATCTTACAGAAGAAGCATCATACTTTGTCTCGCATTACTTTGGGCCAGACATTCGATGCAGAGTTAGAGATCTTCCTAGAAATGATGACGGATGTTTTGATAACGTGAGATCGGGTGTTTTGTCCATATTCACACACCCAATCAAACTTTATGGGCGGGGTAAGGCTCTGATGCTGGATGAAGCAGATCTCAATATTGCTCAGACTTATGTTCTGCGAAATTGTCCGGAGGTGAATCAATTTTATGATCAATTCGTACACTTAATCACAAAGTACGAACCCAATCTAAACGCAGAGCAAGTTGACCATGTGGTCCAAGACCAGTTTGCCCGCTGGTTTAAACAGATTGTGAGTACACCTTTACCATCGTAATTTGTTGTGTAAACAGTATTACGAATTAACATTGACTTATTGATTTTATATGCAGTCTAGGGACGGGTTTCTTGACGGTGTGGATAATGCCGATATTCTAAAGGACCTCGCTGAGGGACCTTTGCAGAAGGCACGTCGCTATGATGTTTGTTACGTAAATGGTTATAGATTTCACACTATCTCCCATTCCGCAAAAAAGAAATCTACTGAGAACAGCGGGGTGTGCGTGAAATCTGATGATAACAGTCCGGATGAAACCGATTTTTATGGTAAGTTAGAGGACATCATAGACCTCGAGTATCGAGCACAACCAATTAAAAAGGTCACTTTGTTCAAATGTCAATGGTTTGATCAGACTACCAGCGGATACGCCCATGGTACGAGAATCCATCCGCGTTACAAGCTGGTTGACGTTCATATTGGTCGATCCTATAGAAAGTATGATCCTTTTGTGCTAGCTAGTCAAGCTTCCCAAGTTTATTATTTACCGTATCCCAGCTTAAGGCAAAACATGAAAGATTGGCAAGCTGTATCAAAAGTCAGATCAAAGCAATTCGAGGAGACCGCTTTCCAACTAGAAGAGAAATCACCGGATTTTGTGGCGAATGAACATGTTTTTGACGCGCACGTCGAACCGTTGCGTGATCCAGCTGGAGAACTGTTACATCTAGACGAAACCGTTCATGACGTCGATGAAAATGAAGACACCGACGAAGATCTAGTTCTATCCGACGACGATGATGTCGATGACAATTATGTAACCCAATAATAATTATAGTTTTGTTATTTTATTATTATCAAACATGTTTTTATTTTAATAATTATATGTTTATTTATTATTATCAAACATTTTTTATAACGTTACTTTAGCTCGTAATTTTTCTATCTTTTAATCTACTTTTTTCAATTTTAATAATTATAAAATGATAAGTATCATATAGTAATAATAATAATAATAATAATAATAATAATAATAATAATAATAATAATAATAATAATAATAATAATAATAATAATAATAATAATAATAATAATAATAATAATAATAATAATAATCGAAGGTGCGAAATTTTTAGGTATTGACTCTCACACTACCCTGTCAGGAGAATGGTCGCTATTTTGAAATTAGAAAGCTTCCCAGAGAAGCTTCTCTGTTTCTGAGACGCATTGGGAAAGAAAACAACTTTTCAGTATACCGACTATACAGCGACTATCCGCTAGTCGCAAAGTAGTCGGAATACTGAAAAGTTTTTTCATTTACGAGGTGCTCGAAAAGTTACTCGGCAATTAATACGGTAGGTAAAATATGGCACCGGGACTATCCACCGACTCGTGTTAGTCGCAAGTTGTCGAAATCTGAAAAGGTTTTTACTTTCCAACGTCGCTAAAAAGTTACTGTTGGCATTGAGTGAAGTAGGTTAAAAAGTCACGAGCTATATACGACTATCCCTAGAGTCGAGTTAGTCGGAGATCTGGTGATATATAAACCAGCACTTCACCAAAATTTCGAACATTTTCATTTCCTAACTCCTTCTTCGTCGTTTTCTTCTTTCATTATTTCTCTCATTCCTACCACATTCTTACTAAGTACCCATCTCCGACCGGTGTTTGTGTCATTCTCCGACTAGTACATCTCAACTACACTCCGACTACTATTAAAGGTTAGTATTCTTTTTAAATTTTTTTTTTTGAAATTTAGATTAAATACATGTTTTTTAGGGTTTGATGGTTTGATTATGAGAGTGATTATGTACCTTATTTTTTTAGGGTTTGATGGTTTATTGCATGAAATTAGGGTTTTTAATTATTAAAATTTCGAATATTTTAACTATCTTGCATGAGATTAGGGTTTATTGCATGTAATTTCTTGTTATTTACGTGTTATTTACGTCAATTTCGTGTTTTTTAGGGTTTGATTTTCTAATATGTTTATTTCTGTTTTTAAGTTTATTGAATGTAATATGTTTATGTAATTGTTAACTTTACATGTTTTTTTGTTTGGTAATCTTGTATGAAATTAGGGTTTGTTTCAGATTTTTTAAGGGATATATTTCCGATTTTTTCTTGATTTTTCATTTATTTTCGAAATAATCTATGTATAAGATTTTCGAAATAATCTTGCATGAAATTTTTTCGAAATAATTTTTTTATTATTATTATTTATAAATAATCTTGCATGAAATTATTATTTCTGATTTTTTGTATATATTTGTTTCGAAATTATTTATAATTTTTGATTTTCAAAATTATTTATACTTTCTGATTTTCGAAATTATTTATAATTTCTGATATTCGAAATTATTTATAATTTCTGATTTTCGAAATTATTTATAATTTCTGATTTTCGAAATTATTTATTATTTCTGATTTTCGAAAGTATTAGCTGTTTTATAATATTTTAGTGTTTTTGGTTTTTTATTATTTTCTATGAAATTTTTTGTGAAATTTAGATTCCTAGAATGAGAAACAACCATACGACGCTGAATCGCGTCCGGTACCACACCATACGCGATCTGACCCTGAGCCTCGTCATACACCGCTCTCTCACCCTTCTCAGGGTTTAGAAGAGCATTTTTTGCTGTCTGATTTTAGGAGGACAGAGGGGCCTGTCACTCCCTCTCCGGTGTCGTCACATGCTTCGCAACGTGACGCTAGGACACCGGAAGTTGACACTGCGCAGGGGCCGCCGCAGCATACTCTTCAACCCCTACCATGGTTGCCTGCCGAGGGCACGTTTGCCACAGACGGTGGCAACCAATTATCCACGTCCATCCGTAGGACATTTGAGGCCTACCAAGATCCTAATGGATGGGCTTGGAAGCACCTATCTAGGCAAACGATCGAGTTTTATTGGAACCAGTTTCAAGTAAGGCTATGTACTTAATTTCTTCATTATTTGATTAACTTTTTATTGACTTGCTTTGTTATACTAATACTGATTGTTTTAATCGTTTCAGAAACACTGGTCTTGGGATCCATCTATCACTTCTCGGGTGCTGAGGAGTGGGAGAAGAGGCCAAGCTTCGATACAAGGACATTATGCATCATCAAAGAAAGTTATATGAAGAAAATACGAGTACAAGCCCGTGGTCGTGAGGCTTGGGAGCGTTGGATACTAGCCTGGAAAAGTAAAGAGTACGAGGCTAGTCGTTCCAGAGGGAGGAGGAACCGTCGCCGGGGCAATGAAGACGGTGTCGCTGAAGTCACCCACACCGGCGGATCGGTGTCTGCGCGCAGGACATTGCGCATCTTGGTATAACCTTAATCTTTTAGTAATTTGGTTTATTATTTTTATACGCATTAATATTTAAACTTAATTTCAGTATAACCTTTAACTTTGTTATTGTAGGAACAAGAGCGACCAGTATGCGCTCTCTTATGAGTTGTTTCTACGCACTCATAAAAGGTCGCATACAAGGGCAGTTGCAATGGGTCAACGAGAAGTCCAGGGCCATAAACGTAAGTGCATTTTCTGATCTATTTTACTTATTTTTAGATTAGCCTTTTTTGGTAATTATCGAAATTATTGCGTAGTTAGTTTTTTGGTAGGTTAGCTTGTGATATAAATTAAATGTTTTAGAATATTTCTTAGGTTAATTTGATATTGGATTTTGAGGAAATGCTGGTTTGATATGTTTTCGTTAGTTCTTTGGTAGATTATCTTTTGGTAAATTAAATGTTTGGTAAAATAAATGTCTTAGAACATTGGATTTTAGAATGTTTTACAATATTTCAGGATTTTTTTAAAGTTTTGGTTTAGTTAATTTATAGTCGTTACTCGTAAATTTTTACAAATTATATTGTTTTGTTGTTTAGGAGGAATACCTTCGCTCTCTCGCAATCTTCCGTCGGTGCATGAAAAGGATGTTACGAGCGCTATTTTAGGCCGTCCATAACATCGAATCTCGAGTCGACGAAGAAGAACTCAAGAGTGTCTTTGGTGTTGGTGATGCGCACGGTTTATTACGCCGATGTTGTGGCCCGTCCTCAACACGGCCGCCCTTCCCCAACCAAGTGATAACGAGAGGTTGGATAGTCTAAATCAGGCTATGGCCCGAGTTGAGGAACGCCTCAACTCGCACATTTCAAGGGAGGAGCATGAATCACTCATGGAAGAGCATCGACGGTTGAGAGAAGAGGTCAACAATATGTTCCACTTTATGCTACACGCCTTTATGGAAAGACATCCTCCTCCGCCTCCGCCAAATTAAGTCCTTGTATTTGTTGTTTTTTGTATGTGTATTTTAATGGTTTCAATCATTAACTACCGACTAAAATGTAGTAGGAGAATAGTCGGTACAATAGTAGGTTTTATTTTAATTTTATTTTATTCCGACTAACTACCGACTACATAGCTACTAGATGGTAGTCGGGATCCGAACCGCCATTTTTTGGTCAAGTTTTTGGTCAAACTAAGGTTTGACGTTTCACTCGATGTAGCCTGGAGGTAGTCGAATATGTAATTAAATTTTTTCTTTTTGGAAATGCGACTAATCTGCGACCAAAGACCAAATAGTCGGAATTCCGACTATATTTGCGACTATATTGTTTTACCGACTATTGTATAGCAACTATTTGTTTCTAGTCGGAGATTAGTCGGTATAGCTCTATACCGACCAATTACCGACTATTTATGGCAGTCGGTAACATGCGTTTTTTTTGTAGTGCCACTTTGAAGCTCTAACAACTAGGAAAAACTGACATGCAAGTGTTGAACTAGAAGTAAAAGCATGCAATGAGTTAATTTAACCAAGGATAAAGTAGAATCTAACAACTAGAAACAAGTATCAAGCAAGAAAAACCACATGCAAGGAGAAATGTAAAGATGGAAATAAAATCTGAAAGTTTCATTAACTAATAGAATATAGTTACAAGATCTTACTTCCTTGAAGTAGGAGAAAGATTGAGCACAAACTAAGAAAATGTTCTTCCTTGGATATTCCTCTTAAATTCAGCAAAAGGGAGCAAATCCCACCATAAATCAACCTTGGAAATTGAGGATAAGAGAAAATGAACTAAAAACTACTCTATTCTAATGTTTCTGCCCCCTTCTTCATTTCGTGGAGACTACATATATATACAAGAAAATCTAAGGGCAATAGAGTAAATACGCCAGAGAAACAAAAAAATGACCCGCTGCACAGGTGCTCGAACAAGCAACCTAGGTGCTCGAACGAGCACTAGCCTTCAGATGTTACTGACTTCCCAAATATCAACTGCTCGAACGAGCATAGCATGTGCTCGAACGAGCACCAGCTTCCAGGACCTTCTGTCTGCCAAACACCATCTGCTCGAACGAGCGTGCCAAGTGCTCGAACGAGCACCATAGCCCAGTGGCTTCTAATGGTTGGATTGTCTTTGCCTTGGACGAGCACCATAATGCCATGAACGAGCATTTGACTACAAGGTGCTGGAAAGCTCTTTGGATGCAAGGGATGGATTCCGCGCTTCGCCAAAAGATGAGATGAGTCGCTCATGCTATCGAATCACGTCCCGAAGGCGAGGAACCTACACAAATGAGCAAAGTAGGGGAGGGGGAAAAGAGGCAAACAAAGACAAAGGGGGAAAATGCAATAGAATGCACCTAAATGAACTAAAATGTACAAGAATGCGAATATCACTAACCAAGTCAAAATATGAGCAATTAACTAACATAACAAGGGTAGAAAGCAAGTAAATACGCGAGAAAGAGACTCAATGACTACCCGAAAAATGATGATTAGAATATCTTTGTAATTAGTTGAATATATTTAAATAGTTTATGCGAATGGAGAAAAATTATAAAAAATATTTTTAAAAAATTCTTAGAAAAAAAAATATTATTTTGGACCCAGATCCAGACCCTAAACTCGCCAGACCCTAAGGGTTCGGGTCCAAATCTGAAATTTTTAGACCCTATAAATCTGGGTATAGGTCTAGATTTGATAAAAACAAGGGTCTGAATCTGGGTATAGCTAGACCAACCCAGATCCGACGCATACCCACACTTACAGACGGTAGACATAGCGACGAAAGGGGTTAGTCACATATTTGAAGATGACTTGGCGATGGAAAAAATGTAGTCTCCAATTTTGGTGATGTCTTGACGATAAATTTTGTTTAGAAACAAAGCATATTGTGATAACTCCAAAATTCATCGTGAAGTCGTCATTAAGGACATTCAGTGACAATAGCGTTAAATGAGGAAGCTTACGACAATTAATATCCTGAAATACTCTATCATCAAAATCATCATAACAATTCTACTAAATTAGTAGAAGATTGGGACAAGTGTCACTACTTTAAGAATTATTTTTTCACCCAATTTTGCTTAGGTTACTTTAAGTACATTTTCTAAAAACTTCAATTTTTAATCAATTTATTTGCCTAATTTATGACAACCCAATTTTTACTCTTATTTTTCCTCATATTTTAGGTATTTTAAGTATGTATGATAATGTTATTTAGCAAGAGTAATTAACTTTTATTTTCTTCATTTGTGATATCACGTTAACTATTTATATAAATATACTACTCCATTTCACTCATTTTGTATCATTTAAGAGAAGAAAAGAATTGCGTGGATTAAATTAAAAGGGAAAAATTGTAAAGAATAATCTCATCTATTGACAAATCGTTGTGAATAATCCGTACTATCGATTATTTATGAATAATCTCACCTTTGCAAAACACAGGGAATAAAATGCTTTTTCTAAACTAAACATTCTGTGCGTAAATTTAACCAAATAGAACTCTCAACTCAACAGTATATGACCAAATAATGATTTTAAATGCTTTTTGTAAACAAATCATTTTTACAATACAATTGGATATTTAAGTCCAAAATTAACAATTGAAAAGTTATGCAACTTATAGGTATGTGAGAATTTTAAATATCAGCATGTTGAAAAGCCTAAATTTAGTTTTTTTTTATATTAATTTAGAAATTAGAAAATCGTGTATTTACATATTTGATTTCACCGATTCAGATCCAAAACCAATTTTAAAAGTGAATATTTGATTCGAATTACCCGGTTTTTAATGTCGAATAATTATTTGTGTTAAAACCAAATAAAGCAATCATAGACAAACATACTAATCACCACTCATACTTACTATTCATCGTCTATAGGTAGGCTGACAAAAGTTGACTTAACCTGCTAATCCATCTGAAATAAGTGGGTTTGGGTTGAAACTTTTAGCCCAATTAATTAAATGGGTCGACCTGACCTAATCTGTTTATTAAATATTTTCTTATATTTTCTTAGTTCATTTAATATTTTCTTATATTTCATAGTAAATACAAAATAAACAACAAAAAAAAAACATAAAGTTAAAATTAAAGCCTAAAAAATTAGCTTAAATCAAATTTAAAAACCTTGAAGACAAAACAATTATAAACGGGTTAAGTGGGTCGAAATCAGGTCAACCTAATCTGATGCAGGTCAGGTCAGGGTTGTAATTTTCTACCCAATTTACTAAATGAGTTGGATTTGGGTCAAAAATTTTCTGACCTTTTTATATATGACCCGAACCCAAACCTGACCCAACTTAATCTATTTGATTGGCCTATCCATAAGAGTTCTATCATTGGTGCAATTATCTCTAGACTCTAGTCTATTGCCACTTTCATTATAGGCAATAGGGATTTAATCTTGTAGTTGTACTTACTATACATTCATTATTGTGCACCAAGCCACCAAAATAACTATTTCCATGTTGTATACTTCTTTAGTTCCGAAATACTCATTACATTTGATTCATGAGTATTATTTATCGTTCGAGTTTATTTTATATATAATGACTAATATGTAAGAAAAAATATAGTCAAGTGGAATTTTATTTGAATCGTCTTATTACATACTTTCATAATATTAAATTTTTATAATTTTTAATTAAGTGTTGTTTAAGATATTAATGATGAAAATTGTGCATTGGATTGCGTAAAAAGTAAAATGTAGCAAGTATAATGAAGCGGAAAAAATATAAGTTCTTTAATTTAATTAATAATTAATTATCAATAATCATGATTTGTAATTTGTAAATCACCAAAACCAAAAACAAAAAAATAATAATAAAATGAATTTAAAAAAATAAATTTAAATAAAAAAACTAACACCCTATCATATCCTACCATATAAAAGTAATTAGCTAGTCTCCTGAGAGACCGTCTCTCTGAAAGACCGTCTCTCTCAGAGACGTCTCTCAGGCCTAGTCCATCTAAGATTATTTTCTACACTTACTTCAGTTCTTATGGCCAACCCAATAAAAAATGGTTTCTCAAGGAGACCGTCTCTCACAAGAATTTGTAAAAAGTATTTTTATGCTATGTTTGGGAATGAGGATTTCATTTGAAAATATAGATTTGACTCAAAATTAGTGTTTGGCAAATAATAGAATTTCAGATTTGGATTTGAGTCAAATCCACAATTGTTATCAAAATGGTTTAAAGATGAAGATTTGAGAATGGCATCTCAAACCTTGTCATTCTCAAATTCTACATTCATGATTTCGTAATTGAAATCATTAATTTGAAATGAAATGCTAATTCCCAAACACAAACTTATTAAATTTACAAATCACCCTTATTTACTACCAGCCAGTCTCCTGAGAAACTGTCTTTTTGATAGATGTCTCTCAGACCCATTCCATTAAAGCTTATTGTCTATACTTACTCTACATTTTCCCTAATAGGCCTACCCAATTAGAGATTGTCTATCACAAAAATTTATGATTTATTAAAAACTTTCTCAATTTTTTCATTCTTGTGTAGCCCACTCCATGACTCCACCCTCTTTGGCCAACACTCTAATACTCTGAATGAGCAAGTATCTTTGTTGTGTTGACTTTTCCAAAGTTTTACTTCTTCTCTGTCTTTGGTCTTTCTTATAAAACCAAGTTGCATTACTAAACAACAAATAAAGGATAGAGAGGCTTAGATCGAGAAAGAATTGAAAGAGAAAAATACACAACTTTCAACTCATACTAAGCTCAATAACAATGGCCATCTATAACTCCATAGCTTAACTTTTTCCTCAAACAAAACCTTAATTTCCCCCTTTTTCTTCAATACTACCCATTTGGCCATTTCTAGATTCACTAACAAATTTCAACTCATTACCTCAAAAACAATGACAATCCAAAAACCCACAAATTAAACCTTATTCTCACTTGAAATCTCATATATTTCACCTCATATTCTCCAAAAATATCAATTTTTTGATTAAAATTCCCTGTTTTTGATTACTACCCATTTCTAGATTCACTTACAAATTTCAACCTATTAGCTCAAAAACAATGATAATTCAAAAACCCACAAATTAAACCTCATATTTTCCAAAAAGAATCAATTTTTTGATTAAAATTCCCTATTTTTGAATTCTACCCATTTCTAGATTCACTTACAAATTTCAACTCATTAGCTCAAATACAATGACAATCCAAGAACCCACAAATTAAATCCAAAAAAATCAAATCTTTTTGTATAAAATCCTTATTTTTTCCATTTTTTCCGGCAAAGATGGACCCACCACCGGGAAACCTACCGCCATTATCAAAAAAACCAAGGAGAGAAAATCAGATTCAAGGTCAAAGACCAAGCCCAATTAAAATAAACATAGATTCACACAAAACCAAAAAACCCCCAATTGCCCCCAAAAACCCTAATCAACCTCAATTTCAACCAACAATTAACCAACCCATCATAATCTACTCAGTTTCCCCCAAACCCATCATGGTAGATGCATCGAATTTCCGTTCAATTGTTCAACACCTCACTGGAAGAGATCCAACAGCGTCGGAATCAAGTTTTGCCGGCGAAGTTCCTGTATCTCCTGCCGCAAGATTTGCGTCAATTGAAAGAACAAGCCCAGGAGCTAGAGAAAGAAGAGAGAAAGGATTAAATCCTGATGATATTCTTGATATGATGAAGATCAAAGGAGAGGAAGCAGATAAGAAAATTGAAGAAAATGATGGGTTTTTGGATTTGGGTCAATTTCCAGGAATTTTGTCACCAGCACCAGCAAATTTGCCGATGAGTTTTTCAACAATGTTTTCACCAGCAAATGAAAATCAATTAGGGTTTGGATTTGGGGGAGGAATGAATGATTTGAATCCATTTTTGAGTAATACAAGTTTTTTGCCAAGTCCTTCGGCTTTGTTTTTTAATGCTCCTCTTGTTTCTCCTTCACCTTCTTCTCCATTTAGTGATCTTTTCAACATATTTGACTTTTGATTTTTCTTTTTTTTTTGGTGGGGTTGTAATTTTGGTTTTTTGGGGGGTAATTTTGGCTTTTTTGGGTAATTTTGGTTATTGATTTTTTGGTGAGAAGTAGAAATTTGTATGTGGGTGGATTGGGTGGTAGTGTAAATTAGTGGTATATGAGAATTTGAGTTGGGTAAAACAATGGCCCACAAATTCATTTGTGAAATTTTGTTTAACTTTTTGGGTTAGATTAGTATTACCATCACTTTTCAAAATTGCTGTTAATAGTAATATTTTAATATATAGGCTGTTCAATGCGATAAAAATATAATATTAATGTGTAATTTGTACTCTTAATATATGGAAAGATCATTCAAAATTTTTATAATGCAAGATTTGTTGTATTAAGAGTGATTGATTTGATGAGTCATTTAGTAGAGTAATAGTGTAATACTAGTACTATAAACTAAAGCTATCATCAAATCTAAGTATGTGTATTGAAATACATGAACAAGTTTATTGATTGTATAATGCTTGAATTATTGACGTAAACATCAAAGTTCCTTTGTTGATTATTCTCATTTATACCGGTACGGTAACATTTAGATATGTATTTTGTTATGGTGTCAATAATAAATCCGTAATTTATTTAGTGAAGTGTTAAATCACCTACCTCGGTCCAATAACTTCCTAAAATAACTACCCACTACGTACTATAACTAAGGATGTAAATTCGGTTACTCGGTCGAGTTTTATCGGGTTCGGGTAATCTCGGGTTCGAGTTTTTCCAGGTAATTTGATACTTTGACTCGGGTCGACTCGGTTAATAGGTCTAATCGGATACGGGTCAATATCGGGTTAATACCACACTGGGTCGGTTTCGATTTCGGATCAGGTCAATTTCGGTTTGGGTTTGTTTCGGGGTCGGTTAATACAGTTCAGATCTAGATCGGTTATACTACAGGTCAAATTGAGTTCGGTTAGACTATGGTTCGGGTCATTTTTTAGGTTAAATTCAAGTCGGGTTATTTTGGGTTCGGGTCGATTATATCGTTTTTGAGTTGGGCTATTGGTTATTCTTCAGATTCAGGTCGGTTAAAATCTAATTGAGTTTTATGTTGATTGAACTTTATTTTTATTATACAATTTATTCAAGTTGAAATTGTTTGTGATTGGAGCATGACGAGTTGTAATTGGTTAATTTGGTTGACGGGTGCCAGACAAATTTGGTTCAAACTAAGATAAGATTTGATCACAGGCCTACATTTATTGTTTAATTCTAGCTAAACTAAATTTGATTCAATATTAAGCTTCTTATTATTAGTTGAATTAAACATAATACAACTGAATAAAACTATATTTTAGATGAACAAAACTAGATATAGTTATTTTTAACTAACTAATTTGATTTAGTTGAATCAAACAATTTTTTTGCTACACTAAACTTGATTTAGCTAAATCAAATTTTTTTATTTAAATCAAACTCGGTTATACTTGATGTAGTTGGATCAAACTATTTTAGATTATCAAAACTCAAAAGTTGGTTCAACTGAATCAAAGTTGATTTTAGCTGGACAAATTTAATTTAGGTGAATCAAATATTTATTTTTCCAAAATAAACTTAATTCATCTAAATAAATTTTTTACCTAAACAAAATTTAATTCAGCTAAAACAAAGTTATGTAGTTAACTATTATATGTAAAAATGGTTGTTCACATCACAACTTACAGTTACATGATTCATGAAACTGTATAATTGCTCTTCATCTTCAACATTAAAGTTACTAATTGCTATTTCTCTTCAACCGTTACCGTTCCCATTTTCATTCCCATTTCTTAGTAAAAATTCTCATCCTCAGATACATGAAGTTGTTCCCACTTTCATTCCCACTATTCCACTCTCTAAAAACTCACCTCCCTAAAAACATTACGGTTAGTCGGTTACTAATTGCTCTCGATCTGATAATTTTTATCAAGTTTCTACAAAAAATTCTTACAAGTTCAGGGTAATTCGCGTTTGGTTATTCACAATGTCGGGTTTATCTCGAGTGTTGATTATGGGTCCTTTTGGGTGGGATTATGTCGAGTACCTATCGGGTTAAAAATGGGTTCGGGTTTTAACAGGTCGGGCACAAATCGAGTTCGGTTAACCATATTGTCAGGTTAATCTCGGGTATGGGTTGTTTTCGAGTCGGGTGTCGGTCGATTATGGGTCTCAAAAAATCGGGTACATGTCGGGTTACGGGTCAACATCAGGTCGAGTTTCGGTTGATTACAGGTCACTGTACCTCGGGTCAACCAACGGGTCGGATACAGGTCGATTTCGGACGGTATTACAGGTCGGGTCTATTTTTTATAGCCCTAACCATAACCTAGCATTCACCCATCATACCCATGATTCCCACATTAATTCACCATTCAACCTCTATTTAGGGGCTTTCTGGGGTTGTGCGAGGTGCCCAACCGCACAGGGCCCCTGAACTTAAAGGGCCTCATATGAAAAACTTATTGTAAAATAGCATACTATTGGGGTAGAGTAGTTAGTAAGAGTTTTACTTATTGTATTAATGGTCATATGTTCAAAACCTATTAATTTCATTTTTCTCTCCTTTTTATCTCTTTCCAAAACAACTCTTAACCTTCCAAATATTTTTTCTTACCTTATTTAAAGTTTACACATTCATCAAATATTAATTATCACTAACTTAATTTATAAAAATAATCAACAATTTATTTTTAATTTTTCAACCTTTTAAACTTTTGCTCTTTTTATTATTTTTTTTGGCAAAATAAATATTATAAAATGCCAGAGAAAATAGCCGAAACTTACATCAGGTTCAAGAGACTGAGAAGCCCACCCATACAAAGCTCCTAAGGGACATGGCCCTCGTCATTCGCTCGGCATGGATCAACAACTCCAAAAAGAGAAGATAAACTCCTAGATTACAGTGATGCTATTACATATGAGCATTTACAACTGGCATTGGGCTAGACTAATTTCAAAACAGACTATGACATATAGGACCAGAATACTCAGCAGCTTGGAGCTTGAGACTTCTACAACAGCATCATGGATCATCTTGAGACCGATACTCCCCAGCTCTAACAACCAGCAAGGGGATAGGATCAATTCAGCACAACAGCATCATGGATCATCTTTTTATTATTGGTCATCAATTTATTACTATTTTTGTCTCTTTCATTTTAACAATAGAAAAGAATATTTAATTTTTAACAACTTAATTTAATTTTAAGAAATATAAATTATATTGAATTTTTATTTTGTTAATTTTTTTAATTATAAAGGGACCTAATTTTAGAAATTTATAAATAATAACCAAGGCCTCAGAATTGTTTGCTCCGCCCCTGCCTCCATTCTACCATTATAAATATATATTGCATACATCATTTGCACGAAACTAAGTTTTTATCTTTCTATCATTACTCCATAAAAATTGTAACAGAAGCGGCAATCGCTATTCGTAATTAACATTAATAAAAAAAATTTATTTTTTTTTACAAAATAATGCGGAATTCTGAAAATGCCGATCTGCTAAAAACCTTTAAAAATACAATAAATGTTTATTCGAAATAATAAAAAGTAGGAAAATAAAAATATACATCGTTTGTTCCAAAAATACACAATAATTAAATACGTCAAAATCATCAAACATGAAGTATAAAAAAAATCTTGCAGCTAAGTCCTCGATAGCATAAATAAATTGTGGCTAATCTTGTATTTATAATTAAATACACCGTCCTTCTACTTACAATTTATAATTTAATCAAATATCGTTCAAATGATCTGAACTCATTCTACAATCCGTTAATCTTGTATTCATTAATTATCATATATTCATTACTTTTGGTTTCCCGATCTGACTTGAGCGTCGGAGGGGTTTTCCGGGAAACCACCCCAGGCAAGGCTAACGTTGTATTGTAGGATTTGAGGTCTCATCATCGGAATGATCATTAGCACATTCAGCATATTAACAATCGTCCCCGATTACACCTATCTTCAGGTATTTTAAGTGTCTTTTGCACTTCCTTATTTTATAACTGAAACACATTCTATTTATTTATTTATTTATTGTTCTCATAAAATTAATTAACCACTAACCAACTGTTGACCTTGACTCGTGGTATCATATTTTGTTCCTAAGTAGATAACCTCCGTAAACCCTAAAGTAACTACAAAATAACTGCCCACTTATCATAGTAACCAACTACAACCTCCCACTACCTTCCATCTTCTCTATAATGACCCATTCCCATCATAAGTAACCTCTCCAAAATCATTATAAATACAGGAAGCCACTCTTATTTACGCACCTAAGCTACAAATATCAAAATTCTTGCATACCATCTGATATTATTAATTAGTCGATTTCCTATTCTCCGATCTGACTTGAGGCATTGTGTTGCAGGACTTCAGGTGGTTTCCAAAGAAGGATCCCATCTCACTTCCACTTTATCGACTGTTGACTTTGATAACACCTCCGCTTCAGGTATTTCGATCACGTGCCTCTTACACTTCTTCGTTTCACTACCGAAACAATACTCTTAACAGTTTGTTTGGTTCGTAGTACTAAATGGTGGTATTGAGAATGATTTATAGTGTGAAATTTTATGTAAAGTTCCATATTATTTCCATGGTAATGAAACTTTGATCACAAAAAGTTTTTTTTTACAATATTTCATTACCATCTAATACCACACCTCCCAATGGAAATACATTGAAATGAATTTTATGAAGAAAATGAGATAATTGAAATTGGACAAGTATGGCCATAAAGGTAGTCAAGAGATTTTTCAACAAAAATAACACTAATTTTCATTCTCATTATCAACATTTTTTATTATCTATCAAACGGGCCGTGAAAGTAGTTAGGAAGTTCAAATCGGAAGAAACAAATAAAGTATGTACTTTCTTTTTTTAATTGCACCCGTATGATTTTAACAGACTTTATATTGAGGTTTTGTGCTTGATTGAAGATGGTGATGGTGGTAATGAACTTGAACATGACAATGGTGGTCTTAAGCGGTGGTGGGTTAGTCACAGCGGGGTCCACATAGGGGAAGGGGTGGAGAAGGGAGTTGCTGGCAGTGACGGTGACAGTAGGGGTGGAGTGAGGGTTTAATTTTTTTCTTATTTTTTCTTGATTTTTTTCTATTATACATATATATTTAAATTTTTCTTTATTTTACAATATTAAAATGTTAATTTTTAGCAGGCAAGGAGACTCCGTTTTAAAGTTATTGGTTACTAGATAGATTTTCGTGGCATGCACGGAAATTTAAAAAAAAAAAATTTGAGTTAATTTTATACTTTTATACTATTTAATTTGTTTTAAAGATTATTTAATATTTAAAGAATATAAAGAAAGTAATTTGTTAGTATTTTAAATATTATTATACATACATATTCCAGTTTTCAAACTATTTGGATTCTTCCTTCAACGGCCAAGATGTTACTTTTTAACGGCTTTTAGGTAAAATATAATCAAGTGAAATCTTATATTTATATTTTTATAACTACATTTTTATAAAAAAATTTATATTAAAGTTTTAATAATTCAGTATATATTTATTTTTTTTATAATGAAGCTTATTTTTTTAATAATAAAATCATTTTTAATTTTTTTTAAAAAGGGTAAAAAATATTTCAAATTTGGTCTCATTTTAAAGATCTTGAAAAAATATTAACGTTCGTACAATTTTTTTGTAAGTAAACGTATTTATAGATGAAATTACACATTTATTACATAAAACTATATTTTTTTTAAGCAATTAGGAATAGAAAATAAGGAGGTAGTAATGACATGATCACATGAATTTAGGAAAATACAGCAGTAGGTCACTCATTTATTTAGCTAAAATATAGTCAACTAAAATCTTATATTAACTTTTTTTAATAATTTTCATGATCACATGAATGTATGTATATTATATATATATATATATAATATATATATATATATAATATATATATATATATATATATATATATATATATATATATATATATATATATATATATATATATATATATATATATATATAATATATATATATATATATATATATATATATATATATATATATATATATATATATATATAATCATACATCATACATACAACACACACACACACACACACACACACACACACACACACACACACACACACACACACACACACACACACACACACACACACACACACACACACACACACACACACACACACACACACACACACACACACACACATACACACACACACACACACAATATATATATATATATATATATATACATACATATATATAGATATACATATATATATACATACATATATACATACATATATATATATATTATATACTATATATATATATATATATATATATATATATAATATATATATATACATAAATATATATATATACATATATATATATATACATATATATATACATATATATATATATATATATATATATATATATATATATATATATATATAATATATATATATATATATATAATATATATAATATATATACATATATATATATATATTTTATATATATATATATATATATATATATATATATATATATATTATTAATTTTTCATGAAATTAGGAATATATATAGGACCAAAGGAACGCGAAACACTGAAACTTGGAAAATCAAAACTCCGCTAGCATAAAAAACCCCGCAAGGGGAAAAAGCCATTGGAGAGACGAGCCCAAGAGACAGGCCACCCGAGACAGCATAGGGATGGACTATGCCAAACAGGAAAAACACCAAACAAAAACCATACATCTATACACCTTACACACCATAGAATATCCTATCTGTAGAAACGATTAGAGAATATGAATGCAACAAGAGGGGGGGTTGAATTGTTGTATAGCTTTAATGAGTATTTATGTCCTGTTTTTGCGGAAGTTGAATCTAACAAAATACTAAAGCAAATGCAAGAATATAAAAAGAAGATAAGATTTTTACGTGGAAACTTTCTAGGCCTAATAGAAAGAAAACCACGACCACTCCGGATTTTAACTTCTCTTCTTATGTTTTAGGTAATTACAACTCAATTACATAAAAGAAGTTTTTCTCTTTCTCTTCTAGGCCACTTCTCTTCTTCTCTTTCTCGTTCTCTTCTCTCTTACAAAATCTTGCACAAGATTCCCCTTAGACTTCCCCAAGTCTAATTTACACACTCAAAAACCCTTTACAAAAATAATTCTCTAAATTGGATTAAACCAAAGAAAGCACAAGGAAAATAATTTAGAATTAATTGGCGAATGAAAACTAAAAATATATTTTCCTCTTCTTGAATTGATCTCTCTTGTTTTCTTTATTTGGGCACACCGCACCTATGGCCGGTTATAGTAATTCTTTTATAGGAAATAGAACCGTGTAACACAGCCATGATCCCATTATCTAATGATGTGGGAAGGTGGGTAGGAAGCTTGGAGGTTACTCTAAGTCCCACGGTTAATTTAGGCACAAATAGCAAATTCCTATTTTTGTGGAGATAAAATAGGAGGTCTTATTTTAGCTCTCAAGGTAGTTAATTATTTTTCGTCAATTAAAAATCCTTGTGCAAACTCTAATTTTATCCGTACAAACCAACTAAATAAAAGAAAACTTATTTTCCTATTTTTAGTTGACTCTATTCTCTGACTTGCTGCGTTAGGAACACTACGCTGTCTCCATCTGATCTTACTTCAATTTCATCAATCTTGAACTGGAATAGTTAGCTTGATCGTTTGACATTCAAGATTGACTCTTGAAATTGACTTTGACTTTGACATGCAACGTTCTTTCAACAAGTCTTCTTAGGTACCATCTACGATCTTGACAATCAGATATACGACCTACAATACAATCTCTAAAGTTTTGTTTGTTTATAAATGTTACGTCATCATCAAAACTCAAATGGGCCAACAAATTCACCCTTTTTGATGATGGCAAACTTTATAAATAAACTTAATTAAAAATATAGAGTAAAATAAATAAGCTAAAACATGCTAGAGATTAAAGCAAGTCTAAGCACATTTAGCAAATTAAATCATTACAAAATAATTTACCAACCATCTATCAGAACAATTTACTCTAATATGGTACTTTTAAAACATATCAAAGACCATGTGATTAAACATGACTTAAGTTTTCAAAAGTAATAGTAAATCAAAAATAATAATAATAAACACAATAAACACAACTCAAGTATCGAATTTCTACTAATGTGAGGTTGTAAGAATTTTCTAAACGAAACATAAGTGATTAGCCTTGAGCAAAGTGAGTATTAAAACTAATAATACTAAACAGGAACCCATAACACTTAGAAACATATGAAACGTATAGTGTTAAATAGTTTAGCAGATCAATTTAGCATGTTGTGTTAAATAGTTTAGCAGATAAATTTAGCATGTTATCATTTAGCATGAACAAACATGAACTACTTTAGCATTAACAAAGACTAAGTTAGGAGTATAGCATTCACAAGATCATTAGGTTTGTTGCCTTTCTTCCCCCTTTTGACATCAATCAAATAGTAGGGGATTGATCATGCCACAGCACTAAGGCAAGCATTAGTAAAATTGAGAAAGTAAGCAGCAAACCAAATTAGCAAGTACCAAAACATAGTCAAGAAATGCAAAGCGAAAACATCATAGACCATAATAAGATAGTGCATATAAAGGAAATAGTAGCATAATTGTTAAAAATACATCTTGGCGTACCCCAGCATGGTACTCAAAATAGAAATTGTTTGATTGTTTAAAAGAAACAGTCGATGAGGCCAACAAACCAAAATAAAATTAATACATAATCAGAGTAGACAAGCAGAAGGAGGGATCACAGGGCAGTCTTTTCATCAATGAATTTGGTCTGCACTTCCACTGTATCCTGCTTTGCGCCTAGACGGGTCTCCATCTGGGTGATCTGGTCAGTGATTGAGGCAAGTGTGACGCGAATTTCATCTTGGAAAGCATGTAGTTGAGACTGAAAATCAATGAACTTAGAGAGTATGAGATCAAGGGTAGCAGGAGGAACAGCTGATGGGATATTATCAAAACCAGGTGAAGTGTGTGTTGGTGAAGTGAGTATAGGTGATGGTGGTGGCGATGGTTCATAAGGTGGTGGTGGTAGAACTGGCTTTGGTGAAGGAGGAGTTTGGGTAGGTCGAAAGGTGACTTCATCATCCAGACCAGAGGGACGTTTTGAGGCCAACCTACTGCTCTTTCTTGGAGTGAGCGTAGGTTCCTCCTTGACTGGCACAGGAATATCCTCGTCCTCTGAACTATCACTGGATTGAACCTCCTCTAGTTCAGCATTCTCCCCCTCTTCAGAAACTTCCCTCTTACTCACTGCTTCCCCCTGTTCCTTATCAGCTTCTGCCTTTTCAGCGAAGGCAGTAGGAACAGCTCCTTGACTCACTTCTTCTCCCTCCTCCCTTTCTGCTTCTTTTTCTTCTTCTTCCTTCTCTTCATCAGAACTAACATTCTCAACATTCTCCAAAACATCCTCTAAAATTCCCTTCTCATTTAATGTAAGGCGCAAATTATTCAAACATTTTGCACCAATCTTATTGTTAGCACTCATGGGAAATTCCAATCCTTCAAGAGGAACACCAAATTTCTTGAAAACGTGGGTTAACAAGCCCCCATATCCCACCATACTCTTCTTCTCAATGCAATCCGACAAGTGAGAAATCATTAATGAAGGGAAATTTATTTTTATATGGTTAGCCAAACAATAAATTAGGGTAGCATCGCGAAGGTTTACCTCACTACGCTTGGAGTTGCGCGGCAAGATAAATCTTCTAGCAACATTGTATAACAGTTTGTGGAGTGGAGACAGGGAATTGTAGCTAAAGCGTTTTTTATCATGAATCCCTAAAAATTTTAACACAGTCTTCTCATTTATACCCGAAAAAACGATTTTTGACCCAACATAATAAGTATCAAAATCAATAGCAGGAACTTCGAACCATTCTCCCAACATGAGACTATTAAACTCTATTTTAATTTCCTTAACTGAGTTAGAACAAACACCGTTTTCAATAGAAAAATTTTGTATGAACTCACGCATGAGATTTGGGTAAATCAGGTTGCATGAATAATCATACATTAAAACCTCCCATCCTTGATTACTTAAAATAGCATGCAATTGAGGAAAGGAGTTTGATTCATACTAGTACTTGTCCAGCCCAAATCCGACAGACATCTCTTTACCAATTTCTTCAGCGCTATTACGGTCCAGTTGTTTGGTTCTCTTTGATGGCCTGGATGAGGAAATCCCTTTGAGATGAGGTCTTTTTGTTCCGGCTTGCATGGTTTTAGGTGTGATTGATCTTTGACATTTTTTAGACGATGAAGGATGTGCTTCAGATGATGATGGGTGTATCACTTGAAGAGGTTCTGGTTGGATAGATTTTGGAGCTTTACCTTTTGTGTTCTTGTTGGACGAAGATGATTTGGGAGATTTCATGGTTTGAGGAAGATGAAGATGGAGGTTTGAGAAAGAGAAAGGTGAGAGGATTGACGGTTTTAGAGGGTTTAAGCAAGAAGTAGTACTTTGGGGTAATGATGGGTGAAAGGTGTGAGTGATGGACGGTACGTGAGAGAGTGGGTTTTAATGGGGTGAAGGGACGGTTACACGAAAAGTTTGTACTACTTCTGGGCTTCATTTTTGCGTCTGAACAGGGAGTGTAACGAAGAGTTCGCGGGTAAATTCGAAACACCCCGATGATCCATCTTCTACTTTAATTTAAGTTGACTCACCGAAAAATAAATAAAATAAAATGCTGGAATTTTGTGAAAAAGAAAAATAAAAATTAGAGAAAAACATATGTCCTGGTTATTTTATTTTATTTTTTTTTTAATATGAGGACATAATTACGTAAAGTAAACTTATGCTACTTGGTCTAATCAGTTAAGCAAGCAATCAAGAAAATATTCATGGCATATACTTGAGATAGTTGCATACCTAAATCTCGCAATAATTGATTTCTCAATCATGGTCGTTGTGGTTGATCTAACCCTTCCAATTTTCACGATGCTTTGAGGAGGTTTGCTAGCATTAAACTTTAGTGAAGCTTGATCATACCTAGCTCCAACCTCATCTTTTCAAATTGTTCCCTAGGAAGTGGTTTAGTCATTATGTCTGCAACTTGCTCATTAGTACTGACATGTTTAACAATAATATTCTTATGTTCCACATTATCCTTAAGAAAATGGTGTCTTATATGTATATGCTTAACTCTAGAATGATGCACGGGATCTTTTGATATGCATATGGCACTAGTATTATCACAATAAATAGGAACGCATTCAAATTTAATACCAAAATCTCTTAGCTGTTGTTTTATCCAAAGCATTTGGGAACAATAGGCTGCTGCTGCCACATATTCAGCTTCAGCGGTGGATAAGGCAACTGTGTTTTGTTTCTTGGAACACCAAGATACTAAACATGAGCCAAGAAATTGTACCATTCCTGAAGTACTCTTTCTATTCACAAGATCTCATGCATAATCTGCATCACTAAAACCTTTCAAGTCATAGACATCACTTTTTGGATAAAATAGGGACAAGTCATCTGTTCCCTTTAAATATCTTAGCATTCTCTTTACTGCCGTATGATGTGATTGAAATCTAGCACACAAACCAACACTGAACGAAATATCGTGTCTACTAGCAGTTAGATATAGTAAAGATCCTATCATGCCTCTATACATGGTTTGATCGACACTTGTACCATTCGCATCTTCATCTAATCTAATGTTAGTGCCCATAGGTGTATGGTTTGTTTTAGCGTTGTCTAGACCATATTTCTTTAGAAGTTCTTTTATATATTTTTGTTGATGGATGAAGACACCGTTAGCCGTTTGTTTAATTTGCAAACCAAGAAAGAAGTTTAATTCTCCCATCATGCTCATTTCAAATTCATCACTCATTAGGTTAGCAAATTCTTTACACAATAGTTCATTGGTGGCTCCAAAGATAATGTCATCAACATATATATGAACAACTAAAATATTCGAACCTCTATTCTTAAAGAATAAGGTCTTGTCAATTTTACCTCTTATAAATTTGTTTTCAATCAAAAATTTAGATAATCTCTCATACCATTGTCTAGGAGCTTGTTTAAGCCCATAAAGAGCTTTATCAAGCTTATAAACATGATCTAGAGAGGATGGATTTTCGAAGCCTGGTGGTTGTTCCACAAAGACTTCTTCTTCTAGAAAGCCATTTAAGAAAGCACATTTTACATCCATTTGATATAATTTAAAATTCATAAAGGCAGCAAAAGAAATTAAAATTCTAATAGCTTCTAACCTTGCTACGGGAGCAAATGTTTCTATATAGTCAATACCTTCCTATTGATTGTACCCTTTGACTACCAGTCTTGCCTTGTTCCTTACTATTGTTCCATGCTCATCCAGCTTGTTTCTAAAGACCCATTTTAATCCAATTATCTTTTTATTCTTGGGTTTTGGTTCCAAGTGCCACACTTTATTTCTTTCAAATTCGTTTAGTTCATCTTGCATTGCCACAACCCAATCTGAATCTTTTAATGCTTCTTCGTGATTCTTGGGTTCCAATGTTGAGAGAAATGCAAAGTGTGCACAGAAGTTTCTCATCTGGGATCTTGTATTCTTGTTTGTGCTCCCTTACTTAAGTCACTTAAGATCAAGTCAAGTGGATGAGACTTTTGATGTTTCCACGGTTTAGGCACGAAGTCTCTTGTGGAGACTGATGTGGAAGCAGGTTCATTGACTTGATTTTCATTGTGCTCAGCTTCATTTCTTTCATTTTGTACTGCTTTGGGAACATCTAGATCAGGAACCTCTGGCTGCTCCTGATTTTCCTGCTGTTCCTGTTCTTGATTAGGTTCACCATTTTGAACCTGTTGCTCTTCATTTACTTCTTGTTCTTGCTCTTTATGTATGTTCTCATCATCTTCCAGGTTAGCAAGACCTATCTTAAAATCACCTGTTTCTTGTTCACTTGTCATAAAATTTGTTTCATAAAAAATAATGTGAACAGATTCTTCAACACACATAGTTCTCTTATTATAGACTCTATAAGCTTTACTATGGGATGAGTAGCCAAGAAATACTGCCTCATCACTTATTTCATCAAATTTACCTATATTTCTTTTTCCATTTACATGCACAAAGCATCGACATCCAAATACGCGAAAATATGAAATATTAGGTTTAATGCCTTTAAACAGTTCATAGGGTGTTTTAGAAGTGATTGGTCTTATTAACACACAATTTACAATATAGCATGCAGTATTAACGACTTCAGCCCAAAAGTTCCTAGAGAGACCACTAGCTATTAACATGGTTCTAGCCATTTCCTCTAAAGTTCTATTTTTACGCTCCACCACACCATTTTGTTGCGGTGTCCTTGGTGCGGAGAAATTATGACTTTAACATAAACCTTGCTTTTTTTATAAACCTTGAATTTTCAAATTCCTTACCATGATCCGATCTTATGTGGACAAGTTGATTGTTACTAGATTTTTGAATTTTATTGGCAAATGCAACAAATTCATCAAAGGCCTCATCTTTGCTAGATAGAAATAATGTCCATGTAAATCTACTATAATCATCAACTATAACAAATACATATCGCTTTCCACTGCGACTTTGGATTCTCATTGGTCCACAAAGATCCATATGAATTAATTCAAGTGGCTTTGAGGTTCACATACTTCATACTTTTGAAATTTAAGGGACGGTAGTCCTCTAACTAGGTCTTTAGTTCGTAAAGTATTAAGCAATGAGAAACTAGCATGACCTAGACGTTTATGCCAGAGGAGAGGGTCATCTTCTAAAACACTAAGACACGTTAGACTGGTTTTAGGAACAGTGTGAAGGTCCACAACATAGGTGTTCCCTTTTCTGATTCCTTCCAGAATGGTGTCCCCTGTGTCATTCCTAGAAATAATGCACTTTTCAGAAGTAAAGTTTACAGAGTTACCTTTGTCGCAAAATTGAGAGATACTTAACAAATTGTATTTTAAATTCTCGACTAAAAATACATTATCAATTGCATTGGAACTTGACCTTCCTACTTTTCCTTTGGCAATGATTTCGCCTTTCATGGTTTTGAACTATCATCTGTCATGTGCTTGGAACAGCCACTGTCGAGATACCATGTGCTGTTCCCCCTCACTAGAACCTGCAAAACGAACTAATTGTTAGAGGGTGGAACCTAGCCAACCTTGGGTTCCATGTCGATTATGCATGAGTCATATTTCTTAATCCAAATCCTATCGACATATATTTGGTTCGTTTTGTTATGATGTTCCCTTTTTAAACATTGATATTTCAGGTGCCCGGTTTTGCCACAAAAGGAACAGATCTTACTACTAGGGAGATCAACATAGACCTTTTTCTTTTTATTGTACTTATTGTATCCTAGACCTTCAGTTCCTTTAGTTTTGGCTTCTAGAATCCATTTGGGAACCTCTTTGATTTTCCCTTTTTCTCTTGAATTTAATTCAAGCTTTAGCTTTTCATTTTCATTTTTAGTGGATTCTAAGTCTGATTTCATCTTCTTAAAGTCGGCATTCATCTCTTGAATAGGTTTGGCCTTTATTTTTTCTTCAAGCCCTAACAATTTGTATTGACTTAATTCGATATTTAACATGATGTTTTCTTGTTTTACCTTTTTCATAATTTCCTTTAACACCACATTTTGATCAAGTAATTCAAAGAATCGAGTTTGCACATCAGACCTAAAAGAATTTAGGTAGGATACTAGGTCATTACTGGTTTTAAGGTCTTTTTCTCTTTGGAGACAGGTGGCCGTTTGTTTTTCTAGATTATTTTGTGTCTCCAAGATCATTTTAATTAATTCATGTTTACCCAATCTAAATAGGTAATTAGGAAATGAATTAGAAGACGATACCTCTTTTCCTTTAGACTTTTCATCATATGTTGCCATGAGACAAAGATTAGCGGTTTCTTCCTCAGTTGGAGCTTCAGTTTCAGCTTCACTTTCAGATTCTCCCCATGTCGCTATCATTGCTTTGCGAAAGTCAGTTTTGTTGAAGTTCTTTGTTCGGTTGTCTTCCTGTTTCCCTTGCCTTCCCTTTACCCTTCTCGTTCTTCCATTGAGGGCACTCTTTGATGAAGTGGTCAGTGCTTCCACACTTGTGACATTCGAAGTTGGTTTTGGAATTTGCCGTTCCTCTTTCTTTGTTGTTTCTTTGATTGTTATATTGGCTGTTCCTGAAAAACTTCTTGAACTTTCGAACCAACATGGCAGTCTCTTCCTCATCACATTCTGACTCTTCTTGTTCATTCGCTGCTAGAGCCAAGCCTTTGTTTCTGGAACTGTCAGCTGTTCCCAGATGTAATTCATGAGTCATCAGGGAACCAGCCAACTCTTCCAGATTGAATTTGGTGAAATCTTTAGATTCTTGTATGGCTGTGACCTTAGCTCTCCAGCGATCATCTTGAGGTAGGCTTCTGAGGATTTTCCTAACCTGTTCATCTGAGGGAATAAGCCTTCCAAGAGAGACAAGTTCGTTTGTAATGTTAGTGAACCTAGTGAACATTTCTTGAATACTTTCTCTAGGTTCCATAACAAATCTTTCATATTTTGACATGAGCAAGTCAATCTTGAAACGCTTCACTTCACTGGTTCCTTCATGGGTAACTTCCAGCAGATCTCAAATCTGCTTGGCTGTTTTGCACCCCATATTTCGATTGTGTACATTTGGTCCAAGCCCACAGTGAAGTAATTTGATGGCAAGAGCATTCATCTCCATTTTCTAAAAATCTTCTTTCTCATATTCAGTTATCGGTTTGGGAACAGTCTCGTTATTGGAGTTGGTAGTTGTTACCTCAAAATCTCCAACTTCGATGACTCTCCAAACTTGATAGTTTTCGGCCTTGATGAAGATTTCCATCCTATTCTTCTAATATGTGTAGAATTTTCCATCGAACATTGGCGGTCTCTGAGTAGAGTAACCTTCTTCCATACGTTCATTCATTTTCAACATCTCTAAGATACGGCTCTCAGGGTTTCCTGATCAAATGAGGAACAGGGCTCTGATACCAATTGTAGAAACGATTAGAGAATATGAATGCAACAAGAGGGGGGGTGAATTGTTGTACAGCTTTAATGAGTATTTATGCCCTGTTTTTGCGGAAGTTGAATCTAACAAAATACTAAAGCAAATGCAAGAATATAAAAAGAAGACAAGATTTTTACGTGGAAACTTTCTAGGCCTAATATAAAGAAAACCACGACCACTCCGGATTTTAACTTCTCTTCTTATGTTTTAGGTAATTACAACTCAATTACATAAAACAAGTTTTTCTCTTTCTCTTCTAGGCCACTTCTCTTCTTCTCTTTCTCGTTCTCTTCTCTCTTACAAAATCTTGCTCAAGATTCCCCTTAGACTTCCCCAAGTCTAATTTACACACTCAAAAACCCTTTACAAAAATAATTCTCTAAATTGGATTAAACCAAAGAAAGCACAAGGAAAATAATTTGGAATTAATTGGCGAATGAAAACTAAAAATATATTTTCCTCTTCTTGAATTGATCTCTCTTGTTTTCTTTATTTGGGCACACCGCACCTATGGCCGGTTATAGTAATTCTTTTATAGGAAATAGAACCGTGTAACACAGCCATGATCCCATTATCTAATGATGTGGGAAGGTGGGTAGGAAGCTTGGAGGTTACTCCAAGTCCCACGGTTAATTTAGGCACAAATAGCAAATTCCTATTTTTGTGGAGATAAAATAGGAGGTCTTATTTTAGCTCTCAAGGTAGTTAATTATTTTTCGCCAATTAAAAATCCTTGTGCAAACTCTAATTTTATCCGTACAAACCAACTAAATAAAAGAAAACTTATTTTCCTATTTTTAGTTGACTCTATTATCTGACTTGCTGCGTTAGGAACACTACGTTGTCTCCATCTGATCTTACTTCAATTTCATCAATCTTGGAACTGGAATAGTTAGCTTGATCGTATGACATTCAAAATTGACTCTTGAAATTGACTTTGACTTTGACATGCAACGTTCTTTCAACAAGTCTTCTTAGGTACCATCTACGATCTTGATAATCGGATATACGACCTACAATACAATCTCTAAAGTTTTGTTTGTTTATAAATGTTACGTCATCATCAAAACTCAAATGGGCCAACACTACCAGAAATCAACACCTTACACACCAAGACAGTTACATCCGAATCCCCACGACTAATACAAAGAACATACAACAAGCACCACTAACTAAAAACTATCACCAACCAAACAACAGAAACGCAAAAAGCAACCAAAGCCAATCCAAATCAAAGCTCAAGGGGGGGGAATCTGATCAATCCTACGAGATAAGAGCTCCAACATATATATATATATACACACACACACACACACACACACACATACATACATACATACATACATACATACATACATACATACATACATACATACATACATACATACATACATACATACATACATACATACATACATACATACATACATACATACATATATATATATATATATATATATATATATATATATATATATATATATATATATATATATATTACTGGTCTTCAAGGCTCCTTTCGTATGCGGGTAGAGTGCAGCTTGTGAGGAGTATCATAGGGGGTATGCAAAATTTTTGGGCTCAAATCTTCTGCCTCCCAAAGAAGCTTATCAAGATGGTTGAAAATATGTGTCGATCGTTCATTTGGACCGGTAATGAAGGGCTTTCCAAAAAGGCGACTGTAGCTTGGCATCAAATGGTTCTGCATTTCACAAAAGGAGGGATGAACATAAGAGACATGTACAAATGGAACAAAGCAGCTCTCTTAAAACACTTGTGGAATATAGCTTGCAAAAAAGATAACTTGTGGGTGAAATGGGTCCATAGTTACTATATGAAAAACCACGTGATACAGAATGTGCAGGTCTCAATTAATGCATCCTGGAGTTTCAAGAAGATCATTAAACAAAGAGATCTGGTGGAGAGCATAGGAGGATGGGACAACATCACTAAGGGCAGCAGGTTTGTCATTGGGGAGGTTTACAACCGGCTTATAGCAGATAATCCCAAGGTCCCATGGGGAAACATAATGATCAGAAACATTGCCAGCCCAAGCGCAAAGTTCATCACATGGCTAGCAATCCAAAACAGGCTAGCAACCAAAGATAGACTTGGTAAATGGATAGATATCACTGATGACAGATGTGTGTTATGCTCTGGTGCTAGCGAATCGCTTCAACACCTCCTGTTCGACTGTCCGAATGCCAGAGACGTAAAGGCCAGAGCCTTCAATTTCCTTACATACGAGCTAGATTCTGTAAATTTCCAAGAAGAAATTGCCAAGATAAGCCAGATCAGCAAGAAGAAAACTGACCGAGCCAAGCTCATTGTGGGGATATGGACCGAGATGATATACAGTATATGGATGCAACGCAACAAGAAAATTTTTGATAACCATACCTTTAATCTGAAGGAGGGTATAGACTGTATAGTCTTTAGAGTAGCAGGGAGAGTTAACAGTAGGATGAGAGACATGCTTATTGTCTAGTTAGTGTCTCTTTGTAGTTTTTGGTGTGTTTTTGGGCTGTTGCTCCTCTTTTTGTCGTGAGCAGTAGCGCTTTTGGTGGCTTAGTCCGGGGTTAATTTCTGGCCTAAGCATCTCCCTTGTTTCTATTCTTTTGGTATATAATACAAATCAATTGGCAAAAAAATATAAAAATATATATATATATATATATATATATATATAAAAATATATAATAATATATATATATAATAATATATAATAATATATATATAATAATATTATATATATACGAGTATAATAATCCAGACCCTTTATTGAGAAATCGTCTATACTATAAACGTCTCTCAGGAGCTATAAAAGTCTCTCAAGAGCCCAGCCTATATCTCCCTTTTAACTTACAAAATCATCAATCAGTTTTTTTTTTAATTTATCAATTGGGTCAGCCCCAAAACTTGATACGTCTATTCTATTGACTGTGTCAAGTAAGAATTTGTGATAAAAATTTTACCCGCCATGAATGGAGGGTAAGTGATAGTTTTAAGTAGGTATGGATATGAAGGGGCATAGCACATCCACCCGCCCATTTTGTCATCCCTATATAATTGATTATATATTGATACTCCAAACAACTCAATCTACTCTCTGAGTTCGCCATGATTTTTCTTTTATTTGTCTTACTTAACTAAATAATTACTATTGAAATTGATTTCTATTATTGTTAAAAAATTTCATATTTATTCTCTTTTATAACAATTCATATCATTCTATTTCTTTTTGCTGTATTCTCTTAATAATTAAACTACTGTTAAATATTTATGTTAATTTTCAATTTAACATATTCAAGGAGAGATACTTAGATTTATTATGAAACCGTGCACCATAGGTATTTCCCAAATGAGATATAATTTATTGTAGTCCTTCAAATTAAATTTCACTTAACCAAGAAATTACCAATATATTTTCATCTTTTATATTTATCATAC
This sequence comes from Amaranthus cruentus, assembly GCA_019425755.1. Taxonomy (NCBI): domain Eukaryota; kingdom Viridiplantae; phylum Streptophyta; class Magnoliopsida; order Caryophyllales; family Amaranthaceae; genus Amaranthus; species Amaranthus cruentus. The sequence continues at coordinate 3,959,618 of CM033453.1, forward strand.
AATATTTCTATAATGTTTTCACTACTTGTGTTAAAATTCTTATTCATATATTTTCACTTTTACCCACTTTAATCTTATTAACATATACTCTTACCATTTTCCTAATAGCCGCTCTTGGGAGCCACGGTCTCATTATGAGATGGATAGCATAATCGGCCTAAATACAGTTTTTCTTAATATACGCTCAGTACTTGATTTATGTAAGGAAATAATTAATACCTTTAAGGTTAAAGTTGATTTTTAATTGATCATCTTCAGTTTTGAATTGATTATTTTTAGATCAAATTGAAATTTTTTATAACAAAGTAGCCAAGAACCCTTATTTCCAAGAGCATTCATCGAATCATTTAGAAAACATAACTCGAGATGACACTTCCTCCGCATTCACATCAAGGGTAAGCAAACACTACACCTACAACATTGTTTTCAAGTCTATTATGAAAGCATACTGTTGAGGGATTAGCGGTATCACAATTATTGATCGATGATTAAAGAGTACAAGTAATCTTACGTTCCATTACAATCATCATGTTCTATTGAATAAACGTACTTGTATTGTACATTGTTTTAACACTATTATTGATAGTGTTATTGAACATTCATTTGTTGTTTGAAATTCATCTATAGATAACATCCATAGAATGATAGAATAATATCATTTTATTATTAGATGCTCTCTTGAGAGACCATCTTTTGTAAAGACGACTCTCAAAAGTCCAACCCAAATTAATATTTAGAGTTGTAACAATATATATTTAGAATTGGACTGGGCTTTTGAGAGCCGTCTTTACAAAAGATGGTCTCAAGTAAGAATTTGTGTTTTATTATCTCTATCTAAAATTGTGAAAACGAAACCATATTTTGGTAGAAATTGATCAGTTTCACGTCAACGTTGATCACTTATATGTCAAAGTTGAAATTTTTTATTTTAATTGATTTGTTTAAGGTTTACTTTAAGTTGAAATTGATATCTTAAGGTCAAAATTGATACCTTAAATGTCAAAATTATACTTTTTTTTTTAAAAAAAATTACCGTGAATAATACAACCTTTTATTGATTTCTTTACAATAATACGAACTTTTGATTAACCATGAATAATACCAACTTTGGGGGTTTTTTCCTAGAATAATACCAACTTTAGTTTATTAACTAATTTTCTAAAGTTTTTAGTTATATAATCACCTATAGTTTGATATTTAACATATTAGGTATATTGTAGGAAAACACCCCCATAAGTTGATATTATTGTAGGGAAATAAGCAAAAGGTTGTATTATTTGTGGTAATTTTTCCTTCTTTTTTTCTTTAATTTCGGGGAGAATGGCCATTTTTATTTTTGAGTTTTTAGCTTTTTGACCAGTCCTTATTGACGGTCTCAATATGACACCGTAGTGTCCTTATTTTTGTGTTTTCTTAATACTTAGAAGATCCACTAAAGTTCTTTGTATACCCCTACAGTTGTGCAATGCCAACTTCAACCTTTAAATATGCAGACTTTAAACGATCTCAGCCTTAAATGAACCTTATACGTAAATAAAACGGGCTAAAAATAGTTTCTATAGAGACCTTTATTATTAATTTTTTCAGCTTGAATTATGATAAATTACTTTGATTTGATTATAATTTACCAAAAATATATACAATCATAAACCATTTTACTCTATAGGACATACTTATCTTATTGAAAATTAAAAAAAATTATAAACAAGTCTAGCTAGATTGGAGCAGGTTGAGTGTGCTTGACCCATTTGAGCCCATTTTTTTATTTGTTTGAGCCACCAAATCCGATCTATTTTTATTCGGCTAGTCTCCTGAGAGACCGTCTTTTTGAGAGACTTCTCTTAGGCCCAATTTATTAAAGTTATTGCCTATATTTACTCTATATTTTTCCTAATGAGCCAACCTAATCCAATAGAGATGGTCTCTCACAAGAATTTGTGATTTTTATTTGGGCCCAGCGCTTTACATAGGTATATATGCCATTCTTTAATATCCATACATCATGGATATGAAGTTTGGGTCTAAAGCTTATGGTCGTCGACTAACAAGGGCAAAGTGAGCTATCGTATAAGGCCTCAAATTTTTTTATAATCTTAAAACTTTTGTTTCATGGGTAAAGTTAGTATTACTTTGAATTAAAATCTAGATATAATCTATATTTTTTGCGATAGTAATATAAAGTATTAGTATTTTTTATAAAGTTGCTCAAATATCAACGATTAAACAAAAGGAGTAAAATATTATTAATTACACCTTAAGTTTTTAGGGCACTTTTTATTTTTTTGCTCTGCGCTCAAAAATAAACGAGACGGCCCTGCTAAAGCTCATCATGGGCCGGGCTATGATCAATACAATACCGTGTTGTCCAACGGATGTGGGCTGTTTTGGCTCTGCCTTAGGACTTTAAGGGGCTTATGGGGAGTATTTTCCTTACATCATTACATGTTATATAGGCGTAACCGCGTAATTATTGAATTGGTAAATCAATTGTATGTCAAATTAGATCATCAACACTCAAATACTTCAAATAAGACACTTGAATGTTTACTATAGACCAAAATTTACAAAGCTACAAGCCTGTACTACTCATAAATACACAGCTAAATGGGAGAGTAAATACCGCCAATCCACAAATGTACCCTCCGATAAACCTCACTATACCATATTTGCAAACGATAACTAACAGCTACAAAAGAATATACATATGAACTATAGCTTTTTTTTACTTTGTTTGCTACAAAAAATAAATCGGAAACAACCTTTTTGTTATTGAAGGATAAATTGTGTGCATCTGTCCTTCCAAACGTCGCCCAAATATGAGTCATTGAGCCATCTAAAGGTATTTCTACGCTCTAACAGGAAAACCATAATTATGATAGGTTCTGATCTTCCCATCGAAACTAGCGGTGACCATAACTAGCCCCCATGTTGAACAATGAGCAACATTGGTGCGCCCTTGGCACTGATCTTCCGGTGTAGTGAACATCGGAAGTGCGTCCTCAGGCCATGTCGCAGTTCTCTTAGACGAGAACATCTTACTAAGAGACAATTTCGTAGTGTCCTGAGCTATGTAGGCAGCTTCAATCTCGTTCTTTGGTGTTGTTTCAGAACCGCACCAAGGCAATGCAACAGACACACCTTCGGAGTAAAAATATTCGCAAGAACGATTGGATCTCGCTTGTCTTGAAGATGGCTCAATCGGATTTTCATGATTCCATATATATATGCGTGAATCTTGTCCGATTGATACAATATGTCTTCCATTTGATGTAAATGAAGCTGACATTTGACAACCTGACTTGGACAGACCTAATATGGAAAGAAAAAACAGAACAAGATTAAAACCATTGTAATCAAGACTAGACATAAAAGTTCATGTTTAGATAGCTGCACTGAGTCTACGACCAGTCGATCACTATGCCAACCTATCTTATCTTCCTTACACGATTCAACTATTTATCAACTAAGTGTTAATCAGACACAACTATTTACACGATCACTATGGTGGGTCAACCCAACAGGTCAAGAGTCAGGTCACATTTTACTGGTAATTACCAGTTCGAGCTGTTAACGTGCCATGATGAAACGGGCCGAGCCGGGCCAGGTCGGATAATTATAAAAATTGGTTTAGAAAAAAATTACCAGTTTTTTTAATATATTTTTATTTTATATGATCTTATTATATACATAGGTAAGTCGACCCAACGGGACATAAAGCAGAATGAAAGAAACTATTATTCGAACTTTTAAGAAAGGAAAAATTACCGTGAATGATACAACCTTTTATTAATTTCCCTACAATAATACTAACTATTGATTAATCATGAATAATACCAACTTAAGGGTTTTTTCCTAGAATAATACCAACTGTAGTTTGATTTTTTTTTTGTCATATAATCTTTTATAATCTTCTATAGTTTGATTTTTAACATATTAGGTATATTATTATTCATGGTTAATCAAAAGTTGGTATTATTGTAGGGAAATAAGCAAAAGGTTATATTATTCATGGTATTTTTCCTTTAAGAAATGAGTCAAAGTGAGTCCTATTTAAATTTGACATGACCCCGCCCGTTGAACACCTCTATACGAGAGTAAGATTACGTATATCCAATTTCCAAATCCTTCGTATCTCCAAATGACTTGTTAACGGAAAGTTTTAATACCCAATTCATATCCAACAGAATTTAGATTTCTACCTCGGAATTTAGAGACAACTTCCATCTTGTCAATAATACGAAGTTTCGAATCTTCTGACATGACTATTACTTTCGAAGAGTCCTCTGGGGTAAACTGCAACCAGAAATACAGCAAATTTGCTTAGAGCAATGTAAGCAAAATCTAGTCCTTTTCAAGGGAAAAGAGTAACAATTCCAGGGTCCTACCTGTATTCCTGTAATCCTATTTGTAGATGAAGATTTTCTGCTTCCAAATCGAATACAGGCATTGAGTTCAAATGATTCTCCTACAACATCAAAAACAGAATCTTAGATAATGCACATTTAACATAAATTAAGAAAAAGCAAAAGTTTTTAGGCTATGAAATTAAGAAACTTAAACCAAATATAAGTTAAGGGAATATGTACCTTTTGTCTCATAAAAAAGGCAGTTTCCATTCAATGATCCCACAACAAATGCCTACATACACAAAGGATAAGATCATTTGACGAAGAACATAACAATGGAATATAGAAATTGCAGAAATTGTTATATCTGATGAATTTGTCGATATGGGATAGATCATTAAGTTTGCTTGTGGGAGTAATTAATTAGGGTAGGAACCCATTTTTTATTGAAGCATCGGCTCTGAAACCATGTTGAGTTTTGGTTGGACTTATTGTCCATGCTAGCATATTAATAGGAAAACACGAGGTGCACGCTTTTCATAAGCCAAGGAGAAATATACCATCTCAAAACCATATGGCAATGGGAAGAAGGGTTCCGTTAACTTATAAAGTGTTTACACTATTTTTAATTTGTCGATGTAGGATAAACCATCCTATCAATATGTAGAAACAACTTAGTACTTACTTGTCCATCAGGTTGGTAACATGCAGCTGTGACTGCATCTTTGACATCAAACCAGTCGATAACTCGATGATCCGACACACCCCAAATACGAACTTTCCCATCGATTGAGCCACTTATAAAGTAGCGATCATCTTCGGGATTGAATTGGACACAAGTCACTGATACAAAATCAAAACATGAACTTCAGGAACATTGTCATACTATATGTTCAATCCAACACTATAACTTCCTATAAGGTGAGGTTTTTACTTTCGGTTAAACCCTATTCGCAACTTCATATGAATAAGAAGTGCAGACTATACTCAATTATACATCGAAATCAAAGAATCATAAATCTTTAATAACCAATATGTATAAATTCTTACCATAATCAATATGTTGGAAAGTAGTGACACATGCATTTGATCCCATTTTCCACAATCTAACAGTTTTATCCATTGATGATGACAAAAGAAACTGAAACACAAACAAACACATGCTAAGTAAAAGAAAAAAGAAATACCCATCAACCAAATTAAGAAATCTAGACACATAATTTACCAAAACTTACATTGGATTTGGACCAAGCTATGTCCAAGACATCTTCTGAATGACCATGAAATTCATGTACAGGAAATTCTTCAATTCTGAACAGTTTATCAGGAATAAAAATGGGTACTTTGTTGTCTTGATCCATTCTAGAACTAGCTTTAGATTCTTCTAGAAACTTCTTTAGGGATGAATCAAGAGATTTAACATGCCATACTCTAACAACACCATCTTCACCACCAGTAGCAAGATACTTACCATCTGGACTGAATTTTATAGTCCAAATGATGCCTTTATGAGCTTGAATTTCTTGTACTTCAAATAATGCACTTAATTCCTTAAATTTCTTTTTATTTACATGAGTCTTGATTTTACTCATCTCAAAGTTTTTGGTGTTTTTTTGCTTGTATTTATACTTCTTCAACATTATTTCCTTCCACCATTGCCTAATTTTCTTGTTTATGGATTTATTACTATTAGAAGTTGATGGTTCATCATCATCATCATAAAACCCCATGTTTTGTCTTACATGATGATGATCATCATGGAAATTAACATCCCCATTGTATTCCCTTCCATAAAACACCATTGTTTCCTCTTGGCTATCAGTGGAAGATGAAGAAAATGAACTCCAAATATTGTGACTTCTTTCTACCATCTTTTCCAACCCATCATTAATATCATCATCAACATAAACATGATGATGATGATCATTGTGATCATCATGGTCATTTGACTCAAATGATGAGCAAGAATCAATAAAACCCATTTCATGTAAGAAAACATGGCGCCTTTCCTTGATACTTTTAGGTTCATTCCTCCAAAAATCAAACCCTAAAACCCCATTAACAGAAAAATCATGTTCATTTGATAAATTATCCAAAGAATCAAAGAACACATCTTCTATCTCAGCACACTTCACCATATCCTGCATTGCCATTATTCAAATTTAAAACATTAAAAATCCAATCTTTTTTAATCCCCTTTTGTCTATTTATGTTTTACAAACTATTTATACATACAAATTACAACCCACTTAAAAAATCCAAGCAAATCCCAAATTTTTAGCCTTAATATCCAACTAAAATCAAGCATAAAACAGTAGAACTCCCCACAGTTTTATAAATACAGAGTGGTATATTTGTATAGAGCAAGGTTTAGAAACCAATTAACAACAAAAAAGACAAGCTTTTATCTATGGTAAGATCCCAATGAAGCAAAACCCAATATTAAACAAACATGATTTAGAAGTAAGAACACTAAAATCAACATAAAAAATGTGGTGAATTTTGTCTAGAAATTGATGAATATGTTATTCAAAAGCACCGACTTTCCTATGATTGAGGAAATGTGCTGATAATACAAGAGTCAAATTGCAAAAATAATTTAGTAAAATAAAGAATACCCACAAAAATGGTTGAAAGTACTATGCATTGAGCCACTAATAGGAGAAAATGAGTTGAAGATTGGAAGGAGATAATGGCGGAGGAAGGAAAGGGTGAGCAACTTATGATGGAATAAGGGGAAGTATATTTATAATTTATTTGTACAACTATGTATAAACTTTTTGAATATAAAATACTCTCAACTTCAACCTACCAAATTTAATTTCTTTGATTATGGCTATTAATTTTGATTTTTCAAGGGGTGTTCTGGCAATTGTGTATTGACTTTTTTAGTTGACTTGTTTGATCAACTGAAAATGTTGACTGTTTTTTTTGGCTTTTAAGTTAGTTGAAAAAGCTAACTATATGTGGAGATCTTTGGTAAATTTATGTATTGAATTTTAGCTGTTAGAGAAAAAGTTGACCAACAAACCAAAAGTCAACCAAAAAAGCTAACTAGAGCAGTTTTTTCATTTTGGCTTAAAAGTCATCTTTTTAGGCTTCAACTGCTTTAAAAGTCATTTACCAACCATGTTTATTGATTGTTTGACCAACCAACAAACCAAAAATCAACCAAAAAGCTAAGAACCAAACACCCTCGATATGCAGGTAGTTTGGTTTTGGTTGATTTTTTAGTTTTGTGCTTTTTAGTTATTAAATAACAAAAAAAATATGTGCTAAATAATTCTTTGGTGTTTTGACTCCCTTTTTCTCAAAGAGAAACAACTAACATCTAACAGTTAATTATTTTGCCAAATATATCTTAAAAAAATAAATAATTGATATATACAATTAAGGTCATGTTTAGCTAAATTGATTTACCAATTAAATTGGTTTTTATTGATTCAAAATGATTTCTACTACTTAACATTGATTTTTACTAATTGTACTTATTGTTACACATTTAACTGATTTATACAACTAAGGTAGTTAAATTGATTACCGTTTAAATTGATTTTTATTGATTTAAAATAATTTCTACAGCTTAACATTGATTTTTACTAATTGTAACTATTGTTACACATTTAAGTGATTACAATCACTAATTGAAACTAATTTGTAGTTATAAATTATAACTAACTTTTACTTATTAAAATTAATTTTTAGATTGCAGTTGATTTTACTAAATGCAATTGATTTTTACTAATTGTAATTGAATTTTACTGATTAAAACTTATTTTTAAAGATTACTTTTTTCAAAAGTGAACTAAATATGACCTAACAAAAATGTCAATAATCTCGATCGTTTAAATAAGTCAATTTAAAAGGCCCACAACCAATGATCAAAGATCAAACACCTCATGATCTCACCAACGTAGGTTTTCATTATGAAACATGGGAACATTTACATCAAAATATCAATGAATATTCCTCCCTCCGTCCAAAAAAAAAAAAAATAGTTTTAAGTTCAAATAAGATGAAAGTCAACAAAACATAACTAAAAGTGGTAAGGTGAGAAGAAAATTGAAAAGAGTAAATACTACTCCTTAATATGCACATTACTAAAATATGCATTAACAGACCACCGTCATCAATGAATTATAAAGTTCATTTAAAAAAAAAAATATTAAACTGTCATCGAAAAATATAAAAAATCATTTCTTAAATCAGTCAAAGAAAATATCACATCTTATCAATTACGATGAATTAATCATTCAATTAACATTAATTATCCTAATCCTTCCAAAATATATATATATATATATATATATATATATATATATATATATATATATAATATATATATATATATATATATATATATATATATATATATATATATATATATATATATATATATATATATATATATATATATATATATATATATATATATATATATATATTCTAAATTAGCCACAGAAATATTAATTGAATAATTTCATATTATTAGCAAGTATATAAAATAAAATCAGTCAAGAATATATGTAATATTAATTATTCTAGTCCTTTTTATTTTAATAAAATATCTCATCTGTTTTTACACACTTGCTAATGCACTATTTTAATTACAAAATATTTCTAATAGTGGTTACTTAAACATTATAAAAAATTGATATTAATAAAATTTATATTAAAACGAATCAAATAAGACATCACTTAACTATGTTTAAACTTATAGATTGAGCGTAAAAACCTTATTTAGACTTGTTCCAAACAGTTACAGTATACACCAACCTAATAATACTGAATATTTTCCTGTGATTATATTTTATTATATTTGTGAAGTAAAAATACTTATTATTTCAACATCTTTTAATAAAAATCAATGCATACTAAAATACTATGGACCAAGTCATATTGAACTTTGTTCGGTGGTGAATAATACTCCCTCCTATTCATCTTAATAGTGTCATTTGACTAGGCACATTTGCCAATGCAATAATTTCATCGTTAATATCTAATTGTGTATAATTAAAAAGTGTAAAATGTTGATATTGATGATCTTTGCATTAAAATGAATCAAACAAGATCTCATTTAACAATATTATAACTTATAAATTAAGAATAAAATACAAATTAAGAGTGTTTGATGTATAGTGTCAAAAATTAAATGAGACTAATACCTTGAATAGGAGGGATTATATAAAAAACAAAATTTTTTTTATCAAAATATAAAAAAATAATTAAAATCAGGTTATTTTTTTAGCATTTGTGGCGAGGGCCGAGGGGAACATGGTAACAGTAAGTTCAAGATCACGCACTTAAATGTTGGTAAGAAACATTCGAATTGTACAAATACTACAAACCCAATTCTTGTACTTTTACTTTTCGATGGCCAAAATTTACAATTATTTTATTTAATTAAATTCAAAAAAAAAAACTTTTCTAGTATTGTTATAAATACTCTGACAAAATGGCCTTTTTATTTTACTTTTAAATATTTCTGACAAAAAATTAATGATTGAAATAATGTTCCACCGACTGAAAAGGAATAACATAGAAGTAACAATTTTTGTTGGTTTATGAACTATACGAAAATAACAAGCATGCTAGCCTCTAGGACAGTATAAAATATTATAAATAACTAAAGTATTTGACAAAATAGTTCCTCCGTTTCATAATACTTACTATATTTTTTATTTTAGAAAGTTTCATATTATTAGCAACATTCATTTTTAGTAAAAAAATCAATCATTTAAAGTTCTACCTACTCCTATTTTCATCCTACTCTATGCCTCATTAACTTTTATACCTAATATTATTTAATCTTTATAATATTTCAATCATCTAAACGACCTATTTTTCTTTTTCATTTTTCATCAAATAATATTAAACAAAATCTCTAAAAAGAAATCTCTACATGTTCCTAATAATTGCTCAGTACTTCCTTAATATGTGTGCCCATGCATATGTAGCAAGTAAAACAGAACAGAGGAAGTAACACACACACACACATACTACCCCCGTTCCAAAATACTTGCAACATTTGTCTTTTTCACGCAGTCCAATGCACTAATTCAATCCTTAATATGTAAATTTATGTATAGTAAAAAATTATAAAAAAATTGATATTAATAATCTTTACGTTGAGACGAATCAAACAAGATCTCACTTGACTATGTTTTGACTTATAGATTACTTATTAATCATAAATTAAAGGAGATAACTGAATAGTGCTTATTTTTCGTATGTTGCAATTATATTGCCACGGAGGATATATATATATATATATATATATATATATATATATATATATATATATATATATATATATATATATATATATATATATATATATATATATATATATATATATATATATATATATATATATATATATATATATATATAATATATAATATATATATATATATATATATAAATATATATATATATATATATATATATATATATATATATATAATATATATATATATATATAATATATATATATACCAAAAAAAATTTATATTTATATTTGTCCAAATTCAAAGATGTTTGCCTGAATTCATTTATATGGATTTATTACCAGTTGAATGATTGATATTAGACCAATTAAGAAAAACCATTTCTAGATCAATTTCTATCCATGCTAAACCCATGAATACATGTTGATAGATACATTTTGTTTTCATGTCATTATGTTATGACATGAAACCCATACCCCAAAACACATAAAACGAAGTACTAAATACTCCTTACATAGATATGATGTAACCACTAATAACTTTATGCTCGATTATTAAGAGGTAAATTTAAAATAACAATATAAAATAAACTGAAATTTCATATCTATATGTGTACTGAACCAACACATTTTTCATTTTTCTATTAACAATGTTGTAAAACTAAATATAAATTTATTTTTAATTAAAAAGATTCAGATCATAACCTAGTTACACCAGACTTAGATTTTGTTTATATAATTTTCATTCACATAATTGTGACCAAATATATCTATTTATACACTTGATTTAGTAAAGTGAGTTGAATGTTCATCAATTTTGTGACCAAACTTAAAGGTTAGAACAAGCTGTCATGCATATATCCTTTATCATAAAATAGGACACTTTGAGTTGATGAGTTGGGTACTTATAAATGAATAATTTTGTTGACTTTTTCCATGTGGCTAGTAGTTGTGTGTGGTTATCGAGATTGTCAAGTTCAAGGCCAATGTAATGTTACCAAAACCATCTCAACCTAAACCACTCGTTTTTTTATAGCTTAGTTTAAACTTATTTGTATTTATTTACTTGATAAATTACCCACTATTAATAAATATTAAGAAATAGTTAATTCAACTCAGTGATAGTAAATATAGTTTATTTGTTTATGTTTATTAATAGTGAGTAATTTATCCATCGAATTAACTAAGTTTTTTGACAAGTGCAAATATAAATACAAATTATTTTATTATTTGTGGAATGTTCTCTTTATTTGTGTTTGTCAATAGCTCTTTTAGCTGATATAAAACAATTTTTTATCAAAAATATTTGATGTAGGCTAGTAAGGTTTTTTGCTTGGTGAAAATATGGGTCAAAAGAATAGCCCATTTGTAAGCCCAGTAGCCCAATATGATTTCTACTTGCCTACTTTAGCTACCAAGTACCCAATTCTAATTGGACGCCAATGAATGAGTTCTTTAAATGAAGTGAATTATATGAATTATTTTTTTATCTTTAGTGAGTTTTAGTTATAAAATAAAAGAGAAAAAATAGTGAGTAAAGACATGTTAAAATGTCAGAATCATGTACAAAATTAGTTATGGGTAAAATTCAAATTTAAATTGATAAAATTAATGTATATAGATATTATTTATCATAAATATTACCATAAATTTTTAAAACTCGAGACACAAATTTAGAAATACATAGTATTTTTATTTGCATTTCATAAACAAACAAAACATACTACTCCCTCCGTTCTTTTTTTATCTTCCCATTTGGAATGTGGGAAGAAATCAAGATAAACTATAATTAAAAAATAGATATTATGAGAGTTGCGTAAAATAATATAAAAAATAAATATCCTATTGATTTAAGTGTAAGTGTAATAATATCATTAAATTTCATTGGGTGTATGTAAAGTAAATGTATTGGGAATTAACATGTAAATTAATTTTTATAGATTGGAGTGTAAGTGTAATAATTTCCTTGAATTCTATTGATTACTAAAATAGAAAGATTCTAAATGGAAAGAACTTTTAAAAATTTCCAAATGGGAAAAGTGAGAAAAACATATGAAAACGGAGGGAGTACAATTTATATTCATTAAAGTTGCACTATATAGAAACAATATTTGATCATAACTATAACAATAATAGTTTGAACCTAGAGTTACAATTTACAGATATAGAATAACATAATGAGAGTAGAAATATAGAAAAACATATTACAATTTATATTTATTGGGTATGATGATGATGATAATGAGTGTAGAAATATTTAACAACACCCATTTTCAGCTTTTACATAAAAATACAATTAATTTCTTATTCGAAATTTATTCTTGAAATATATTATACACGCATATAAAAAATTCATAAATCATATTTTTCCGAAGATTGAGTAAGATAAACTAACCTTGTAATCTTCAAATTAAGAACAACAAGTATAAAGTGAAGCTTCCCAACACAGTTTGGTGAAATCAAATTTAGAGGAGAATGGAGATAGAGATGTTTAAGAAGATAAATTAGTGGAAATTAAGTAGTAATAAAGGTTTTTATATACTTAATATGCAACTAATTACTTGTACTAATAATAATTAGGTAAGACACCTAAGCATCTCAGTTTCCCATGCTGTGAGGAATTTAAGTGGGTGCCGTATCTTGCTTTCTTGTGAATTGTGATCTTTCAACCCTATCAAATCATTAATTTCCTTAACATTTAAAGCAGACAAAAGTTCCTCCTTGTTTTTAGTTGTTTCTTCCTTTTCAATACTCCCTTCGTCCCATATATTCGAAGCATACAGAAAATTAGTGTTTTTTAAGAAAAGATAGATAATAGTAATAAATGAAGAGAGATAATGAATTATATAGTTGAAATTAAAGAGAGAGTTAAAAATGAGTGGATGAGATTAAAAGTAAATGGTGAGTCATAGTTCAAAAATAGAAATGATGCAAATTAAGTGGGACGGACAAAAATAGAATATGTTGCAAATTCAATGGGACGAAGGGAGTACTAATTTATCATATGTATTTCGCATTATTTGAATGAAAATATTCTTACAAACATAATTAAAAGGAATTTATTGCGAATAATTCAACCTAATTTCAATTACATGCTAATAATTCCGCCTTTTGAAAATTTTGTAATAATTCAACCTTTGTTTTCAGTTTGTTGCCAATGGACCCTTTGGAAAATGACCTACTATATCAGGTTAACTCTCATCTTCTCCTTCTTCATGATAATTCAATCTATTTCCCATTACCTGTCAATAATCCTACATTTTGAATTTTTTTTAATAATCCAATCTTTGTTTGCATTTTGTTGTCAATAGACCCTTCAAGAAGCTAAATACTCAATTTCTCTTTGCCACTAGTTATAATAATCCAACATATCTCATCCATATATGTTAAGTCTCTTTTAATTTCTTTAACACATTTTCTCTTCAATCATTATAAAAAAATCCACAATTTTTAAAATACTCAATTTCTCTTTGGCACTGATTGAAAGGAGTATTTTACGTTGAAGGGATGTGAAAAACTTACGACTATTATTAATTTTTAATAATATTTTACCGTGTAAGTTTCAACTTGATAAAGATAATATATAACGGGTCGGGGGTGGGTTAGTGGGTTGGGTCAAGCGGGACGAATTTTTGAACACCCTATTTGATGGTATATGTATGTAAAGACAATTACTATATATTTATGCAGTGATCAACTTCATAAGCTATAAGCTTGGATAGTAATAGCAATTTCATTTAGTTTCTTGAAAGGTCCATTTGCAACAAACAAAAAGTAAAGGTTGGATTATTGAACAAAAATTTAAAGGTGGGATTGGTAGGTACTGGAAAATAGATTGGATTATTATAAAGAAGGAAGAAGATAAAAGGTAACCGGATATAGTAGGTCATTTCTTTAAAGGGTCCATTGGCAACAAAGTGAAAGCAAATGTTGGATTATTAAAAACTTTTCAAAAGGTGGGATATTGGCAGGTAATTGAAAATATGTTGGATTATTCACAACAATTTTCAAAATAACGTATTCACAACAATTTTTCCTAATTAAAAACCATACAAAATAAATAATATTTCCTTCGTTCTATTATAGAAGTATTTCTTATATTAGAATTTTTTACACAGTCTAATACGTTATTTGGATCATTATTATATTAAATTAAGGGTAATGATATTTACAGCCCTTATTCACTACAAAAAAAAAATGCAAAGTTGCGACTAAATCACAGATTACCCGTTTTTAGTCGGAAAATTCCGACTATTTTACTGACTAACACAAAGTGGTCGGAATTTCCGACTAATTTCCTACTGAATCGGTTTGGTAGCAAAATTCCGACTGAATTGCAACAAACATGTTAGTCGCAATGATTCCGACGCACTTGCGACTAGCGTATTAGTTGGAAGTTAGTCGTTGACTTTTGCAGTAGTTTCCGACTATCACACTTGTCGGACATTAGTCGGAAGTTATCCAAATTTTTCTATATAAAAAAAAACCGCAAAAAGCTGAAATAAAAGTCTTTAAATGCCGACTGGATTCCGACCTTTATGTGGTCACTATTTGGTCGGAAGCTTCCTGGTTTTGTCTATAAATACCCTCCCTCAACATAACTTTTCCTACATTTCCTACATTTCTCTCTACTCTTTTTCTTCTTTATTCTCTCCAAATATTTGGTTAATTTAAACAAGTACCTGCTTGCTTTGTTTTTTACTTTGTCCCGCTCTTCCTCCAACTCTTACTTGGTTAATTTCAATCGAGTATGAGTTGGAGAAGGGCGGGATGAATTGAAAAACATAAATTCAACGGTTCCATTTTTTGGATAATTTAAACTAGTATGTGCTTGCGTTGTTTCTCACTTTGTCCCTCTCCTCCTCCATCTCGCACTTGATTGAGGAAACTCAAGTGTGAGATGGAGGAGGAGAGGGACAAGTTGAAAAACATAAATTTAACGGTTCTATTTATTGTAAAAAAAAATTTTAATGAGCTTTTTTTTTTGTGCCATTTTGTTGTAATAATTATGAGTACTTAACCGAAATAGTTGTTTTTCTTACTTATTGTCTTGTACGTTTACTATAAAAATATGTTAGAAACGATTAAAATATGTTCCTCAAATCTGAGAAAATTCAGCATCATATTATTTTACTTATATTTGCTACTGAAAAAGAATAATTTTCGATTTGCAGTTTGTTGGTTGTCCCCAGTGGTGGTAATTACAGCCTATTGTATTTTCAATGACTGTAAATTGCACCACTGGGGAACCAACAAGCTGCAATGAAAAAAGTATTCTTAGTAGATTCATAATAAGTAAAATTTACGATGCTGGATTTTCTCAGGTTTGAGAAACATATATTTAACGTTTTCAATTTTTTATAGTACATACGAGGAAATATTTAAGGAAAAACACTATTTCAACTTAGTACTTATAATTTTTACCCCAAAATGGCCGGAAAAAAAGCTCATTAAAGTTTTTATTTATTTATTTACCGACCGGATTGCGACTGCCCCTCAGTCGCAAGTTGGTCGGTATTTTGAATTTCAAAAAGTTGTCAAAAGGTCCTGACAGGCATTTATTCCTAAGTATCCGTGTATTTACCGACTAAGCACCGACTAAGAGTTAGTCGCCGTTTGGTCGGAAGTCTGAAATTACTGAGTTTGTCAGAGATTCTTTAATGGCAAAACTTTTCACGTGCCGACATATTTACTGACTGGTTGTCGACCGATTGGTGATCGCTATTTGGTCGGAAAATATCTGATTTTGTCTGTAATACCCTCCACGTAACTTTTCTTTACATTTCCTACAACATCCTACATTTTCTCTCTACTGTTTTTCTTCTATATTCTCTCCAAATAATTTAGGTATGATATAAGCATTATTTTGGTTAATTTAAACAAGTATATGCATGCGTTGTTTCTCACTTTGTCCCTCGCCTCCTCACACTCATACTTGAGTTTCTTCAATCAAGTGTGAATGTGGGAGGAGAGGGACAAGTTGAAAAACACAAATTTAACGGTTCCATTTATTGTAAAAAAAAATTTTAATGAACTTTTTTTTTGTGCCATTTTGTAGTAATAATTATGAGTACTTAACCGAAATAGTTGTTTTTCTTACTTATTGTCTTGTATGCTTACTATAAAAATGTGTTAGAAACGATTAAAATATGTTTCTCAAATTTGAGAAAATTCAGCATCGTATTATTTTACTTATATTTGCAATGAAAAAAGTATTCTTAATAGATTCATAATAAATAAAATTTACGATGCTGAATTTTCTCAGGTTTGAGAAACATATATTTAACGTTTTCAATTTTTTATATTACATACTAGGAAATATTTAAGAAAAACCACTATTTCAACTTAGTACTTATAATTTTTACCCCAAAATGACCGGAAAAAAGCTCATTTAAATTATTTATTTATTTATTTACCGACCAAATTGCGACTGGTTACCAGTCGCAAAGTGGTTGGTAATTTGAAATTCGAAAACAACAAAAATGGCTTCCATACAGCTGTCTCCCCTTTACCGACCACTTCCCGACTATCGTCCAGTCGCAAGTTGGTCGGTATTTTGAATTTCAAAAACTAGTCAAAAGGTCCTGACAGACATTTATTGCCTACGTATCCGTGCATGTACCGACTATGCACCGACCACATTTTGGTCGCCGTTTAGTCGGAAATTTGAATGTACTGAATTTGTCAGAGATGCTTTAATGGCACAACTTTTCACGTGTTGACACAGTACCGACTAAATGTGTGTCGCAATTTAGTCGGTAGGCAGTCGGAAATTTTATCCGTTGCTAATAAATTTGAAATTTGTTGTTTTTGCAGAGCAATGGACTTACGAAGTGAAAGAAGTTGGATGTACAACCAAAGTTGTAAAGGAGTTTATAATATGAGATATTTAGAAGGGGTCGAAGAATTTTTGCAACTTGCAATGTAAAAAAATCCAGCTGAAGTTAGATGTCCGTGTAAACGGTGTGGTAATCGCAGACTGTGGGCTCCAGATGTCGTAAGAGATCATCTGTTAAAGAAGAGGTTTGTCGAAAACTCTACGATTGGTACCTGCACAAATGTTTTGACGGTGCACCAATTTGTAATGAGTTGGCTCCGGTTGAGCCACAGCAGAACTCGGTTCAAAATCCGTATGCACATATTGGTATAACCTTAAACTTGTCCTAATTTGATTTTTTAATTTTATACACTTATAAATATTAATTTTATACACTTATAACCATGGTTGAAATTAATTTCAGGAACAAGAGCAGCGTCGCACGCCGCTCTCTTATGAGTTGTTTCTACGCACTCATAAGGTGCGTACAAAGGACGGGTTGCAGTGGGTCAACGAAAAGTCCAAGGCCATAAATGTAAGTTCAATCTCTTATCTATATAGATTATAAATTAGCATTTTTTATTTATCATTGAATCATAGCTTAGTTATTTTTTTTGGTAGGTTAGATTTTGGTACTTTAGCTGTTTTGAAATATTACTTAGGATATCTGATATTGTAATTTGAGGAAATGTTGGTTTGGTAGCTGTTTTGGTAGTAGATAGAAATTATATCTATATTGGTTTCTATTTCAGGGTTTATTTAAATTTTGGTTTAGTTAGTTTGCTGGGGAAACTCTACCGAAATTTTTACAAAATATTTTGTTTCTTTGTTTAGGACAAATACATGTGCCTCCATGCCGAACTTCCTCTTGATGCGTCTGATGAGATGATTAACGACGCCTATTTTCAGGCCGTTAAAAATATCGAATCACAGGCACCCAAGAAGAAGAAGCCCTCCAAGAGCGTGTATGGGGTTGGTGATGCGGCGACAGTTTATTACGCAAATGTTGCGACGCTGCAGTCCCAATACCAGGCCGCTCCTCCTCCTCCTCCTCCTCAACAAATGGTGAACGAGAGGCTCGATCAACTTCGGGAGTCTATTAACCGAGTTGAGGATCGCCTCAACAAGCACATTTCAAATGAGGAGTAGTCTTCACTCTTGGAGGAGCAAAGGAAATTGAGAGAAGAGGTCAACCATTGGCTTGGCTTTATGCGCACCCTTTTCCACCAAAATCCTCCTCCGCCTCCCTCGACCAGCTGATCCCCTTGTATCTTTATTTTTATTGTTCATTTGTATGGACTAAACATTGGTTTGTCTAATATTTTTATTGACCATTTGTATATTTGTATTATTAATTTTTTTCGTGCCTTATTTTATTATCTTTATTGCGTTTTGTGTTTCGTTTGATCGATAGTTTGGGATATGTATAAAATAATAAAACTGGTCAAATGTGGTCATTGACTACATTTGACCAGTTTTATTATTTTAATATTATATTATTTTCGACTAAATTCCGACTAACGGGTAGTAGGAATCTAGTTGGTAGTCAACAATTTACCGACTAACTACCGACCAGATCTTAGTCGGCAATCGGTCGGAATCAAGCGCCGCCAAAATTTTGGCGGCTTTTGGACAAATTGAGGTACGCCTCTTTCGACTACTTTCCTACTATTAGTTGATCGCAAAGTAGTCGGAATCCAACGCCGCCACAATTTGGTCAGCCTTTGGATACACTCACGTTTGACTTTTCCAACTACTTACCTACTAATGTTTAGTCGGCGGTTAGTTGGTAAGTCAAATTAATTTTTAATTATTAAGATTTCTGAAAAATCAATTTAAATCATGTTTAAGACCTACCGACTACTTACCTACTAAACGTGTAGTCGGTGTGTCGCGACCATATATTAGTCGGTGATTGGTCGGAACATTGCGACTAAATTCCTACAACCCCTTCTAGTCGGAATTGCGACTAAACACCTACCAACTGAATATTAGTCGGAATTCCGACTGATTTACCGACTATTTGTGTTTACCGACCATTCTGAGCCGACTAACTGGAGTTAGTCGGTGCTTAGTCGGTATATACGTATACCGACTAAACTGCGACTGTATTGGGTAGTCGGAAAAATGCGTTTTTTTTGTAGTGATTGCAGTACATAAAAATTAACAAATTTTCTTTATTTTCAATTATTTAAACTTTTCAAGAGAATAAAATCTAGAAATTTGAATATTTCATATAATTATTTTAACTTCCCAAGAAAAAATAAATTGGAAAATTAGAAAGTATGATTAAATTCTTATGTTTTCAACGCAAAATAATATTAAACACATAAATAAAATACAAGATTCTTTCTTGTACACAGCCCTTAAGGTTGTATATATCATTTTTCTTAAATTAAACATAACTAAAAATTATGAGAAGTTAATATCATGAAAATAAACAATTAGAAGATTGAAATAAGATCCTACTTGACTATATTTTTTCTTCTACATTAGCTACAATATACTCTAAAATAAGCTTGGGCGATAAATAATGTCAATAACCGCTATGTAGCATGTATTTCAAAACAATTATCTCGATTAACTTCAGTCACATAGGTATTTCTTTGTTCTGCTTTGATTGCTCTTCAGGAAATGACATAATAATTAAGAAAAATGGGTGAGTGAATATTTTAATGATATATTATAGATGGGTCGAGTCCTTTAGTGGGATAAGTGCATGTCCAATGGAGACACAAAACTTAGGGTGATAAATTTTTGTTACCATTGTATCCACTAGAAAAACAATGCCAAATTAAGATCAAAGGACGAGAGATAATGAAGGGTGATAATATTTTCACATCTTTTAGAAGAAATTTAAAAAGGGGCGGTGAAATCTATTTTTCTCCCAAACAGAGGAAAGAGCGTGGAATTGAAAATACTCACCGGAAGAAAGAGTGCAAATGGAGTGAAAAGATGACAAAAATGTCATGAAATTAAGGATATTGATACCCATTTAGACATGCGCTTATAGGTTTTGTTGTTTTAATGTAGGAAA
The DNA here is from genome assembly GCA_019425755.1 of Amaranthus cruentus. Taxonomy (NCBI): domain Eukaryota; kingdom Viridiplantae; phylum Streptophyta; class Magnoliopsida; order Caryophyllales; family Amaranthaceae; genus Amaranthus; species Amaranthus cruentus. Next base: position 3,980,047 of record CM033453.1, read on the forward strand.
GAAAAATAAATTGAGTTTTAATGGGAATTTCAAGTGGCGCTATGTTTAAAATTAGTAATAGGAGCGCAAATATAAAAAAACAGACTAAAATAGAATATGAGGCAAAACTAAAACAATGAAGAGGGTATGTACAAATCACTCCATCAATATTGTCCTTACACAATGACGAAGATTAAACTCAAAACCTTCTAAAGCGGAAAATTGGTTATTCTTACCAACCGAGGGAACAAGTATATATTGGTCTTTTGTAATTCTTTAACACCTTCTTATATATAATGTCATACTTCGTTTAATTTTTGGAAGTCCAATTGGATATCCTAAACTATTTTTGGAAGTTGTACTGAATTTGCATTATTTTTAAATTTAGCAGTGTGACTATTTTTTCATAAATTTTTCTTTTAAAATATTTCACCATGAGAGAGTCACAAATTAGACTATATATCCCATTTTAAATATTAAAACACCTATTTGAATTTTTAAAAGACTCAATTTTGAACCAGCTTACCATGAGATGGTATCAAACATAATTACTCTTATTTTATTTATGTTTTTATGTCACCCACGTATATCATGACTGAAATGGAGGAGGTAGATCCATCATCTATTCACTATTCATGCCTTTAGATCGCATTAGGCTTCTGATACGGCAAACTCTCCCAATATATATCTTTCAAAATCATATACATTCACACTCTAATTAAAAACATACGTAATGTAAAATTTTACTTGTCAGTCATCCCGAAGCTTGCCTCTTCCCTCCGATGATAAATAATCATAGAATTCATTAAAGAGTATATATAAGAAAATCATAGGAAGATCATGAATTCATGATGTTGATGAATCAAGATCACAAGATCAGGTGTTTGGCAGGCCAAACCCATGATCATATAATCTAATTGAATCTCAACTTTTAATTTCTTATCAAATATACATTGCTCAATAAGGATATTCCTGATCAACAGAATCTCATATTTGTTGTCTAATTATTACTTAATTACTCAAGTATCAAATCCAAACAATAATTACAAAAGCGAAGGCCCAAAAAGACAGAATATCACATAGGTAGAAATTAATTTAAATGAGTAATAAATTAATTAAATAATTAATTAAAAGTAGTTAAACATATATGGTTAGGCATATGGCACGTCAATGAAAATTGTCAGAAACAATTTGGAAATAAAAATTAAGAGTGGGCAATTTGAGGTTTAGAAGAATGTGCATTACAGGTCAAACGGAAGCCTTTGGAAAATATGGATTAGACAAATTAAAAAAATTATAAGAATGTAGCACTTTAAGCATATGTTGATAGCTTATTAGGCACTAACACTATTCTTTTAAGAAAAATATCACTGTTTAGTAAAGTAGCAGATTAAATAGCGCTTAGTAATGTCAACTTGCACGGTTGCATCTTTTCAAAATTAAAATAACATATTCTGGGGCCTCAACCATCAATTTAAGCTCATTAGTTGAGTTTTAGCTGATAGTTGAGACCCCATGGTATGTTATATATTCTAACACTATTTTCTCAATTAATTATACTGTTATGGCTATTATAACCGCTATTTTAACCAAACATGTATTCAATTATACATCCAAATAGACAACTCACATCTAACAAATGCAATCTATATACATTATACTAAAGCAAAAAACGGATGACATAAGCAAACTCAAAAAGTGATGAGTTGTCAACTTCTCAAGAAATTTTTTCCCTCCATTTATCAATGATGATGTTATTATTTGCTAATAAATTTTTTTTGAACAATCATTATATGCTAATAAAAGTGTATGAGAACTATGTGAATTATCATTATATTAGCTTTCATTAAATTATTTGAATGAGATGTGTGTAACTTTTCATTGTTCAATACACAATAATAATTTGATAGCTTTGATTTTAGAAACCAAAAAATTTGTTCTTTGAAATAATAATTTGCTAACTTTCATTTTGGAAACAAAAAATAAAAATTTGTCACTTTCAATCTTATATAGTGATCAATAAAATTTAAATAATATTAAAAATAACATTATTTAACATCATACATAACTTATAAAAAAGTATTTTTAAAGTCAAAACTAAATTAAATCATCAAAACTAAATTAAATATTAGATATTATATATAATTCATTGAAAATCAATAACCAATAATTTACAAATTATTTTTCTTTTTATATTTAAAATATTGTAAAACAATTAAAAACAGAACCGTGCATCGCACGGAGATTATCTAGTCGTAAAACTATAGCAATCTACAATTATAACAAGTTCGACCAGTAACAGTAATTCACACAGATATTTTATAATGTTATTTAAGTTAATTCACTTAATTGCATGTGAGTGGGGTCTAAACTTTAGATATTACAACCAATAAAATAATTGTGGTATGATTTTATAATACATACAAAAATCATAGATTTGATAAAAGCATGTAAAAAATAAGTATATGTAATCCGATTTTCAAGGTTTCAATTATGGGCATTTATTTGGTAAGCGTGCAATTACATTTCAGTTATCCTTTTACTATATGTGTTGTATTGCAAGTATGTATCTACAATGGGTCAAATACAGGCAGGTTGGATCTAAATAAAAATAAATAAATAAATAAATTGTGTCGTATTTTATTAAAATAAAATTGAACTTATATTGTTTGGACCTATATAAAGTTCACATCTAAAATTTGAAAATGAAAAATGATAATAAAAAATATATAAATTGACGATTGATGTGTGTAATTACACGCTTATTTGGTAGGGTTTTAGAATACATCAAATAGGCATTTAAGATAAGTCAAATACATGTACATTTATGTTAAGTAGACATTTAGTATGCCTCAAGTAGACATTTAGGATACCTCAAGTTGAAGTTTTACAACGTGTATCAAACAATAATACTGTATCTGATCTCTCCCCTACTTGAGGTATCGTAATTAAATTCGTGCAATGATTATTATTAACATATCTAAAAATATAATTTTTTGACAATTGTGTAGGTATATACTATCGCTATCAGTCATAATAACCCTAGAATCACGTACCATTAATTTGAAAAATATTTTAAAAAATAGAAATGCTATTGGTTGTCTAAAATTGTTATTCGTTATTTTTGAAATAGTTTATAAAATGATTTTGGGAAATTTCACGTGTTAACCCGAGGTTTTGGGTTTTCCACATGGTAACCAAAACTTTTATAAAATCCATACAGTAATCCTGAGGTATATCAAATTGTTCCACCGACCTCTTTGCTCATAAAAACATTAGCAAATGTTAATTTTGAAGTTTTAAGGTTGTTATACGCCTATTTATGTGACTCACCAATTAAAATACCATCACTTTCAACCTTTTACCCTAAAACATAAACCCCAACTTCATCCAAATCAAATTTTTTTTCAAATCCAAAGATGGTAGAGTTAGGGTTTATATTTTAGAGGAAAATGTTGAAACTGATAGCATTTGAAATGGTGAGTCGCATAAATAGGCTAACAGTAGCCTTAAAGCTTCAAAATTAATGTTTGATAATATTTTTAATTGCAAAAAGGTTACGGTGGAACAATTTGGTAAACCTCAGGGTTACCGTGTGGATATTTTAAAAGTTTTGGTTACCCACGTGGAAAACCAAAAACCTCAGGATTACCACGTGGAACTTCCCAATGCTTTTTATAACAAAAATTATAGAGTAATTCAAAGTTGATATTCTTTTAATGATAATTTAAACATTTACCTAAAATAGTATAATTAAGCATATTTGTTGTTATAATATCACTTTCGAAAACTTTACTAAAACAACTATAATGGGGCTTAATCATCACAAATTATGTGCAATCATACAATTTTATACTAGAAAATGACAAATGATAATCTCATAACAATATCATTAAAAATCTTTTATTATAGTCAATTTTATTCATTTAATAAATCATCCATCATATCATATCATATCATATCATACAATCTAATAAAAAGAATGTAAAAATCCATATGGCACTCCTATAGTGATTTTTCATATTTAATAATTTTTACCAAATTTCATTTAATTTCAACTTATAATTCCTTTAATATATGTGTAATATATTACATTTAGATATTTATTGTCAAATTTTCATAGAATATTTTATTTTTGAATTTAATTCATACAATCATACAATCTAATAAAAAATAATGTAAAAATCCACATGACATTCCTATAGTGATTTTTCTTGTTTAATAATTTTTACCAAATTTAATTTCAACTTATTCCTTTAATATATGTGTAATATGTTACATTTAGATATTTATTGTCAAATTTTTCATGGAATATTTTATTTTTGAATTTGATTCATACAATCTAATAAAAAAACCTGTAAAATTTCACATGACATTCCCATAGTGGTTTGCCATATAGAATAATTCTTACCAAATTAATATCAACTTATTCCTTTAATATATGAGAATTATCACATTTATATATGGCAATTTTATTTTCTTGGAATATTATATTTTGAAAAGGCTACATAAGATTTCCAATTAACATTTTTTAGAATATAAATTTTTTTTTTATGTTAAAGTATTTGCTAATTAATAAAGCTTTTCCATTAAAATTTTAATTAGTAAAATATTTCATAAAAAAATAAAAAATATATGATAATCAAAAATTATTTGAGTATGACAAGTAATCATTATGATAACGTTATTGGAAGATTACATATATTTGCTTTAAAAAGTATGAGAACTTTACCTAATACTTATATTTACAACCTGATTTAATTCATTAAAAAGTATTGTATATTCTAAAATTTTTATCTATTTTATAAGAAATATTATAATTATATCCTTATAACATGTAATTGTGCATCTTTATTTAAAATTTATATTTATATGTACTTTTATTTTTAATAACTTCATGCATTGCATGAGTTCCAATACTAGTATGAAAATGTTGAACATTTGGTATCTAATAATCCTAAGTTTATAATCACTAAGTACTACTAAAGTAGTGGGACAGTATGTAATAAATTACTAAATCCAAAAGGGGTTCATAGGAAAGGACAAAAGGAAAAATTGGAAAACCAAGTCAGCACAAAAAGCCGACTCGGCTTTCCTTGAATTGGGCATAAAGCCGACTCGGCTTTAGGTTCTGGAACCAAAAAATTGTCCAGCAGGAAAAGCCGACTTGGCTTTCCTGGGTATGGGGCAAAAAGTCGACTCGACTTTTTCCTCTGTTTTGACCGTTGATTTTCTTCGATTTTTCTTGAGTGAATGCATAGGATTCCTATACTTATTCCCCTTGATTTCTGGAGTTACGATGGAATATTATGGAGTATAATGCTCTTGAATGCCATGAATTTATGGTATTGATTGATGACCATCAATTGTGATTATTGCGCCATGATCCTTAAGATATACTTTTGTAGTATAAATAGGAGCTTGCTGATGAGTGAAAGGACACCATTTCTTCTGAATTCTTTATCTCTTATTCTCATTTGCTTGTGTTCTTTTCAAGAGAGTAATTAACTCTTCTTTAGAGCTTTCATATCTTATAGTCTTTCTAAACACATTGTTATTAAGTGACCCATCCTAAGTACTAAGGGTGGGTTGTGTTATTTGTATCTCTTTGTGAATTTCCAAACATCAAACCCAAGTACTCTTATGGGGAAATATCACAAAAGGAAAGTGATCACACACCTACAACAAGTATCAAGCTTCCGGGTAACGGTTGTCGTCACAAAACAATCTTCAAGTTAATTTAGTGTTGTTATTTGTAAGTTTAATTTTGTCATCAACAAAGGGCTAACTACAAATTCTCATTTCTAATTTGTATTTGCATTATTAAGTTTTAATAGAAAATATATTTTTTGACTTTATAAATGACATGATTCATGATTTAAGGATTTTCTAAATTAAATAAATTTAACTAGAATGGTACTATCGCTACTATGTGAACTTATTTCAAAATAATAGTATCTTTGGTTGGAAAAGATTTTCCCAAAATATTCAGACAATATATTTTATGCAACCTGTGTTTATTACAGTTAATAAAAATCCTAGCATTGTCTTTTAAAATCCTTATATCATGTTAGTAATTTTTAAAATCAATCAATTAACAATCAATCCAAGTAATAAAGTTCTATTATATATATACGAAGATGAAAAGAGTTTCATTTATAAATAAAATAAAAATAGGGGACATTTCACATGGTAGCATCCAGTTTTAATGAAATGCTAGTGGTAGCACTTTTTAAAGAAAATTCCACATGGTAGCATCTAGTTTATGCACTATTTAATTGCCGTAGCATTTTCCGTTAAGTTTTTGTTAAATTCCGTTAAGTTTATCATTTTGTAAGTTTTTTTCCACATGGTAGCATCCGGTTTTTGTTTAATTCACCATTTTAACGTTTAATTCACCATTCTAATGTTTAATTCATCGTTTAATTCATTAACACTCATAAATGTTTAATAATTATAAGAAACTATCTAATCCGGTCGAAACAAGTACTTATTCGCCTATTTTTCGATACGTAAACCGAAAAGGATATTTGACGTCATTTTTACCTATTATAACAATTTTTTTTTCAAACAACGGACATTGCAATTACCCTTATAGGGTAACTCTTTCGAAAATCCGGTCGAAACAAGTACTTATTCGCCTATTTTCCGAAACGTAAACTGAAAAATATATTTGATGACATTTTTACCCATCATAACATTTTTTTTTTGAGAAAACCAACGTCGCTACTATCCTTATGGGATAACTCTTTTGGAAATTTGATCGATATAAATACTTATTCGAAAGAGTACTTGTTGCGACCGATGAATTAAACATTAAAATGGTGAATCAAATGTTAAAATTATTTTTCCGTAAAATAATTTAACAGTTATAATTTGTCCATATTATTAAACATTTATGGACGTTAATGAATTAATCGGTGAATTGAACAATAAAATGGTGAATCTAACGTCAAAATGATGAATTAAACAAAAACTAGATACTACCATGTTGAAAAAACTTACAAAATAATGAATTAAACGGAATTTAACAAGAACTTAACGAAAAATGTTACGACAATTAGATAGTGCATAAACTGGATGCTACCATGTGGAATTTTCTTTAAAAAGTGCTACCATTGGCATTTCATTAAAACTGGATGCTACCATGTGGAATTTCCCTAAAAATAATAACTACATTTAATGAAAACCATATCTTAAGGGCCAAACACTCTTTGATAGTGTGACATGTGGACAAGATTTTCCTTTATAATAACAATAATAATAATAATAATAATAATAATAATAATAATAATAATATGTATACTTAAGGGCCAAACACTCTTTGATAGCGTGACATGTGAATAAGGTTTTTCTGTATTGTAATATGTATATGATGGTAATAATTATTTGTGTTTAATTTTGTGCAAATTTTGACTCCAAGCTTAAAGTTAATGCCACATAATAAGCACATAGCCTAAAATATTTCGCCATTGTAAACACACTACAACAAAATTAAATTTTTGTGACATATGATTTAGTGAAATGTCATTGGTCTATATTTTTTTAGTGTAATAATCGTTGGTTTTATTTTAAGTTCCACTATAAAGTGATTTAATGACACGTTATTTGGTCTTTAGTGACATATGTAATAATTATAACAGACTATAGTGGCATTCACTAGATCATATGTCGCGAAAAACTTTAGTATGATTTTTGATTATGCTGCTAAAGGGTCTAATAAATGTTACTATATCCACTACATATACCATGAGAAATTTAAAGTTGCGACATTTAAATTAAATAGCACTAAATATATCGCACCAAAAGTATATTATGTTGTAGGGACATGACATCTGTCATTAAGAAACTATTTTATTATATTATATTTAATATTTAATTTTTTGCATATTTGCCTTAAAGTTAGTACCCCATAATAAGCACATAGCCTATAATATTTTGCCATTTGCCAAAAGTGTTGTAAATATAACATTTGTCATTTAGCAACTCTTTCATGCTATGATGAAAAGCTAAAATAGTAACATGACTTTACATAGTAAAAATGATCAGGAAAAAGAAAATATGCAACATTTAACTTTCCTCTGAAAATAATATTTAGAACATAGTTGATGAAATCATAACTTAGAATAAGAAATGGTTCAAAATGCTAGATTGTAGTTGATCAGAAAAGGGCTAAAATTCATAAAAATTCTTTGGGATTATGATCACAAAAGGAAAAATTCAAGAATCGAGAACGGTCCTATTCGACCCTTGCCACTCTAAGGGCATGTTCTTTTCTTCTGATTTGATTGGATTTGATCTGAATTTACTAAGGTCTGATCTGATTTTGTCTTATACTTAATTGTCTTTCTGCTTCCCTCAACTGATCTTCAATATGATTTTGGGCGAATTTTACTTTCAGCTCCTGCTTCAGAATCTGCATTTTTTTCAGGATCTGGAAATTCAAGTAACCCTGTATCTCTGTTGTCCAAACTCTCTTGACAATATTTGTGAACTCTGGATCTTTGCCCTAATGGTTGAAGAATTTGAAAGGCTTTTTTTCATTGATGGGGTTGAAGAAGTAAGTTATCATTGGGGTGTGGTCATAGTCCCCTTTAGGGTGAAAGGTAACTTCAACGTCTGGGTAGGTTTCTTCCCACCGGTGATTTCCCAGGACCCTGTCAATCTTGCTCATAACCCTCGCCTCTCCAGCTTGTTTGTTGTTCCAGGTGTAGAATCTGCCATTGTATTTCAGATCATACAAGCCACAAGTCTCCATACAATGTCTCAAAGGGGTGGTTTCTGTGAGTCTAGGGGTGGTGCCAATCCTCTCATTAAGGTTTGCAATGGAATTGAAATCGCCCATGATGATCCATGGTTTGGAAACTTGCAGCCCTAAATCTGCAAGGTGGTTAAGAAGCTCTGATCTTGTATTTTTATCTGTTGCGCCATATACAAATTTGCATAGGAAGTTGCTTCCAACTGTAGGGAAAACCTCAAGGTGAATATATTGGCTGTGGTACTGCATAATATCAACCTTAACTTCCTCACTCCTCCAGGCTACTACAATTCTGCCTCCTTTGTGCCAGTCTAGATTGTGGGTGAAGCACCATTCTGGGCAAATCTTTTGGTAAAGACGACCTAGACCATTCCTCTTTACCTTTGTTTCAAGAAGACCAAACAGGCTTATGTTGTGGTTGGATATGAACCTAGCCACCTCTTCTTGTTTGCTTGCCTTGTTCAGTCCTCTTACGTTCCACGCTAGGATGTTATTGCAACAACCCGACTTACCGTTGACTGAGCAAGACAGGTATATCACGGGGTTTAGTAACCCAAAGAAGTCAAATCTCAAGCCATTGACAATGTTCATCACAATTTATCTTGCCCAAAACATTCAACTCAGATCATAACTCGCGGAAGCTCACAAGAACTTAAATAAAACTAAACAACTAGTCTAAAGTTCAGGAATCCAAAACCAAAGTCTGAAATAATCATACAACTAACTATAGAAAACCTAAGATAGTCATCATAATCAAATCTACTACACTCTACAATCCAATACGGACACTACAACTTCAATATATACAAAAATCCAAAATATTTTCCAAGAATACTCTAATAATCTCAGCTCTATCCCATCGTTCCCGGCTGGTATCGATCTGTAAACAATCTAAAAGATGAAAACAACAGGGGGTCAGATTAAACTGAATAAGAAGTAACAATCCAAAACAACAAAACACATTAATTCAAAATATCGGTATAAAAACAACATCCTTTTCCCAGATCTATGTGCGCACAGGGAGTCTATTCTAGCAACATAACATCTTTTAAATAACAATTACTTATAACCTAAAGAAAACCAAAAATCCATACTATGCTCATCATCTAATGTTTTTCTTCAGTCTAAGCCCTCTAAGCCCTTATTCTCTTAACATAACAAGTCGTGATAATATGCATACTCTACTTTAATCTAATCATATGAAAGCAAAGATTTATAACCAACATCTAGAATTGTCCATTGATCCACTTAATAACAACAAAAACTTATCTACCATTAATGATTTCTCAAGAGCTCCTAACCCATCCAAGAACACCAAATATCTATAGTCTTTTACTAACAACCATTGTATCCAAATCCTAATCCTTGTAATTTTCATACTAGCCAACATTTCCAACAATTTACACCAATATTCATCGATTTACCACCAAATCATCATTTGTCTGATTTACACGTAATTCTTTTATAAATTTTTCCCAATTACTCCATCATCTCAACATCCAATAATTCATTACTCATCAGCATTTGTCCAATTTTTACTTAAACAAGCATACTCGACACTTCTTTAATGATAGATTCATCTACATGATTAAAGATTCTTTAATTGGAAAGAAATAAATAAAACCAATAATAAGGGGAAAAGAAGAGTTTACTACCTCCTGTGACGGCAGCAACAAAGAGATAAAGAAGTCAGATTTGAAAATTGATTTATGGCTTGAATCTTGATGCTTAATCAATAGGACCACAATTTCACTTATTTTTCCCCATTTTCGACAGAATTTAGGTCAAGAAAGTAAGTTTTCGGTTGCCTCTACATACATTGTGGTTTGAATTCAAAGAAAGTTAGAAAGGAAGAACAATAAGCCATAGTTTATACAAAACAACTCAAGTAGCATAGATAGATCTTTTACCTTGAAGAATCACGCAAGAATCGTTTGCCCTTATTTCGCACATCAAGAGACAAGAGTTTTCGACCCTCTAATTTCAGAGAAAAAGGTCGAGAAGAAGAAATGAACTGCGTTTGGTCTTGCTCGAAACTGAAATGGTGAAGCTAACAAATGGTTTGAATTGGTTGAAGGAAGAAGAGAAATGGTTGCCTTGCTCTTATGGTTTCACGTGAAAGAGGAAGAAGAAAAAAAGATGGTTTGGTCTTTACTGGGTACTCACGAAATGGAAAGGAAAAGGGCGGGTGGGTTTTTATTTTATTTTATTATTATTATTATTTTTATTATTATTATTATTATCATCAACCCATGTAAATATCCACACTCCACGCGTCATCATTTATTTAAACTTTTTTTATTTATTCAAAATTCCCGAACAAATTTATCGACTATTACAGTTATTCATCTGGTGGGATGGCGGGGTTTGTCCCCTCCGTTCCCCCCTCCCCTGTAACCATACTTATGCTGTTCTCGTCTCTCCCGTGTTTGGCATGAGAGTTTCAGTGTCCTCCATGCCCTGCAGTAATTCGAAGCCATTTCTGGTCTAGATTATTTCACAGTCTGCTTTAGATGGAGTCTTCCCCTTATCCTGCCCTATACGGATGGTCGTTGTGTCTTTCGATGAGCAAGTATCAATTCCAAGTTGCTGGTATGGTATTATGTCCATATTCGATCTAGCTCACTTCCCCCTGGATTGATAAGAGTTGTATGATCCACCCTCTCTGTTGATGTATTTTTGCTCTTTCGAACCCATTTCTGTTTCACCGGCCTAAACCCATCCTCATCCATTTCAAGGTTTGCAGGATATTTAGCGTGCTTAATACCAACCCTGCATTCTGTAGTCATATGTCCAAACTGGCTGAATTTGGAGCACCAAAGTGGAGTCCACTCATATTGCACCTGTTGAGTCACTAGGTCATCATGTTCATTAGTATAGTATAGCTCTTCCGGACGCCCCTCATTAATGTCCATATCAACTAGCACTAGTGCGAACCACATTCGCTCTTTCTTTTGAGTGGTTGTATCAATCCTAATAACACGCCCAAGATATCCCACAATCTTTCTTAGTGTTGATTCACCCCAGTATCTAACATTAAGTTGAGGTAGTTTAACCCAAATTGGCATGGTAGTTAGGCTACTCTTGTCATAGGACATATTAGGATCCCATGGTTTGATGATAAATGGCAAAAGCCTAGTCATGCTACAGGCTGCCTCCTGTTCCTGTTTAGAGTTAAATCTCACCAAGAAAACTCCCTTATTCACCATTCCTACTTTATCTACATTAAGATTCTTCCAAATTCTCTTAATAAAGCCATCAATAACATGGGGGGGGGGACACACCACATCATTCTCAAAGTATCTAACTTCCTCAGCAATATCATCATTTGTTATCTTACAAATAGGTCGAGTTTTTGAGATATTACCGTTTTTTGATTGTTTTGATTGTGTGTTTGTTGAGGATGTTCCTTCTGTCGTGGTATTCTGGAAGTCATGACTATCCTGCCTCAAGTCATCTCTTCTGTGTTCCTGCAGTTGTACGAGTTCCATGGCCTTCCTTCCGTTGCTTATGTTGCTTAGCCCATTCTCCGGTGGACTTGATGGTGGCCGAGGCTGTTGGACGCCTTCCATGGTCACTGTTTCATCAAAATGACTTTCACGAACAACTTTACTGCCATTAACATCAAACTTGCTTAACCCAGCCTCCGGTGGCTTTGTCGGTGACTGAGGCGGTTTAAGGACAACCTCAGACCATCTTCTGCTGGTGCTAGCTTGGGGTTCATCGATTTGGTTCAAAACCCCCAAATCAATTCGTGATTTAGGGTTTTCGAGTGTTAACTGTTTCGCCATTAACGAGCATTCCAAGTTCGAAGATGTGTTTTCCTTGGTGGTCGACTTGCCTCCCTTCATCACCGGCTCCTTCCTCGACCCTCCACGCCCCCTAGCCACGGTAGGTCCGCCCATTTGGGTGTGGGAGAACCAGGGGTATGCAGTCGCAGAGAGAGAGGGTGCGGGTTGAGAGAGTGTCTATTATTTGTTGTATTTATTATTATTATTATTATTATTATTATTATTATTATTATTATTATTATTATTATTATTATTATTATTATTATTATTATTATTATTATTATTATTACTATTACTATTATTATTATTATTATTATTATTATTATTATTATTATTATTATTATTAGGAAAAATTATATTAAACCACCTATTGTATACACTCTTTTTTAAAAAACCACCTTCAATAAATTTTTTTGCAAAAAACCACCTTTCATAATACAATTTTTTGCAAAAGACAACCAGTTAGGAAAATTCGTTAGTTGACTGTGATTTTTAACGTTTGACCATTTTTTGCTATCACGTGAGTTTACTTAACCCCATTTCCTTTCTCAGAAAATGTCGAGCTCCATTTCTCACAACCCCCATTTCATTTCTTCTCTCTAGTTTAAGTAAACCCTAATTTCAAATTCAACAAATTTCATCAACTTTCTTCAATTCATTCAAGATATATCTCTTTCAATTGCGTACTAATGCTTTCCCCTTCTTCAACAGCAACATCGAAGCCCGAGAAATGTGGGTGTGGAGCTCCATTTGCAAAGAGAGTTTCATGGAGCAAGGAATATCTTGTTCTTGTTTGTATTATTGATTTGGGTATCAATTGGTATATTTTGTTCTTGTTTTGTGAAGCATACACTGATCTTGTTTGAGTTTGAGGCACACAGCAGCATACACAAGCATACACTGATTTGGTTATGCACTGATTTGGGTATGAGTCATGAATCAAATTGTAATATGCACACATTATGCACTGATTGCTGGTATCAAGTGCTGGTGTTGTATACACTGATTGCTGGAATCAGATTGTAATATGCACACATTATGCACACATTATGCACAGCATACTTAATCCCACATAATATTATGCACTAATATACACTACAGCATTAAATACTGATATACACTGATATGGTGTATATTGCTTGAATGCACTACAAAATGCACAGAATATTAATTTCAGAAACTCTTTAAAACCCAAAAATATAAGAAAACCGAAAATTTAAGAAAAGCAAAATAAACATACCAAGATGAATGTGGTCTTCACTGAGATGCAAGAAATTTGATTAGAGATAGCGATTATGAATTTCGAATGAGGACATAGTGGGATAGCGTAATGGAGAACGGGTAGTTGAAGGCTTTAATGAAGAAGGAGAAAGGAAGATGGGTTTTAATTAAACTCAGTGAGAGGCAGTGACCATTAAAATATGGTCAAACGTTAAAAATCACAGTCAACTAACGAATTTTCCTAACTGGTTGTCTTTTGCAACAAATTGTATTATGTAAGGTGGTTTTTTGCAAAAAAATTTATATAAGGTGGTTTTTTAAAAAAGAGTGTATACAATAGGTGGTTTAATATAATTTTTCATTATTATTATTATTATTATTATTATTATTATTATTATTATTATTATTATTATTATTATTATTATTATTATTATTATTATTATTATTAATTATTTATTAAATATTATTATTATTTTATTATTATTTTTTTTTATAATAATAATAATAATAATAATAATAATAATAATAATAATAATAATAATAATAATAATATGATCTAATCTGATCTGATCTGATTTGATCTAGTCTGATCTGGTCTGGTCTGAGTTGAATCTTTCTGATCTGCTCTGAATAGTTTTGGTCTGATCTGATCTGGTCTGATTCTAATAAGAATAAGTAATAAGTCAAAAAAATAAGTTGAAGAGAACACATTCTAACTCCCTCTACTAGAGGTTTTTAAATGCTTGGAGGGCATTTTAACACTAATTCGGCCCATTTTAAAGAGGGCTTAATGAGAGTCCAACTGAAAACAAGTCAGACTAAAAAGGCTTCACAAAAACTGGGACGCGACAATCTCTTATTCATTGCAACATGATGGTTCTAATGGAACATAAGAGTAGTTGTACTCTTTAATCATGATCATTATAGTGATACTGCTCTTCCCCCCAACAGTTTTTATTAATAATGGACTTGTAAATAAAGTTGTACATGTAGTGTTTGCTTAACCTTGATGTGAAGGCGGAGAAAAAGTTGATCTCGAGTTATGTTTGTCAAATGATTTGATGAATGCTTTTGAAAATGATTAATAGTTCATGGCTGTTTTGTTTTAAAAATTTTCAATTATGTTCTAAAAATAATCAATTCATACCTTAAAGTTATTAATTGTAAAATCAATTTTGACTTTAAAAATATTAATTATCAATTATGACCTTAAATAAATCCAGTACAAAGCGCATATTGAGAAAAACTATATTTGTAGTATAAATATGGATTGGGCTTTGGACGGGCCTATATTTTAAAATATGGGCCTTTATAGTATTAGATGAGCCATTTAAATCCCAATTCAGTTAGTATGAGACCATGCAACAGGTCCATATAAAATAATTTGAGCAGACCCAATTAAAATCGTCTCACAGCGATACTACATCAATATAAAATTATTGTGTGATTAAAGTCTATGGATTAAGTTTTAGGAAAAGTTATTCTCTTTACAAATAATTTTTCAATCTATCAACATCACTGTGCTTCAATGCATTTTAATTAGCTATTATGTTGCATATAATCTTTTAGCTTCTGATTATCAATAATCCATACTCTTTAAAATAATTTTTTAAAGGCCGGGCTGAATTGGGCCGGGTTAAAACCTGGCCATATTCAGCCTTCGTCATACTTTAAGCACTCGTGTCCAACTTGGTCCATTTCACTCAGACTCGGCTTAACTTGTATCCTAAAACCCTTACAGTCCGTTTAGTTAGTGATATTAGATGGTAGTAAGGGGAATGATTTATAGTGTAAAATTTCATCAAAAGTTGCATATCATTTCCATGGTAATTAAACTTTTATCACAAAAAAGTTTTTTTATTTATCAATTTCTATTACAACCTAATACCAACTCCCCAATGGTAATGCATTGAAATGGATTTTATGAAGAAAATGAGATGATTTAAGTTGGACAAGCATGACCAGTCAAGAGACTTTTCAACCAAAATTGCATTGATTTTTCATTCTCATTACCACTGTTTATTACCACCTACCAAACAGGTCGTTAGCTTCACCAATAAAATGGGTGTACACAAGTTTATCCAAAAATATAATATACTTTCTCCCTCCCCGTAAATTTGACACACAAGGAGACTTGTACATAGATGGATTCTCCACTAGCCCCGATTAATCTGCCCTGTTCAACGGTGATTCAAATAATATTTTCTAAAACACTAAAAGTTTAGATGAGTATAATTCGTCTGATAAGATTATTAGGTCGGTAGTGGCCAAAAGTTTTTCATTTTCATTTGTCAAATATACATTTTTATTATAGATTAATTGTCTTATAATTCATGACATAAAAAGTAAATAATATAACAAGTATTACGTGATCTAGATATATACTACTGGTAAATTATGTTTATGGTCCAAACAATCAGTCAAATATAATGACAAATTAAGAGTTCAACATGTATTAAAATAAAATTTATTTAAAATTGTTTTTTCCTGTTTATATTTTTTCTAAAATAAATGAATTATTAAGCTCATTTACTAGTAGACCTTCCCTTAAAAAGTTATTGAGATAACTTAAAAGACAGTCTGTTACATCCCTGTTCATTTGTTTGTTACAACAGTTCACCAAATTGGTCATGTGTTATTTTTTGTTTTTTTTTTTATTTTTTTTTATATATATATATAGAAGCATTATATTATCTCCACCTACTTTCTACCTATAAGCCAATATGCCATGTACTACTTGGTTCATTAAGTTGAACATTCCATTTTGTGAAATACTACTTTTCTTTTCTTAGTCTTAGTCTTCATCTACTTCTCCTCTTTGAATGAAAGTTGATACATGAATTCTTACCACAGACCATATCTAATTGGATCTGCCCATTATATATCTTTTAAAATATTATGAGTAGGCATTAAGAATAATGTGAGTAGACATTTGAGATATTAAAAGTAGGCATGATACGATAAGTAAGCATTAGGATAGTGTAAAAAGCATTAAGAATACGATAAGTAGACATTAATTTTTAATGGGTTAGATTTGAGATACGTCTATCAAAGAAACGGTCTCTCAAAAGAGATGTATCTCCAGTGACTAGCTGAAGTTAAAATGCTCACTTCAAGATTTAAAACTCATATTCCAAGCCTTAATATTTTTCTCCAAATGCTTAACTGTATTTTTAAGCATTAGAATGGGCATTTGAAGTTTATTTCAACCGTAAAAAATGTTTATTTTGAAGCTTAAGATCTCTACTCTAAGGCTTAAAGCCCCTACTTTAACGCTTGAAATAGGACTTGAATTATTTTAGTAAGCAAGTTTAGTATTTATATTTGTTAAATAAACCAATCTATTGTTTACAACAATCTTCAAAGCTTATTTGTGAGACAAAAATTAAGAATAAACAATAGTTGAGATTTAAGTGCTGGATTAGGCAATTGAGTTTTGTAGTCGACTTGGACTTGGTAATTTTAGACATTTTGGAATTAACATTTAAAGCTTTGGAGTAGGATATTAAACTTAAATATTAGAGTAGGCATTTGTATACTTTTGTTAAAGTAAATTTGGGCTTGAAATTGGGTCAGTTGCACCAATGTGGTCGTCGCACAGAAGACTTGCTAAAGAAAATATATCGATGATTTTCTAAAAAATAAATTTGTGAATGAGATCAAATAAGGGTATAAAATAATTAGGGGTACACACGGTTTGGTTTTGTCTAATCTGACACAAAAATGAGATCAGACAAAAAATTCCCGTTTGAAAACTTTTCTGACTAAATTGTTTTAACTTACTTTTTATCTGTATGCGTTTATGTTTTTATCTCCCACAACGCAGGAGCTTCTCTTCATCTTTCTCGAGTCGAGGGACTCCTTTTGGTCGCACTCTCCTTATGGGTATGAGTTGCCGCCGTGCTTCCCTCCCCGGACCCTATCCATAGTTTTTTATGAGCGGGATATACTGAGTAGGATGATGATGATGATGAAATCACCAGATTAGACCATACCAAATTGTTCTACAAACGATCTGGTTCGGTCTGATCTACAATTATTTTTTTTTTCCAAATTAATATATATGTGTTTGTGCAAATATTTCACACGTACAATTACCAAATATAATAATTTGTAAATAGTTGATTGCATCAACATTATTCAAGTATATATTTATAGAAAAAAGTACCTCAAAATATGTAGGCAACCTTTTATTTAAAAAAACAATTGTTTAAATTATAATAAGATTTACGTTCCAATCTAATCATTAAAATAAAAATTAAAGACCAGACTGAAAATCGTATTTTTCTTTAGATAAAACACCGAACAACGAATTATAAGTCAATCCATAGTCTTAAAACATTCAACAATTAATGAACCAGCCAAATTAAGAAGTGTGTCAAACAGGCAGAACAAACAATTTTAAATTCGTATTTATTTTTCATAAATTTCTAAAATTAATACCTTTTATAAATAAAATGAGAATTTTTTTAATCTAAAATAAAAACTCAAGACTAATTTTATTTATTAATATTGATTCTATAAAATAACTTGCATTAATTTTTAAAAATTAAATTTTCAACTCTAATACTAATATGGAAGAGAAAAAATAGTAATAGATTAATGGTTTATAAAAATAAAGAGTAAAAGTTTAAAAGATTGAAAACTTAAGAAATAAGAATGTTGATTATTTTTTAAATTAAGTTGGTATTAATTGATGTTTAATGAATAAATATAATTAAATAATGTATGAGATAATATTTGAAAATTATAGAGTTGCTTTGGAAAGAGTTAAAAAACGAGAGAAAAAATGTTTCAATAAGATTTGAACATATGATCTTTGATATGTAAAGTAAAACTCCAATTAACTACTATATAATTTAATAATAAGTTTTATCAATATAATTTTATATAAGGCTTTTAAGATTTGAGAGCTTCGTGCGGTTGGACATCCTGCACACTCTTAGAGTAGACCCATGCTCATTAGGGATGACTTCTTCCTTAGACTTAAATCAAATTAATTTCCTCGTATCAAATCGGACTAGGATTGAATTCAGATTGAATTGTCATCTCTAATGCTCATGGTGAAGTAGTTTCCAAATTTTATAGAATCAATGAATGTTGACCGTCTATGTACGTGAACTTCCTTAATTAGCTAACATTCCATCAATCAAATTCACTGATTATTCATGTTCACGTGCGATGCTGAGATTTGATCTAACATTCGTAAGCGTAATCCATAAGAATCATCAAAATATATTTTAATTTTTTTAAAAATATACATAATTAAGGGCACTAATAATTCGCTATTTAAAACAAAAAAAATATACATAATTAAGGGCACTAATAATTCGCTATTTAAAACAACTGCTACTCTACAACTTATGTAGTTAACAAGTACTTTTTAGGTTCGTTTGGTAGGTGATAATAAATTGTGGTAACATCTGAATGAAAAACTAGTGTAATTTTGATTGAAAAATCTCTTGGTCACGTTGATGGTCATACTTGTCTAACTTCAATCATCTCATTTTCTTTATAAAATTCATTTCAATGCATTACCATTGAAAAATGTGGTATTAGGGGTAATGAAAATTTATAAACAAAAATATTTTTTTGTGATAAAAGTTTCATTACCATGGAAATAGTATAAAACTTTTTATGACTATAAATCATTTCTACTACCATCATTTAATATCACTAACCAAATAGGTCGTTTGAGTAATTTCATTATTTTTAAATTGTATATTAGTTAAATTTATTTTAGTTGTGAACAGGGATGAAGCCCAATCCCTACAATCCAATCATATACATAACTTCTTATATTTTCTTTGATATTGTCCACATCGAACAATATGCTAAATTCATTATTTGTTTATTTTTACAATAAAAATTGTATATTAGTTAAATTTATTTTAGTTGTGAACAGGGATGAAGCCCAATCCCTCCAATCCAATCATATACATAACTTCTTATATTTTCTTTGATATTGTCCACATCGAACAATATGCTAAATTCATTTTTGTTTATTTTACAATAAAAATTGTATATTAGTTAAATTTATTTTAGTTGTGAACAGGGATGAAGCCCAATCCCTCCAATCCAATCATATACATAACTTCTTATATTTTCTTTGATATTGTCCACATCGAACAATATTCTAAATTCATTATTTGTTTATTTTTACAATAAAAATTGTATATTAGTTAAATTTATTTTAGTTGTGAATAGGGATGAAGCCCAGTCCCTCCAATCCAATCATATACATAACTTCTTATATTTTCTTTGATATTGTCCACATCGAACAATATGCTAAATTCATTATTTGTTTATTTTTACAATAAACGCTAAGTAACTTTGTAGTTCATCTAGCCATAGTCATAGTTATCAAGCTATTATTTTCGCAAAAAGTTAGGGTCGGGGAAAGGTAGCGGGCAAACCACATACCCATACCCCTCAAAAGAGAAGGAAAAGAGGAATGCATGCAACCAAAAAGAAAGAGAGCCTTGCAAAGAAAGAGATAAATCACACCAACACCGCATGATGTGAAAAAAAACTTCCAAAACACAACACAAGTTAAGCTAGTGCTGAGCCGTTAAAATGAAGATTATAGAAGAAATAGTAAAAAAAATTTCAAGTAAAAAAAAATAACAATAAAAAAAGCTAACTAGGACAAAGAGAGGTGCAGCTCACACAAGTTGATCTTTGTTTGCTCCTCCCATGTTCTCTTGGGTCTACCATGACTTATCTTGTCCGCCACTATGATTCATTCCACCATCCTCACTGGTGCATGGGTATATTCTTTCTCTTCACATGTCCAAACCATGTCAAACTTTTTTCACGCAACTTTACCCATAATGAGGCAACCTCTCTGCTTCATCCATTATTGTGTGCCCACACATCCATCTCAACATTCACATCTCTGTTATGTACATCTTATGTTCAAAAGACTTCTTCATGAGCCAATATTTTGTCCCATATAACAATGCTAACCTGATTGCAACTCGGTAATACGTACCTTTTAGCTTAATAGGAAACTTCTTATCACCCAACACCCTAGTGACTACTCTCCACTTTAGCCAACTTGCTTATATTCGATGAGTTACATTTTTAATGATCTCCCCATCACTCTTGATAACCTATCCTAAATGCTTTAACTTGGTTTTACTTGCGATAAAACTTGTCCAATAGTCTCATCGGGCTAAGTATCCTGATCTATCATATATTCTATTTTCATACGACTAATAATACACAACCTTTTACCTTCACTCCTCTGATTTTGTGCTAGCCTCCTCTCTTTTTTTCATATATATTTGGAGATCTCATTCATAATTGTGGTGAAAATAAAATGGCTTAATTAATATCGATTTTGATGTAGACCTACTTTTAATGGGAAAGGCTCCGTTATTCCAACTAGTGTCTGGATGCTAGTTGGGACTCCATCATACATGTCCAGTATTGCCTTAATATAAGTCCATGAAATTAATGATGGTATATAGTATGATATCATAAGCCTTTTGTAGATCGATAAAACACCAAATATTAATCCTTTGTCACTCTATATTCTTCTCCACCACCTTCTTAAGACATTAAAAACTTAGTATTAGAGCACCCTGGCCTGAAACCAAACATGTTCTCTTTGATAATTAATTCTTGTTTTATTTTTCTCCCTATCACTCTTTCATTGTGGTTGAGAAGTTTGATTTCTCTACAACTACTGCATGTTTGCACATCGCCTTTATTTTTGTACATTGGGATGATTGTGCTGCTCCTCTATTCTTATGATATCTTATGAATCCTTATGATGGCATGGAACAGGTTTGTTAACCATCTATTGCCATATTCTCTTAAGCACCTTGACACCTCAATATGGATCTTATCAGGAATGACTGTCTTAGCCCCCTATTCCTTTTGAATGATTTTCCTACATCCTTTATAGTTATCTCTCTGCCTAAACCATATTTGTGTTGACTTTAATGCTGAGACTATCACTTCTTACCTCCTCTAACCCACTAGTTTCATTAACTAGTTGAGAGAATTATTGACGTCATCTCAATTTATGTCCCCCTTTCTTAATTAGCAAAACTCTCATCCTTGATGTTTGTCTAACTATATTAATGCAGTATATTCAATTGTGTTATTTTTTATTTTAAAATGAGAATTTTTTAAAAATGAATCACTATGTGACTTAGCAGTTCATTAAACAAACATCAAAGTCACATAGCAGTTTATTCAATTCTCCTTAATTGAATTTCAGTTTTAAAATGAAAAAAAATTAATAAACTGCTATGTAACTTAATAGTTCATCAAATATTTTTGATGAATTTCTTTTCTTTTTACGAACTTAAAGCTTTTTTTATTTTTTTTATGTTCTATGCTCTTGTGCTAGAATTTGTGGACTTTTTGAGTTGTGTTCTTGTTGTTATGATATATGTTGTTGTTTATGTATATGTGTCAAAGAGTAGACTAGATCATTATGTGTACAATTTAATAAAAAGTCTAGAAAATTCAAAGATATCCTCATAATGATTTATCATATGTAACACAATTATTGACTAAATTGAGATTATAGGCATGTATATCACCCAAAACTTAATATTTTCTACCAAATTTAACTTCAACATATTCTTTAATATAAGAGTATTATATCACAATAAGATATGTTCTTTTAATTTTCTTAGAATAGTAACATTTTTAAATTTAAAAACTACATAAGATCTCCGATAAAAGTTTCTTACAATATAATTTGCTTTTTTATGTAAAAGTATTTTCTAATTAATAAACTTTCTTCATAAAAATTTAAATTTCTAAAATATTTTATCAAGAGCCGAAACATACATGATAATAAAAAATTATTTCGACTATGATATTATACGATATTATGATTTTTGATATTTTATAAGATATTATGATTTTATACTAATAACATGTAATTGCAACCAGGGTCGGCCCTAAGGGTGGGCAAGAGGGGTCGTCGCCCAGAGCCATATGTCAAAAAAATGAATTAATAGTTGTAAAAGGTTCATATAAGTTATAAATTGCAAAGGAAAAGGGCCCTAATGTGCTATTTCGCCCAGGGCCCCCAAACATCTAGGGTCGGCATTTGATCTATTTAAAACTTTTATTTATATGTACTTTCATACTAATTCTTGCATCAAACGAGTTTCTAAATTAATTTTGCTTAATTTGTAGTTTATAAGTTTGATCGTACTATTCAAATTTTTTAAAGGATCATTTACCAACTACAGCCTCTAAGTTTACTCAATTTCAAATAAACAGCCGCGAACTTCGTTTATTACCAACTACAGTCTCCAACTTAACAAACATGTCATTGAGACAGCCAAAACACCCCATTTTAACCCCATTTTTAACCTTTTTTGGCTGTTTTGGCTGTCTCGATGTCATGTTTGGTAAGTTGGAGGCTGTAGTTGGTAATAAACGAAGTTCGCGGCTGTTTATTTGAAATTGAGTAAACTCAGAGGCCGTAGTTGATAAATTGATAAATAATGCTTTTTTAAAACATTTGTTTAATAATGCGTGTTGTGTAGATTTAGTAATAGGTGACTGATAGGTATGATTACGCTTTAACCGTGTGAAATGTATGGTGTTGTTTTGATATGAAATTGTTTTTATTACAGGTAATTTTGCTACTTTAAGGACCTTAAAATTAATATTTTATTTCCTTTTTGACATATAGGAATCGGTATGCAGTGTATATAAACGTTTTTTCTTAAATTAATTTTTGGTATTTTGGCTATAAATGAATTGTTATGTTACATAGCAATTTATTAAAAAAGATAAAATGCTATGTGACTTCACGATTGATTTAATATTTTTGAAAAAAACACGCAATCCTACGTGGACAATAGGATGGTAAATAAATTTTGGGTGAGAGAAAGTTAAAATTAAGTTTATTAAGTGTTTTTTGGTGAAAAGATTTACGTAGTGGAAATAAAACTTCATGTTTATAGTTTGAATCTTTAATTTGACCTCACAATCTTATACTCACATTTAAACTCTCTTTTATTAAGATTCATACAGTTTAATTTTTTATTTTATTTAATATCACATTTTTTATAGTAATTACAAAATATTACAACTCTTTTACACCATCCGATATATTTTTTAATTGAAATCCTAGATGGGCAAAGGGAGAATAAATTATATGGAGTTTACATTTAAATATATTTGAACGCTATTTTATTGTTAGATAGTTTATATATTTTAATAAACTTCTTTTCTTGAATTATAAATTTTTGTCATTTAAAAAACTTTAGATATTAAATCTTTGTTCCTCTAATGTGTTTAGGTTTTTTTTTTCAACTTCTTTTTTCTAATGCATCCACAGTTTGGCCCCCTTTAGTTTCAAATTCTGGCTCCGCCTGTGGTCGTACAATAGGAGTACATATGTGTTAAGAGAAATCATATTGAACTTTTTTATTTTCAGAATTGCATACGATTTGACTGTTATATCTAAAAATAATTTTGTTTTAGCTTTTAAAAAATACTGTCTTTAATTCACATCAATTGTCCCATTTTGTTTTGGCACACCATCCAATGCAATAATTCAATCCTAAATATTTCTAATTGTGTATAATTAAAAATTATAAAAGTTTGATATTAATAAAACTTTCATTGAGACGAAACAAACAAGATTTCACTTAACTATATTTTGACTTATAGATTAAGAATAAAATACAATTTAAGAGTGACCGATTAATAGTATCAAAAGACCAAATGGGACAATTGTTGTGAATTAGAGGGAGTATAATAATCAAAAGAATACACAAAACAAAGGAAGGAAAAAAAGAGCAATAATGAAGAATCATTTAAAGTATAAGTACTTATAGTATAAAGATAGGAGACAATTTTCAAAGTAAAAAATAATTGTGAAACCCACCCACACAAACACAAAACATATCCAAATTATAATACATTGTGGAAATAATTATCTATGATTGTTCACC
Organism: Amaranthus cruentus; assembly: GCA_019425755.1. NCBI lineage: Eukaryota > Viridiplantae > Streptophyta > Magnoliopsida > Caryophyllales > Amaranthaceae > Amaranthus > Amaranthus cruentus. The sequence goes on from CM033453.1 coordinate 4,004,739, forward strand.
ACTTTGGGATATTGAAACTTGAAAGGATCCAATGAATTTGTACACATGAACATCCATTATATTACTTGTTTTATAATCTAATATGTAGAAAGTGAAGGGATTGCAAGAAATTAACTATTCAATACTCATCAAGTACACAACACCCAACATATAAAAACAAAAGGTGTTACTTGAGTTTCGTTGTGCTCTAAGAACTTTTAGGTGTTGAAGATGCACACAATGAGTTAATATTTATGACCTTATAACTTTATAAATAATTTACAATTATGTAAAAGTAAATGTGAATATAATATTTCGAACTTAATAATGTAAATACAAATACAAATTACAAACGAGAATTTGTATTTATCCCTTTGTTGATGACAAAAATAAACTTACAAATAACACTAAAATATACTTGTTGTAGGCGTGTGATCACTTTCCTTTTTTGATATTTCTCCCACAAGGGTACTTGGGTTTTAACTTGGAAATTCACAACGAGATACAAACAACACAACACACCCTTAGTACTTAGGGTATCTCACTTAACAACAATGTGTTTAGAGAATTTTAGATTTGGAAGCTTTTAACAAAAGTTAATTACTCTCTTGAAAAGAACACTATTGAATGAGAAGAGTAGTATGAGAATTAAGAAAAATGTATGTTTTTCACTCATCCATTGGAAAGCCGAGTCGGCTTTTAACATTGACTTTATTTTTTGATTTTGTTTTTGTCCTATCCTTTGAACTCCTTTTACACCTTGTATTTTAATACATATTGTTCCACTACTACTTAGCGATTATAAACTTAGGATTGTTAAAAACTAAATGTTCAACATATTAGACCCTATTTTATATTGTATTGAAGCACTTTACTCGAAATCAACCTGCTGACTCGAATAAACAATTCTATTTTTATCTTTCACAACTTCAGATTCTTTTTTAACACATATTTTTGTGTAGAGTTGTTCATTGACTCATTGGGTCTGTTTTGGACTAGTGTCATACATTTCGGTAGGATTTGGAATCGATTAATTTTCAGTTGTTCGCCGGACAAGTCAAACTCGGGTCAGATCGATTATTTACGGATCAATGTAACAACAATTATATGTGTCAAATGTTGAATACAAATAATCGAGACTTGTTTAACAACGGTTATACCACTGCAATAAATTTAACCTTTTGCAACATTGCACTTAGTGGCATTAAAAAAATGCCATTGATTCACAATTTTAGTTTAATAATTGTTGGTCTTTATTTTAAGTTCGTCTATAAAGTGATTTAGCGACATTTTATTTGGCCTTTAGTAGCATATGTAATTGTTACTATAGTCTATAGTGGCAATTGTGAGAAATGTCACTAGATCCTACGTCGCAAAAAGCTTTAGTGTGATTTTTTATTATGCTACTAAAGGGTCTAATAAATGTCACTAAATCCTCTATATATACTATTAGAAATTTAAAATAGTGACATTTAAATTAAATGTCATTAAATATACACCAGTAAAAACAAATTATGTTGTAGTGTACAATAATGTCGAATGTCAATAATGTAGGCTTATTTAAAAATTGTGCTATGGTGTTCATTGGTTTATAATTAGTTTTGTTTTTTGTATTGGAATTAATTTCCTTGCCATTCTCATTGAATTCAATCAACATAAATACAAAGTGTATCATCAAATTTAGGAAACAATATAATTACAAAATATTACACAATATTTACTAGAGTCTAAATATTTACCAAATCATAAAATATATTATTCTATCATTTTGGGGTTCAAATGGAGTTCGAGCTTTATTTTTTGAATATGAGTCAATTACATAATTCTATTGATCATGTTAATATTGGATTAAATTATTAGTTTTTTTTTAATTGATATATGTAGGCTTATTTAGTGAAGAAAAAATAATTACCAGTTGTTTTATCAGATGCGTCAGATTAACTTGTTTTAATCGTTTTAATTAGGGACAAAGTTGTTAATTGTTGACACTTACTTTTTAAATCAGCTTTACAATGTTGAGTTTCGGAATTGTTTATCTTAGATGATCAAAAGCATTATAGGGTTATTTTTTGAATAGGAGTCGGTTACATAATTCTATCAATCATGTTAATATCGAATTAAGTTATTAGTTGTATTTTGATTGATATTTGGAGAATTATTTACTGAAGAAAAAATATTTACCAGTTGTTTTATCGGATGCGTTAGAATAATTTGTTTTAATCGTTAATTAGGGGCATAATTGTTACTCGTTGACACTTAATTAGGGGCATAATTGTTACTTGTTGACACTTATGCTTTTTAAATCAACTTTACAATGTTGAGTTTTGGAACTGTTTATCATCTTAGATGATCAAAAGCATTCTAGGGTTGGTTTGAAAACATTTATAGTGTATGTAACCATTTTTTGATATAACAAATCATCAAGATGATCTTTATGATATTGAAACTATATATTTATAAAATTTTATTTATGAAAATATATTTTACTTTTGTAGACTAAGTATAATATAATACTAAAGGGAAATTATACGTGGTGACCCTGAGGTTTTGGGTTTTCCACGTGGTAGCCAAAACTTTTTAAAAGTCCACGCGGTAACCTTGAGTTTTGCCATAATGTACCACCGTGACCCTTTTAAAGGAAAAACGTTATGAAATGTTAAATGTAAGCTGAGAGACGTATTGCATTCGTTACTAACTAATAACCCCAACTCTTCTCTTTCCCTCACATCTAACATTTCCCCCAATTCCATTAGAACCCTTACCCTAAATCCTCAAAAGTGACTTGAAATTTCCTAATTTCAATCTACAAGTGTTAGCAATCAAGGACCACATATATTTCAAAATTGGGAGGAAATTTTATTCATGTCTTGTTTTATCCAAAGACATCAACAACATCATACAAGGGCAGCTTTTGTGTGGATTATATCAAGCCATCACTCAATTTTGTTTGCAATGCTAGTTCATTCAACAAGCAATCATGATTTAACCCACCTTTCAAAGATCATCCATAATCAAGTTTCACTCCATGAAATTCTGAATTTTGTTGCTTTAAGTTTCGTTTCATGTTTCATTTCGTGTTTTATTTCAATCTCTATAAGTTGGTCCATTTATGTATTTAGTAGCGTATGTTATTCTAGAAAAACAAACAAAAATATGTCATGTCTTTTATTTGAGTCAAGTCAAGAAGAAGAAGTCAAGGATGAAAGTCAAATTCAAAGTCAAACCCGGAAGTTAATCAAAGGCGGAAGTTAAGTCAAATGCAAGAACTACAATCAGGAATTGGCGCCATTCTAGCCGTGTGAAGAAAGACCAAGCCTTGAAGTCTCTTAGTCTATTTTATCTAGGTAGTTTTTCTTTTAGAAAATCAGAAAAATAGGTAGTTATTTCGGTTATGAGGAAGTTATTTTCAGTTTCTTTTAGTAATTTATTTCTGAATTTTTAAGTAAGTTAAGAGTCGGTTTTGTAATAAACAAGTGGGCAGAAGTTACGTGAGTAATTACTCACAAAAAGTGGCGGTTTCCAAGGATGGACAACCAGCCACTTAAGTGTGTAACTCCCACACGGTTTCCAACCGTTTCCTAGGGTTGTGGGAGTCGGTTTCCAAGTTAGTTTTCACTTTGTGTCTTTATAAAGAGTATAGTTTCTTATGTATTTTCAGATTTGATGAATTAATGAAAAAAAGAGTATAGATTCTAGGATTGGAGTCATATTGCAAAAGTTCTTTCGTCTTGGTGTAATTGGCGCATACACCTTGGTTCTTAAGAGCGTCGTTACTTGCTACGTGGATTCATAGTGAGTCTCGATCAAGCCATTACTATCCGTTTTAGTTTCTGTTTGAAAATCAACATAAAAGCACAAAAAAATCAGCCTTTCATTCACCATCATCATCTTCATCCCTTTCATTGTTCCTTCATCGTTCGTTCTTTCATCTTGTGTTTATTTTGTAAGAACCCCTAAGGACTAGGCAATCTTACAACAACAAGGATCATAATCAAGCTCTAGATCGAGAAAGCTTAGTAGTTTCTTCTTGAATTTTGGAAACTTTGAAAAATTTCGAGCCCTAATTTGTTGCGAATGTTGTCGTGTGTATTGAGATGTTGTAATGTCGAATATTGATGATGAATTATGGAAATGTGTACTGTTGGAAACTTAATATTATAGAAGATGAAGAATTGAAGAAAAGTAGTGTTTAAAATTGGGGGAAAGAATGTAAATTGGATGAAATAAGATAGATTTAGGGTTTGTAATTTGGGAGAAAGTGTTGAATGCTTGAGATACTGAAAAGGACCTTCGAATTTAAGCAGCCTTCCAGCTTACATTTAACGTTTCCGTAATGTTTTTTCTTTAAAAGGGTCACGTTGGTACGTTACCGCATGGATTTTTAAAAAGTTTTGGTTACCACGTGGAAAACCCAAAACCTCAGGGTCACCACGTGGAATTTCCCTATAATAAAATATGAATCAATCATACTTCAAAGTTCATTAATAGAAATTCGATCTATTAGATTATGTTTTATAACTATTAAATTCAACAAAAAAAGAGATATTCTATATGGTAATAACATTTATTTATTTAACACCAGTGGTAACAAATCTTTAAAAAAATTTTACTGTACAACATTTATTGTAATATTGTACTTAAAGCTATAGTAACATAAATTAGCGAAAAACGTTTGATTGGCCGTTAAGTTGTGAAGTATCTTATGAGATTGTCATTGAATTTTACAACTAGTTTATTATATTGTATGATTCTCAATGAATAAAAAGAGTATAATTATTGAGAAATGAAAGAAAAAAAAACAGAAAAAGAAAAAACAATTAGTATCCTATCATACTATTTATTAAAATGATCGGAAAATTCTACGTGACACTTTTTATACGTTCTGCCACATGAATTCTTGACATTGCTAAAATTTAATTACTTGACAAGTTAATTTTACACCCTATAATTTTCTACCAGTAAAAAATATCAAACATCTAATTAACTACGTTTAACTGGAGCTAAATTAATAAAATATAGATTTGCTTTTATCACCTAACAAAAAGATAACCTGCTATAGCATGTATTTAAATAAGGTAAAATAATTAAATAATTTTATTGTAGTAAGTGGCTGATTTAGGGTTCGGAGTCCCTCGGGGCACCAACTAACGGAATAAACTTCAGTAGAGTTTCGTTTGTAAAATTAACTACTAATTTTTTTTCTGTTTCTGCAAAATGATAAGTAGGAGCACAATAAATTTATCAAAATTGTGATCTTATTCTTAAAAGAGTTTCTCGTAATAAAATAGAGTTTTCCAATAAAAGAATGCTCGTAATTAAGATTTATCTCGATCATATGCATTACCTGAATTAATAACAATTTAAACTTAGTTATTAAATTTATTCCTCTTTATTCACAATAAAGTAACTAGAGAAAAAGTTAAATATACTCTATAAATAATGGGTATGCTGTAAATAAATAGTGAATTGATCTATTATAGTGCATGTTCTTTATTGAGGTCGTCTCACCGTAGAACGACCTCAATTGGGTAAGCTCAAATTATTTTAAAAAAATTGCTTCTTATACAAGTGTGAATTCAAATTTCATTGTATTTTTTATGTTCTTTTACTAATGGGCTGCTTGTATGGGCTCGTCTCACGGCGAGACGATCTCATACAAGACTTGCTATAATATTTAATACAACATATCATAAAAGAAAATTGAACAAAATAAATCAACTAACCTAATAAAAATAAGACAAAATAAATAAATTAAATAACAAAATTACTAAAATGATAGAGTATTTATCATCAAAAGACTTTAATATTAATTTACACTTTTACTCTTACCAATACAAATATCTACTTTAAATTTTTTTAAAAAAACACCTAGGGGCACGTGTCTCCGTGTGCTCCAATATAAGTCCGCTACTAGATTTGTATTGATTATATTTACTTAATTTAGTTTCCTAAAGAAAATCAAAATATTAATCACACAATAAATTTTGTATATATGTAGCTCAATAAATTAAGATATTACTTTAATTATTTCGATTTCAAAATCGGTATAAAAGTCATAAATATGACATATTTTTTCAAATTTTGAAATTTTGTACATTCGAAAATTCAAAAATTTTAAAAGAAGGCGTGTCTTAATTGTTAGAGGAAGGATTACATTTGTATTCTTAGATTTACTAAGGAAATAAGGCTTAGGATATATGTATTTAACCAGTTTAGGGTTAGAGGATATGAGGGAGTGTATTTTAAATCGTTGTCTGTCATAGAATATTTTCTCATTATTAGAACATATACTAGCTAAATTTTCCATTTTGATCTAGCCTTTATTTATTTTTTCTTATTATTAATATTTTTTTCCTAAATTAGATATATAATTAATTCTTGTATATCATTTTATATTTTAATCCATTATTTCATGTGAAGTAGTTGTACATAATTGTAAGAATCAACGATCTCTTCTTCAAACTCCGATCTCTCCCAAAGCTATTGAAATTTAGAGTTCTTTTTCAATTTTTTAATTATTATCATTGTGATTAAAGTATTAAAGAAAAAAAAAAGTTTCACTTGCAAATCTAATTTAGAATTGTTTTTATAAGATAGTAATAGGAGTATCTTTCATAAAGTCAATCTCTGCTAAAACTAATGATATAAATTGGTACAATTATGAATTTTTAATATCTATACTTTTAAAATTTATCACAATCACATTGTTATATATATACTAGTATTATAATAATGGGAAAAAATATTGTATTATAAAAGACTTTTCTGCTATCTAACAATGACAAATTTGAGTTAAGCTTTCAAGAAAAGTTTTCTAAGAGAGCAAATTTGATATACAGTCATAAATTTTTGGCATGTATTGAAAATACCTTAGCAATAAGTTGCCAATAGATTTTTACCAAATCATAATGTACTGTGAGAATGTCGTTTGGAATTTTATAGTTTTTTTTAATTGATTTTATAGTTCTTTTAGTACATTGTATAAAGTATGATTAAAAACATTTTAGCAATAACTGGCCAATAGATTTTTGCCAAATCATCATGTGTTGTGAGGATGTTGTTTGGAATTTTACGATTCTTTTATTATATTGTATGATTCCATTATCATTGTTTAGTCTATTTCAACGTACTTATGTGTGACTTCTTAAGTTTTTTTGGGTGTTTATTTTGATCATTGATTCGATTTGGGGTTTGGTGTTTCAGTTCGGTTTAAAATCGGATCTTGCGTCCACATTGTTTTTTATATAGTTTTCAATTCATTTTGAAGCCTGATCAAGTCAGGTTCAAACCAATTTTGAACACCTCTAGGCTCGATTACAATACTTTGAAGTCGGATCAAGTTAGGTTTGAAGATCTAGGCTCAATTCGGTTATAAGGTCGGATAAATATCAAATTATCAGGCCTATTTTAAACACCTCTAGGCTCAATTATAATATTTATGTTCTACAAATATGGAGTAATTCTTAGAGCACCAATTTTAAACATATTAATTAAGTAATTTCCGAGAATGTCTTAGAAAACAATTTATTCAATTGAACCTATTTTTATATAAGTTTGTTCCACTTAATTACTTTGCACTATTTTCATTTCTGCCAATAATTTTACTCATTTTCTTTTAATCTCATTTAAAATATAAGTTTTTTACTTTTTATTTCATCCACTCTTTTCATGAGCACTAAAATGCATTAATGACTATCTATGTAGTTTTATCCTATAAATTATAATCATGTATTGTCATCTTCACTATAATGAATTACTTAATTACCCTAAACCAAACAAACAACTCTAATTCTACTCTCACTATAAAAAAGTCAACATTTAAGATATTAAATTATGTCATTTATTAAATATCATCAAATTATTTAGTGACACTTATAAAAAGTGTCATAAATTAAAATTAAAATATTAAGATAATACTTTAAGAACGATAACATTTTAGTGAAGTGTCAAAAATACTGGGGTGACAATTGAAATTTTTTTAGTGTCTTACTCTATAGGGAACTTCACATAGGACCTCCTAATGGATGAGCTAGTGTACCAAAACATTAAATTATAAATGGGCCCACCAATTAAATTACTATTAAGAGAATGTGGAAGTCTTAAGATAGAGGATTCTACTTGTTTAATGGTTAATGCATGTATGTTCCAAAACTTTCCAGCTTATACACATTTGTTTGTATGTGTATCATAGAAAAAGCAAAATTATGGGTTAGTCAAATCCTTATTTTATATTGGCTTTGAATTTCTTTATCTATGTAGATTCCTATTTTTTATTTTTTTGTTGTGTGAAATAAATTTAAAGTTTAATTGAAGAATACAGCCAAAATTTTGGTCAGCAAAGCAACTATTTTCAGGAATTTAGGACCATTGTTTATGGAAATTGGTCTTTGTAGAATTACTTTTGGTTGCTTTGTCTTTAATTCACCCTAAGAATAATGTAACCCCCTCAAGCCTCAACCTCCATGGCGTTTAGGAACTTCAAAATTAATTCAAATCAAGTACTATATTAACGCAAATTCTTTTAAGAGACAGTGTTTTTGAGAGATTATTTTTTATTGAATTGGCCTATTTAAGTGTAGAAAATAAGCTTTGATGGACTGAGCTTAAGAGACGTCTTTTAGAGAAACGGTCTCTCAGGAGAATAGCTGCTATATTAATATGAATATATAATATTATTTATGAAGGATTATGTCCAAAAATCAATCTTAATTAAAAACAAAGTCCAAAAATCAATCTAATATGTTAAACATGTGTAAATTAATATGAAAACATAAATTATAATACATTTAAAATTTATAATTAATAAGAAATAATTGATTTCATTTGTCAATTACTTTTACTTGCTAATAATAGTGATAATATAAAAGTGTACTTCTTTCGTTTTGAAATGTATGCTATATTAGTCTTTTTAGTAATATTCGTCTTTTAAATTTATTTTATATATTACGACTAATGCGTTAAAAATTATAGTCAATTGAAATCTTAATTGAATCGTGTAATTATATTTTATATTCCGTTAAAAGTGAAATATAATACTCACTACTATTTCTTTTTGACACGAGCTAGTTGAATTGCCTTGTAAAAGTAAAATGTAGATCCCAAAAAGTCTATAGTAGTTTATACTGAAACACACATGTAACGAAAAATTAGACCTTCACAAGTGTGTCTACACTTTCTTTTGTCATATTGTCATATTTTGTGTATGTGCTTAAATTAATAGATTTGTTGGAAGAGATATATCAAAGTTAATACTCCCAAAAAGATTTACATGCCTAGATTTAAAATTAGCTTGTTTTGTATGAGATCGTTTACTAATGAGACGAGTTTATATAATTAGTTCATTTATTTAATTAAATACTTTGAAATTATAATTGATCACTATAATACACTAAATTTACATATATCAGTTCAAAGATAATCTTATTATGAGACGTCTCATTTAATTTTTATTCTAAATTTTGGTTCTCTTATAAACTAATGTATACTAGCAATCTAACATGGAATTGGATTGCAAGGTAAAATTGCAAGGTGATAGTCCCCGTTCCTTTTTGTTTGTCCACTTTATCTTTTGCACTTATATTTTAGCAAATTTCAAGTCTTAATGTCTCTAAGTACGCATCATAAAAAATTATAAAAATTATATATTAAAAAACTTTACACTAAGACAATTCTAATAAGATCTCACGTGAATATATTTTGTCTTCAATATATATTTCGAAAATCTAACTTATTTTTCTCTCTCTTAAAGTGGACAAATGAAAAAGAACAGAAAAAGTACTTTTTATCAAAATAGTCTATTATTGTGCTTTGAATTTGTTCTAATAAACAGAATTAAATTGAATTGAATTTAAATTAGTTGAAGAGCGTATGTCTCTTGATTTGATTTCTCAATTGAAAACTTAATTTCGTTATATTTACTTTGTTTTAATTTTCGTTTTAATTGATTCTAATAAATTTACTGGATTTATATTTTCGAATATAAATTCAATAATTTATTACTTTTAGTTCTTATATTTTCTATTCTACCTCGAAATAGCTCGGTATTTAATTCCACATTATGAAAGGAGTCTAAATAAATGGGATAGAGGCGTAAGTAGCTTTGTGAGAAAGAATATTGTGTTTATTCTGTGTATATTTCCCATTATTTTGTTTCCTTTATTTTAGGACCTAGATTATTCGATTATCATATTTAGGGCTGATATATGTGTATATATTAAGGGGTGTTTTACCCATGATAATTAATATAAACAGTATTCCCAAAATCTAATTTTCGCATTATTCTAATCTTCATGGTATCAAAGCTTTAGGGTTCAAATCCAGGAAACCCTCGAAAAACTCATCATCTACCTTTCTTACCTACAATGGCCGAAATAAACGAAGAAATAACCCAGAAACAACTTGCCTTTATGGAACAAATGGAAAATATGTTTCAAATGTTCCAGAAACTAAACAAACCCAACAACCAAACCGAAAATCCAACAACTGTTCGAATTGTTGAAAAACTAACCAACAACAATTACACCAAATGGTGTAAATTAATGCATGTAGCAATCGTCGGCTCAATCACATCACTGCCGCACCTCCATCATCAATCGACCCAGACTTCGCTCAATGGGAGCAAAGGGATGCGATGGTCATATCATGGATTATTGAAAACATAGACGGCGAAATCGTGAATCATTTCTTGGATTACAACACAGCATATAGTTTATGGCAGGGGATCGAGAACCTCTTGGGATGTGGGAGAGACAAATTACAAATCTACGATCTGAGTTCGAAGGCGTCAACCATGAGACAAGGCAGTGACAGTATTGAAACTTATTACAATAAACTCACACTCCTTTGGAAGGAGATTGACCGGAGAATGCCAAACCCGATGGAGTGCGCAAAACACATCACTGAATTTAATAAATTTATACAAAGACAAAGACTATATCAATTTCTCACTGGAATTGATGATAACCTGGATAAAGAGAGGAGAGACCTCCTCAATGTCGAACCACTGCCAATAGTAGAGGTGGCGTATGCCACAATTAAACAGGAGGTATCACGCCGGAAGATAATGCTTGGCGTCTCATCATCGGGACTAGGTCCCTTAGAAATCGGATCGGGGCTCACTACACAAAACAAAAACTTCCAAAGAATCCGAAACGACGACGACCGGAGGAAACTCCGATGTACTCATTGCGATGGCTCAAGGCACACTAAGGAAGAATGCTTTAAAATAGTGGGTTACCCCGATTGGTGGGATGATCTACAGAAGAGGAAGGCCGCCACCAAGGCACCGGCAAGCCGAACCGGCGGCAAGGCCCACCTCACCACTGTCGACACACCATCATCATATGATATCTCAGGTAAAGAGACGGGCTGTAATGGAGGAAAGGGAGGAACAGTGGCCGAAACCAAACCAGCAGGAAGAAGGGAGGAGAGAGAAACAGCCGCATCTCATAGGAGGGAGAGGAAACTTTCCTTACTCCACCTTTTTATACACACAAAACCCTAACCCGACATCATTTGACCCACAAAACCCACACAAATAACCCTCCAAAACCGGGTGGGTTTCTAAAAACACATCAATCTTATTTTTTTGAAACCGGCCCACAAACCAAGCCCACCACTATTTCTTCAACCTTTAAAACCTCTACCTTTTTAAATTCTACACCCCATACCAAGTGGATATTTGATTGCGGGGCAACGGACACAATGACCTTTGATCCTCGTGATCTCAGATCTACCCACCCTACCAACCGTACCCACATTCAGACAGCCAATGGAGAATGTATTCCTGTTACCCAAGCCGGGCCAGCCAATATCTCATCCTTTCTTCGTGTCAAAAATTGCTTACTTATTCCTAGTCTCTCTCACAAATTAATCTCTGTGAGTCAATTGACCAAAGAAATGAATTGTGTTGTGCTCTTAACTTGTGATGGTTGTCTTGTGCAGGATGCTCGGACCGGGACGATTGTTGGGAGTGGTACTGAACGGGATGGACTCTACTATGTGGACGAGGTGACTCACAATGGTAATGCAATGCTTACTCGTGGACCTCCTGTTCATCAGCTGTGGACTTGGCATCGACGTTTAGGTCACCCATCTCTAAGTTACCTTAAACGTCTTTTTCCTTCTCTTAGTAGTTTTGATATGCCCTTAGATTGTGAAACTTGTGTACTGGCAAAATGCCATAAACATTCTTATTCTCCTAATACTAGTCGGATAAATAAACTTTTTGATTTAGTGCATTCTAACGTATAGGGCCCAACTCCGGATGTTCATTCTCATGGTTTTACATATTTTGTTTTATTTGTCGATGATTCTACTCGTATGTGCTGGGTTTATTTTTTGAAGCATAAATCTGAAGTGTATCATGTTTTTGTTAAATTCTACCACATGATCCGCACCCAATTTCATGGTCACCTTAAAATCCTTCGATCCGATAATGGTGGTGAATATGTTTCTCAAACTATGCATGATTTTTTCCTTGAGCATGGCCTTATACACCAAACTTCCTGTCCTGATACTCCCCAACAAAACGGGGTAGCTGAACGAAAGAACCGTACCCTTCTCGAAATTTCCCGAGCTCTCATGTTTGAGGCCAAAATTCCTGCTCGTATTTGGCCTGAAGCTATTGCTACCGCCACCTATATATCCAACCGTCTCCCTACAAAAACCCTCCATTTTCAAACCCCTATCGCTGTTTTCAACCGCCTCATCACCATTCCTTCCTCCCATTGTTTAACCCCTCGCATATTTGGGTGTGTGGTCTATGTGCATCTTCCTTCTCGGGTTCGCTCAAAGTTTGACCCTAGGGCGGTTAAATGTGTTTTCTTGGGGTATGGGGCTACATAAAAGGGCTATCGTTGCTATGATCCTACACAAAACAGACTTTATACTACCCTGGACTGCGACTTCTTTGAACAGTCCTACTATTATACCCAGCCTCGATCTCAGGGGGAGAGTATGGTTGAGAATCTCAGCTGGCTTATTCATCCAGTTGATAGCAGTAGAGGTCCACAAGAGTAAGTAGGCAATACTGCAGATGTTACTATTGAAAACATAGTGAATCTAGCCCCTCAGGCCACTCCAGTCCCCGAGCATCCAGTTAATATTGAGGTAATCACTGATCCTTTGCCTATTGATATAACTAATGATGATGTGCCAAATAGTGATGCTCCCAGGACATATGAGTTGCCTGCCAGAAGTACGAGGGGAAAACCTCCTCGACGGTATGACCCAGACTTCGAGTCTCAGAGATCCCGATATCCGGTAAATAAGGGTGGTGACGAACAACTTTCATAGATAGCTGTTGCCTTTAAAACAGCCTTATATGCCAATGAGATCCCAAAGAATACCGAAGATGCCCTTAGAGATTCGACGTGGAAAAAGGCTATGAATGATGAGATCACAACCCTTTAGAAGAATGAGACATGGGAAAAGTGTGTGTTACCAGAAGGCAAGAAAACAGTTGGGTGCAAATGGGTGTTCTCCGTTAAGTATCATGCAGATGGAACTATTGAAAGGTACAAGGCACGATTAGTTGCAAAGGGGTATACTCAGACGTATGGGTTGGACTACTCAGAGACCTTTTCACCAGTGGCAAAGATTGATACTATCAGGGTCTTATTCTCTGTAGCAACAAACAAAGACTGGCCTCTTTATCAGTTTGATGTTAAGAATGCTTTCCTTCATGGGGAAATCGAAGAGGAAGTCTATATGAAGCCACCACCAGGTTTCTCTAATGGATATGGCCCAGGAGAGGGATGCAAACTCAAGAAAGCCCTGTATGGTCTAAAGAAATCCCCAAGAGCATAGTTCGGGAGGTTTACTGCAGCTATGAAGAGGTTTGGGTATAAGCAAAGTAACTCCGATCATACACTGTTCCTTAAGAAAAAAGGGGAACGAATCACCTGCCTTGTCATATATGTTGATGATATGGTTATTACCGGGGATGATAGCAAAGAAATTGAGGAGCTGAAAAAACAATTATTTCAGGAGTTTGAGATGAAGGACCTAGGGAATTTAAAATACTTCTTTGGGATTGAAGTCTTGAGATTGAAAAGAGGAATATTTATCAACCAGAGGAAATACATCTTGGATCTTCTAGTTGAAACAGGAATGATAGACTGTAAACCTGCCGATACTCCAATGGTAACAAATCATGGGCTCCAGATTGTTGTAGGGGCCGAAATGGCAGACCAAGATCAGTATAGGCGAATGGTTGGGAAATTGATATACTTGTCACACACAAGACCCGACATTGCCTGTGTAGTTCGAGTAGTTAGTAAATTCATGCATCGACCACAGACTGATCATATGGAAGCCGTCATGAGAATCCTTTGATACTTGAAGGGGACAAGCAATAAAGGGATTCTGTACTCAAAGAACGAACACCTTGACCTCATATGTTACACTGATGCAGACTGGGCTGGAGACCGGGATGACAGTAAATCAACGTCAGGATATTTCACCCTTGTTGGATGGAATTTGGTTACATGGAAAAGTAAGAAGCAGAAGGTCGTTGCCTTATCAAGTGCTGAGGCAGAATTTAGAGGAATAGCTAAAGGGGTCACAGAGATTCTTTGGGTACGAAAACTCTTAAGTGAGCTAAATTGTCATCAAGAACAGGCAAGTCCCTTATATTGTGATAACATGGCAGCGATTAGCATTTCAGAGAACCCAGTTCAGCACGATAGAACGAAGCATGGGGAGATAGATCGACACTTCATCAAAAAGAAACTGGAAAATGACATCATCAGCCTTCCTCATGTTAAGTCAAAAGATCAATTAGCTGATATTCTCACCAAGTCTGTAGCACCAGAAGTCTTCAATGATACATTGTGCAAGTTAGGTGTCGGTAACCCTACGATCTAACTTGAGGGGGAGTGTGAGAAAGAATATTGTGTTTATTCTGTGTATATTTCCCATTATTTTGTTTCCTTTATTTTAGGACCTAGATTATTCTATTATCATATTTAGGGCTGATGTATGTGTATATATTAAGGGGTGTTTTACCCATGATAATTAATATAAACAGTATTCCCAAAACCTAATTTCCGCATTATTCTAATCTTCAGGTTGCACAAGTGTGAAAAGGTATAAACAACCGACAAGAAACATCAAGATTAATCAATTAGCGACACTAAAAACATTAGTGAAAAGAAAATTCCTCAATATTTTAGTAAAAATGTTCGAAGTAGTCAACAAAATGGATTTTTCAAGTTAATCTTTATTATTCTCTTCATTATTTTTATGGTTACACTTGCTTTTTTATAATTTTAAAATATAATAACTCTAAGTCTTAATATCATAAATTTTATTTCATAAAAATTATAAAATATATATTAAAATTTATACACCAAGTCTAAGCTAATAAAAATTTTATGTAAATTTCTCTGTTTTTAAATTAAAATATTTTAAATATACACAAAAACTTGGATGAGACGGTCTCATAATATTTGGTCCAGTCCGCGTGTAACAACATCTTAATTTTCTGGGCATTTATCAAATTTCATCTTAAAGGTATCTATTTTGAAAATTGTTACCTTTAAGGTCAAAATTGATACCTTTAAGATCAAAATTGAAAATCGCTCATTAATGAAAAAAATACCTAAGTTGTTACACGCATAAATTGAATCGTTTCAAATTGACCGTCTTGTTATGAGGCCGTCTCGTTCAAGACTAGCTGTTATAACCAACAAGTAAAACAAAAAAAAAATTTAGCAAATATGTTTGATGTAAATGGATGACACCGCAACAAAATTAAAGGCGTGCCAACCAAAGATTGTTAAAGAAACCAAAAGGAAGCATCTTTGGTGCTTACTGCTTAGCAACTTGTATGCCTAATATTCTTGTATTGGTATATTAGAAATACACAACATCAATTTCACTAAATTCATAATATATCTAAACTCCATAACATATATCGTTGATCATGGATATATGGATTATTATTATCCTTAATCACAAATACTTTCATGTATAATCATGTTTAATTAACATATCCAAACTTTAAGACAGAATTTGAATCGTTGTATAAGGTCAATTTAATATTATTATATCATATCATCATGCAATGTTATAAAAGAGTTGAAAATTTTCAAGTGTCATGCTATTAGAACTGTGACAAATGACATAATGTTATTGGTTTCTTATTAGTTATATGACAAACTAATTTAGAAAATAATAATAATTTAAATAATTATAAGTTTAAATGGGTATAATTTATTAACATATTTAAAAGCTATGTTAAATTGGATAAATAATAATGTGATGTGATATTCAAACACTTGATTAATATCTATTTTTATAATTTGAAAAATATCAATTAAAAGACAATAAAAAAATTCTATATTTAAATAAATGAAAAAATATTCACATTCAAAATTTCAACATTTAATTTTTAAAAATACAAATCAAGTGTTTGGCCATTAGAGCTTTGACAAATGAAATATTCTTATTGGTTTCTTATTGATTACATGGAAAATTAATTTACGAAATAACTATAAGTTTACAATGGGTACAAGTTATTAAGATATTTAAAGGCTATGTTAAATTAGGCATTTAAGAATGTGACATTCAAACACTTTATTAAAATAATAATATTTTTAAATTTGAAAAATATTAAAAGATAATAAAAAGAATTTTTTTGTTAAATAAATGAAAATAAAACATTCACATTCACAATTTCAACATTTAACTTTTGAAAAAAAAATACAAATCATACAATTTAATAAAAAGATTAAAAAACGATAAGTAACATTATTTAAAGAGTCTGGCCAAATAAATTAATGTAATAGGTTAGAATTAATTATGTGAGACATGTTTTTAATATTAAAAACTAAGAACGGGACATTCAAATCAAGTTGTTTATACTAGCCATTCTTAATGCAATTTATATTAATGAACAAGTAATTAACTAATATATTTTTAAGATGTATTAAGAATTGTTAATAGAGACATATAGTAAAATGCATAAATGTAGCATGCATATTGTATACTCACTTAGTGTCATGTATTGTATTAATTTATCAAAGTAGCATATAGTGCAATGCATTTGATATTAAGTATGTACATATTTATCATTTAATTATGTTTATTCAATAATCATACATGAATCATCAATTATATTTTCAATCTTATATTATTTCTCCATGAGTTAAAACATGTATTCTTTTTGAAACTTGAAAATAAATACTTATAATATTTTTAAATATATAATGCATAGTATTAACTATCAAACTAAGAGAAATCCGTGCAATGCACGGGCAGATATACTAGTTTTTGATAAACATAAATTTAACATTCCATCAATTTCTATATGAAATTGCAACTATTAGATTTGTTTTATAAATTTGTTGTCAGTGAATAAAATTTAAAAATTGAATGATTTGCCTAATGAGTGTTAGTAAATAAACAAATTTCAACTTTGGTGTTCTCTAAAACTTAATTTCCAAAATAGTGTTCTCATAGGTAAGGAGTTTTGCTAAGCTAAAATATTTATCTTCTTATATTTTTGGATCTCTATGAATAAGAATATTATTTAGTGACTTGTATAATCTCAAATTTTGTCAATCGGCTCTACGGTAAAGAGTTGATGTTACTATGATATGTCAATAAGAATATTAAAATATGCTATGTTGATGTTTAATTTGTTAGTGAATCTGTCAATAAGAATATTACTATGTTATATTGATGTTTACTTTGTTGTTCAATTTATCAATTGACTTTGTTATGCAATTTATTAATTGTCAGTAAACAGTGATTGCTACTACACTTTTTTATCCATTGTTAATGCACTCACAGTTTATTGTGATTGACATAAAACGAAAAAGATGGTAACATTCGCATCAAATTGCTACTGCACTTTATCAAAGCTTATTATTTACATCAAAGTGCTACTTCCTTTTTTTTTTTTTATCAAAGTTTGCAACTCTTCTATTGTATTAACAACATATCACAAGGATAATGCTATCTTCATTTAGAGGTAGCCTTGCACATTGCATATATGTTAAACTATCATTTTTTTTATAGAGAATATTTGTTGAATTTGCTAATGCTAAATGTGGGTTTTTGCTTGGTTTGACAGGTTTTTTTGACTTTAATTGTAACAACTCGTATTTCTAAACAAGAAAAGGATGCGGAAATAACCTTTATGAGAGTTGTCACTTAATCTTAAATAAATAAGAACGAGGATATAAACCTTATAAACCTAAAAGTATATAAAACTTAAAAGAGATAAACCTTAATACATCATTGTAGAGCATAACTTCTTAAATGAAAAGAAACAAAAGTCTCAAAGTCTAAAAAGCAAGAAACCATGGGATAGAAAAGTCCTAGAGTTTACTCTCACACTTTCAGCCCGCGCGGTAGTGATCATGAAATCATTCACTATATGTATAAGATATAAATCCACAATCAGTGGGGAATAACTAGTTGTCTTTCCTAATCATAAAACACATACAATATTATTCTAATCACAAAAAAATATTTGAACAGTTATCCACTAATTATATGAATATATAAATCCAACTTTAAACCAGTTAATGTTTAAAAAAACAAATTTGAAACAATCAAGGTTTTCATTTAATATAAATACTTTAAATTAATTCAAAGTACCTAGTTAATTTAACACATGGTTTCAAAAATTTCAAAACATAAACAAGTGGAGAAGAAACGGATGCCAGTGTTAGAGGCCCACAAGATGGCCTTACACTAACACCTCCTAAGGATGGCCGGGCGAACCCAGTCTATAAAATAGACCTGTTTAAGAATGGTCAATTCTCCCCTAACAGAGGATGCCTGCTTTGCTTTACACCACTGGGTATCGGGACGACAACAATTAACCCAGGTATATATATTTATCATCAATGGCATGTACTAACCATTTTGAGATGCCAAATACCTTACACTCTTATGGCTCCTTACTCTCACAAAATATATAAAATTCAAAACTTTTAGATACAAAATCAAAATTGTAAACGTTCATGAGATGTCAAAATAGGCCTTACACTCAGCAACATCATAAAAATATTTTGAGATGCCAAAATAGGTCTTACACTCAAAAATCATATTCAAAATACTTAACTCCAATATACTTTATCATATGGATTTTTTTTTTTAAATATAAACTTTACAATTAATAAATTTTAATTTTTATATGAAGAAATATCAAACCTAATCTTATGAGCTATGTGTGAGTTTTAGAATAGAGTTGACTCTAATTGGATCTAGTCAATAAAAGTCAACCCCATTACTAACTCTTGGCAAAGAAGTACTAATGAAAGTGTTATTCTACTCAAAAGTATAACTATGTCAACAATACTCCTAACACATAAACGAAAAGCAAAAATATCATTGAAAATTCATCAACACCAAAATAATAATATACGACAATACGCAATTTTAATCTAAAATCACAATTTACCAAAACCCAGTAATTAACTCAAATTATCTCCAAGTACCCAAATAAATTCTAAAATTACCAAACAAATAGTTTTAACTCTAATAACATTTAAAATAAAACATAATGAAATGATTAATAAAATAAATAAATTAATAAAATAATACATCCTTTTGAAATTGTTATACCACCTTGCTAACTTCGAATAGTATAAGAAAATAAATTAAAATCAAATTAAATTAAATAAATAAATTGAATTAAATTAAATTAAATAATTTACAAAAATAATGCTTTATAGTACTACTTTCATATATTAATCATTACGCATTATTCTACAACTAACTGTTCCTAAGGGATAATTTAACAGAACAGATATGAAAAACATTTTTTTTCCTTTTACACTAAAATAAATAACAACTCAATAGTCATTTCAATATTTACCAAAAAGGGAAGTCACAATTATTAAACAAATATATATGTATATGCATAATTTAATAAAAAGGTTGATTGAGAAATTATCAAACGAAACTTAATAAATATAAAGACCCCTAAATTACTCAACAACCAATTGAAAGATAATACGCCAAAAAAAAATGCAATTTAGGGGTCGCTTGGATTAAGGGTAAATATTTAAGGGGTAATAAAAGTCAAAGTAGGAATTTAAGGTTACTTAGGTAGATGATTAAAGGAATTTGATTGTTGGAGAGGTGGAAGAATGAATTAGAAGGTAATGAAAAAAATGAGAAAATAGCAATAAGTTCCCTTAGTTTGGGGTATAAATTTACCCTAGGGGGAAGTGGAGGAATTCTTTACCTCCAAATGAGTGAAATCAAACTCTCTTTCTATTCATCCTTTTTAATCTACTCTTATAATTCTACTTCTATCACAATTATTTCAATAACTTCATTTGCATATCTAATTACCTTTGTTACACTAGTTTGACTTTTTTACTACCTTAAATATTTACTCTCAATCCAAGCAACCCCTTACATGGTCCCATAATTTACATCCAAAATTAACAATAACATTAGACTATATTTAACAAGAATTATCTTAGCCCCTATAATAATTATAATTAACATTTAACATAACTAATAAACTTTTACATGTCTAATTAATTTTCATGTAACTATAGTAATACCATATGAGAATTAAGATAAGAGAGAAAAAACTAGTTACCTTTATATAAGCTCTAATCAGAGAAAGCATAAAGAATTTGTAAATAGTAGACTTAGAAAATAATAATTCTCTTTGTACAAATAATTTCTTCAACACAACTATAATACCAAATAGCTATAGTAGTATTTGACTATTTGTGGATTTTGATAGTAACAAAAAAGAATGAAAAAAAAAATTTTCTTTTAAAGAACCAAAATGCCGTGGATCATCCCCACTACTACAACCCACATCGTATTCTTATAATCAATCAAAAGTTTAATGTGAAGGTAAAGAGGTTTTACATGTTATTATTTAGGAGTATTAAAGAGGAACGTGAAATGAAAAGTTTTATTTTATAATTAAATTAATCAACATAATTTTAGTTATCATGTATATTATTTACATGACATGTGTTTTGTTTTAATATTAGTTATAGATGTACTAATATACAACACTTATACTATTCATCAAATTATTTAGTTTATTAGCTATTTATTGTCTAATAACAATAAATATAGTTAGTCTCCTAACTAAATGAAACTTATAATTTTTTTACCCACTTTGAAAATAATATTTTTACTTAAAAGTAACTTATACTCCTTTCGTTTCTTTTTTATTGTCCACTTTCTTATTTGGTTAGTTCATCCAAACTGTCTACTTTTTATTATTAGCAAAGATTTTTTTCCTAAATACCCTATGTTCACACAAGTAAAGATCATAATACCCTTATTTATATTATTTAAAATACTTCAACTACCACCTTTACAATTATTATAATCACTTAAATGCCCCAACTACCACCTTTACAATTATTATAATCATTTAAAATACCTCAACTACTACTTTTTTAATATGCGTGTCTAATCCAAAGTGGACAATAATAAAGAACTGGAGGGAGTACTTATTAAGAGATATCTTTTTATGGTAAACTAATGGATAAAACTTGTCTGAATTTTTGGGGTGTTACATTAATCATGGTAAAGTCTCACAAAGTCTATGGCAACGTCAATCAATTTGCAAATCAAGGATAACAGTTTTGTCAAACATCTTTCTTGATTTTGACTTTTGGACTAGATTGAGATTTTTGGTTGTTTGTAGAAGTTTTTTTTTTGATATTTGGCTCTTTCTACAAGACTTGTGGAATTTTTTGAATTTGCTTAATGCATATATTTGCTTGAGAAAACAATATTATCTTCTTGCAGGTTTGAAATTACTAAACCAAAAAAATATAGCTTAGTAAAACTATTTAATTATATGAACACCATTTAGGGAATTAAGTTTTAGAAAACACCAAAATTAAAAATTTTTATTTTTCAAACCCAATTAGGCAAATTACTCTTAAAGAGTAAATAGATGAAATTAGTAAGTGAATAAATTGAAATTAACAATGAATTGTTAGATGAGTATAAAAATTATATATGAAATCATTTTCAAATTTAAACAAGGGGTATGCAAGTAATACAAACGAAACTAAGAGGAGAAAAGAAATGTATTAAAAATATTTTCACCTTAAATATTTCTATTTATATACGATTAGAAAAATAAAAAAATAAAATTTATATTAAAACAAATCAATCCAAATAAGATATTATTTAGTTATGTTTTAACTTGTAAAACTTAAAATGATACAAATTAAAAGTGATCCATTAATATTTCAAAAATGCAAATGGAACAATTGCTCACTGAAAATAGGTATGCTATTAACAAGAAAGACAATAGCAACATATATAGTATAATGTGACAAATCTTAATATTATAGCTTTGCTAATCACAATTAATGAACACTAAAATTAATGAAGGAATGAATTTCGTTCCTCTCTATAATGATTCACCAAAATTTTTCTTTCTTTCTTTTCCTTTTCATTTACAAATTCTTGTATAACCAAATTAAAACTAAAATAAAAACATAGGTAAAGAGTAATTAAAATGGCATAATATGAGTAGTTTTAGTATCATAGCTAGAAAGACAAGACTTAGAATTAACCCTAAAAATCCTAAGTAAATCACAACACATCTTCTTCACAGCAGGAGAACAATCACTTTGCATTAACAACAATATCTTTGTTAATCCACCATTACTTCTCATTACACCTTCTTTAGCCCTTTGATCTCTAAACAAATAACACAAACTCCATAGAATTGCAATACAATGCTCATTCGTCGATTTCGAAACCTTCATGACCTTGTTGATGATCATTTGTAAACAATTCGGATCATCAATTATCGCTGCCCGCCCCTCCGTGCACCCAACTAGCATTTCTAGTTGGGTCACGAGGAGCTCAATAGTCAAATTTTTATTATTAATGTTGGACATTAAGTCCACTATTATTTTAACTCCTCCGGCTCGGATTAATTTTCTTTTGTTAGTCCGAGCTGAAGAGAGAGAAATCAAGCAGGATAAAATAGCTTGTATTTCATCTTGCTTGATTTCTCGGTGTTTGAGCACTTGTAGGAGCTCAAATACGAGCTCGTGATGCTCAAACACCTGCTTTTTTAATTCTGGGTTTTGAGCAAACGTCTCAATTATACCCGCAGCCGCGACTCGGGACCCAGACTCGGACTCGGACCCTCTGGTTCTCAGGATCCGGACTAGAGTCGTCGAAATAGAGTCGCAGCTGCTCGGATTTAATATCTTCTTTCCCTTCGTAATAATCAGATGAAATATCTTCAAAACAGCTTCTAGAAGGTCTGGTTTCAGATCTGGACCTTTAGAACACAGAAATTTAACTAAATAATCAATAAACTTCTCATCATTCGCTAAAAATTTGGTATTATCGTCTGATTCGGTAGCAAAACAAAGAATCTTAACAAAAATCTCAAACATTATCCCAAATCCATCTGCATGTTCTTTCTCAACCAATTGTTTGATTAAATCCGTAACAACAGCACAAGAAATCGATTGAAATTTCGGATTCAAATTAGAACGAAAATGAGATAGATGATTGTTGTTACACCAGATCTGAATGAGTCGTTGAAGAGTATGATTCGGTACGAATTCCTTGCTGTCAAGAACCTGCATAGTAGCCGGACATGTATTATTCCCGCTCTCCAACCATTGCTGAATACTCACACGATCGTACGTTACACCAGTGGAAAGACTGACTGGAGATTTCATTATATCAAGTGAAATCGGACATTTGAAGAAACTGGGAACTGTTATGTATAGATCATCAATCTTACCCATTTTTCGATTTCTTATCAGTCAATCAATCAAGAAAATCAGTGAAAAAATGGGTTTAGAGAGAGAAAAAGGGTATAGAAGAGAGAGAAGGGAGAGGAAAAAGAAGAGTAAAAATGGAGGATTAAGAAGAGAAGAGAGAATGAAAGGTCAATTGTGAAAGGAATGGAGGTGACGCAAGAATAAGAACTTTGAATTGATATATATTCGATTCAATGTTGATGAATTGATGGTCTATGGTCAAAAAAAGTGAAGAAGAAAAGGAAGGCTTTTAATATTTTATCAAGATTTTATTTTTTTGGTGTGTGTTTATTGTGTGGGTGTGGAAAACTTGTTGTACCATACGCCGTAGGTCTACCACTTTACTTGTTCTCTTTTTTTAGTCTTTGCTTAAAACTTAAAACACAATTTGTTTAATTAATACCTCAATTGTAAAATTAGGTTTTCTTTTAATTATAATAACTTAGTAAATACTCTCTCTTTTATATGAAATTTTCATTTATCATTTTAAATTGTTTTATTTATTGTTCAAATTCAGACTATGCCTTTTAAGTAGAATATTGGGTATGATGATAATGATGATGACTTCATCTGTTCTGATTTACTTGCTACTATTGCATAGACACAAAGATTAAGAAGTTACTGTGCAATGATGACCAGTAGGTGGAAAGTTGCTCTTTTGGAATTTTTTAATATTATTTGTTGAAAAATGAAAAAGAAAAATAGGAGTAATTAGATATAGAGTAGAATAAAAATAGGAGTAGGTATAACTTTAAATGATTATTTTTTACTAAAAAAGCAAATGTAGCATGTAATATGAAATTTCCCAAAATGAAAAATATAGCGAGTATTATGGAACAAAGGAAGTATTATTTATTGTTCAAATAGACAATATTTCTATTTATAATTTTATATCACAAAATATAGACAAACATAATTTTGTTTATCTTTATTTTAATATTCTAATAATACTTATGGTGTCCACATATATTTCATTAACTTCATTTTAACAATTTTGTATTTCTTATGATCCCCATATGTTTCCCACTAACACTATAAAACCATTTTTTATTAGTGGTGCTCATATATTTTTTTCAACTAACTTTATTTTAATATTTTTTTTATGATCCTCACTTTTTCTTAATTCTTGCTAATATTTCTTGTGGGAACTTTATTGAAGAAAATAGAGAGTATTATTTTCTAAGTATGATTTTGATTTAATTCTCAAGTATTTCTTCCCTTCTATAAGCTTATCTAGTACTTCATCCAAATTTTTGTTATATTTCTTAGGAAAATAGTTATAAATAATTCAACATTTCACTCATTCGCTATAAATACTCCTAACTTTTAATAATTTTTTTTAATAAACTAACTTTTGTTCCTTAGTTTGCTGTTCGCAAGTTAATAGGGTATGCTGATAGCAAGCTAAAGGCAAATGTTGTATTATTATAAAATAAAAGATTATATTGATAACAAAATAAAGGCAAAGGTTGGAGGGGAAAAATGCGCAGTTCAAGTTCCATTCTAGATGCAAAACCCTTAAGCTTGACCACCGGTGTTTTGTAGATGACCTCATGCTTTTTTGTAGGAGGTGAAGGTAAAACTGTTGCTATCCTCTATGAGTGCTTAAAACTGTTTGATGACTCCTCTGGGTTAAATGCCAATGCTTCGAAATCAGCTGTGAACTTAACTGGTATTCTTGAGCCTTCCAAGGGTCAAATAGCCGAGCTTGTCTAGATGCCACTGGGTTCCTTACCGTTCAGGTATTTTGGTGTCCCCTCACTTCACAGAGAATCTCTACTACTGATTGTGACTCTCTAGTTGATGAGATGATAACAAAGATTCCCTCTTGGAATGCCAGATCCTTATCACATGCAGCAATGGTCCAGCTGGTGTCTGTGATCCTTCTTAGCATAAGCTCTTATTGGTGTCAACTGTTCATCCTCCCTAAAGCCATTATTAAGGAGATGAATGCGATTTGTAGATCTTATATTTGGCACATTGATCCTAACAATACAGCGCTTGGGAATGTGAATTGGAAAGATGTTTGTAAACCCAAGAACTTGGGCGAACATGGTATTAGAAACATTAAATATTAGAATTAAACTGTTGTAAGCAAGTTGGCCTTGCATGTAACACACCTCTCTAAATCATTATGGATTCGGTGGATCCATGGTGTTTACACTAAAGGTGTAAATTGGATGATCTTCAACCCTCCTATAACAGCCGGTTGCTCCCTCAAAAAGATTTGTGGTGTTAAAGACAAACTGTGTACTTGGATCTTGAAGGAAAGGTAAAATGTCAGTAAGGTCTATCTTAGTTACTTTGAGGAGTGTCCTAAAGTTACTTAGACTCATTTTGTTTAGAATAGAACTTCTCTCCCGAAGTGGAAAACTAGCTTGTGGTTGGTTCGTAAATTGAAAACCAAAGATACACTATTCCTCCTGAAGTTGACTCTTGATGACCTGTACTGTATCCAATGCGTAATTCAGCTACTAAATCCATTGAGAACTTCTTCTTGTCTTGTCCCTTTAGTGTTGAACGATATAGAAGACTTTGCTTATGGCTTGGATTACTGGATCTTTCTCTAAGCCTCTTTACAATGATTAGACACAACTGGAAAAGGACTAGCTTCCAAAAGAAAGTTCTCATCTCTAGCTTCTATCGTTTTTGTTATCACTTTTGGCGAATGAGAAATAAGGCTACATGGCTCTTTCAAATGAGCACAGTGGATAGAGTTATAGAGAGGATTAGGCATGAAACTAGAACTAGGTTCTATCGTTTATATCCTATAAAATCCCAAACCTGTGTTTGGTTTAGAGATAAAATCTGATGTTTCTTTTTTGTCTTCGAGCCCCCCCTTGTATGTCTGCAAATGAAGAGTAAATTAGTTTAACCGTTCCTCGAAAGTGGGTTCCTCTTTCATACTGATGCATTTGTATCTATCTTGGTTTGGTGCAATGGAATATTTCGTTGCACATGAAGAATGCGGGTAGAAAACCCTTCCGAGAAGGTGTGCCTACTTAGCTAATCAGGCAAATTTTATATACCGCAAGCGCACGGTGTACGTGTAGTGCGGGTCGGACACAAGGAGGCGAGTTAACTCTAGATTATATGCTTTATGATTAACATGACACGGGACAAACAAATGATATGGGTTGGAATCTAATTCTACGATGCAATTAAACTAAAGCAAGCAATGATAATGGTGTAAAAACAATAATATGACAAACTCTAGGGCGTCGGGCGTCGCCTAATTCTAACATGGAATTCAATTACTCTCATGATTGTATGAAATTGAGTCATCGACATAATTGAACGTGATCTAATTAATCTCAAGCTTCCGTTCTATTGATTAATATCGATTTATGACCAACTAGCATTAATCCTCAAACTTCCGTTCTATTGGTTAAACTAGAAGGAAATTAACTCAAATATATCTCAATCCTAAGTTAATCCTAGTCTCAAACTTCCGTTTTATTGAAAAGGATAACAAAGATGTTTAAACCGAGATTCATTAAGTATATATTCAATTATAGACTCAAATCGCACGCAATCAATAGATAAAATATCAATCTATACTTCGAATTAGGGATTATGCCCTAATCCTAGATAAGAAAACTACTCACAATTATCAAATCTTGAAGACAACATAAACTTGAAATATCAAATCCAAATGCAAATACGATGTTCAACAAAAAAAGCCTCAAGAATCTCCAAGAATCCGAAAGTAAAATGCAAAAATTGAAATTACACGAATATGAAAATCCTAAAAACTAGAGAGAAAACTAAAAAATTACAGGAAATAAAACTGATAAAAACTTCTCTTTGAAAAACTATAATCGTCACTTTATATAGTGACTCCAAAAATTAGAGAAGACAACTGCTAGAAATGCCTCCGGATCGATAAGCGACGATCGTACGACTCGTCGCAAACCTTCTGCCTGATTCTGATTTGCTTCAATGATCGAGCGACGAGCGTCGCTTAGGGGGCGATGACACGTCGCTTTTCCTTTGGAAAAGTGATGTGAGATTTTGATGCGAAGCGACGATCGTCACATATGGGGCGACGACTCGTCGCAAATTCTCTGGAAAAATCTTCGTAAATGCGGACGATTGGCGACGAGTGTCACATATGGATGACGACTCGTCGCTTAGTCTCTAGCCCATATTTTGCTTTGATTCTTCACTGTTTCTTCTTAGGATATGTTCTTAGTATGATTTCTTCACATATCAAAGGTGTCTTAGGCTATTTCTCCAAGCCTTCACCCTCTTATTACTCCAAAACCAAGGAAAGCTCCAATTTTGCCTGGAAAAACATACAAAATATAATAATAAACTCATTGAGTCAAAATTATCATAAATTACCAAAAATACTACCTAAAACCCACTAAAACTTCATAAAAGAAGCATAAAAATGACACAAATAAGTGCAGATAATTCCACTTATCAAACTCCCCCATGCTTAGCCTTTGCTCGTCCTTAAGCAAATCAAGGTGAAAACACAAATAAACCAAGGCCAAGACATGGTCTGCAAATCCTAAACTACCTCTTATGCCTCCTTTTCCTAAACACCTCTAATTCCCGGTGTTTGCCAAGGGTCCAAAACATTCATACCACTTAACCCCTTTGCTTGGCTAACACAACATACAAACAAAAAGATAGCCATGAAAAATCAAAAGACATCAAAACATCAAAATATCAAAAATCCCTATTCTTCAACCTCCTTATAGCTTCTAAAAGGTAAATGTGAGAAATGAAAATAAAAATCTACAACTTATCCCTCCGATTGTGGCCTACCAAAATACCTTCCTTATATCTCCTACTTCTTATGTCGCCAACACCCAAACAAAATGAAAAATAGGTAAATAATGTATCTCTCCTTTTTCTCTCATTTTGCCTAGGGGCTCATTTTTGGGTTTTCGCCCTAGCCACTCATTTACTTTTTCAAATCTCACCCGCTCACCCACTCATGCCGCTCTATTACCTAGGTCGCCCTTTCGGATTTTCAACCTAGCCGGACTTTTCTCTTATCAAGCATGATTTCTTTCCCTTTTTCAATAAAACATCAAAGTACAGATTAAGCTATAAAATAAAAATTACAATGCATAATCAAGCTAAATCTATACAACATATATAGGATATAAAACGTGAATAAGCAAGCAACAGGTTCCCCCATTCTTGCTTTTCATGGTGGATGGCAATAGGGTGTTCAGCAACCCTAAAGATGTAGGGTCTTTAGTAACTCTAGATAAAACAATAAAGTACAAAATATGAGAATGCAGCCTACCTAATAAGCTCCAATGTTGAACCGGGATAGCACCATCGATTACAACATTACCTCTTAAACATGAACAACGACTCTCCTTATGACTCCCAAAAAATAAGAGGCTTTCTATCTTAATCTCCTTCCCCTAATAATAGTCCATCATGCAAGCCCATAAAAATCCCAAACCCCTTATCGACCTCAAACTCATCCCAACACAAAAAACCATCATCACAACCACAACATACATAATGCACAAAAATAAATACCCAAACTCCAAAACTATAAGGCTCATGCAATGGAGCTCCTGGATCTCGCAATCCAAGAACTTACTTTGGATCAAAGAGGATGGGAGCTTATTTTCTGGTTCAAAATTTTTTAGCTTAATTACATGCAATGATTAACCAGGGATGATGTGCGAGAATCTAAATGAGGATAGCTTAGTGGGTTAGGGTATGATAATATAGTGGAGCTAGAACATAGACATAGGAAGAATAAAGATAGGGATAGAAATAATGATAGCACCAATAGTGATAGCGACTCCAATGAACACTCACTCTCCTTTTACCTAGCCTCCTTCATAGGTTTATAGCTAGCATTCTTCTTTTTCTTTTTTTTTTCAAAGGAAATACATCATACAAAGAAAAATAAAATAAAAGCTAAGCCAGAAAAACGAAAATAATAATAAAAAAAATGGAAAAAAAGGAAAAAGATATAAACTATCTACATTAAATAAAAATAATATTAATAATAAAAACGCAAAATAAAATCTACACTAAAAATAATAAAAAAATAATAATAAAAAAAATGCAAAATAAAATCTACACTAAAAAGGTGTAGACTCCCCCTATGCTTATCCAAAGCATTGTCCTCAATGCTTAATAGTATAGTATAGCAAAGGGACTAAACCATAAAACTAAACCTCTTTTTTGAAAAACATTGTTATGATGGGTAAAAATGACGTTAAATATCTTTTATTTTTATTTTGTTAACTTATGTGTTTTAATTTCAAATTATTTAAAAATATGAGGACTAATGAGATACTGCCGCATAAAAAACCTCTCAAATTGGTCAAACCCTCAAACTTAACGGTCAACTAACGTATTACATTAAGTGGTAGTCATTTGCAGAGAAATATATTAGATTAAATAGTTTTTTGTAAAAAAGTTTACATAGGGTAGTTTTTTACAGATAGACCTATAGATTAGGTAGTTTCTTATAATTTTTCCTTATTTGCAGAGAAATATATTAGATTAGGTAGTTGATGTATAAATATAATTTTTCCTTATTTGCAGAGAAATATATTAGATTAGGTAATTAAAATTGTAAAAAGTTGATGTAAATGATCTTTGCATTGAAACAAATTAAACAAGTTTCACTTTACTATATTAGAACTTATAGATTAAGAATAAAATACAAGTTAACAGTAATTAATTAACATTGTTACAAGTCAAATAAAACTATTAGGATAAATTGAATAGGAAGAAGTATAAATAAAGATGCATAAAGGAGAAAAGATATGGCGTGATATCATGATTTTGGTAGTTAAGAGTTTATGTCTCTATTTTCTATCTATGGAGACGTTAAGGGGTTGAGTGTTGACACAAAATTTTAAACATCGTATACGGAGGCCTGAGTTACACTTTCGAACAAAATGTTTTCATGCATTAAACATGGCCATGGGCCGTTCTGGGACGTGCGAGGTGTGTAACCACATAGGGCTCCCAAACCTAAAAAGCCTCAAATAAAAAAAATTATATTATAATAATATATTATTGAGGTAGAGTAGTTGGTTGGAGCATTACTTAACAATTAAAGGGTCATAGGTTCAAATCCTATTGATTTTATTTTTTTCTCTCCTTTTTTAATACTTTCCAAAATAATTCTTTAACTTCCTAATATTATCTCTGACATCATTTAATTTTATTCATTCTTTAAACATCAATTATCACCAACTTAATTTATAAAAATAATCAACATTTTATTTCTAAGTTTTTTAATCCTTTCAACTTCTATTCTTTTTGTTATAAGCCAATAAGTCATTAATCTATTGCTATTTTTATCTTCCTTTTAAAGTTAGAGATGAAAATTTAATATTAACAACTTAATTTAAGCTATTTTATAAAATCAATATTAATAAACTAAAATTAGGTTGAGTTTTTATTTTAGTTTAAGAAATTTTTTCTTCAAAATATAAAAAGGCCTCATTTTTAAAATTTATGAAAATTAGACAAGGCCCTCAAATCTTTTGTTCCGCCCCTAAACATGGCTATTATGAATAAACAAGTTATGGTTATATGATAATCTTATATATTATTTCATGAGTTTACATATAATTCTTGAAATTATTGTTTAAGTACGAAGGCATATAGTTAGAGTGAGATGCAATATAAAACGGTGATTAGAATTGATATTTCGCCGGTCTCTATTAGTGTGATATTAAGTATGATATTGTAAGGAAAAATTGTCTCTAACAATCTGGCCGGAAAAGCAAGAATATAAAATTTAAGGGGTGTTAGAAAATTATGAACCAATATTAGCAATATAATATACTCCCTCCTATTCAACATAAGCATCTCATTTTCTTATTAGGCTAAGTCAACCTAAATGTAATCTCATTTCTATTTTGAATATGTAAACTTTACCAATTTACTCTTATACATCTATTTTAGTTTACACATTAACCCTTACTTACATAACTTCAAACTCAATTAATCTACCCTAATTAATCTATCAACCAACCTTATTAATACCTCTAACAACCTTACCTTCCCTCCCTCTTTATATAACTCCTTTTTGTACCATTCTCTCGTATTTGCTTTTCTTTGTTTTGGTCATGTGAGGTATGTGATAGTCAAAATCGCTTAGTCTTTTCATGTCCTCAATCATGCATGCTCGTAATGTTATGTAATCGCAAATCTTAAAGATTGTGAAGTTAAACTCTCATATATTATTTCCAATCTTTAGCAACTGTTTTACATTATAAGTGACGTTTTGATATTACAAAGCCTGGATTGCTCTAAAGAACATAGTCTAGGATATTCGTATCTGGGGAATTAAGGGATTGTTAAACTATTAAAAGCTTAATAATGCAAAATACAAATTACAAAAGGGAATTTGTATTTAACCCTTTGTCGATGACAAAATTGAAATTACAAATAACAAAACTAATTTACTTGAATATTGCTTTGTAACGACAATCGTTACCCGGAAACCCGATACTTGTTGTAGGCGTGTGATCACGTTTCTTTTGTGATATTTCCCCCACAAAGGTACTTGGGTTGAAGCTTGGAAATTCACAACGAGATACAAACAACACAATATACTCTTAGTACTTAGAGTATACCTCTTAACAACAATGTGTTTGGAAATTATAAGGATTGAAAGCCTTAATCAAAAGTTAATTACTCTCTTGACAAAGCACAAGCAAATGAGAATAAGAGTAGAGGAAATTCAGAAAAGGTGTGCCTTCAACTCATCACCAAGACCCTATTTATACTACAAGAGTATAGCTTAAGGGTCATGGCACAATAATCACCCTTAATGATCAAATTGATAATCATCCAATTCAATGCCATGAATTCATGACATTCATGAGTATTATTCTCCTTAATACTCCCTTGTAACTCATGAAATCAAGAGCTATAAGTATAGGAATCCAAAGTGATTACTCAAAGAAACGGGAAAAAGACCAACGGTCATAACAGAGGAAAAAGCCGAGTCGACTTTTCCTCCAAGACCAGCACATCCGAATCGGCTTTTTCTGCCGGACAAAATCTCATTACCAGTACCTAAAGCCGAGTCGGCTTTAGGCCCAAATAAGTGAAAGTCGAGTCGGCTTTTCTTGCTGACTCGGTTTTCCAAATGTTCTTTTGTCCTTTCCTTTAAGCCCCTTTTGGACCATGTAATTTAATACATATTGTCCTACTACTTTAGTAGTACTTAGTGATTATTAACTTAGGACTATTAGACACTAAATTTTCAGCATAAATTAGTTGGATAAGGAAACTAGACTTTGTTGCTTCTTTCATGAATCCCTTATCATTGTGTGCTATGCTAGGCATTACATGACAGTACGCATAAAAGTCCTGATATGCTCTTTGGTGATGGATTGATGCTGCTTTGTATCCATCACCCCCTTATTCATATTCTTTGAGCTCCTCTTTGCTAGATCCTAAGTAATAAACAGCCAAATCCTATCTTCACATCAAAAACTATCTCATCATCATATAAAAGGACTGGCTTAGCAAGTGCACACATAAACATGATTTTTGATATGAATCTCTTTGATTGTGATTCTCTATGTGACTTATACTTCACCAGAGGCAAGATAAAATGTTTGTGTTTCTCGGGTTAGATAGAAGTGGTTTTCATCAATGTGAAAAACATTACTTTAGAATTGTAATTGAAATGCACTTGTATGACTTCATAATCACATTTAGAAAGGGCAAAAGAAAACTCGTGCAATTTGTTTTTGTCATTGAGGGCTGGTTTTAGTGAATATGTGTGTTTTCATATGTCTCAGTCCTTCTTCTACCTAAACACAGTCGATTGTGATAATCTCATTTTATTGGCCACTAAGTGCAATGTTGTCTTGAGTTCAAAGTTGATATTTTGAACTTTTTCCCATCTAATTGTATTAGGTGTTGGCCTATCAACCCTCTTGTTTGCAAATTGATCATGCATAGCATGGTTATTGTTAATTTTCCTTTTCACCTCTTTTCATGATTTTGTGATTGTCTTTCTATTAACTAAAAATTCAATGACTAGTTTGTTTAATATTCCTTGAACAATTTTGCACTTTTAATTGTTAAGTGATGGGAGGAATTTATTCATAATTTGGGTTCTTTATATTGATGTCAAGTTTTTAGATGGTGCCAATGTTGGATGTTTGAAATAAATGAGGTGAGTATGTTTTGTGAGTGTATTTTATGCAACAAATGGTGGTATTTATTGATGATGTGTGATTTTGATTCTAAAAATTTTGGTTGTTTTGTGTTTGGCTATATTTTAAATTTTTGAAAATTTCTTTATATCGTGATTGAGAATTGTGATTTCATTTGAAAATTATAGATTTGACTTAAATTTAATGTTTGATAAATAAAAAAAATTCAAATTCGGATTTGAGTCAAATCCACTATTGTTTTAAAAGTAGTTAAAGATAAGTATTTAAGAATGACTTTCTAAACTTGTTGTTATCAAATTCTTCATTGATGATTTCATAATTGAATACCACAACTTTAAATGAAATGATTGTTTCAAAACATAACCTTAACTATACTATGACTTCAAGAGATGCATTTTTTTCCAGTATTTTATTTGTGAAAGATTGATTTCTTAAATTTTTTTGGGTATTTTTGTGTAAGAGATGAAAATTACGAATTACGATCTCGTCCCGATTTTTATTTTTCAGACTAGATCAGACCACAAATTATACTATAACCAAAAATCATAATTCTTTTAAAAAAAATATGTTGCTAGCTAGATATTTCGAGATGTACTTATTTTAATATAGTAATATATACTTGAATAATGTTAATGTAATCAATTAATTACAAATTATTATATTTGGAGATTGCAGGTGCGAAATATTTATATAAACACATATATTAATTTGGAAAAAAATATAAAAATAAAAAATTATAGACCGGATCATATTAGATCGTTGTAAAACGGTTTGGTCAGTTCCGATCTTATGATTTAAACGGTCTGGTTCAAAATGGATGTAAGCGAAGGAGGAAGCAATGTTGAATCAAAAGGGTCCCAATTGAACGACTCTGCTCTCTTAATTTCACTATTCATAGGTTTTGGATTTACTTTTAGTGTCAATTTCAATTTACCTAGTTTTAAATGGATAAAATTTAGTGAAAATGTAATCTGCGTTGAAAAATTAGATAAAAAATTAATAAGGGATATAAATAAAAGATTAATATTATTAATTTTCGATGTGATTATAAAAGAAGACTTATATCATTGTCAAAAGAGAAAAAGATACAAAATTTATGTGACAAATTA
The DNA here is from genome assembly GCA_019425755.1 of Amaranthus cruentus. Taxonomy (NCBI): domain Eukaryota; kingdom Viridiplantae; phylum Streptophyta; class Magnoliopsida; order Caryophyllales; family Amaranthaceae; genus Amaranthus; species Amaranthus cruentus. The sequence continues at coordinate 4,039,731 of CM033453.1, forward strand.
AATTAAATAGTGGTGCAAAACAAAAGAAAATCTTGGGAGTATTTAATAATTATTTATTTGAAAGAAATGAATAATGATTTTGATATTTGTTTAAAGGAGTAGTTGATCAAATGTGATTGTGAGAGGTTTTGACGTACTCTCCCATCCAATCCGGTCACCAACTCCATTATGAACGCGTTGAATCCACACTTAATGCGTGACTCAAAGCCACACATAACAATTTGACTTTTACTACTTCCCGGTGAATTTTCTCATCTTTTAATAATAAATTTGATAGATAAAAAATGTACTTTCTTTGTTTCATATTAGTTATAACATAATAAAATTTGGCACTATTCATTCATCATTCTTAATTTGTGATTAGTTTTTAATTTATAAGTTAAAACATAGTCAAGTGAAAACTTGCTTGATTCGTCTCATTGCAAAGATTAGGAATATCAAATTTTTATAATTTTTTATTATACATAATTAGAGATATTAAGAATTACTTAGTGAATTAGATTGCGTGAAAAAATAAATGTTGCAAATAAATTGGAACATAGGAAGTATAAATAACAAGTGGAAACTATAAAAATATAAAAACGTAAAAATGAAGTTAATAGAAGATATGTGAGGACCCAAAGTATTAATAAAATATTAAATTGAGGACGAATAAGGTAACCTTTTAATTTTGTCCAAATTTTGTGATATAAATAGAAAGATTTTTTATGAGAACAAGAAATAGAACACAAGAAAATGAGAAATAAGAATTTTTTTAAGGAACGGATAAAGTATATATGACACGTATATATATCATAGTAATTTAATAATAGAATTTTGTTACACCTAGACCTGGGAAAACGGTCGGTCGGGGCGGGTTACGGGTCGGGTCATTTTCGGGTCGGGTCATTTTTGGATCGGGTCATTCTCGGGTCGGGTCACTCCCGGTTCCGGGTAGGTCGGTCTGACCCAACATGTTATGACTTACAAAATTTAAAAATTAAGTTTTTTATTTTTTATTATTTATAAAACTTTTTTAACAAAAAAACTATTTCTAAACCCTATGACATTAATCCAAATATCAATTGACACATTATTAAAGCCTTATGTGACTCAATTCAAGTTATAGAAAACTAGTTATTGTGACGCTCGTGTTCTAAACTTTAAATCTCTATGTATATATAGTTGGATTTGTGACATAGATGTCACATTAGAGAAATTAGATGTACGATTTTCAAAAAATAGTTGGTATGTCGGATTCATTTGAGTGTAAGGATAATAGGAGAATTAATACTTATTTTGAAAGACTTGTAAGATACGCGCTTTATAAAAGTTATTGTGTTTGACTATTAAAGTTGTAACGTTAGATAAAAATGATGCTAAATATCTTCTCATTTCCTTATAAAAATATCTTCACAATTTTCATGTTAGAAAGATATACAAATAATTAAGTACTTATTTCGTTTTATAAGATACGCGTTTTATAATTTAGGGTAGCGACATTCCTTTTCTGAAAAGCTCATTCAAATGTGCAAAACGTTTTTATAAATATATTGATTTGCTTCCTGAAATGTAGAAGAATTAAAAGTTCATTTGACTGATTTAACAAGATATATGTATTCAATTAAGATGATTATAACGTCCTTTTTTAAAAGAAAATATTATGATAGATAAAAAGACGCTAAATGCGTGTTTTTTGAGATTTATTGATGAGTTTTAGGGTTCAAGTGATATACTCAATATGTTGAGATACTTTGAAAACTAAAATTTTATTTGAAATGAATTCTAACATTGAGATTACTCTAAAAATTGATATTGGACCTGTCAAAATGGGTCGGTCGGGTCGGTTGTCGGTCGGGTCATTTTCGGTCGGGTAATTATCGGGTCGGTCATGTTTCGGGTTAAGTCGCTTTCGGATCGGTCGGGTTCGGGTTTTACCGGGTCGGGTCCCGGGTTCGTTTTCGGGTCGGATCAAATTTTCCCAGGTCTAGTTACACCTATTATGTCAAGCACTCATTTTATACAACCATAATTGACCCTTTATAGCGAGAGAGTTCACTTCTTTTATTTCGCATAGATCTCTGAAAATATCAAAAATGACACTAAATACTTTCTCTCTTCCAATTTACTTGCAATATTTGCTTTTTCATGCAGGTTTATGCACTAACCAATCCTAATTATCTCTAATTATATATAATAAAAAATTATAAAAATTTGATATTAATAATGACACGAATCAAACAAATCCCACTTGACTATGTTTTACCCTATAAATTAAGAACTAATCACAAATTAAAAGTGATGAATGAACAATGTCATTTTTACAATATTGCGACTAATTTTGAACGGAAAAAGTACTTGATTGAGAATACCATGAAATATCAACCGTGACAATGGAAAAATGGATGCTTGGATTAGTATTGCATGCATAGGATTTAACCTACAAATATTTAACGTAGAGGAAATGTCCTATGACGCTAATTAAAAAAAGGTTTTGGAATTTGTCACAAACGTAAAGGAGATCACCTTATTATCCTCAATTTAAGATAATGAATGAATGAATGAACGAACTATATGTTGCCCTCACGTTTCTGAGTAGTTAATGTATATTGCAGCACATAAATCCAAGTAAGGACAATGACTTCAAACGATGTTAGATTCATAATAAACATATCAATAAATACTAATCAATAATCGTGATTTGTAAATCACAACAAAAAGATAAAAATTAAAAAGATAAATTAAATTTACAAAACTCTCAATCTATCAAATTGTACCATATAAGAGTCATTTGTTAACTTCACAAATCACCGTTATTTACCAAGACTTCCTCTAAACATATATTGCATGTCTCTATGTTATTATGAGATGATGTATGATTGATACCCTAAAAAAATCATATACTCCCTCCACATGTGTTCCATTTGCTTTATGCCCTTCATCCAATGCACTTATTCAAACTTAATTTTTAATTGCAAAATTACACAATGATTTCAGGAGGTTCACCCAATGATGGCTACGTCCCTCCGTGGTGTTTAGTTGCGTGTTTGTATAATTTCAATATGAGAAAACACTCTTACAATGAAGTATTACAATTGAGTAAGAGATAAAACAAAAGGCTAAATGTTTAGGCAAAGAGTTTTGTGTTTTTATGTGTTTGGATGATCACTCTTGCTCAGTATTTATAATGCTAGATATAATAGGAGTTACACTTGATTAATATAGCTAGTAAATGGCATAACAAACAACATTAAGAGTATTGATCAGCTGATATTCAATGAGCCGTAACATCTCCATGGAGTTCAAGAGTCGAAAAATAGCATCCTATGCTGTAAGAAGATCCGCTCGACCAGTCAAGCGAGGTGCCTAGGTCGAGCGGTCTAGTCGAGCATAAGATCAGAAGGTTCTGTGACTATTCTGACTTGTTGCTTGACCCATCAAAAAGCTTCGCTCGGTCGAGCGACCATCAGGTATGTTGTAAATCGTGACTTTAATTTTATAAATCAAACATATAAAATACAGTACATAAACTTAGTAGGTTACAAAAACATATGACAAGTTCAAACCTTTGCTAAACATACACCAAATACAAACTTGATCATTGGGAATCACCATATATCGAACATAGTAATAAGAAGATTTTGTTTGATCTTGATATTAATTCTAGGCGAGATGCTCTTTCCTAAAATATCATTTCTTCCCTACTACGGTGCTTGGGAATGTATACCGGAAATATGTTTTGAGATACAAAGAGTTACACTAAATTAAAAGCACACGGAAATTAGAATGATGTAAGAGAAACTTAAATGGAAGAAGATAAAGAAAATTACAAACGAGGATTGCAAGTTCTCGATGTAAAGTGCTAGAGAAGAAAAGAAATCAGAAATTGGAAGTGCAGAGAATAACACACAAGCCATCTATATTTATAGAATAGCTCACACCATTTCACGAAGCAACATATTACTTAACGAAACACAAGATTGATTCACGAACTAATGTCGTCTTTCAATCAATCCATCCCATATATCTGGTTAATATAAATTCAAAGAACTCGCGAGTCGTGTAATAGGTTGCGGACCGCAACTGGCGTTCCCACAAAACAGAAACTTTCTGTTTAATTTTCGCGAGCCGTGACTTTTATTTTGTTAAAATTATACTTTTCTTGCAACCTTGGGATATACTTAATTAATTTAATTAAATTTTATTTAATTAATTTAATTAATTAACTTTTCGATAACCATTATACACCTCTAAATTACAAAAAGGTATCCCCTGATCAGGTTGCTTGACTCTAAGAGCATCTTCATTACTTCATCATGAGACCCATAACTTCCACATTCAACTCCCACTTCAATACCTTATTAAATCCACCACATTCTTTTACATTCATTAAGTTACACACTTAAACACCCATCATAAACATCCTCATAGGATCCAACACATGAATGCACACAACACATGTGCACTCAAATCACCATTCACAACAACTATAAAGCCATTTAGCGATAGACTAGCAACTAAATCAATTTGTAGTAACAATGCTTTGTCGCTAAAATGAATTTCCCCACACTATTCGTCGTGGAATTATACTAGGAAAACTCCTTCGCCTGCATTGCAAAAATCGTTGCTTTTTAGTTCGACAAACTAGTTCATCCCGACTTCATCGCAAGGCAAGGGTTGATGAACCAATACATGGCCACTTATTTTATATATTTCATATTTATTTTATGTTTTTTATATTTATATTATTTATTATTCATACTTTGTCACTAAAAACGCTTGTGGCTCAATTAGTGATAGTCACGGAGCGGGTTACGCGAAACCGAACCGGTGCCGGATCGCTTGAAACTGGAACCGTTCGCGACATGTTCCGAACTGGCTCGAACTAAGGAGCCGTGAACCCACCGGAAAAAAAAGTTGTAACACCCCTAATTTTTTTATAAATATTAAATATTAAATACAATAAGATGTAAATAATATCTCGTAGCAGCGGAAAATAAAAACAGGGTGTCCGCCACACTCAGAAAGTGTAAGGCGTCAAAATAAACATTTAAGACTAATTATTTACATGCACACATGACGTATGATCTACGCCGCCACACACTCACGCATTAAACACATCAAAGAACTTGTCATTACCTGTGGAAAACAAAAAACACAAACATGAGCCACAACTCAGTGAATAGTTACTCTAACATGTCAAACTAGTTATTCTTGTGAAAACGTTTGACTTTTAAAATATATATAATTTTGTCATTTTCGAAATCCATATAAACATAAAGTATTCGTATACTTTGTATAAATCCAAAATACACTTACATAGTATAAAACACTTGAATTGTCACACACACTTTGTAAATTTATTTCACAATGTACATTTGTACAATTTTACAAAAATAACACATCTCCTTTCATGGACTCCTCCCAAAGGCCGATCCACCAGACACCTTGGGGAGGTAATTTGCTCTTGGCAATATAAACACATGTCACGTTTAGGTGCACCAAGGGTTGACCTACCCTACACAGTCCGGGGGCAAAACAATTTCACAAATAAATAAATTGTTTAACACAAAATCATATCACGTTATTTAAAAAAAAAAACATTTATCGTAGAAACAAGTATGTTTGATAAATTACATAAATCATTATATAGTAAACGTATATGATCCGAAACACTTTTGGATTGGAAACATACTTTAAAGTGTTTGTTTATAAATTTTCTTTTAACTTATTAACAAATTTAAAACAAAAATGACCATTATATAACTTGTTTCCATAACAATGTCGAAAGACATAAGCTTTATAATATAAATCTATTTTCAAAACGAAAGACGTAAATAAAATTATTTATTAGACATAACTACTCACATTGTAAATACGATCGGACGGTAAAAGAGAATGTAATAAGACATCTATATCAACGTTGACTCGACATCGTGATCGACCACCGACACTATACTTACAAATTTATAAACTACCATTACTACTATTAAAGTGAAGAGAATTAAAGGAAAATTTGATGAATACTTAGACTTCCCATAACATGGCTATATATATATGTAGTAGTGAAAGAGGAAGATAAGGAGGCAACTTAGTGGTTTATTTCGTCGGTTCACAATTGTATGTGTTGTAGTTTTGAGTTATAATTAATTCTTAAGATCCAAAAAGACAAAGGCAAATGGAAGTTCAATCATATATATAATGCTTATGTACCGTAACTTAAGTATGGAGTAAATATAAGGAAATTAAATGTAATTTGATTATATTTTATATTCTAGTAGTTGCTATTATATAGTGTGGTTAGGAACAATAAATGTGTATTTTAATAGGAATTTTAACTGAGGTAATATAGTATTTTACACCTTGTTTTTGTTACAAATACTAAGTATGTTCAACATGTATTTTAATCTATGTCTATTATATTAAAACTCTAATTAATCGTAAAATATATAGCATGCATATACAAATACCACAACAATACTTATGATAGTAAGATAGTATAATAATGATAATAATAATAACCAGAAATTTGGTCACGAAATTACGAGGTATTACAAAAGTTGTCGGAACCGCCGGAAAAACCGCTAGAAAAAGACCAAAGAACCGCGGGCCGGACCACCGGTTCTAAGGAACCGCCTGGGAACCGGACCAGAGCGGTTCCAGCGATTCTTTGGAACTGGTCAAAAAACTAGTCATAGCAGAGCTGTTCAAAAGTGACCCGACCCGAAAATCCGACCTGAAACCGAAAGTAAACCGACCCTAAAATGTGTTCCTTTTTAAGGTTTATCGAACCGACAATACCCGAATCGAAGTTGTACCCGAACCGATTGACAACCGAAAATGAGAAAGCTGAACCCGAACTGTAATCGATTTTTGTAACCGACACATAACCGTTAACCGAGATTACCCGAACCAAAAATGACCGACCCGAGTCTTATCCGGCCCAAATCATGCTCGAAGCCGAACTCGATCCGGCAAAAACCGACTAAACCCGAATAAATTTTAGATCGAATTGCTTTAAACATGAACCAATTTTTAACATAGAAGTATGATAGACTCATATTCAATCATCTTATTATTTAATCTAATAAAGTGATAGATATTTTAATAAATTAAATTTTATAAATACATGGTTTTATATATTTAGAGTTAATAATCAATGGTCAATGTATATAACCGTATTAGATGAAAATTGATAGAACTTTAATTCTAATTTCCGGTTAAACAAGTAAAAGTAACAAAGTAATAATGATCACTAGTTGATTTACATTTTAACTATTTTTGCTTTAAGTAAAGGAAATCTTGTCATCAATTAAAAAATGACTAACAACTTAATTTAATATTGACTCGATCGATAGTAATTAGTAGTACGTAGCCGATAGTAATTAAAACCCGAACCCGATCTGTACTCGACAAAACCGAACCAATTATTAACCGATGACAACCCGACACCGATTAACACTCGACACGAACTTCAACAGACACTGAACCGATGCTAACCCGATAGCTCGAATAACCGATCTTCAACCGAACCGCGACTAACCGACCCGACCCAAGTGCGACCCGTCGTAACACGCAAACGAAAAATAGCCGATCCGGAATACAACCGAACCAAAAGACACTCGTCCGAAACCGACCCGATCACCCGAATGAACACCTCTAGTCATTGGGGGTTTTTCTATATATACTCCACACTTTCTATCTTTCCATTCATAATTCATCTTTTCTCCTACTCTCTCTACTTAATTACGCAATTATTCTCTTGATTACACAATTAGTCTTTTAATTATTTCTCCATTACATAATTATTCTTTTAATTATTCTTTAATTACATAATTAGTCTTTTAATTATTTATTAATTTCTTGATTACATTAATATTTAGAACTAAATAATTATCTTAAACATCATTTTGAAATCGAACAAGGTAGATATAATATTTTTGAATGGTGGAAAGAAAAATCATTAAAATTCCCCATATTATCAAGAATTGCAATTCTTGCATCTACTATTGCGTCGGAGTTTGCTTTTAGTGCAGGTAGAAGAGTTCTATATGAAAAGAGATCTCGTATTGCTCCACATACTATTCAAAATTCAAATATGTGTTTGCAAGAAAGATTGAGATTAAGCGGAGGTCCGAACACAAGGACTCAAGAACGATGATGGATACAGCTGCATCATCGTCGGGAAGAGAGTCGGCGGAAGCATCAAACCAACCAAGTGATGATATAGGATCATGAATATCGGATAACGATCAATAAACATTCAACAACTACAAATAAAAGGTATGACAAAAAACTACGTGGACTTTTATTCCTTCGGGATACGTAGGCAGCTTAGTATTCCTTTGGGATACTAGGAAACGTTCGAGTCAGGTTCTAGATAGAACCAGGATCGGGTGGAACCGGAACAGGATGGAACGGGAACGAAACCGGCCCAACTCGGACCACGGCCATCACTAGGCTTAATGCATAGAGCATCTGTATGTGGAGCGGAAGGTTTGGGGTTCGACCCCTACTGAGCGCTAGTATCAATTGGGGGGTTTCTTGACTGCGCGCATTTCTCTTTACCTCCTCATTGGGTTAACGAGTATGCTTTGTCCGCTTCTTTCAGGAAAAAGAAAACCCCTCACCCAAATCGTGTCTTGTGCGGGATACTGATAATGTCATTTACATTTACTTTTTTCAATTATACTTTGCCGCCTATATTACGACATGCTTTAGGGTTTAAGTTTTAGAATTAGGGTTTATTTAATTATTATTGCTTTGTATATTTTTTCAAAATTGCTTATCAAATACACAAAAAATGTGCCTCCACTACCTAATCAAAACAGTTAGAAATCAGTCGGATAAAACTATACCGACTGATTTCTGACTAATTTTATAGTTGGTATAGATTTGGTACGTAACCATTAACAATTGTAATTTTTGTTGGAATTTCGACTAACGTTTAGTAGGAATACAGTCGAAAAGTTTGAATATTCAAATTTGAGCTGCATTTCCTAAAATCAACTATTTAAATATTATTTTTAATTTTCGACTGATTTCCAACTAAATTTCTGTAAGAAATAAGACAAAAAGTCAAACATCACATATGACCTGATTTTCCCAAAAAAGAGGTGTTTTCATCTTCCGACAGAATTCTACTTCTTTGTAACACCCCGGCCCAACGGACCACCGGTGACTACTCATGGAGACTGTAGACTGGCCCCACAGACCAACACAAGTCTTTCCAGCGCACTTTGGCCTCACTCGTGCGCACCCGGGAAAACTTCCCAAAAGGTCACCCATCCTAACATTGCTCTACACCAAGCACGCTTAACTGTGGAGTTATTAGCAAATGGGCTCCCATGAAAGAAGATGCACCTTGTTGATATGAGTAGTCTATCAATCCTTTTTCAAACTGAATCTGGGGTATCACACTAGGTACCTAGATAAATCGGTGGGGACACCAAGTTCTCGATTTTATTATTAACACTGTATAAAAATTAAAAAATTTAAAAACTTAATCATATCACCCTTACAGATTTTAACAATGCACCCTTGAAAAATTGCTAGAATAAGAATATTTTGATATCTTGTATATTTTGTGAATCATCATATCTTTGGTAATTATATTAGTCATTATTGTGTAAATATTTAGTTTCCATAAAACTCTTGATTATAATTGTATTTATACTCATTCCTTGTAATTAAATGGCAAGCAATCAATAATTGTACAAAAGTTGATCATAAAATCGATTGAACTCTCTAAAAGGTCGGGCAAAACATATGTATGGCAATTTTGAGATTTGTTTCATCCATATTGGAATCTATTTGGATGTGTAAATATGGACAGAACACCCGACCTGTCATTATAAAAGCATACGTCGTCAATTCTAGAAAGTTCTCCAACTCTACATCGAACTTCTAAATCAAAGTAATGCGAGATAAAGTATGACGTTTCTTATGTAAGATATGCATTACATAGCGACGCCTCAACATGTGCTTTATTTTTGACATTAAGCTTTAAATGTCAAAGATCTCTAACTCTTCACGGTTTCTTGTAGGGGTATTCAAAACCCGGGTACCGGGTCGACCAGGATCCGGAAATCCGGGTACCCGCTTTTTCGGGTACCTAAAATTACGATCCGGTTCTGACCCGATTTAAACCGGGTACCCGGAATCCAGATACCCGGTTTAAACCGGGTCGGAAATCGGATACCCGGTTTTATTAGAATGTTTTTTTATTTTTTATTTTTTTGTCTTTTTGTCATTCAACCATACGTTTGTTTATCTCTAGTTTCACTTAAAATATTTTTTTATATAAAATTCATACAAACTCCCTAAAAATCTTTAACTTAATCAGTCATTAAAGATTCACTAAGAAAATGAAAGAATAATATAGTTCATGGGCTTAAGTAAGAACAATTATAAAATTAAAATACTAACTCTTAAAAAATATTCAATCCAAAGTTAGCTTAAGAGATATCATGATCATTTTATTTACGAAGAAAAGTAAAAATTAAAAATAAAAATAAAGAAAACCGGATACCGGATACCCGGTTTTCGAAAATTCATGACCCGGATCCAGATCCGGTATCCGGTTTTAAAACCGGTACCCGACCCGGATTATCCGGTTTGCAAAAACCGGGTAAATTACCCAGTTTTAGAAACCGGATACCGGATAATTCGGGTCGGAATTTCGGATTGGGTTAATATGAACACCCCTAGTTTCTTGCTTGTGAAATTAGCTTTTCATGTCGCCCATGAGTTGACATCAATAGATCTTGAAATATAATAAGGACATTATTAAACTTCGCCACCCCATATATATTGAAATTCCAAAATTGCCCCTGATTACTTTTCAAACCTTCAATCTCTAACATTTCTTTAAAAACTTTCTCCGAACACTCATTGAACTAAAACGAGCTAAACTAAAAATTGAATTACAATGGCCAACAAAAATGAGCATCAATATGATTGCAGAATCAATATAATTGTGTTAAAATTTGAGACATATTCACTCTAATGGTTATAACTTTAAATAGAAAAATCATATAATTGTAATATATACGGCATTATAATCTAGACTTCAAGATCTTTCCAATGATATATTATATGCCCAATTCCGATAAACGAGCGAGAAATGACGATCGTTTGAAGTTTATTTGTGCTGAAATTTGATACATGTTCATTCTTTTGGTCATAACTTTTTGTAGGAAAGTCGTATTAGTACAAAGTTTGCGGCATTGGAAACTAGACTTCAAGAGCTTTGCAACGACATATTATATGCCCAATTCTAATAATCGACCGAGAATTGACGACCATTTAAAGTTTTCAGTAATTTCTAACATTAGTCGCGCACGACCAGACCATGGTTGAATCGCACAAAATGTGCGATCGGACCATGGTTTAATCGCACAAAATGTGCGATTCCACCATGGTCCGATTGCACATTTTGTGCGATTCAACCATGTCGTCGTAAAATATCGCAAACTTTAACGTCGCATTTCTGATCGATTGTCGAATGGACATATAATATATCTTTGGAAAGATCTTGAAGTCTAGGTTCTAATGCTACAAATATTGCAGTAATGTAATTTTCGTATTAAAAGTTTCGGCCAAATGAGTGATTATGTATCAAATTTCAATACAAAACGTGTGATCAGATTTATTTTTCGATTTTAAAAATAATTTTCTTTACTAAAATTTATATTTATTTTTTAATTTAATTATTATTAAAAAATTTAGTTTAGAAATAATAATGGTTGATTTTATAATTAAAATTGGATTTAAGGGCATTTGAGTAATTTTATTAAAAAAGGGGTGGCGATTAAATGAAAAGGGTGGCGATGTTTAAGAATTGGGTATAATAATTGGGATTTAAATCCAAAGTGGGTCTATCTATGGTTCCATAATACATGATCCTTACAATAAGGTTCAAAGTATAATCTCTATTTCTATCTATATTTTCATCATGATATCAATATATCATGGTTTGTCACAATACATAATATTAGGAGTGTTCAAACTTATCCGATTTGTCTATTCGGAATATCCGGTTTTAAAAATCGGATAAATTTCGTTTTTGATAATCCGATAATTCAAATCGGGTATCTGGTTTTTAAACCGAATATTGGATCCGAATACGGGTCAACATATTGGCTAAACAGGGTATCCAGATATTCAGTTTTCTACTTTTTTTTTATTATCTTTTATTTTATATTTTTAAAAAATATCAATATTTTTCATAATTTTTTTTTGGTTCTTAAATTTGCTAATATTAACAATTCTCAATTATAACTAAATTGTATAGCTAATTTATTGTTATATAGTTTAGATTTTTGAAAATCCAATCATATTTTCAAAACAGGTGCTCTCTTAAGAGATCGTCTTTTGTAAAGACGACTCTCAAAAGTCCAGCCCAAATCTATATTTAGAGTTGAAACAATATATATTTAGAATTGGATTGGGCTTTTGAGAGTCGTCTTAACAAAAGACGGTCTCAAGTAAGAATTTGTGTTTTCAAAATGATTTGTATTGTAAGTTTAAAAAATAACCTTTATTTTTAAAATTATTTAAAAAATAAGCTTGATTTAAGAAAGAAAGCAAAATGAGTTTAAATAGTTACGTCGAAAAAAACGTAAATTTTTTAAAATAAAGACAAAAAATAAAAAACTTAGAAAACCGGGTATCTAGTATTCGATCCGGTTTACATCGGGTATCCGGATTCCGGGTATCCGGTTTTCCGGACCGGAACCAGATAGCAATTTTTACTATCCGAAAAATCGGGTAACCGGGATTTCCGGATCCGGTATCCGATTTTGAACACCCCTACCTAATATTTCGTCGATATTTTTTGTTTAGTGTCAATTTGTATCCATCATTAATATCTCACTACCACATAATTTGCTTTAAGAGAGATATATTTAGCAACATTTAATTTAAATGTTGCTATTTCAAATTTCTAATAGTATATAGAGGATTTAGTGACATTTATTATATTTATACCCTTCAGCAGGATAATAAAAAATCACACTAAAACTTTTAGTGAAATAGGATCTAGTGACATTTGTCACAAATGTCACTATAGTGTCTTTCTCACAATTGCATTTCATATATGCGTTTAACCCATCTAAATCTGGATTGGAAAATTACTATTCCATATATTCGACCCGAAATTGCTTTAAGACTATTTCAAAGGTAAATTTAGTTTTTAGTTGTATATTTGATCCCACAATGGCACGATAATTTTTATCATTTTACTAAACTTGTAGGAAATTATAGTGTCAAATTACTAGCTAATTTAACCTTCAAAGTATAAAGTGATAATCAGAGACGATTTTAGATACGTACAAGATATTCGACCTCAAATAATTAAAATATTAACTTATATTTATAATGTTTTAATTTAACAATTTATTTTTACACCCTAAATTTGTAAGAGTTTATGAAACATATATTCCATAATTTATTACTCCGGATTACACCATGACACAAATCAAATTCCCCAAAAAGAAACACTAAGTAGAAACATGAAGTAGGTTATAGTTGATCCCATAAAAATAAGGGAAATTTATCATTGGTGCCCCTGAGGTATGCGTTATTCTCAATGGTGGATAAACTTTTTTTTTTTTTCAATGACACCCCTGACGTTTAGGGGTAATAACATCCGTGACACTTTTGTACTTTTTGTCGTTAACTAGACGTTAAGTTTGAAATAAAACCAAACCATGGTTTGTGTCTGATTAAGTAACTAGATTTGGCTCTTCATTTTCCCTCCTCGATCATTCTCTGTCTTCTTCCTCATCATCATCTCCTTGCTTGATCACGCCATTGTTGACGATTTTTCCTCCTCGTTGCTGCTCGAATTAACGCTGGTAAGTTCTCGAATCTTCTTTATTTTTGTTTCTATACATGTAAGATGTGGGCTTGTGTCTTTATTTGCCCTAAATGCCGACTGTAATGGTGCAATTTTTTCGATTTTTTCGTCTTAAAATGTGGTAGCATTAGGGTTTTGTTGTTGAATTATGGTGTTTAAAGTTGTTCTGAATCGTTCTCTGTAAGATTGAACCCTAAAAATTAGGGCTTTTTTCCATTTTGATTTTTGTTGCAATGTATGATTGTTGATGGTTTTTTTTTTGTTTTTTTTTTGGTTGATGGATTTGAAATGGATGATTGTGTGTTGTTGAAGTTTGTGTATAAGGGTAATGAGACAGAAGTCTTTGTTGAGGATGTAGACTTAGTCAACTTGTTAGACATGATCATAGATTATTGGGATAAAGCTGAGTCTTTGGGACATTTGATGCCTGAGCATCCTAGTTTCAGTTATCTGTACAAAAGAAACACGTTCAGATTGTTGATGACAAAGCATTGTTGGAGATGTTTAGCAGAAATAGGGGAATTGAAACTATTTGCATCCACTTTGGGGACTCTAAACCTAGTGTGTTGTTAGATAATGCCAGGACACTTAGGGAAACCCTAAAGCAAAATGCACAGAAGAAAGAGATGGAGCCCAAACCAAACCCTGTTGAATCTAATGATGGTGATGATGATGATGTTGTCATGATAATTCCAACCCCTAGTGTACCCCATGAGAAGCAATTTGTTTTGAATGTGGATGATGATGTAGACCCCACTCCTGTAGAACCTGTAGAACATGTAGAACATGTTGAGGAACCAGTTGAACATGTTGAGGATATGGTTGCTGATGATGTTGTTGAACCTATAGCACCTGTGATTGAAGATATGGTTGTTGTTGAACCTATAGAACCTGTTGTTGAGGACATGGTAGTTGATGATGTTGTAGAACCTGTAGTAGAGCCCATTCCAACCCCATTACAAATTATAAAGCCCAAGGTCTGGAAAAAACCAAAGGGGTACTTCAGGCCCAAACTCCCTGTCCTTAGACCAAGGAAGAAACCTGTTGAAAGTGCAGTGAAGCCCCCACCTTCTCCTGTGGCATAAATGATGTCATACTTGAAAATGTGGAGTTCCTGAATGAGCTAAACAAGGAGGACAATAAGGAGGCTAAGGAGGATACCCCAACCTAAAAAACCCCAAAGAGAACCACACCCAAAAAACCCCCAAAGAAAGTCACACCCAAAAAAACCCCAAAGAGGACCACACCCAAAAAACCCCAGTAATGGAACCTATCCAGACTAAGGATACCCCAACCAAAACTCCAAAGATTACTGTAACCAAAAGAATTCCAAAGAGTACTATAAGAAAAAAGGGAATTAAGTAGGTGGTTACTAGAAGGTCTCCAAGACTTGTTGAGCTGAGTCAGGAAAAAGAGGGTGATGCATCTACTTCAGGGCCCTTTCTTTGTGAAAGTGAAAGTGATGATGAATCCTTCATTCCATCTATGTCATTGGCTACTAGTGACAGTGAGAGTATGTCATTGGTTGAGAGTGATGAAGACGTTGAGGAGGATGATGTTGATTTAGTTGGAGATAACTTTGATCCATTTGAGGGTCCAGTTTGGGATGATCAATGTGATAGTTTTGACAGTTATTTGAATAGGTTGTATAGGAATGGAAAGTTGTATGAAGACAGGACATTTGGCAACATTGAGATTAAAGAGTGGCAATTGTTTACAGACAAGCAACATCTGAGGGATGTTATTAGGGATTATTGCATACAATCTGGGTTTTCATTGGTTGTTGATAAGGCTGATAAGACCAAGTACACAGCCAGGTGTAGTGATGCAAACTGTGAATGGAGATTGCATGCTTCTAGGTTGCCTGATGGGGTTATGATAAGTGCAATTATTTGCACTAATCGCTTATATTTTTGTGCTCCTTTGCGGTGTTTTAAAGGTGATTTAGGGTCATTTCATTCGGTTTCACCCTATTTCGGTATCTCATGGTCAAAGTGTGGGAAGATGGATGAATTATGTAGTTTTGAGTTGTTTTTGTGGGTTTTCGGTGCTAATCGTGTCTACAGGGTTGAAAGATCGAGTCAAGCTATCAATCAAACCAAGTCACGATCAAATGAACAAGTTCAAGCAAACAAAACAACCCAGTAGCCAAAAGCCGAGTCGGCTGAGGTGCCTTCATAAGCCTCGACGACTCGGTTGTGAAAGAAAAAGGAGAACCAACTTTCCAGCAGCTTTCGCCGACTCGGCGATGAGCGTGAAAATAGAGCCGCCGACTCGGCGGTGATTGAATCAAGAAAGATGACTTTTCCAGCAGATAAAGCCGACTCGGGGGTAGGGTCAAAAATGTTGTCGCCGACTCGGCGAAATTGGCTGACAAAATGATGTTTTTTTCGGAAACGTCAGCCGACTCGGCGGCCATGTCTTCCCAGCTTTAGCCGACTCGGCGTTCTCTTGAATCAGCTATTTAGGGTGTTTTTCTCCGGGCTTTCTTTGGGCCTAGGGTTAATTACCCTCATTAGTATAAATAGAACCCTTAATCCTGATTAGGGTTCTCTTCTTCCTCCTTCTTACTTTTTACTTAGTTTTCCATTAATCTAGTCTTTAATTAATTTTTAGCATTAGTTTAGTTGCAAGAACTTCAATCTAGTCTTTGGCATTCAATCTTTCTTCAAGTTTGTAAGTTTCCTTTGGTCTTTAATTTTTAATTTTATTTCCTTGTATTAGTTTAAGCTTTTCTTAGTGAATTTTGAATCCTAGTTATTTCAATTAATCTTTCTCTAATAAAAAAGTTTAGTTTGTTTTTCTCCATTATTGTTTTAGTATTTATTGTCATTGTTATTAAGTATTTCACTATTGCTCATTAGTTTAGCTTTTAATTCATTGTCATTCACGTTTAGCATTAAATTTGAATTAGTATTCATTGCATTTACCATGTCTAGTGAGTAGATCCATTTTCTAGGGTTAGGGTTTGAACCTATTAGTTGAGCATGAATTGATTCTTGGATGTGTATATGAAACTATGCATTAAAGTGATTAAATTGTGCCAATTAACCCTAAATTAAATATGCTTTGTCGGACCATTCAATAGAAGTAGCGTGTGAGATTGGGATCGACTTTGCTTTAGGGTAAATTTTAGTTAAATTCTTATTAATTCGTTCAATAAAATTAACGTGTGAGAATTGAATTAATAGGGTCTAAATCTAATAGTTAATCAACAGAGCGAGAGTTTGAGATTAACAAGATCATATTTAATCACACAATTAATCCGACACTTCATAGACACTAATGAGAATTGGATCATGCAAGACTTTAGGGGATTCCCGACACCTAGATCTTTATTATCATATAGTTTAAAACCATTTTAATTATCGCATTTGTAGTTGTTAGTTCAAATCAACCAATATTTTTATCCCTTTAGCAACATAATCAATTTAAATTGTAGAGTCCATTGTCCCAAGCTTCCTTGTGTTCGAACCGCAACTACACGTACACCGGGCGCTTGCGGTTAAATAAATTTGCACATCAGGTTACATGGGCTATCAAAAAAATTCAAAATGCTGAACACACATGTTTGGGTATAGAAACTAGAAACAGTATGGTGAGTGTTAAATGGGCGTGCAATGTCTTACTTGAGGACATTAGGGCTAATAATGACATCCCAGGTAAAGCATTGAATGAGTTGTTGTGGTCCAGGTATGGTGTTGAGATGGCTCAAGCAGGGTTGTGGTCCAGGTATGGTGTTGAGATGTTTCAAGCGAGGATGAAGAGAGCTGGAAGTTTTTCATTTGGCATCTCAAGCATGTTCTTGAACCAAGTCAGAGAAGAGACAATTGGTGCATAATATCTGACAGGCAGAAGGTATGCAAATTAGTTCATTTATTTTGTGTCACATACAATGTTTGGAATCTCCATCTAACTGTTTTCAATACTTTGATTTGTACATGCAGGGAATTGACAAAGCTATTACTGATTTATGGCTTAAGGTGCAAAGGAGGTATTGCACCTTAGTGCCAATTGGAAGAAAAAATTCTTAGGTCCTTAAATGTGGCAACTGTTCTGGCTGGCATGTGGGGCCTTTTCAACATTCACATTTTCCATGGCCATGAAGGAGCTTGACAAAACACAAATTTGATGTAGATCTAAAGTGTGATGTTAACAAAACAAATTTTGTGGAAAGCTTCAACGCAACCTTAGGAACTGACAGGTGTAAGCCTATTCTTACTCTGTTAGAGGGAATAAGGAGGGTAACAATGGTTAGGTTGGCTACAAGGAAGCAAAAAAGTGTTGATTGGGAGAAGTTGTGTCCAAATATTGTGAAGAGAGTGCAATCTTTGTGTAATGACAGTAGGTCATGCAGGGCTTTCATGTCTAGTGTAGGAGAGTATGAAGTCATGGAGGGTACATCAGCTCTTGCAGTGAGTTTGAACAAATACACATGCCTTTGCAATGTGTGGCAACTCACTAGCATACCATGTAAGCATGCAATGCGTGCTATTCTTCATGAGGGTCTTGATCCACAGTTATTTGTGCATGAATGGTACTCAGTTGAGAAGTATAAGCTGGCCTATGGTGAAAGCATAAAGCCCATCCCTGATCAAGATAAATGGCCAGCATCAGATAATCCCACCATTTTCCCCCCTGTGATTAAGAGAGGAGTTGGAAGACCTTGCAGGAACAGGAGGAGAGGTGATGATGAAGAGAGGAAGGGAAAAAGGAGCAAGACTGTTAAGTGTGGAAAATGTGGGGAGTTTGGTCACAACTAGAGGTGTTCAATGGGACGGGTCGACCCAACGGGTTAAGGGTCGGGTCATATTTTAACGGGTCATTAGCGGGTCGGGTCAATAATGGGGCGGGTCATTAACGGGCCTTGGTATAAAGGGTCGGGTCGGATAATTATAAGTATTATTTGCGGAAAAAAATTACGACTTTTTTTTATATATTTTTAAATGATATTATTATATACATAAGTGAGTCAACCCATCGGGCCATAAAGTATAATAAAAAAATTATTTTATGAACTTTTCAAAAAAGGGTCAAATTGGGTCGGATTTAAATGGGCTTGACCCGCCCCGGCCTGTTTAACATTTGACATGACCCACCCCGCCCCGGCCCATTTAAATTTTGACCCGCCCCGCCCTGACCCGGCCCGTTGAACACCTCTACTCACAACAAGTCCACTTGTAAAGGAGGAGCAACATTGAAGCAAAGGTTACGAAGAGACACTGATGAAGCCTCAACTTCCAAAGTCAGTGCAAAGAAGGGAGTGCCAAAGTCCAAGGCAACAAAGAAGGGGAAGGGCAAAACTCACTGAAATTTGTTAATGTCATGTATTTTTAACTATTAACTTTTGGAACTAAGTAGGGTAATCCTCTTTTGTATGTAGTATATATAGTTGAAGAACAAATTAACTAACTTTTGTATGGCATTTGAACTTAATCATTCAAAGCAATGTAATATAGCAACACATTTCAGTAGTAATATTTAAGAAGAGTGTTTAGATACAAAAACCATTTCATTAGCTTCAATAAGTTAACAATACATAATACCATAGCCCTAAGTTTACAATACATAATTTAGGGCTTCA
The DNA here is from genome assembly GCA_019425755.1 of Amaranthus cruentus. Taxonomy (NCBI): domain Eukaryota; kingdom Viridiplantae; phylum Streptophyta; class Magnoliopsida; order Caryophyllales; family Amaranthaceae; genus Amaranthus; species Amaranthus cruentus. The sequence continues at coordinate 4,059,155 of CM033453.1, forward strand.
TAATAGCAACAACCAACAATAACAAGAAAAACATTACAATATATTTCATGAAGTCAGCAACCCTAAGTAAGCCATCAACTTTATTAGACAACCCTAAAACATTAGCTTTGAGTTCATTGAATTCTTCTCTATTCATGACAGTAGAAGTAGGCCCTTGAGCATCTGTAAGTGTAGCTTCATGAAGATTTTCCTTCAAATCATAAGAATAGCCCCATTCGAATGCTTGGCACGAAATACATTTGTAGTAGATTCTTCCAAGATTGGTAACTGAACCCGAAACCCTAACATCATAAAACTTAGACGGGTCACAGTCGCATTTCTTCAACCTTACCCAGCTATCACCAGCTTCAACTTTGGGGATTGCCTTTTGGAGGTACCAGAGTACACCTTGCTGCAAAATGATGAGTTCTTGGATGAAGTAGCCATGGAAGGAGAAGGAAGATGGTATGGAAGAGAGAAGAAGGATAATCGAAAAGGTGACCAGCTCCTCAAATGAAATAACCTGGGTATATAAACATCAACAAAGTAACCATGGTTAGGTTACATTTCAAAACTAACGTGCACTTAACGAAAACAAGTACAAAAGTGTCACGGATGTTATATCCCTAAACGTCAGGGGTGCCATTGGAAAAAAAAAATTAAGTTTATCCACCATTGATAATAACGCATACCTCAGGGGCACCAATGATAATTTCCCTAAAATTAAATTATACTTCCTCTGTTCATTTAATTTGCAACATTTTCTATTTTGGTTCGTCCTATTTAATTTGCATTATTTCTATTTTTGGACTATGACCCACCACTTACTTTTAATCTCATCCACCTGTTTTAACGCTCTCTTTAATTTTTCAACCACACAATTCATTCTCTCTTTTTATTTATTATTATTATCTACATTTTTTCCTAAAAAACACTAATCTTCTCTATGCTTCGAACTATATGTCACGGAGAGAGTACTTTCTAAATGGGTAATGTGATGAAATGGGTAATGTGAAAATCTTAATTGAGTCAATTGTAGGGTCCTTAACTTTTTAAGACATTTATTATAGAAGAAAAAGTACATACACTACAATGGTTTGAAAGTGTTAATAAGATTATGTAAGCATATTTTAGTCAAATTTGATTGCTAAGAAAAAAAAAATCCCCCTACGTGAAATTCGTGTACTTCAAATATAAATTAATAATTGACTTAATAAAGATTCCGCCAAAAACATGTTTTTCTATGTCATATTCATGATTTAAATTTTTATGAATTGTTTAATTAAGTTATTAATACTCTCTCTTTCCCTTCCTATATGTTTTATTTAGTTTGACACACATTTTAATTTAGTTATTAAACGTTAATATCTTAATTTTAATATAATTAAAAATTATACAAATATATTATAAATAATCAAATAAAATATCACTAAAAAAATACGTTCTCCGTTTCATATGTTCTTCTCAATCATAATTTACGAATTTTAGTGTCAAATTTTAACTACGATTTCTCATCGATATATAAGAAATGATCATTTACCAACTACAGTCTCTAAGTTTACTCAATTTCAAATAAACAGCCGCGAACTTTGTTTATTACCAACTACAGCCTCCAACTTACCAAACATGACATCGAGACAGCCAAAACAGCCAAAAAAAGGGTACAAAATGGGGTTAAAATGGGGTGTTTTGGCTGTCTTGATGTCATGTTTGTTAAGTTGGAGGCTGTAGTTGGTAATAAACAAAGTTCGCGACTGTTTATTTGAAATTGAGTAAACTTAGAGGCTGTAGTTGGTAAATAATCCTATAAGAAAAAACATATTCATGAGGGATCTTGTTAGATGTGTTTGAAATATATATTTTCTAAATATCAACTATTTAGAATTTTTTAAAAACTCACAATAAAATTTTTTTTGATTTTTAAGTTTATATTGAAATCTGAGAAAAAAAGTAAAGGGGAAGAATATATGAAAACAGAGAGCTATAAAGTAATTATAGTTAATCATTCATATATATATTTCATAGGAGAAAAATCTATACTTTAAACTTTCAAGTTTCCACCACAATTTTTTTACTCCCTCTATTATACATAGTATTGCTTCTATTTAAGTTTTAATATCACTAGTTTAATTTAATATAATTAAAAATTATAAAAAATTAATATCAATAATATTTAAATAAAAATGAATTTTAAAAATATTTAAATAAAAATGAATTTTAAAGATTATAATCAATCATATTTTAACTAATAAATTAAAATAAAAATATAAATTTAAAATAATTGATAAATAAGTTGAAAACAAATTAGAAATCTCAAAATGAATAAAATCAAAATGTGGGACCATCATCACTCAAAATTACCTAACCACCTTACCACCTATCATATGTTCCCTCCTAAAAGAAAGAAATAAAAGTATGAATAATAAGAAGTTGGACCTTTTCCTTCATCGCCGAACTCTTTTCACCTCATTTTGCTCATTCTATCTCACTTACTCCTTCCTCTTCTCTCTCTATTCCTTTCCCTCTTTCTCCAACCTTTTCTCATTCTTTAAAAACTCTTATATTATTTCAAAATAAGCTCATTCTAAAATCATATAAATTCCATTTCAAAACATTTTCCAAAAAAACAAAATACCCTTTTTTCTCTTCAATTTTCCCATTTTCCACAAGAAATTTTATACCCTCTACACAAATTCCAAAAAAAACCCTTTTTTTTCTTCTCCATTACATATAATTTGCATGAAGAGTTAAATAATTGGTTGATGATGATGATGATTAATTGTAGTATTAGTAGTAATAGAAGAAGAAGATCATCAAAAAAGAGCAAGTTTTGGGCAAATTTAATGATATTTATGTTGTTTATTATGAACATTAGCATGTTTTTGGGTAAATGTGAAGGAATAAGAAGCACAAATGAATTTATATTCAATTCAAGACCAAGATACTCAAATTCTGGTCAGTTTTTAGGGTTCTTTCCTAAGAGATTTCCTGTTCATTCTTCTGCTCCTTCAAGAAAGCACAATGATCTTGGTTTACAAAATTGGAGATCTCCTTAAAATCAACTTTTTTCTAAAAAAATCTGTTCCATAATACTTGCTACCGAGTATAACATGTTGCGTGGGAAAATGTATTATGCAACGGAGGAAATATTATTTAGGACTATATCTTGTGAAGCTGACATGCATTAATCTCACTTTATTATGAGATTTATTAATTTTTTTTTTGAGAGGAAAAGGTTCTTTTACTCAAATGGTAGACAAAATCACAATACTTTTTGGTTGGTAGATTGTGGTATTTTGTGGTATTTGTACATACTAATTTAGCTAGTATAGATATATATATATATGGAGTATAAAAAGAAGTACTATGATTTTTGCTTGAATTGGTTTTTTTTGGTCTTTAATATATTTATTAATTAAGTTTGTATAATTTTTGTTTATTATTCCTTTCAATTTTAATTGCTTAAAATTGTTGTGATGATTTGAGTGATGATATATAACCGAGAATTTGCATGTAAATTCCATATTATAATTGATCACATTTCACAAAGGTTGACATTACATGTATATTCTTCTACATTTGATTTATATTTCATCGGGCCTCAATAGATAGCACATCTGAATGTGCAGCACAAGGTTTGGGGTTCGATTCTCACTGGGCGCAGGTATTAATTCTACGGTTTCTTGAATGCATACATCTCTGGGGAACGGTATGAAATGTTCGCATCTTTCAGAAAAAAATAAAACCTCTATCCGGACCTTGTCTTGTTTGGGATACTGGGAGTTTCCTTTACCTTTTTACTTAATATTATTTTTCTTACACATTAGCAAGTAATATACTACTTTCTATTCTACTCATTAGGCTCATCTAGTTTTTCACACTTGTCGAATTAATATTTTAACCCTTAATATAACTAAGTGTTCTTAATTTAAAAATATAAAATTAATGTTTATAATCTTTAAATTAAGATGGATCAAGCAATATTTCACATGACTATGTTTTAACTTATAGATTGAGAATAAAATATAAATTAAGAGTAATAAGTTAAGAGTAATAAGTGAATAGTAATAAAAATAAATGAGACTAAAGGGTAGAAAAAGATGGAGTATAAAATAAACTTAAATGATGTATGGTACCAAAAATCCTTAAGTAGCATGTATTTTAGAACGGGCTATATATTTAATGTTGTTATTATGATTAATATAATTAATGAAAAACACAATAATAAAATTAACTTTTTACTGATATATTTTATCCTATTCACCATAAGTGTCCCAATTATTTTTTGAACATTATTCATTTTTTACTCTTTATTTGTATTTTATTAATAATCTATAAGTTAAAATATAGTCAAGTGGGATTATGTTTGATTCTTTTCATTCAAGAATTATTCATATTAACTTTGCATAATTTTTATTTATGCGCAATTAGAGATATAAAGGAATAAATAAGTGCATTGGATAGAGTGTATAAAAAAAATGGGACACTTGTGATGAATAGGACAAAGTATGATTTAGTGACATTAAAATAAATGTCGCTAAATTATATTTTTAATGTAATAATTATTGGTTTTAGTTAAATTTCCTCAACAAGGATTTATTATCATTTAATTTGCCTTTAATGACATTCGTAATCACAAAAACATAATTTGCTTTTAGTGGGATATATTTAGCGACATTTAATTTAAATGTCGCTATTTTAAATTTCTTATAGTGTATATCGAGGATTTAGTGACATTTGTTAGACCCTTTAGCAGGATATTTAAAAGTCACATTAAAGCTTTTAGCAACACAGGATCTAGTGACATTTCTCATAAATGCCACTATAGACTATAGACTATAGTGACAATTACATATGCCACTAAAGATCAAATTAAGTGTCGTTAAATCACTTTATGGTGGAACTTAAAATAAAAATCAATAATTATTACACTAAAAATATGAATCAGTGACATTTTTTTAATGCCACTAAATCTATTGTCGCAAAAAGCTAAATTTATTGTAGTGAATTGTTACTATTGTCTATAATAACATTTCTGAGAAATGTAATTAGATTTTATGTCGCAAAAAACTTTAGTATAATTTTTTATTATGTTGCTAAAAGTTTTTATAGATGACACTAAATTAACTATATCCGAAGTATTAGAATTTAAAAATAGTAACACTTAAATTAAATGTCAATAAATATATATCAATAAGAGTATGTTAATGTTCAGTGAAACGTGATGATGGTTAGCTAATTCATTTAATTAAACATTTTAATTAGAATTTCGTTCAATATAAACACATTAACTTTACACGTGTCACGTATGTATACATTATGAAATCGAAGGTATAATATGAAACTGTATACTTTATTTTAACGAATACGATAGAATGTTAAAATTTTCAACAATTTAAAGTGGACAATAAGTTAAAAATTTAAGGAAAATTTATCTAGAATAATTCAATTTATTTTTGATTTTCCTATAATAATTGTACCTATTGATTAACCATGAATAATCCCAACTTTGAGGGGTAATTTCCTAGAGTAAAATCAGTGACCGGATGACTTGTTATAGCAAGTTTTATTTTAAAAAAAAAAAGATAAATTGAAATAAAATGTCCAAAAAAAATGTTCAAAAATGTTCAAAAAACAATTTAAGAATTTTTTTATTATTTAGAATTTTTTATGTAAATTTTTTAATTTTTTCTCTAATTTTAAATTAATTTTCAGTTTATTTTTTTGGTGAATTACCTACTATAACAGGTCATCGGGTTACCTAAGTTTACTCTAGGAAAATACCCCTTAAAGTTGTCCGATTATTCATGGTTAATCAATAGGTGGAATTATTGTAAGAAAATCATGAAAATGTTGGATTATTCTACGTAATTTTTCCAACATTTAATTGGATAGAAGAAGTATGTTGATCAGAAATCATACAATTCTATAATTTTGCTGCTAAATGACAAATTGCAGTATCACAATCATCTGCCAACTGCAGCAAGATTATTGGTCCTTCATAGAGGTGTTCATTCGGGTAATCGGGTCGGTTTCGAACGGGTGTCATTCGGTTCGGTTGTATCTCGGATCGATTATTTTTCGGTTGTGTGTTACGTCAGTTCACAATCGGGTTGGGTCGGTTAGTCACAGTTCGGTTGAAGATCGGTTATTCGAGCTATCGGGTTAGCATCGGTTTGGTGCCGATTGAAGTTCGTGTCGAGTGTTAATCGGCGTCGGGTTGTCATCGGTTAATAATTGATTCGGTTTTGTCGGGTACAGATCAGGTTCGGTTTTTTTTAACTAAATTCAACTACGTTTTACAATTTACTATCGATCAAGTCAATATCAAATTAAGTTGTTATGATCGAGTCAATATAAAATTAAGTTGTTAGTCATTTGTTAATTGATGACAAGATTCTCTTTACATAAACCAAAATAGTTAAAATGCAAATCAATTAGTGATCATTATTACTTTGTTATACTATTACTTGTTTGACCGGAAATTAAAATGATAAAGTTCTATCAATTTTCATCTAATACGATTAAAAGTAGTTAAATAAACATTGACCATGATTGTTAACTCTAAATATATGAAACCATCTTCACAAAAAAACTAATAAGATGATTGAAATCATACTTCTATGTTAAAAATTAGTTCAGGTTTAAAGCGATTCGATCTAAAATTTGTTCGGGTTAAGTCGGTTTTAGCCGGATCGAGTTCGGTTTCGAGCATGATTCGGGTCGGATTTGACTCGGGTCGATCATTTTTAGGTTCGGGTAATCTCGGTTAATGGTTATGTGTCGGTTACAAAAATCGGTTACAGTTCGGGTTCAGGTTTCCCATTTTCGGTTGTCAATCGGTTCGGGTATTGTCGGTTCGATAAACCTAAAAAAGGAACACATTTTCAGGTCGATTTACTTTCGGTTTCGGTTCGGATTTTCGGGTCGGTTCGCTTTTGAAACATCTCTAGTCCTTCAGTAGTAAAGTAATTTATTTCTAAAAATACATTAATTTTAAAAAAAACATAGCTTTCAGAAATTATTTTACAATAATACAATAGCTATAACATCACACATAAAAATACTGCAATGGAAAAATAATAAACCTTCCAAAAATATTTTAGTAAGAAAATATTACTATTTACATGCAAATTCAAAGGCTGTAAGAAAATATTGTACATCACAAATAAAAATAGTCAAAAAATAATTAATTTCCTATAATAAAACAGTACAAAATCACATTATTTTCCTTTTATACTAAATAGAATATAATTTTAAAAGTTATATTTCAAATATGCAATTGCACAATGATTTAAAAATTATATTTCAAATAAAAAAATCTACTCTACAATACTGGGTGCGATGCACGAGTTTTATACTAGTTAATTAATAGTTCAAATTAGCTTGCTTTTTACAATTGTCATTTTCAGATTAATATGATTTTTATCACTAAATTTAACGGGCAATAGAATGCTTTTAATTACTTCAAGAAGCCATGAATGATACCATATAGTTAATTTTTCTTACATTAATAATCCAACCTTTCACTCATCCGCTATTGTTAGAGCAAGACCCAAATCTCCACCATGTGAGAGGTCTTCGGGGTGCCGTGATGAGGGTGCGATGATCAAGTGCATTGATCAAGTGATGATCGATGTTGATGAGTTGAGGGGGTTCGTTCATGGGATGGATGGTGTTGGAGTCAAGGCAGCAACTTTGATGAAGCACTCGACCAAGTCGAGCTAGGAGGTCAAGGTCGAGCCATGTTGCAGCAGTGATCCAGTAGCTCCAGACCAGGCGCTCGACCGGGTCGAGCACACCTGCTCGGGTCGAGCGGTGCCCAGCGAAGGAGAATGCGGCTTTTCTGTTTTAAGTGCCGAAAGTTGTGGGCCTTTAGGGCTTTTGTGCTAGGACTTCTAATATGTTTTAAGGCTATATAAGAGAGCTTAGAACATCTCTAGAAGTGGGTGGGAAGCTAATACACATTAGAGAGTTAGGGTTTGAGAACCATAAGAGCTTTCTTCTTCATTGTATTAGTTTAAGGGTGAACTCCATTGTTGAATGGATTCACTAACTTGGGAGGTTGTTCTCAAGTGTGTATGTTGAGTCATTAGTGTAATGTTGATTATATTAATGATAAGATACTTTATTTGAGGGGGAGGTATCTCTTGATACCTCATAAACACTTTGTTGTTCTTGTTTGATTGTTCTCTTGATTATACTCTGTTTTTCTTTCTCTTCTTCTTCTATAGTTCTACCATTGAGGGTCCTAGACCTTCTCTTTAAGATACGAATAATCCCACAACATACCGTATTACTAATAATGGGTAATAATAGGGTATGTTGCTAGCAAACTAAAATAAAGGTTGGATTATTCACAGCGAACTAAAGGCAAACGTTGGATTATTAAAAAATAATCAAAAGGTTGGATTATTCACAGCGGATGAACAAAATGTCAGATTATTAATATCAATTTTTCCTTTTTCTAGTTGATCACTTATTTATAAGTGTTTGTTTTGAGGTTATAAGACTATAAAAGTAATCACTTTAAAATTGTAAGTGATCACACTTAAGTTATAAGTGTTTATTTTAAAACTCCAAGAGTGATCACTTTAATAATATAAGTAATCACTTAAAAGTTAAAAGTGATCACTTTAAAATTATAAGTAATCACTTAAAGGTTAAAAGTGATCACTTTAATATAATAATAGGTGTACATTTAATGATCAGTCTAATAGTTATAGTTTCACCGTAAAATCGTCTCATTGATTTGACAATTTGTGTTTTTCCCCTTAAATTGCATATTGTATACTCCCTCTGTCCCATTTAATTTGCAACATTTTCCATTTTGGTTCGTCCCACTTAATTTGCATCATTTCTATTTTTGGGTGATGACCCACCACTTTCTTTTAATCTCATCCATACATTTAACTCTCTTTTAATTTCATCCACATAATCATTCTCTCTCTTCATTTATTACCACATTTTTAAAAATTATCCTCTTTCTCTTGGATGCAAATCAAAGGGGACGGAGGGAGTACTCTTAATTTTTGCACAATTTCACAAATGAGACAATCTCATGGTGAAACCATCGCTATTGAATTTTCCCAATGTATACGTACAGTCTTAAAATGATCACTTATACCCTTAAGTGATCACTTACACTTTTAAAGTAATCACTTTTATAGTCTTTGGGTGATCAATAATAACCTTTAAGTGATCACTTACAATAAAGTTATTACTTAGAGAAATTTGTTAATAATATAGGCCTTTTTCATGGTGAAATGAAATCATACAAGATTTGCTTTAATTTTTAATAATGTACTCAAGGCGAATTTAAGATATAATAGTTTTAAATAGGCTTAAATAAAGCTCGCCATGAACATATGTTTGCAAATCAATTTGACTATCATTCTTCAATTTAATTACAATTTAACATTATAGAGATTTTATATCAAATAATACAGGTCATGGTTTAGGCTTTACCCGAGCCTAATTTATGTCTGTATGTATATAAAAAAATATTCACGAAAAATCTTATTTAAAAATTGATTATACATCTTAATTTATACTTGAATCAATTTTTATATTTTTTTCACGTATCTATAAAGAGAAAATACTACAATATAATAGACAAAAAAAAAATTTCTCTCATTTTCACATTATATTATCCTTTTGAAATTTTATAGTAATTATCTATATCGTATACTTATTCATTATTTGCATTTTATTGTTAATCTGTAAGTTAACATACTCAAGTGAATGTTATTTATTTTGGTTAAATATAAATATTATCAATATTAAATATGATTATAGTTCTTACAAAAATATTAAATTTGATTATAATATAATTAAAATATTAATTATTAAATTACTATATTTATTGATAAGCATGTAACAAAAATAGGAGAAAATATATGAGTAATAATTATGCATAGTCCTTTTGTTTGCATAAAAAAAGTAGTCCTTTCGTGAATATAAAAATAAAAATGGTAGGAGTATTGTCATTAATTCAAGGAAAAGACTATAGAATATAGATTGCTTGTGGAAGTAGAGAAAAGAATGGAGTCCCAAACAGTAATATGATATGCCCCCCTTATTCATGAAAAAACTCCTTTATTGATGCCAAATTGCCAATTAGTCAATTAGTGAGATGAAATAATATATGTTGATGGGTCTCATGTGTCCACCAATTTGTCTCCCATTTTTTCCAAGATTAAGTGTACGCCATTTTTGTGCCATTGTTATCATAACAATAATAATATTCTCTCCGGTTGCCTAAATGTTCCATTTAATTTTTTCACATTTGCCGAGTCAACATTTTAACTCTTAATGTCTCAAATTATTCTTAATTAAAAATTATAAAAATTTGATATTAATAATCTTTGTATTGAGATAAATCAAACAAGATCCCACATGACTATGTTTTAACTTATAGATTAAGAGTAACTTACAAATTAAGAGTAATGAGTGAATAGTGCCAAAAAATTAAATGGAACATTTAGGTTGAATAGGAGGTAGTATAATTCTATATTAAAATACTCTTCATTTCTTTTTAAATGTCATTATTTGTTTTTTTACTATTCATCAAATACTCTTAATTTGTAATTTATTCTTATAGATAAATTAAAAACATAAATAAATGAATTTTTGTTTGATTCATCTCAACATAAGATAAATATCTATATCTATAATTTTTTATTAAGCACAATTAGAGATATCAAAGATTGAATTAGTGCATTGACAAACGTGCAAAAAAGCAAATATGACGTTTGAAAAGAAACGGAAGGACTATACTATAAACTTATAATCTATATTATTATCATACTCTTTCTTTTGTTCCGCTTAATTTGTTCTAATGGAGTTCGCCTCTATTTTTAAATATGAAATCACCACTTATACTTTTTATTTTCTTTTTCTTATTTCTAAATACACAATTTTTAATCTCCGTGAGGTTCAATGGAGCTAAATGACTGGAATGTATAAGGCTACACAACAAATTATGTATTTTTATGATGCATTAGCTAAATGTATTAGAAGTATTTGTATATCAGTGTGTAATGATAAAGTATAGGGGATCCGACTAATAATGGGTTAAGTTAAATAGTAGATAATGATATCATAATATGATCTGATCATATCCACATGCATGTTGATATTGTTGCGGATAACTAGGATAAGTTTTGAATGATATAAATACTTCGACATTTTTAAGATTTATTGTATTTTAAGTGGTATTAAACGATGGTAAATTGGTAATGACAATACAAACTAGTATTATTTTAGCTGAAAAATCTCTTGACTACCTTGATAGAAATGCTTGTCCAACTTCATTCATATCATTTTCTTCATAAAATTCATTTCAATGCATTACCATTGGGAGAGTTGGTAATTAATAAAATTTGTGAAAAAAAAAATTTTTTATGATCAAACTTTCATCTTTATGGGAATAACATGGAACTTTTGATGAATTTTTATACTATAAATCATTTCTATTGCCAGTATTTAGTACCATTATCCCAGTATTTAGTACCATTATCCATTTGCATTTAATAAAAAAAAGTTCATAAAAGTTAGTTAAAGAGAAGCTCAAAGTTATATATTACCACATTCAAGCTCAAAGTAAGTTCACTTCAAAGAAAAGGTAGATATGTCATGTTGGTAACTCATTTACTCATTTATATATTTTTTTTATCTTTTTTTATACTAATGGTGTAACTTGTGCGGTAAAATGCAATCATGCAGCTATGCAGTTCACTCATTCTCTCTCGTAATAAGAATTTCTCTATTTAAGCGTTTTTTTTGAGTTGAAAGACTCTTTGGCCATATCCTCTTTAATGGATATGAGTTGTGTTTCATCTTTCCCTTGAGTTTGAGTATAGTTTCTAAGAGCAGGATATATATACGGGGTACGTTGATGACGATGATGGTAATAAAAGAAGAGAAAGAATGAATTTTATAGATAAATTTTTTTTAAAAAAGTTAAAAAGTATGGAAGAGATTTAATTCAAAAAATATAAATAATGCAAAATATAAGAGGATTAATAAATTAAAGTGAAAATTTATTTTGGGAAATTCCACGTGGTAATTCTGAGGTTTTGGATTTTCTACGGGGTAATCAAAACTTTTTCAAAAATCCACGCGGTAAACATGAGGTTTACCAACATTTTTCACCGTGACCTTTTTGCACAAAAAATGTTAGAAAATGTTAATTTCGAAGCTTAAAGGTTGTTGTACGTCTATTTATCCGACTTACCATTTCAAATTGCATCAGTTTCAACATTTTCCCCCAAACCATAAACCCTAATTTTACCATCTTTTATCCAAATCACATTTTTTTCCCATATTTAAACCCTTGTTTTTTTTTTCAATTGAATTCAAATTCAATTTCAGGGATTTAAGGTTAGGGCTTTAAGGAAATTGGGGGAATTGTTCGGATGAGAGAGAGTTTAGTTGGGGAAATAGGAAATCATCAAAATGCAATATATCGGAACACGAAACCGACGTTTGCTAACATTTTCAGGGTCAAAAGGTTTTGGAAAAACAATTTGATAAACCTCAGAGTTACTGCGTGAATTTTTGAAAAATTTTAGCTACTACGTGAAAAATTCAAAACAGTTACCACATGAAGTTTCTCTTAATATTTTTTTATCTAAATAGGTTACCCGAATATAATGAATGGAGTAAATATGGTTTTAGTAAAGATATCCATTCATATATAAAGAAACCTAATTGTAGCTATTAAGGACCATAACGTACAAAGAGACAGTGAACTTAGACTTACACTATACAGGCTTTCAAACTGCAGTTGGTCAAAATTCAGAGTCAATTAGAAGCACATGGGGAGATATAGTAATAGAACCCAAACAAACTCCAATTCTTTTAGCTTTTTTAGTGGACGACAACTTAAGAGTACAATCTAGATAAAGCCCTTCTTTGGTTGTCGGCTACACCAAATTATTAAATTTAATTGCTTTATCTTAATTTTAAAGATTAAATTTACGGATTATTATTTAAAGTTTATCACTTTTGCAAATTACAATTTTAATGTTTATTTTTTGCAAATTACAGACACTAAAATATCAAAGTTTACAGGTTAACGTCAAAAATAAAAATTTCAATCACTTAATCTAAAATTCCAACCACGCACTAATAACTTACATTAACAATTTCATCTTTGTCATAAAACTACTCAAAATCATGACAGATCTCTTTTTTCTAAAACATTGCCCGGGGTAGGCAAGGAGTGTTGCTGCCTAGGGCCCAATATATATAGAGGACTTTATTTTATTGTAATTCACAAGTCTATAATAGATATTTTTAGTAAGAAGCTACGGTTAATAGAGGAGGAAAAAAGATGAATCTCGAAGAAAACAATTGACTTCGATAAATAACTACAAATATAAATTGATAAAAGTAGTCATTTAAGTGGTTCATGATTATGCGCGCTTATATTACAAGGCTATAAATGAAATAAAGGTTCACTATTCGTGTGAATCAACAAAAGTAGCAATTAATAATGTGGTTTTATTATTAATCAAATAAAATCTATATAAACTCAATTCGAAGAAACTTTTTAAATTTTATTTTGCGTAGTAGAAAAATACTGTTTTAGGGTGACTTATCTATAATTCTATAATAATTATGGGACTGGAATTAGAATTTGGCTTTGTCTAATCTTCTGAATTCTTATACACTAAAAATCAATTTTTTTATTGAATATCTTCATTACTATTTTTATTGCCATCTTCGTTAGAATATTGGAAGTGATCATTCTCATAAATTAAAATTCAGTTTATTTTACAAATACTATAAAAAATTTCAATTCTGACACAATTTTTTTACATTTTAAAATGTCATCATCCTTAGAGTATTATTCAAAAATTTTAATCATAATTTGTGACACTTACTACAAGTGTCACCAAATATTTGAAGACATTTGATAAATAACATGATATCGACATCTTAAATATCACAATTAACACTATTTTTTATAGTGAAAATAACATACTAAAATGTACTCGAATAAATAGGTTGATATGCGTTTCAAATTAAATACGACACCTAATATATAATTTACATAAAACATTGTTTTTTTAGGAAATTAATGCATAAACCATTATTAAGGTTTTTACTTTTTAGTAAGATACTAGATATTGCCCGTGCGTTGCACGGTTTTATCAAATATTCTGAGTATAAATAACAAAAACAAATCCTGGTAAAAATATATTATGTTTTAACCATCTCAAAATATCCAATACACTAAATAATATTCATTTAACAAAAAAAATTGAAATTTTTTATATAAATAATTAAAATAAATAAAATATAATATATAGTTTGCTAATACATTAAATATGATTTGACCCGAAAAGTAAAAACAAAACAATTAATAAGAAAAATAATATATTCAAAACAAAAACAAATCCTAGTAAAAGTATATTATGTTTTAACTATATCCAATACACTAAATAATATTCATTTAACAAAAAAAATTAAATTTTTTTTTATAAATAATTAAAATAAATAAAATATAATACATTAAATATGATATGACCCAAAAAGTAAAATAAAAATAATTAATAAGACAAATAATATATTCAAAATAAAAAAGTAGAAAGTCAAAGATCATAATAACAATGACATCATCATTTAATTTAGGAGGGAAAATTTTTAATGTGAAAGCGACACGTAATTAATTTTGAAAGGGGATGATGTAAGCGTGTTTTGTTTTAGTAATAATTATAAGATAAGATTGGTTACTACAATGTGATTAATTAAGGGTATAATATTTGGATATTGATATTTACAATTCTAACGGTTGTATACAAAAATCAACTAACTCTCTTTATCATTAAATTTTTAGGTTTTTTTTTAAAGAATCTAGCATGAAATGGGAAATTATATTAAAAATTCATGAGATTTTTTCTTATTTATATATTGCCCTAAGAGTTGTATATATCATTCTCTTAATATTAATTAGTATATATTCTCTCCGTTTCTTTTTTATTGTCCACTTTCCTTATTCGGTTAGTTCACTCTAATTGTCCACTTTCTATTTTTGGCAAAGATTTTTTACCTAAATACCCCAACTACCCCAACTTATATTATTTAAAATGCCCCACCTATCACCTTTTCAATTATTATAATCACTTAAATACCCCAACTACCACCTTTACAATTATTATAATCACTTAAAATACCCCACTATCATTTTTCTTAATTTACGTGCCAATTATAAAGTGGACAATAAAAAAGGGGTGGAGGGAGTATTTAAATAAAGTTTAATTTAGTAAGATATCATGTCAATAAAGGTCTAGTAATTAAAGTGAAGAATTTAAATTAATGAATCAAGGTAAGTTGAACCATAAAGTATTTCCTCCATGTTTTAAGGGAAAAAGAAATAATCTATTAAAAAAAGTAGGGTTCAATTATTAATTACTACTACTTCTTACTATTCAAGCTGGAGAATGTTGTGATGATCAGAATACATGGCCCATCAAATGTTGTATCACAATAATTGATTGATATCAGATGAGGACATGGTCACATGAGCTATGTTTTTCTCTTTATTTGTTTATATATTTATTTATTTATTTATTTATTTATTATTTATCATCCAAAAAGTTTATGATTACGATTTAATTAAATATATATCCATCTAAGTAATAGGAGTTGTATTTTAAACTTTTAAAGCATGCATGATTATAAGTTTAAGGATATTATTATAGGTTCAAGGGTTGTGTTCTCTTGGTGTATTTATAATTTATCCAACAAGGGAAAAACCTGAATTTATATAACCACTACAAAAAATTTATTTTTTTGACAATAGATTTAGTGGCATTAATAAAAACCGTTGATTCATATTTTTAGTGTAATAGTTATTGATTTTTATTTTAAGTTTCACTATAAAGTGATTTAGCGATACCTTATTTGGTTTTTAGTGGCATATATAATTGTCACTATAGTCTATAGTGTCATTTGTGAGAAATGTCACTAGATCCTATGTCGCGAAACACTTTAGTGTGACTTTTTATTATGCTGCTAAAGAATCTGATAAATGTCACTAAATCCTCAATATATACTATAAGAAATTTGAAATAACGACATTTAAATTAAATGTTGCTAAAATATCCCACAAAAAGTAAATTATGTTATAGTGAACTATGACAAATAAAAATTGAATCATATTAAGTTTAATTAAACCACTAGTAGAATTAACGTCATTTGCTACTATACAAAAGTGCTTATTTGCTGTTCAATTTCGGATTGCTGCAAATGGAGGGGCAACAAATAACCAAAAGTTTTTTGCTGTTAGTTAAAGAACCACATCAAATAAAAATTATTATGTGCGAAGAGAATCAAAGTAAATAGATTAGTAAATAGCAGTGTAAAGTTTTTCAACTGAGAGAGAAAAGGAACTTGACGTGGGTGACTTGTATTTAGCTTTTTGCTATTGTTCAATAAAAAATAACAATAAGATTTTGTTTCGCTATTAATGTTTAAATATAGTAGCAAAAAATATTTTTTTGTTGTGAAATAATCAAAACAATAGCAATAATTACATTATTTGCTATATTTGAGATTTAAGTAGCAAATAAATAGCAGCAAATTAGATTTATTCTACTACTGAACCTAGCAATACATATGATTTATTGTATTTTGGTTTGGATTATTAAATATTTATATGAACAATATAAAAATGAATCATAATATAACAAAAAAAACAAAGCAAGTAATGTGACGTATGTAAACTTAGCAATAGCGAGAGGAGTTAGAAACAAAATAATACTCCGTGTCAATGAATAAGTAGGAATAAAGTGAAATATGGTTTTTTTTAATAAAAATGTTGTTATTTCGTAATAAATTAAGATAAAAAATTATGGGTAAATAAGTAGTAAAGAGAAATATGGTTGCTTTTAATAAAAATGTTGTTATTTCCTAATAAATTAAGATAAAAAATTATGTGGAAGAAACCAATAAAGAGTTCACATATATGGATGAGGTTCAAATAACATGGTGTGCCACTACAAAAATAAAAATAATAAAAAACAAGTGAGAACGAACCCGAATCACAAATAATGCTAAACAAGTTATGAAATGGAGAGAGTAACTAATAATACTTTCTCGTTACTTCTACATTTGACTGTTTACGCAATCTAATGTGCTATTTCAATCATCTATATATTCAAATATGTGCATCTAAAATTATAAAAATTAATATAAACATGCGCGCTTAGACAATTTAAATAAGATCTTATTTGACTATATTTGATACTTTCTCCGTTCTGATTTACTTGCTACCATTGCAAGGGCACAAAGATTAAGAAGTTATTGTGCAATGATGAGTAGTAGGTGGAAAGTTGCTTTTTTGGAATTTTTTAATATTATTTGTTGAAAAATGAAAAAGAAAAATAGGAATAATTATGTAACACCCCGTCAAAACATTATTTAAATAAATAATTATTTAATATATATTTAATCGATTAAAAAAATCTAAAATACATAACTAAAATTATAAAAGTACATACATTTTAATTCTACAACGTGTGAGCTTTTGTTATGCGTGCGTTTTGTCGCTTAATGAGTTAATTGCATAACGTTTTTGATTCTTACAATTTAATTGGACTATTAATTAAATTAAAAAGAAAAAAAAGATAAAGTAGGTGGATATAACAAGGGTTGGCCAGTTGAACAGGCATAGTGGAGGAGTTTATGTAACTCCTCCCTAAATGCATTTTATGGGCAATTAACTTAGGAATTAAAGTTTAGGCATTATGGGGATTTAACCTTGCATATGAATGATTTGTTGGAGGTTAATAATTCAAAAAATTTTCTTCACATTCTCATTTCATTCAACTACACGAGAGAAAAAGGGAGAAAATGAGAAAAAAAAAATCAAGGGTTAGTTTTGGTGTTCAAGTGTTTATAACCCTAGCTTTTTGATTTTTGATTGTTAAGTTTTTGTAATTCATAAACCTTTAATAAAATTTCAATTTGTTTAAAGGATTGTGTTCATTTTATTTATTTATTTGATTGACATAGAAATAAATAATATTGATGAAAATATGTTTTAGATGATTAGAAAGTATATGTGAAATTTGGTTCATGGTTTGATATGATGATTTTGTATATATGTATATTATTAATTTACAAATATGCTTTATATGATTAGGGATTTAATAAAAAGATGCGTAATGTGAAGGTTTTGAAAAAATGAATTTATACTTCATGATATATGGTTGTTAATCATCATAGAAGCAAATTTGTTGTTTTTGATTTCTAGGGATTTTGTTGTGATTATGCATATATAAATAGATATGAAATATAATTTATACATAAAATCATGAAAACGGAGTCAAAAATATATATTTTCTGTTTCGACGATATTATTTATAATTATTATTTGATTTAATTTCATTGATATTTGGGTGATAACGTATATACGTTGTGTTACGATTTTTGTATCGTTGTTAGATTCCGATGAATTGATAAATGTGATTAAAGGAATTAAAATATACATAAATAAATACATTACTATTTTTTTTCTGGGCCGCATGTTCTGTCTCGAAAAGCGCGCATTATGCCTTAGTGGTTCGGGTGTGTTTTGTTTTGTTGTTTTACTCCCGATTGAATTGAAAATAGCTTTAACGCTAAAATCGATTAAAAATAGTAAACGAGTGTTAAAAATTATGAAATTTGGTACCCAAGGTAATTGATACCTTCCGAACGCATTGGTGAAGTCGGATTTTCTGTTTGAAATTCGTAAACTGTCCGAAATGGGCTGTAAAGTTACTGGTTGTTTTTGAACTAAGGAACATTGAGTTTTATTGGTTTAATCATTTAATATTATGAACTATAGTAGTGCCTTGATGGCCTAAAGTGGATTCATTGTGTTAACACGTACTAATACGTGATTTTTTGTGCGTGTTTGTGTTTAGGACCTCGGTTCATAAGAGGTTGAAATACCGCATGTGTAGTGATTGTGTATTGGGTTCTCGTGCTATTAAGGTACACGCTTAGACCATACTGTTATGTGGTTGTGCAAGTAGTGTTGTTTCATTCTTGATTATGGCATTGTGAATCACATAAGGATTTTAGACACCTCGAATAATTTGAAAGAAGTTAAACTTGGAAATTGAGGATTTATGTGTTGGTTACCTAAAGGGGTTAACATTTTTGGATTGGATTATATAAATATTGTTCCCATGGCAGTTTTGGATCATTACGGTCACTATGGGGGTATGCATACTTTAACCTCTGACGACCCGAACAGGACGGGCAACGTCTTAGGTCGGTGGTTGCCTTGGGATTAGCTCTCCCAAGTGTATTCCTCCAAAAAAGATTGGATTTTTACTCTGGCGACCCGAACAGGATGAGCAACGACATGAGTTGGGATTTGAAAAGTCAAATATGACATCTAAATTATTAGAGTCTTTGCATGCTAGGATGAACTCATTGCTTGTATATAACCTATATAATACATTGTATGAAGTCTCTGACGTGTACTTGTTTATGTTCTTTGGAACGTGCTATGTTGTGGTCATTCGACGACTAGCAGGTTGACTTGCAGGTGGGGTTGGTGTGTGAGGAATCAAGGAATTAAACCAGTAGACTTATGTTATTTTTGTCGAATGAACTTAATTATATATATTTTTTATCGCAAGTATGTTTTTATTTTGAACATTAACTAGTTTTAAATGAGGCCAATAGGTTCTCAAGTTGTAAATCCTAAGACTTCCGCTGATTTATTATTTTCGTTATTGTTAATTATTTCTTTATCACTAGAACGGTCGGTCCTAGAAACGATTTAACTTAAATGTCCGATGTGTGACCCAAAATTCATATTTACATGTGAATATCTGGTTCACTTTGACTCGGGCTATTACAAATTAGATATAGAGTAGGATAAAAATAGGAGTAAATATAACTTTAAATGATTGGTTTTTTACTAAAAAAGGAAATGTAGCAAGTAATATGAAATTTTCCAAAATGAAAAATGTAGCGAGTATTATGGAATGGAGGAAGTATATATTAAACATTAGCCGTAATATAGGAAATAAGTTTGAACGAATTAATAAATAGCATCAATATAGCAAATACTTCATACTTACTACATTTTGTTTTTGGGCACTATTCATCATTTAAGCTTATTTTATATATTGCGGCTAATATGTAAGTAATAATATAGTCAAGTGAGATCTTGTTTGAATCGTCTAATTGCATACTTTCATAATATTAACTTTTTATAATTTTTAAATGTATATAATTTGACATATAAATAAACAAAATAATACATTGAATTACGTAAAAAAGTTAAATGTAGCAAGTATTATAGAAGAGAGAAAGTATTTGAGAAGAGAATGAGTAATAATATAGGCCATGAGTAGGAGTATGTTGAGTAGAAGTATGATACAACTTGTCATTAATGACATAATGTATCCACGACCACGTACGTATATTTTGGTGAATCATAGAAAATGATGAATTTTAGGATTTGCTCATTCATTTATTGCGCAAATGGAGGACACCCATGCTCAATTCTCTAATGTCAAATGGTAAAAGGTTGTTACTTTTATCTTTTATTAAGTATTGCCATAATTATAAATTTAACAAGCATGATTATGGTAAATCATAGTCTTTCAACTTTTGTATAAGAATAAATCAATCAATTATTATATAAATACATAAATTATACTTCCTCCTTTTCATTATACTTGTTATATTTCACTTTTTATGCATTTTAATATGTTATTTTATTTATTAATATGTTGAATTATACAAATTTAAAAATTATAAAAAGTTAATATTATGAAATATGCGATTAGACGATTCAAACAAGATCCCACTTGACTGTATTATTACCTACACATTAGTCGCTATATATAAAATAAGCTTGAACGATGAATAGGGCACATAATTGAAATGTAGCGAGTATTTCAGAACGGAGGAAGTAGAGTATTTGGTTTTTTTATAATTTTAGAGTAAATAAAAATGACTAGATCCCAAAAAAATACTTCCTCCGTTCCATAATACTAGCTACTGATTGTGACATTTTCCCATACAACATATCACACTCAGTAGCAAGTATTATGGAACGGACGAACTAGTAAGGAACTTGTATAAAGTATACTCCACCTCTATTCTACTTATTTTGCCTTATTAAATTTTGATATGAAAATAAAAAAATTTGTTGTAATAAATTAAAATAATAAAATATGTAAAATAACTTCTATGCACTAAATTGTCTAACAGGTTAAATTAATGGGATATCAACAGGGTCGGCCCTAAGCAAGGGCAAAGCGTGCCTACGTCTAGAGCCCCTCAAAAAATTTAGTTTTCAATTAGTAATTAGATTCGAACTTTTCTGTGTATTTAATAGTTTAAGGGTCCATAAATAATCTTTTGCCCCGGGCCCCGAAAAACCTAGGGTCGGCCCTGAATATCAATAAAAAAAAGTTTCAAAGTAATAAATAGTTCTATGAACTAAAGCTAGAGTACTCGTAGTTTTGATGATCTACTTTATGAAGGGAAAATGATATTATGACGTTAATCTCGGATTCCTAATGATAATAATAAATTAGTATTTATATTGTGATCATTTTAGCATATCATCATAATTCATAATTCATAATTCATAGGCATTGATTTATCCATTAATCACAGCTTTACATATTATTACTACTCAATTTGGCACCGAAAATGATGCTAATACATAAAGCATTCGCTTTTTGGGTTGATAAGAAAACACTACTTTTGTAAATTGTAATACTACAATAATACATGTATATGATTTTTTGAATTTTTTATGTTGGGATAAGTTTAAAGAATTCCATACATGTGAATCAATTCTTGAGAATCAATTATCTCTCATAACTCACAAACATAAAAGAAAAAGTCTTTAACCACTAAACTAACTAATAATTAAACATTTTCCTTCAAACAATATTAAGGAAAGAAAGGATCACATTCATTCACCGTGAAAAATGTTATTTTATGTTTGTTAAATACTTAAATTCAACAATAAAATGAGGTTTATAGAAGGTAACAAAGATCACGCTGTCAAGGAACCAACTCAATCAAAAGTTTAAGCTTATGGTTAAGGCTCCAGGATATGTTATATACTCTAACACGCCCCCTCACACGAGAGCCCTTTGGGCTAGATGTGGATGCGACACAGGCTCTCCTCATACCTGGCGCTGAATATTCCACTTTAAATGAGGGGTGGTTGAGATTCGAACATGTGACCTCTTATCACACTGGCTTCTGATACCATGTCAAGGAACCAACTCAACCAAAAGGTTAAGCTTATGGTTAAGGTCCCAAGATATATTATATACTCTAACACGTCGCGAAAACAAAATAAAAGAGGAAATGTAAATAGATTCAATACACTCATATATTATTTGTAGAGCGTATTATTTTTCTATAGTTAATTATTTCAATATCATTCAAAAACTAATTATATTTACCACTTATATTTAGATTAATCATACCAGATTCAAAATCTAAGATATCGATAGCAAGATCTTAATTATTTAGCTACTATAATAAAATCTGCATCTAGTCTTGTATGAGACCGTCTCATTATGAGACGGATCCATATAATCAGCCCATACTTTGATTGATTACTTTAAGATCGTAAGTGATCGTTTTAAGGTTATAAGTAATCACTCTAAAACTATGAAAATTGCTTATTTTAAAATTGTAAGTTATCACTTTAAGATAAAAAGTGTACATTGGGCTAGTCTAATAGAGATGGTCTCACCATAAGACAGTCTCGTTTAAGAATTAGCGTAATATTTATGCTTTAACATTAATCAATGAAAATTTTAATCTTCTTAACTAAAAAAAGAAATTAAAAACATAATTAAAGCTCACGGATATGCGAGCCAATGCGTCTCTTTATTGTATTCATCAGTGGTTTATTTATTCGTTTTTAACCTTGTGATGATTTCTACTTAGTGATAAATATTAACATTTTAACACACTCTCTTCCTAAAACACATTTTCTAAATAAATGATTATAAAAATAAATCAAAATGATTTAATTTGTGAAAAAAATATTGTGTTCTTTGTTAACATAGAAAAAATGCTTATCACTAACATGTGATCCTCTATAAATGTATATGATTAATGTTAACTAGATAGATTTTCGTGTTGGATAATGATACTTCCTCCAACTCAAAATTATTGTCCACTTTGGGTTGGGCAGGGATTTTAAAAAAAATAGTAGTTGAGGTATTTTAAATGATTATAATAATTGTAAATGTGACAGTTGGGGTATTTAAGTAAAGGTGGTAGTTGGGGTATTATGGTTTTTACTTGTGTGAACATAGGGTATTTAGGTAAAAAATCTTTGTCAAAAATAGAAAGTGAACAATTAGGGTGAATTGACCCAAAAAGAAAAATGGACAATTATTTTGAGTTGGAGGGAGTATTATTTTATAAAATTCATTTTACAATATAATTAAACTTAATTATTAAATCTTTGTATTTGTTATGATATTATTATTATCAAATTAAAGTGAATAAATTATTTATTATATAACAATATTAAAAATATACTCAATTATTGATAAATTTAGACAAATAAATTAAATTTAAAAAGTCTTCAACTGTGATATATAAGAGGGAGTTATTTCAATTGAAAAAATAGCCAAATTAGTTAGCTTATTCATTATAAGAGTATGATGATGATTTATTAAGTTAAAATAAAGATTTACATGTATATTATTTTTCGTTTTATATAAGGAAATATAGTATTAAATACTTTATCACATATACTTATAGTCAATCAACAAATATCATATATTTAATAAGTCAATTTTTTTCCTAAATATCAAGTCTAATATCAAAAATTTCCCTATCAATAATAGAAAAAAAGCGAAAAAAATTTTAATGACAGTGTGACATGTATCTCAAGTTGTTTTTTCATTATTATATTTTATTCATTATTGATTGATGATATTATCATGATCAATGTGAATAAATAATTTATTATATAACTATATTAAAACATATATTCATAGTAATTATCGATAATTGAGACAACTAAAATTTAAAAAGTCTTTAACTATGATAGAAAGTAGGAAGGATTTAGTTGAAAAAATAAGTAAATTAGTTAGCTTATACATTATGATGATGATTTATTATCTAAGTTAAAATAATAAAGATTTACATGTATATTATTTTTTAGTTTATAAAAGAAAATATAGTATTTTAATAGATCATCACATATAATTTTAGTCGATCAACAAATATTACATGTTTTAATGAATAAATTGTCACTACAAAAAATGTTGCAGATACCCACGCTTAAAAATGCATTTAGGCACGCTTATATATAAGGATGATAGATTTAGCCACGCTTAAAAAAGCGAGGTCTGTGCTTGTGCGGGTAAATTTTAGGCACGCTTAATAAGCGTGGCTAGAATTACTCATTGCCACGCTTATAATAGTGGTTGGTAGTACCTATAGCGACACTTGTAGGTGTTGTAAACTATCCTCACTTAATAAGTGAGGCTAAATTATTTCATAGTCAATTATTTTACTCGTGTTTTCACACACATTATAAGCATGGCTAATGAGTATAATTGACATTTTAAATAATTTTGGCGGTAAATTATTATTATTATTATTATTATTATTATTATTAGGAAAAATTATAAGAAACTACCTAATATATACACTTTTTTTAAAAAAACTACCTTATATAATACAATTCTTTGCAAAACACTACCTTTTACTAATTTTCGTCAGTTGACTGTTAACATTAACATTGACCTGTACAAAAAACTACCTTATATAATACAATTCTTTGCAAAACACTACCTTATATAATACATCTTTGCAAAACACTACCTTATATAATACATCTTTGCAAAACACTACCTTATATAATACAATTTTGTGCTAGTCAACGTTAACGTTAACAGTCAACTAACGAAAATCAATAAAAGGTAGTGTTTTGCAAAGAATTGTATTATATAAGGTAGTGTTTTGCAAAAAAATTTATATAAGGTAGTTTTTTAAAAAAAGGTATATAGATTAGGTAGTTTCTTCTTCTTATTATTATTATTATTATTATTATTGAGTCAACAATTAGAACATTGATGCATTAGCATTAGCATGAAAAAACAGCAAGGAGTCAACAATGGAGCAACATTGATGCATTAGCATCAAAAAACAGCAGGAACAAGCATCATCAGACAGCCAGGAACAAGCATCAAAATCTAAGTAAAAAACATAAATAGTTAATGAATAATGATAGTAATCTAGCAGCACACGCAAGGTAGCAGCTTCATGGCAACCTCACAATTAGAACAGCAGCAGTAGGAAAACACTAATCAGGTATCAAATAAAGAAACCAGCCAGCAGCAGCCCCAGCTGATCAGCAGATGCACTCTATTGGAACAGCCCCTCACAAACATCATCAGACAGCCAGAAGAACATCCAACAGACTTCAGCAAGCCAGCAATATATCAACAACAACCACTTGGCTCAGCATCAACAACATTAGACAACAATCAAGAATACTTTTGTGAACACTAGCACTCTTAGTAGTGAACAAGCATAAATGACAGACCCACAACAGACAACAGCAGCACAATAGTGATGTGCAGAACCAGCAATACAAGCAGATCAGCAGCAGATCAACAATTAGGAGCAATTGCAAAACAACAGTAGATATCAATATGAGCTGAGCTGATCTGAGCAGACCTTAGTGCACGCTTTGCTGATCTGAGCAGCCCCTGTATCTTGAGTTTAGTTTGTTTGAAGCTTGTGGGTGCTGCTGTGGATCATGATGTGCCCATGATGTGCTGATGACAACATCCAAGCACAACAAACATAAGCAGGCCAGAATGAACATGAATTCAGCAGCAGCATCCAAACAAACCAGCTTTCAATAGACCATCCCACACAAAAAGGATTAAATTAAATGTCGCTAAATCCACCACACAAAGCTATCATAAGCAGCATCAAAACCATCATCAACACCCTAACAACCAAGGCAGATCAGCATGCTTTGAATACCCTAACAAACAAGTACACAGCAAGCATCCTAACAAGATAAAGGAAAGGCGCACAAAAACAAAGAACTAACAACATTCCACAAAAACAAACTATTATAACCAATACTCAATATTCAATACGGCGCACAAAAACATGTCTCAACATTTACCAACATTTCTTGTTTTGATATTGTTCTCAAACAAAAGCAAAACATACTACATTAGATTTACATGTATATTATTTTTTGGTTTATAAAAGAAAATATAGTATTTTAATAGATCATCACATATAATTTTAGTCAATCAACAAATATTACATGTTTTAATGAATAAATGTTTCCCTAAATATCAAGTCAAATATCAAAAGTTTTTGTCAATGATAGAAAAAAGGCGGGAAAATTTTTAATAATAGTGTGACACATGTCACAAGTCGTTTCTTCATTAGTATATTTTATTGATTTATTGATTTATAAAAGAAAATATAGTATTTTAATAGATCATCACATATAATTTTAGGATCAATCAACAAATATTACATGTTTTAATGAATAGATTGTTTCTCTAAATATCAAGTCGAATATCAAAAGTTTTTGTCAATGATAGAAAAAGGGTGGGAACATTTTTAATAATAGTGTGACAAGTATCACAAGTCGTTTCTTCATTAATATATTTTATTGATTATTGATTGATTGATTGCAATATGAATTTTGCCTAATTGATTTTGGTCGGGTTGAATTGACGTAGTATTATCTTTTACAATAACAAAAAGAAAATTTGTAAATTATACTCTCAATTATTATTCATTGACTCAAAACACCCCCAACTCTTATTTAACTCTGCATACTCTCAAGTATTAGGATACTTAGAGGGTGTTTGGCAAATTCGATAAATTGTATGATATGATTATAGTGGTCGATTTGACCACCCAACCCTCTATTTATATCCAAATAAGCTAAAATTGCTCAATAAGCTAATTTGTCAAACACCCCCTTAATCTTGAACAGTCACTATGCACATCTTCAACTGGCTATTTTGGGTATTTTAAGTCAATGAGTAAAAGTTAAGTATTCCGATATTTGGGGTATATAGGGTTTAATAATAGTTGGGGGTACTTTGTGCCACTTAACAATAATAGTTTTTTTTATAAGACTTAATGTTGAAAGTATTATTTACAAATTACCTTTAAAAAATGGAAAAATTATCGTGAATAATACAACCTTTTGTTAATTTTCCTAGAATAATATCAACTATTGATTAACCATGAATAATACCAACTTAGGGGTTATTTTCCTAGAATAATACCAACTTTAATTTATTAACTAATTTACCAAATTTTTTTGTCTTATAATCACCTATAGTTTGATTTTTAACATATTAAAGATTTTCTAGGAAAAAACCCTTAAAGTTGGTATTATTCATGATTAATCAAAAGTTCGTATTATTGTAGAAAAATAAGCAAAAGTTTGTATTATTCATGGTAATTTTTCCTTAAAAAATTTCTTTTGACTTTTTAATGAAAATACAATCTAGAACTTTATATAAATTAAAAGCCTAAATAACTTAATCAAAAGCCTAAATAACTTAGGACCCATTGATTGTAGTTTTTATTTTCAGTTCAAATTTTTAATTTTTGAAAACTTAAAATCACAAATAGGAAATCAGGGTGATTTTTACTTTTTAGTTGTCTGAATTCAATATCATCATGTTTTGAATATATTTGATTGGTTTTTTGTTCATTATGAAACATATATCATACGAGTTAAAAAAATTAACTAAAAGAACTAAAAATCACATTAATACTAAACGAGCCTTTAATAAGTCCTTTTATTAATTTTGTAATCAGCCATTCTCCTGAGAAACCGTCTTTCTGATAGACGTCTCTCAGGCCCAATCCATTAAAACTTATTGTCTATATTTACTCTACATTTTCCCTGATGGGCCAACCCAATTAGAGACGGTCTTTTAAAAAGACCGTCTCTCCCAAGAATTTGTGTTTTGTAATACATAACAATTAAAATGATAATTAACTCTTAAATTAAGAAAGAAGAAACATTACAGATAGATGAAGTGGAGAGAGAAATAATTTTCCCAAAAATTCTTCCCTAATATTTATAACAACATTACTACATTAAGTAATACAAATAAATATAAATATTTAATATATCTAGTATTTAATTGATTTATTATAATATATGTATGTATACTTTTTATTTATGTATAGTTGTACTTGGCGTTTGCTACCAAAGATTAATCAAAAACAACCTTTTTATTAGTTTTACATCATTAATAAGTATAAAGTTGCGTCCATTCAAACCTCTCAAACCCACCCTAGGTGAGAACCACTTAAAGGCATTGAGATAAATTGCAAATTTATGATATAATTATATAAATTTATTACTAATGCTCAGTTAGTGTTTACATATATAGAAATTCGTATAATGAACGTATATTTTGATTTGTTAATTTATACCATATAATAATCATAGTTTACATTGTTTTGCTTTAGATTATTAGTTTTTAGACCTAACTTCCAAAAAAATAAAATAAACAAGAGCTTATAGTTTATGGTGTATTTTTACTCCATCCTTGGACATGCATACGATGCAAGTTTGAGGTGCCACTGAATCACCAGTTCTTTCGGCAGCAGGGCTTAACACAACAAACCTTGTTCTGGGTAGATAAGTGAAGTAATTGGCCGTTAAAATGTTTGCGAGGTACGCTAATCCTCGTACAAGAGCACCATGCCGTGTACAATGTATCGGCTACTTCAGTTGAGAAGCCATTGTCACTGAGATCAAGAAACTGCAATGTCTTTGCGTTGCTGATAGCTGATGACAGTTCCTTCATGTACTGATTGTCAGGTTGAAGTATGCTTCTTTGGCCTTGACTATTGCAAGTATCATCGAGTCGTGATTCTGAGCCCTCAACCCTTGAATCGTTATCGTAACTATCAGCTGCTTCTAGCTGATTGAAGGAATCTGATCCGTGTTGTTCAGTTGTAGGATCATTAAGTTTATTCTCGGAGTTCAATGTTTCCGGACTCAATTTTCCAGTTAGATCATTTTTCGTGAGTTGATACGTTGTTTGCTCAACGTTGCAAGCGAGGTTGAGTTCTTCAAGGGACTCGTTCTCTGCAAGACGTCAAGCAATTGGTTGGGTTCATTTTGCGAACAAATTGAAATGACAGAAAAAAATAGAAGTGAAGTCGAGTAAAAAATTCTAACCAGAAATCGACTTGATGATTTGGATGACCCCATTGAGACTAAGGCGGCATTTGTTAAGCTGCAAAACTTTTACACAGCAGTCTGGATTTGCAAGTAATGATGCTAATGCCTTTCCGCCCTGCATTAACAAATCCAGTCGAGTTTAGAGAGCTATGAATATGAGCAGCAGCTAATGGAGTAAACATGGGTTCCTTTTAATCATCGGCAATAATAAGCATCTACTGATAGATCAAGGTTAATCACCCTAAACAGAAGCACAAAAATGAGATTGTTCCGTTACATTACTGCTTCATAATGAATTTTGAGCTAGCAAACCGCATAACCTCGTAACGTAACATATGATTTAAAATCGTGGAGTAACAACCATCATAAGATGTTATTCTAGAAAACTAAAACTAATACGATAAAATGGATTTTTTTCTAGTTCACAATTTACATTGCGATATCTACAAGACAGCGTGAAACCGCAAGGTGTTTCACGCCCACGACATCACGACTGTTACTGCAATGCAAGACATCCTTGATTATTTTTTCTATGGATGTCATTATAGCTTAAATCAGCTGTAGGTAAGAACTTCCAGCAATCCTTGAAAAGTAATCTTCCACTTTATTTAATGAAAAATCCCATTTAAGCAAACTAGAAGGATTCTTATCATCAACAAATGTCCTAAATGCAATATGATCGGAGAATGTACAAACAAAACGTATGTACGATGTCCTAATGGTACATCGTACATACTTTTTGTTTTCTAGCAAAATGTGCGTGCATTTCGATTATCTAAAATTTGCTTGACCCTAACCAAGCAGATTTTTCAATAGGTGAATTGCTGTTGTATCCAGTATAAACATCTATCTATAATCTATTCCCCCTAAAGTTGTGGAATTTTTGTTTCATGATGAATGAATGGCATTTGACAATTATAAGCACTAGAATATACAAATGAAGCTGAAGCATACCTCTGATGTGATGGGGTTTCCAGAAAAGTTAATCTCAACAATATTCAAGAGACCAGGAAACGTCTTTAACCTTTCGAAGTACATAGGTCTAAGTCCACAGTATGATAAGTTTAACTTTGCCAGTTCTTGTGTCTCTAGGAACAGGGACTCCGTTAACTTCAATGCTCCGTCCTGCAGGTTGGGGATAGCCATAGGATGGTTTGAGGTGAGATCTGACAACACCATTTCATAACATACTCGAATGCAAAATGATTACAAACACTCACAGAACCAATATTTGTAGCACCAAGCATGAGACTTGACAGACACGAAGATTTAGCTAGTTGACAAACGCTATCAATTGCATGTTTGTTTAGCTTTAGCCCATCCAGACTCAGTTCCGAAAACCTACAAAAACAGAAAATTCCCATGATACAATAGATAACTCAAAATTATGCTCTAAGAGTTGAGATTTTGAATGGAAGATTCAACTGATACACCGTACTTTTACCCTGCAACACCCTGTTTGATCCAGCTTAAGATAAGTCTTAAGCTAGCTAGAAGATATACTTGTCAACCAAAAAGGTGGTGCAGAATACTGGCGTGGTAGATTAGAGGGAAATGAGATAGAGCAGCACCTTTCAAGCTTGGCAAGTTTCTTTAATAGGTTGGCTAAAGAAGCACCAGATATTGGGTTGTTATGACCTGCCAAACAAAAAAAGAAACTTAATTCAGAAGTTCATTTAGGAATATAAGAAAGCATCTAAGTGAAAATCATGAGTTTATGATCAAGTCACTTACCAACGGAGAGTTGTGATAGTACAGAATCAGAATCCAATGCATCGGCAACTGTTTGAATCGTTCTAGATGTGATAGAACACCGTTCAATATTAAGATTGTAAAGACCTGCGTGGGCAGAACAAGAGAAACGATTTGAGCATCGGATACAGTAGTCCCCACATCTAAAAATAACTTCCCGGCAACTATAGCTTAGCAAAGCAGAAGGTTAAATACTAACAACAACCATCCACGTCAATAGTCCATTCATAAAAAGGAAGCCCTGGAATAACTAAAAGAAGAAAAATAAGCGTTTACCTTTGCAATTACGTAATATGGTGGACAGGTAAGCTCCACATGCATCAGTTAGACGGTTTCCTGAGATGTTAAGAACTTCCAGCCGGCTAATGAGCACAGGGCACTCACAGATCTGAGGATCCAGAAGCGAACATAGATTGAACATAGTGTTACGATTACGATGACAGAAAAAGAAGGAAAGAAAAGAGGTAAATGCCAAGCAAAGTGATGGAAGTACGTAACACCTAATAATAATTCCCAGCAAGTCACAACCTATTATCTTTGGGCACTTGAAGAAGAAATTACTAAACCATTATCTCAGAAGAAATTTTATAAAGGTTACCTGAAATAAGGCAGTAGGTCCAAACAAATTGCAGTGCAGGTCTAACACCAAGGCCCCATAATTCTGACCTGAAGACGTCAATGCTTGCTTAAGTCTTTCCATTGTTGCATTCCCTGAAGATAATAAACAAATAAATGCTAAAAACAGCACAACTAGATAGAGGGCAAGAAATGTTAAGAGATGCAAGGCACTATCTGTATCCCGATTTTTCATTGAGATATTTTGTGAGACACTATACTGTTAGTTACAAACTGAACATTTCTGATTGAGACAATCACACACTACGTCCTGAATTTTGGGTGATCGTAAACATGAAAAATATCTCGAGAAATTGTCAACACTGATTCTGAACTTTGGATGATAATGAACTAAAATATTTAGAAAATAACATGTGCTGTTTGTTACTTTGAAATATTAATGCACTATACAGCCAGTTACAAATACCAAGGCATCAACTATCATTTCTCAAAATAGGAGCATAATGTCAAAAGACCGTAAACATCCGTAATGTAGCAGATTTTGGATCAACTTTAAACCTCTGTTTAGTCATAAAAGTTTTTTTTTTTTGAGATGAAGTCATAAAAGTATTTTTAACCACTTCTTTAGATATGCTAAAGGCATGAGGAAATAAGTCGAATATGACATTGAAGAAAAATTTGGAAGCGTACAGATTGAACAATGTATAGGTGCTTACCTAACATATTATGAGAAAGATTCAACATAGAAATTGTTTTCTGCGTTCTCAAAGCATCCAGTAAAGGAACTATTGACATATCTTGAAGCTCACAATCAGAAACAATGACTTCATCTTCAGAAATCTGCAATGAAACATGCAAAAAAACCGTATAAACTAATGAGTATGACAACTCAAGTTTTAATCAGCAAAATATACAGAAACCAATACAAGAGATGAAAAAATCTTACAACAGTCAGTGTGCTTCCTTACCTCCAAATTGTACAACTTTATTAGCAACTTCATATTAGGTAACTCAGATGATTTCTCACAGCAGTCAACATACAAATTTATCAATCTCTTCTGCACCCATCCTGTCAATGTTTAGAAGAGTTCAACAAGTGTGTGAAAGTTCAAATGTTGGTTTAACAAGCAGACTTCCAGTAGAAACCTTATATGGCCCTCATAATAAACATGAAAAATAATTCAAAGAAAAGATGTCTTTTTTATGTTGCTACATGTCTTCATATTTTTTGTTTCATACAAAAAAATAGATGTAAAAAACAGAAGGTATATGCAAGAGAAGGATTGTGTTAAATTAGGCTAGACTTATTGTCAATGTCAACACATAATCAGAAAATACAAGGTGCGCACACTTTATAAGCCAATGAGATACCATCCATATGACAATCCAATGACTTAAAAGTGTGCACATCATATTGATTCATCAATGTGGGAAAAATCATCCCAACACCACCCCTCACAGGCAAAATCCCGTAAAGTTCGCATGTGGGAGTAATCAATTAATGTCCTAGTTAATTGGAAGCGACAACTCTAGTACCATGAAAAAAAATTTAAAAATAGTTTAAGGGTTTTTTTCGATTATATTTTATAGCATCCTATTTTACGAAGTGTATCTATATATAATACATTTTAACAGAAAAAACCTGAAGATAGGGCTAAAATAAATTTAAAAAACTAACTAACAAATATTTGACTAATAAAAAGACACTAAAATATCTCCAGTATCCTACAAAATGATCGGTGCTTATCGAAAGCTATAATAAATCCTAACCAAAGTTCCTCTGTATAGGACCTTCATATACATTAAGCTTATAAATGGAAGAGTAATAAGAAACATTATGGTCAAAATAAATTGAACCACTTTTCCATTGTCTACGTTCACAATTTTTATCCAAATTTTCATTGTGCAATAACAAGTCAAGTGGTATCATAAAACTGTATAGTGTAACACTTAACATGCTTTCTTAAAGCAATAGAATACATTCTCAACTACTTCAAAACTAAGAGTTAAGTTGTATAGCATTGTATATTAGAGATCATATAAGGTCATACCAGAAACTGAAGCTTCTATCAACCCTCTTACTGGAGCACCATTCAAAACAGTTTCCACTGCATTATTAGTAGACATGATATGTTCCCCAATTTTCAATTGGTCAATAATTGGCAATAGGCCTGTCGCACAACATATACATTACAGTAGTTAAAAACATAAATTATTGGAAGAGCTATAGTTATTCGTGAAAGAATGCATGACAGTATGTCATCATAAAGTTTTTAAGCGGCTATATTTACAAAATACTAAACTAAGTGCAGTTTAGATTGTATAAGAATAAAATCTGGAAGGTTCACTTCTACGGAATTTAACTACGATAAATACTTAATGGAAAATGGACTTCACATGTTTAGTTGAAGCAGAAGAAATTACTACCCGTGAGAATTTCTAGCCCCTCAAAAGGTCTTAGTTCCCCCATTCCAGCTAAACATGGTACCAAACAACTACTCAAATCAACACTTCTAAATCTTCTAACTAGTAGCAAGGTTAGGTTTCAATCGAGAAAATAGAGAGAGAAATCTACATTGTGATTGTGTGTTCAAAGTTGTATCACAACATGAAATGATTTCACCCACCCAAAAAGGACCAAAGAATGAACTTAAATGAAAAGAGAACCTTCCACGGACGTATTCATTTTTATCTACTTAATGCAACTTATATGAATATAATGGTTGTATCAGTCATCATTCATCAAGATACAGTAAGAATAAAGTTTCATATTTGCTTTTTTTCATACCACTGCACCTCTTCTGAGAAGGTCGCTGCAAATAGTATGAGCAGGCTGCGTGAACCTTCAAGGACTCAGTATCAAGTTTACCAGCAAAAACACTGGACTCTGCTTCGATGCGCACCAAGACATCTTCAACTTTGATTACAATGCTGCACTGAAAGAAACAACGAGGCCGAGAAAAGCGGATCAAATTACCTCCATATGCATCAGATCAAACAACTTCATGAACTCTAGCAACGGATGTTTTTTCTTTATGGGCATGCTTGTATAGGGGGTAAATATTTAAGAAGGAAATAAAAGTAAACTATGAAAATAAAGGTGAGTAGGTGTAATTTTGAGAGGAGACATGAAGAAAAGATGATATAATAAAATTGAAAGGATAAAGAGAAGAGGATATTATCATTTTATTTTGGGGGAGTAGCCAAGTAGGGAAATATTTCTCCTTCATTCTAGGGTAAATATTTATCTCAAAATGAGGGGATTAACGCTTCTATTTCTCTTTCTTCATCACTTCACAACCACTTCTTACCCTTAACAATATTAATCCTCTTAATTTTATCCTCTATTAGCCATGTTGTTTTAGTTTGACTTTTATTTTTCCCATAAATATTCACTCCCAATAGAAGCATGACTTAATTACTACAACATGCACCATAGTCGCACATACAAGACATTATAAACTTTATTTTCAACTCAAAAAACATTACTGGTGGTGTCCAACTGCCTTTTCCTTTTATAAAATGATGAATAGTGACTATTATGTGCCACTAACTATCCATAATATATGCTCCAAAAGATATCAAACTTTGGTGTATCATCGACCATTTTTCGAGTTTCCACCACATATCAAAATTGAATTTATATCAACACATCAATAACATATCATGCCTAAATACATAAGCACTAGATATAGATACCTTATTGTCATTTATCTTGGTATTTTCATGACCAATTTCTTCAGGATGGCAAGATTTATGTGAACATGAACTTTCTTCAAGATTAACAAGACTGCAAGAACTGGTGCATTGTTTATAACCATCTGGCACAAAATCCTGGCAATTGAGGACAGGGAACAGAGCACAATATTTTCAACTACCTTTAGATTTCATTTTCAATTAACAGATGCACGATAAGTAATAACCACTACCTGTAAGTCACAGGCTGGATCTTGATGGATGCTCGTAGGCTTCACTGTAAGTAGTCAAGAGCCAGAGTTTAGTGCACATATTTTCAAAATTAAACAAATAAAGCTCAAAGCACTTGTTTACACACATTCATTGGATGTAGCAATCTCCTCTGATCGAGTACTATCCAGCCTTCTGTTTTGACATTGTGAATCTTCTTCATCATCAGATAGTACTAAACGGGTACGTTTTCTACCAACTGTTAAAGGACTACCCTGTGAATCAGAGAATTTTTTGGGAGTAGCTTCAGTTATCCTAGAAAATCTTTTAGCCGTTTTTTCACTGTCTGTTTCAAGTTTCTGCAACTTCTTACGGTGCAAAGTTGGACTCGAAGCTTCATCAATTACTATATGTTCAATGCTTGAAAGAGGTTTCTCTGCCAGAAGAGATTCACCACTGCGAGATGAGTCACAATCAGCAAACCTGCTCTCCACTAAACTGTCATTGCCTTCACTTTCAGTTTCAGAACAACTATCCCTCAATGCAACATTTGGTTCCAGCTCATTGTTGATTAAACTCTTCAAATTGTCTATCTTCAGCTCCAACTTCCTACAAAACAAAGCATCGATATAAGCCACAAGTTTGCTCCAATAATAATCCAAAATCATAGGCAAGCACTAACCCAAAAAAAAAATACTCTTGTCAACATTAGTGGTACAATGTCATTATCCTCCTTAGTCCTATGTCTCTAAAAATAAGTGAGCTCACATGATACTCTCCATCTAGTTAAATGATTCATCACCACACAGCCAACTCAAACAATAATTAAAGCTCGAACTCAATGAAGTTTGAGTCCAAGTAATTTTTCACTCCCTCCACTTTTCTTTGGAAACTCATCAACACACAAAAAGTGAGGGAACTAAAAAGAATATATGGACAATGTGAAGTGATTTTTCTTGGCCCAGTTTAGTTTAAAGGAAGTTTTCATAACTGACATAATCAACCTTGACCAGATATCAAGTTCACCTTCACTGTAATCTTCTCACCCTTTTTTCAAGGAAAATATCCTTCTCTTTTCTCTTATACAGACAATAATCAAAAGGATAAGTAATAAAAGTTTACTTGCAGTGCAACAAAGTATAATTTGATTATTATGTGCAAATACTGTTTCTGTAATGGAGATGCTATCCTAAAAATATAGACATAAAAATTGAAAGAAACTTGCTAGTAATGGTCACACACGATGAATAACGTACCTAACTTCTTCAGCATTATCAAATCTCATCATTTGACTGTAATGCATATTCTCCAGTGCAGAAATTTGTAAAGAAACTTTATTTGCTTCAACTGCAAGACTGCAAATATTTGAGGTGATGACCATCCAAATAAGTAATTTTGCATAGAGTCATATATTTGGCTGCAGGATGAAAATACCTACAAAAAAGGCTTCCTAACATTTGACTTGATTGAATAACGTATTTGGGACCCTAATAAATGATGACCAAGAAAATTATGTGCACGATGAAATCAAGTCACAATCCCATGTACAACTAATTGTTCGGGTAACATGCATGACGTGAACAAAGACGCTTTGATGTATTAGGTTGATGTATTCTATTTGTCTATCTTCATTTTCCTCATCTATTTGTCATTTATCATCCGAAAAAATGCCAGTTGTTGAAAATATGTCTTCAAAAGTAGTTATCAAAAGGTACGATATGTCTAATGTGATGTATCTTGTATGGCAAATTTGCAATGGATGTAAGGTTAATAAACAATGGTTAGAGTTAGTTCCATAGAAAACCAATTGTTCACATAAGAATGCAACTACAAGTAGGAATACCAAATCTGACGGTCATTGTTCTACTAATA
Source organism: Amaranthus cruentus (assembly GCA_019425755.1). NCBI lineage: Eukaryota > Viridiplantae > Streptophyta > Magnoliopsida > Caryophyllales > Amaranthaceae > Amaranthus > Amaranthus cruentus. Next base: position 4,096,464 of record CM033453.1, read on the forward strand.
ACATCAACCATAACTACAACAATGGCATTTCATTACCCCACTTACATTACGTGGCTTCTACCTAGGCGGGGTCTTGGGAGGGGGATCGAATGTACGAAACCTTACCCTCGTTAGTGATAACAAAGAGGTTGTTTCCAATTGACCATTGGTAGCAAACATCATCCACAACTTCACATAAATAAAAAGTGGATGTTATTAAATGAGACATTTTAATGCAGTGCACTATAATCTAAAACAGTAAAACTAAAGAGCTCTAAATCTTTGACCCCATCAAGATAAGGGACTAAACATCAACCATTGCTGAAAGAGAAAAATATCATACTTGTAACCTTCTTTAAATGCATCTAAAGCTGCCTTCCAATCACCTTTAGAATCCAAAATATCACCCATATTGATTTTTACTATTGCTTGGCCCTGAAAGTACCATTGATAGATATTAGACCGACATTAAATAAAACACATATACCACTTAGAAGAAACCACTTGAAAGACATGAGATGAAGATCCTAAAACCTAATGGCCTTAATCGTCATGAAAAAAAAAAAAGAAAAAAGAAAAAAAATGAAAGAAACAAGATATAAGGTTTTAGTGAGATCACTTATGGCCGAGATATGGTATAATAATCAATTTTGAGAACATGAATAACAGTAAGGACAAAGAAAATCTTACCTCCAAGTTATTAATCACTTTATATATTTCCGAACTTTTGGTATACCATTTACTAGCTTTTCGAAAATCCCGAAGCTTTTGGTATGATTCCCCAACAACCAAAAGTGAATCAGCCAACTTTTCTTTGTCACATAATTCCCTTGCAATTTTCTTCTTCATCTTTGCAAATTCTAGATGCTAAAGACAATGTACGAGAAGTGAGATAGTGGAAAAAGCATCATCAAAAAAGTAACTACATTCAATATCACATCTAATTTTACGTGCCTTAAGAACTGCAAGTGAGCATTTTTAGTCTTAAATACATTTGTTTCTGGAATTCTAGAATCCATAAAGAAAAATGTTATAAAATCCATGAGTTTCCCAAGCCAATCCAGACACATATTTGTGTTCAAACAAATACTAAATTTTGACATCAACCGTAAGCCACTTGCATTAAATTGTTCTTACAATGGGATGCAAGTAACTAGATTAGAAACAATAAAAATATAAGCTAGTTAAAACCTACAATTGCATAAAGGAAATAGTCACCAAGCAGAAAGACACAATATGAACTTACATGTTAGTAACCACCTAATTACAAAACTCAAGACCTAAATCCTAGTAAAGGAGAAAAAAAATAGAATTTCAAACTAAAATTCCCAAGACATTCTCAAAAAAATTTAATATCATAGTTCCTTGGCTTGCAACGTCATAAACTCAAGTTAAAAGCATCAAATCCGAAATATTTAAGTATACTCCATCCATTTTCAATATCAAAACCAACTAAGGGAGTGTGAGAACAACATAATTGTGGCACCCAAGAAACCAATGCAAAACACAAAAGATTACTAATAATCCATTAATAGCCTTGGAATACCTAATATTTGCATGCCAATTAGTGGACACAATTTCCAATTTAAAACATTTAGGAATACTAATATGATGATGCTACATTCAACTAAGAAGGCTCGTTTTGACAACAAAAGCTTATTAGATGTTAACTAAAGAGATAAAACATGTTTTCTAGGGAACTTCTTATAAGGTAGAGCTTATAAGCAAAGCATTGGAATACAGAAGGAAACACAATAGAACAAAAATGGTGGTTTTGACACTTACTTTTGACCAATCAGAAACAATGACGGTTTTCTCAATGAGATTGTCAATAGATTTCAATTGCTGCCTCAAACATTTTCGTTCTCCAGAAGTTCCTTTTGCCGTGGTCATGCTCCGTCTTAACTTTTTTAATTTTTGTGCTTCTATTTTTATTTCATCCATTACTTTAACATATTCCTTGACAACTCGCATATTTTCCTCAATTTGACGGGCCAACGCGTATTCATCTTCCAAGGAGTTTGCCAATTCAAGAGCCTTTCGGTAGCTTGACAAGGCTCGATCAAACTTTTGAATCTTGTTATATAATTCCCCAAGATTAATATAACCTTTAGCCTCCCCTTGGCAATGACCTATATTTTTACAAATTAATATATCTTTTTGGATATGCTCTCGGGCCTTATCCCACATTCTTAGTTGTGTATATACAAATCCAAGGTTATGATGTAACCTAGTGCGCCCGGCATCATTTTCATTCACCTCCTCATCATCGCAGATTTTTAAACCTTGTGTCAGAATCTTTTCAGCTTCTTCCAAGTTATCAAGGTCCATTTCGAGCAATCCAATGTTATTATATGCATCAACATATTCTTTAAGAAAAGAAGATTTGGAATCCGGAGGATTTTCCTTGAGAGTTCGAGCAAGATCCATAGCAGACTTGAAATACTTTTTAGCTTTGTGGAGAGCAGAATGATCCTCATATTTGGAGAATACTTCATGATATGTACGCCCAAGCTGTGTACTGGCTCTTTGTTGCTCAATCAGATTATCTGCATCTTTGGCAAGCTGTAAATGCTCTTTCTACAGTATAAAAAGACACAAAAATTCAAGCATCAAGAATAAGCAACAAAAAAAGACATTAGCTTAAAATGAAATACATTGAAGGACAACAATATCGAGTTTTACTGAGTAGTGAAATAGGAATCTAAAAAGGGTTCATTTCAGATTAGATTAACTAAAAGAGCAAGTATTACATCTTGTGCTGTCCAGAAACCCCCTATCTCCCATCAATCAATGTAATCTCTTGAATCCACATTAGTTTATTGATACAATTAGCAATTATTAAGAAAATGATTTTAGAATGGTTCACCCATATTGAATTTACCGGTATAGAAGACTGTTAGAGCAAGACCCGAATCTCTCTCTTGTGGAGGATCTTCAGGGTGCCTTGGTCGAGGAGAAGGTGGCATGTTCAAGGAACATGCATATGTCGAGGCAGCAGCAACACTCAAGTGCGTCTGGACAGCAGCTCGACTAGGCGAGCATAGCAGCTCGGGTCGAGCAAGTTTGCAGCAGAGAAACAGAATCCACACTCCACAGGGAGCTCGCTCGACCAATCGAGCAACATAGGCTGGGTCAAGCGACTGGTCGAGCAACGTCCAGTGCGTGTTTCTGTTTAAGTTGCGGTTTTGTTTGGGCTTTAAGCCATTTTGTGCTAGGGCTTCTAATATGTTTTAGGCTATGTATATGAGGCTTAGAACATTATTAGAAGTAAGAGAAGAGGCAAATACAAGTGAGATACTAGGGCATAGGCCATAAGAGTGTTCTTCTTGTATTAGTGTCTTTGTGTGGAGTTTCACCATTAAAGGTGAAACCTTTATGGGTTGAGAGTGAGCTCTTAACTATTATGAGTTGAGTCATTGATGTAATGTTGATTATATTAATGGTAAGATACTTTATTTGAGGAGGAGGTATCCTTTGATACCTCATAAACACTTGTTTATTGTTGTTTGATTGTTCTCTTGATTTATACTCTGTTTTTCTTCTCTTCTTCCTCCATAGTTCTAGCATTTGAGGGTCCTAGACCTTCTCTTTCAAAGACAACTTAGGAATAAAGAGCTATTCTTGTAATACTAAGATAATAGACCAACAGAATTTTTGCACCCAAAATCAAATTGGCAGTTCCCAATCCACTAAAAAAAAAACAAATCAAGATTTTATGCAATTACCAAACAACAAAAAAAATACTATAAAGATTACAAAAATCCATATCAAACAACCCCAAAACAATTCAAGCAATCAATTCAAAATGTACACTTCCGAAATTCCCTAATAAACCCTAGATAGAAGAACTTTAAAAAAAAGATTACAAAAAGCACCTGATAATAAAGAGCATTTTCATAATCTTGTATGCGCAAATAAAGTTCTCCAATGGATTGACAAGCAGGAAGACGGTCTTTTTCAACCAAATAATCAGAAGAAATTTGATAATCAATCCTTAGCCATTTAATAGCTTTACAATATTCGCCTTTTTCCTTAAGAATATCCCCAATTACATTCGCCCATCTTGCTTCTTCTTTTCGATTCCCGATATCGTTTGCACTCTTGTATGCCTTTTTTGCAGCTGCTAGTTCAACATCGTTTTTCCCCATTTCGGAATTTGATTTTGGATGAAATTCGTTTGTTTTTTTTTAGGGTTTCAAGTTTGAAAGGAGATTAGTGAAAGACTTTTTTCTGGGGTTTAATAAAACATAATTTTGTACAGTGTTTTTGATTGATAGAGTGAAGAATGGAGAAATAGTAGATTAGAGGTGGGAAAATTTTGAAATTGGCGCCAAAAATGTTGTTGCTTCGGCATTAAGGATTAATGGCCACGGTTCGGGTTGGGTTTGTTAAAGATTCTCGTTCCATCTCATTTCGGTTCTACCAAAGTGAACCTAATTTGGACTGCAGTCTCTTGAGAGATCGTATTTCTAAGAGACATATCTCAGGTCCAATTCATTAAAATTTATTGTCTATATTTACTTTATATTTCCTTAATGGGTCAATCCAATCAGAGATGGTCTCTCAAAAAAACTGTCTCTGACAAGAATTTGTGATTCGGACTATGGGGTTGGGTTTAGTTTTAATTTTGGTTTCTTGACAATTTAAGATGCGATTTTAGGTAATTCAACTCGCAGGTTAGACCACCGGTTCAGCTCTTATTATTGTTTTTATTAGGGGGGAGTAAAGTATTTCAAAACTCGGTTTATTTTTATAAAATTTTAAATTTGGGGCTCTTCATAATTAAAAAAAAATATAGATTTTCTTAAATTAAAATAAAAACTCAACAATTCTATTTTGAAATATTATAATTAAATTAAAACTTAACGCCGTAAAATAACATGAATTATTTTGTTAAAAATTAAATTTTCTTCTCTAATGTTAAGAAGGAAGAGAAAAAAAAGTAATGGGTTGATGGAACATAATAGAAAAGATATTGATTAATTATAGTGATTATTGATGTTTAGGAATGGGGGAAATTAAATGATACTCCCTCCATTCTTTTAAATTCTTCTACTTTACTATAACGAGTAGTTTTAAAAGTTCTTTCACTTTAGAATATATTCTATTTTTAGAAAGTTTTTATCTCACTTTTACCCTTTAAAATCTCTCCTTTCCTTTTTAGTTATATTTTTTGGGCGGTGTGTTTTCAATATCACCCCTAATAATTCATACTCTTCCTCCTCCTTTTGAACAATTTTTTCTCTCTCCTCTTCAAAACCATTTTCATGGCTTGAATAGCTCTTATCCCCTTGTTTGTTCTTCATTTTAGTGTATTTTAACTGCATTAAAATTTGGATCAGTTTATTATCTTCATTTTGAGGTTCATTTTGTTATTTTTGGCAAAGTTTTGAAATTGCACGCCCCTTGTTTTGGAATCCGCCATTACCATCTTCCTCATCCCTTAATTTTTTTTGATGGAAAACAGTGATTCTATAATTCCTTCATACCTTTATGATGGTTTATGTGAGTATGGTGAATTTTGTTCTTGCTTCATCCATGGTCGTTCCAATTCTTACTCAATGAAATTTTGAGGTGGTCAAAAAAAGAGCTTGAGGCATATCACAAGGCTATGGAAGATGATGCCACGTCTTTGTATTGTGAATCTCCACCAACTTCTCCTCTGTTGAAAAGGAACCCACACCAACAATTGTTGAATGGATGTGTATCTCCTCATCTGAATTAAATACCTCAACTCCAACTAATGTGAAAGAAGATCAAATCAATTTGGTTGTCCCTGACACTCCTGAAGATGTTATTACTTCTAGGGCAAAATTGAACCCTAAAAAACGTGTCCGATGATTGTAAGATTGTTATGATTTTTCGTTTGTGTTTTTTTTGTACATATATTAAACATATTCGTGTTGGTTTTTTGTGTTGTTGGTTTGATGTTTGATGATTTGTTGTTGAATTATGTGGAAACATTGTTCTTAGTTTATTTTCTGCGATGTTGTTGATTTTGATATTCCAAATGGTTTTTTTTCTTCGTAATTTACCGTTTTTGTGTTGGTTTTATGTTGATTTGCCAATGTGATGTCAATTTGTTGAACCTCTAATTTTTGAAAAATTTGATTTAATTACTTGGTTGAGTAGCATTTGTTAATCCAATACCCATCACATGATTCTTTAGCATGTTCAGTTACTTCGTTTGTTGATGAACAAATATAAACTGAGAGGTTTCATAGCCTCTATGAAGAATTAGGGGGCTTTTTTGCTGAAATTATGTAATTTAATGAAATGACTAATCAAAAACATGCAAACTAATCATTGATGTGGGTTGTGATTGACAAATTGTTGCTCCAAAGTTATAAAAGTCACAATTTGAATGATGATCTAAACAAAATAAACTGAGGGGCTGTGATGTTTGTCATTCTTGAGTTTCTTCAATTGCCTGATCATAAGCTTCATGAATGATCTTTGTTGTCTGTGTAGCATCTTCATTCTCTGTTAATGCTTAACCTTTATAATCTGCCATTGTCTTCTTGAACCTTTTTCCCAAAGTGTGGTTGTATGTAGTTATTACACCCCTTAACCTTTATAATCTCATTTAAATGGTGTTGTAATGAGAACCACACATTAGTTAAGGTCTTTAGATGTAACTCTCCAAATGCATCCTCAACCGCTGTGATTAATTCTGTCATGTTTTTTGGCATCTTTTTATGCATAAGTGATTGAATGCTCCTAAAAAAACTCAAGTCTAGAATGTTACAATCTGGACTATTTGGAGGTTGTTGAGTAAGAATGAAAGTTAAACCCCCTTGCCTATTGTGTTGTTGCCATATTGGATCATCGTTTGTGATATGAACCCTTGCATTATCTTGTTGAATAAAAATAATGGAAGGTCCTTCACTTGGCCATTTTCTTGGTTAAATAAAACTATTTCTCGCAAATGTGAATATAATCGTACATTGCTTTGTAAATCGGGTGTCTTTGAATTGTGTCTTCTTGGATAAGGCTCAAAATCCACTCCACCCTCCTTATTTAGTTGGCATCGGTTAAAGTCGGGTGTAGTGGATTTGAATGAGCGTTTATCTCACCTCTTTTTATCAACCTCCACACCGTTGATAGTGCCAAATCTAAACATGTTGCAACATCTCTAATGCAACTGCGTTCGCCCATGGGTCTTGACTCGAGTATGTTTGGTGGTACGACCACTCTTTTTCTTCCACGATTTTTGTACTTCGATTCTACAATGTATGGTTTGTTTGCTTCCTTGGTTTGCATTGCTCGTTTCCATAAATCTCTGATGGTTTTATGTGTGTAGCCGTATTTTTGAGCTATGCGGTTGAAAGTACCATGAGGAAGTGAGTTACTAACTTTTAGTGACAACATCACCTTACTCATTGGTGTGTCTTGGCTTATGTTGATTTTGTTGTTGTGGTTGCTCTTCTTTCATTGGTTGTGGTTCTTCTTCTGAACTGGACTCCGGACCATATGAATTCGATCCAAAGTACCAAGCCCCTTGTTGCTCATCTTCACTTCCCGAAGCCATTGAAGTCTAATGATGCGATTAGAGGTGTCCAAAACAGACCCGATGACCCGATAGACACCCGACTTTATGACCGAACCCGATTTGACCCGACTTAAAAATGGATCTACCATTATGTAAAAACCAATGTGAACACAAAACCCGATTTTGAACCGACCCGAAACACTTGACCCAAAATCAACCCGATGACCCGAATGAACACCTCTAGATGCGATGATCTGTTTCACAAACTGATTTTGGTTTTGTTGATGAATTTTGGTTTGTTGTTGCTGAATTGGGTTTACTGTTGCTGAATTTTGGGTTTACTATCGCTGAATATGGGTTTACTGTTGATGAATTTGGGTTTACTGTTGATAAATTTGGGTTTAATGTTGTTGAATTTTGGTTTACTGTTTTGTAGAGCATCTTTTATAGTGTGATTAAGAAGTTGTAAAGCCATTTTTTTTTTCAGATTATAGGATTGTAATTTCAGAATACATGTAACATTGATGTTAATCCATGTAAAAAAAATGGCCGAATACAAGGTTGTTCTGTATTTTTTCTATTTTTTATATGGAGGGATTAAATTCTCTCCCTTTTTTAGATTAGAGATCAAAACTTTCTTAATTTGGAAAGCTGGTTACTCCTCCACTCATATGTACAGTTCTCTCTCCTCTTAATTGTGAAAAAAAATCAAATTTTTTTTGCTTTTCTTTTATTTATAATTATTTTCTCTCTCATACTTCTAATACAATTATTACTTCACACTACTATTTAATTAAAATAATACACACTACAATCCAAAGATTCTATCTACCTTAATATTTGTGAAAAGCCCAAAGTGGAAGAACAAATAAGAAGAACCACAATAGCTTTTATTACCTTCCCCAAATAATATATATTGTTGTCTTTCTTCAACATCAATGTTTTCCACCATTCATGAAGCTTTATTAAAAAAAAACCACAATCGAATTAGTTGCTCCATTATTTTAGTTTTTCCGAAAAAAATGAGAAGAAGGAAAGTGAAAAGTTAAGAAGTTTTAAAGGCTGGTATTCTAATAGTTGATTTTTGGTTGCTTCATACTAAAAAATCTCACTCTCTCACTTCATTGAAATGGCAGTTAATAATGAAGAAACTGTTCACATTCCAATGCATACATTCTCAAGAATCTCACCTCAATTCCCACGCATACATTTTTCTGACAGCATTTATTTTTTTTTTCTTTTCAATTTTCCAGGAATAATAATTGCTTATCAAAATGGACTGGTCTGTTGAGAGAGTCGTCTTTGCCATAGACGATCTCTCAGGAGACCTCCTGAAATGGTAAATATAAATGTAAAAAGTAATATAAAATACAACTAAAAGTAATATAAAATATAAAAATAATGCGTGGCATGTTTTTAATGTGTATTTTCGAAAAATTATTACATTTCAATTATCATTAAAGAATTTTTTAAAAAAAGATAACAAATATACTTAATATATAAATGAGAAAGTAAAAATAAAAACAACTAATTAAAATAAAGAAAAAGAGGAAGAGAACTTGAACCTAATATTCCGAATGAATACCAAGCTACCTAAGTATCTCGAATAAATCAAAGTCATTATAGTTCCCATCATACCTCTTCCTATTAGTTTGCTGTCGCTGCTACCTATCCTCCTGATGATGCATATTTACTATCATCATCCATGAATCATCATCAACTTGATCATGATCATTCTTTAGTTTATGCGTTCTTATATCACTTTGATCTTAATCTTTTTTGTCAACACATATTTGTATAATGTGTGAAGCAAGACAAGTTTTCTTTTCATCAAGCACTCTCTTACATGCACTAAAAATAGAATTCGATGCCAGTAGAAGCCGAAATCGCAAGGAGATTCTTTACAATTATCGATAATATTGAAAATTTTAAAATTTTGTATTTTGATCATTTTGAATTAAAATATTAAAACAATGTGGTGCAATTACATAATGATGTTTAATAAAATTATATATTTCTACATATGAAGTGGATAAGGATGAAAAATGTATAAATAAAACTATCATTTTGAATATTGATTGTGTTAACTATAACGAGGTGAAATCTAATAGGATGTATTAAGACGCTAATATAACTAGACATAAATATGTGAAAGTTATATGCAATCACATAGAAATTCATAAACGCCTCTTAAAAGCTTCCTATAAGTTTCAACATACTTATCCACATCACTTTGTGGATAATTTATAAAATGATAGTAATAGTGTATTAATTTGGCTAGACCATATGTCTTAAGACCTAAGTCTAAATTGTTCTAATTCCATAAGTAAAAGAAAAACTAAATACCCCAACCATGTATCCACCTCAAGAATTCATTTTCTTATGTCTAACTTTTTTTTGGTTTTTTCAAGAAAGAAAGCATATTGGTATTTAATAATTAAAGAACTAAAACAATAAATAAAAAAAATAAAATTAAAAGACTAACTAAAGAGACTAATACAATAATTAAGAGAATAATTGCATATTCTGTTAGCAATTTTTAGTAAAAAGAGTTCAAAAGGAACCCTTTTTCTACCATAATCTCCATTTTAACCATAAGTCTTATTTTCATTAAGTTGCATAATTTTAATTATTTTTCCAACATAAGGTGACCTTTTGCCACATATAGTGGCTACTGCTAGTAAAGCTTTGTTGACAAAGGCCACAAAAGCAGTGGCAGCAACTAGCCAATGATCTCAGAACACAGAAATAATATAACACGTAAAATTTGACGAGATTCGCCCAACTTAGGCTATGTCCTTCTAGGACCATACTCTTTTATTGATTGATAAAAAAAGTGAAGTTCTAAGAACAAACGGAAAAAAAAGAAGAGTTACGGTATTCAATAAGACACTATCATTGTGAAATAAGATATGCTCCAGAAAAGATAAGATTCTCCTCATTGGGCCTGTTCTCGAATGAACGTACTATTGGATCGTTTGCAATTGATATCAGAAGCTCCCAAATTAAAACAGCAATCACCAGGGGTGATGCTCGTTCGAGCGTACCGTTCTAGACTTATAGCACCTTATCTGAGTTCTTCATTTCAGAACCTTCTGCCTGCTGCTTTGCTTATTTGCTCGACCAAATGTCCACGCCCTTGTTTGAGCGTATGCTTTTGAGCCATGACACGACTAGTGGCACCAAACTTCAACAGAACCATATGTAAGCAAGGCATGATCAGGTACTCACGCTCTAGGAGTAGAACATGACATCTATGCTCCTTTTATTTCAGTGCTGGGCATGCTTGTTTTTCGAGTAAATGTTCTGCACAAGCCACTTCAGATCATCTCAGCAATCTCGAGTCTTTAAAACGGAGGCATCTCCTTGTTATTCACTTCCAAAGACTAACAGGTCATTTCCGTGTCAAAGCACTATACGATCAACAGTTCAACCTAAAAACAAGTTCATAACCTAGAAGGAATTACAAGTCGTACTATGCAGGCATGCATAAGCAAATTTAAAAATCTCTCGATCGTTTGAATCAAAGACAACTTTACGCTACGGGATCACAAGGATTATACACTAAACAATTAAGGAAACTAAAGCTATTATTTTGATCTGATACAGCCCAATAAAATCTAGAACATATTGAAAGAAAGTAAATGGGTATGGGAAAGTATGAACTGTTCAGAACGAGGAGAAATAAGAGTGAAATCATACCAAAACAATGGATCAGACATGCAGAACAAGCCAACTAAATTCTTTCGACATGCATCCTTTAAGATTGAGCAGAATACTTTGTCACAAGCCCTCCTCTTTTCGCACTAAGAACTTATGGCAGTAAAACTCTTCGAATGACAGTCTGTCAGCTGTAAGTCGATATAAATCCAAAGCCAAAAAAACACACCTGAGTGTCAATAGCAACTGTTGTGTGCATTCTATTACACGCTATAATCCATTCAGAGATTTGTAAGGTTTTCAAGGTTAGTAAATGTCAACCTGGATTCACACACAGCAGCCTAGTACACAAGTCAAAGCAGTCTGGATGTATCTTTTGTAAGGCAATCTGTGAAAACGGTAGGCCTACAGCGGACTTGATGTTCTTCAAGAGCTGAAAATGAAATAAAAAAAGAGTGATTAGAAAAGGCTGCAACGGGCTCACAATATAAGCAAAAGAACATAACTACCTGAACATTAGTCCTTCCTTGGAAAGGTGGGTAACCATTCAAAAGCTCAAAAAGTATTGCCCCAACACTCCACATGTCAACCTAAAGTAAAGTATGACGCTTTACGTAAGCCCTTGCAACCCTTTTGCAACAATGTAGATGCAAGAATTATTCTTACCTTATGATCGTATCGTTGAAATCCCAACATTTCTGGCGCCATATACAAAGGTGTGCCACAAACAGTTTCCGCGTAATCTCCCGGGATTAAAATTCTACACATTAAGTGAAATAGAAACCTAGTGAAAAGTACCATAAATACAACCTTTACCTTAGTAAGGCAATACTTTTGGAGGAAATCATACAGAATGCACGTAGTAAAGCATAAGACTTTTTCTTCGAGAAATAAGAAATAAAAATGTTAGCTGGCATTGATTACTTACCTTGAAAGGCCAAAATCAGCTATCTTTAGTAGTATGCCACTGTCCGAACTGGATAATAGAATGTTCTGCAGACCCAAATGTGAACTTTAATCAATTTTAAATAGCTTTTGGGGTGTGTGGGTGTGGGTGGGGTGGGGGGGGAGGGATTAATAGTTTTCCCAATTGAGTTAGGTTTAGATATCCAGTTTTTGTCAACCAAACTTCATGAGCAAATGAAAGCTTTTAAGTTTTATGCGTGGAAAACCTCTTATGAAGGCAAATTCTTAATGAAACTGTTATTGCGGGACCAGTAATTTCAGCCACACCCCTGCCCTCAAGCCAACACACAACAGTATATTCAAGCAAGCAGCAATATTTAAGAATCAGTAAAGGAAATAAAGAAGAGAAGAGAAGAAGATAATAGTAGTGGAATGCTTGTATTATGTACTAGAGAAATTTGTGTTCCCTCGAGCTCTTCGAGTGGCTCGATAACTCCCAAGGTACAAGACCCAAATGGTACTACAAGCAATATTGTAATCTAACATTCCATTCCTATATATAGCAACTAGCAAGTACTATGTTCTAGAAGAAGTACAGCTCATCAAAAGATTCTTTTGTAAAAGTAATAAAATAACAGAAAGTTGTTATAACAAATAGCTCACTGATTTGCTTGCTTTCCTTTCTTCCTTGCATACGTGTACTTTATCATGGGTTTGGGCCGTCCCGTATCCATGACAGAAACTCAAGGGAAATTCTTTATCTGACTACGCTCTTCCCCTTCATGGATCATTTTACACTAAGGCTTTGTTTAGATGGAAAGAAATGGAGGAAAAAGAAAGGAAAATATTTGGAGGGATGAAGATCTCCTTGTTTGAATATGCGATAGCAAAAAGGGAGGGAGAGGATTTGAAGGGAAAAGATTTGGAGGGATAAAGTCCCTTCATTTTGTTAACAATCAAATCTCTTTATAAGAGGAAAAATTTGGAAGAAAAATGAAATTTCCTTTCTTTCCCCTCCCCTTCTTTCCTATACAAACAATGGTTCCGTCTCTTCCTCTTCCCTTCTCGCCATTTCCTTTCTCTTCTCTCCTAATTTGATATCCAAACATAGTAAAAGAATATATTTTTTTGCAAAATACATTCTAATAAAACCTCATCTAACACAGTTGTTAAAAACGAACGCACAAAGATACTTCGGGCTCCTAGGCTAAACAGTTGATTAATTATTTCAAAAGTATAGCGTTCCACATTTCTAATTGATCAAAAAACCATTTGCCCTTTTCCTGAATTCTGTATTTCCATTTCTGTCTATTACAAAGATATTCTCACGTCACCAGCCACACAGCCAACAGAAAATTTTGCAAAATTATTCTTTCAACTGTTCTTGAACACTATTAATTAATCATAGAGGCAAATCTTCTATCCTACATCTACACGTAAACTCCATTCGGATACTTTTATTTGAAGAGTCTCAGAAATTGCAGTTTATCAATAAGCTGAAATTCCCTCAAAAACCTGGTCACACACTCTTCCAATCACTACATAGAGACATACTTCCAATGCCATTACATGCTAATTCGCAGCCTTTTTTTACTCTTAATCAAAATCTCCTAGGACAAACCTCCTCTTAAAGTACTCGTACGATTAACCAATGGCTTTTGGCAACATAAATACTTTTTCATTAGTTCATCAACAAATCAGTTTGGAAACCACAAATAAAAGAAATCAATGCATCCAGTGTTAAAAAGAATATGACATGTAGAAACTCGAGCGCACTAATAACAATACCTCTGGCTTCAAATCACGATGGACAATTTGATGGCTTTGCAGTATCCTTAAACCAGTTCCTGCAAGTGATACCCTATGAGATTTTCTAAACAAAACAGCTAACAAACATTCACGATCATAGCTGCACATACAATAAAACCTACTTACCTAGTTGATACATAAAGTCTCTAGCAATTTGCTCTCGTACTCTACCATTGCGACGTATATAAGAAGCTAAATTGCCCCCATTGCAGAACTCAAAGACCAAAAATATGCAACCTTCGGCCTGGACAAGGACAGAGGGCGGGAGTTGTGACAGAAATCATATGACAAAATAGTAGCCACACGATATCTAATTTAGAAAACAAAACTAATGTCATACATTAAACGTTAAAATCAATACAATCTCCCAATACCACATTATATCCCCATCTTAGTGTGTATACAATTTTACAATAATTGGTCAAAACACACCATTACAACCTAGAAAGGCTTATCATTTTATATCAGCCATACATGGTACACCATCAAGCAATAAGCCAATAACCAATGTTGCTTGAACTCTATATTACTCCCAAGTACATGGGTACGATCCTCGACATTCCGACATTAGAATGACATTGATAAGTCACTTTGGGCCAAAGTCCATGGAATTGTTTTAACAAAATATACTCAAACTAATTCAATCAACCACAAGTATCCAAGTTTGAGTAACACAAGCCCAACTTAAAATTCCCAAGTTTTCTAATTAATAAGAAATAATGAAAGGCAATGAGCAACAACCAAAACCCAGAAAAATAATAGGGCTATTAACAAATTGGCAATCAAAATATTGGATGAATAACATTAACATAAGCTATAACCTTCAAGTTTGAGTGATAATAAATCAATTTGCAGAAAATACTATTATCAAAAAACCCAAATACCCAAATTGGATGATAATCTGTTGAACCCACCAGTAAAAACGGTAAATAGAAATGATCAACCAAAACCCAAAAACATAATAAGAGTACAAACAAATTGGCAATCAAAATAATAAAAGAATAAAACCAAAATACCCAAACTGGATGATAATCTGTTGAACCCACCAGTAAAAATGGCAAATAGAAACGATCAACCAAAACCCAAAAACATTATAAGAGTACAAACAAATTGGCAATCAAAATAATAAAAGAATAAAATGATGAAATAAAAAGATAAAAACCTGGAAAAATTTGACAAGACGGATGATGTTAGGATGATTAACAGATGATAAAAAGTTGAGCTCGCAATCAAGGCAAGTTTTCAGTTTTGGGGTTAACATAGAAAGGATGATTTTCTTCAAAGCTACATCTTTAAAGTCAGGATCTTTTCTGTGATTAGCTCTCCAAATAGTGGATAATGGGTTTTCACTGATCTTTTCTCTTAAAATGTAGTCTCCAACTATCATCTTTTTGTTTCTGCTAACCAAAAATTTGTGTCTTGTTCGATGGAATCCTCTGGGACAAAAATTTTTAGGAAAATTTATTTAAAATAATATAATATTTTATTGATTTTTCTATGATAAATTTAACTTTCACAAATTTTGTGAAAGCCCTTTTTTAACACAAAAACTTGCGTAAGACCGTCCTATTTTAAGATAAAAACTGGGCCAGCCCATTGCAGGCGCGTGTGCTACACGTGCTCTCCAGAATTCATTTTTTAGTTTTTTTTTATTTTCTGGGCATTTTTCAATTTGGACCTTAAAGGTATCAATTTTGACCTTAAAGGTATCAATTTTGACCTTAAAGGCATCAATTTCAACGTAAAGTAGTACTTAAACATATCAATTAAAGTAAATTTCAATTTGAACCTATTTCCACCCAAATTGAAATCAATATCTTTAAGATCAAAATTGATACCTTTAAGAGTAAAATTCAAAAATGCCCAGAAAATGAAAAAGAGAGAAAGCGGATTGGGCTGAAATATTGGGCCGTCTTATTCTAAGACGGTCTCTCCCAAGACCGCCTGGTTTTTTAATTGGTCAGCTCATGATATATTTTTAAAAATATTGCGTTGTAACTCGGCATTAAGAATATTTTAAATAGACATTAAGATATTGAAAGTATTACGGATAAGGAATTAAGCATATAGGTTAATGTACTTAGGCATTAATCTTTAAAAAATTAGACTTGAGATATGCCTCTTAAAAAGACGGTCTCTCAAAAGACTAGTTGTTTTAACTTTAGATTAATCATGAATAATCTCAATTGTAGGGTCACTTACTCAAGTTAATTGCTAAAAAATTAAAATTAAAAATCATACTCCCTCCATTCTTTTAAGATTGTCCTATTTGAAGATTTCACACAAATTAAAAAAGGTGGAATCTTTGTAGATAGTGGGTATTATTTTATTAGAATAATAGTGTGAATTAATGATTATATTGGTATTATGAGAGAGAAATGAGGGTTACATGAGGGATTAAGAGACTATATGGAAGATAAAAACTTTTCAAAATAAGAAAGTATTCTAAATAAGACAAACTTTTGAAACTGCCCGTTATAGTAATGTGGACCAACATAAAAGAACGGAGGGAGTAAATAAAAATTTAAAGTTGAAATTAAAAAATAAACTTACTTAATTTCTCTTTTAAATTTTTAAAATTTTTAAAATTTTCATTATTTAATTTAATTTTGTATTTTTTTTATTTTTCTATGCAAAAATGACGTGTTATATAGGTAATACTCCTAAGTTACTTTGGTGCATTCTTAGCATCCCTAATATTTGAGATTATTCAAATTTAATCAAAAATTGTAATTATTATAGAAAAATATATAACAGATTGAATTATTCTAAATAAATTTTCCTTTCGTTATTTTATACTTTTTATACTCTAAATCGCTATAAACAAAATTACTTTGTTTACAAGTTACTATATAATTTTATCTCAAAAACAAAAGTTACAATATACCATATAATGTTATCTCAAAAACAAAAGTTACAATATAATATTAATCAAGTAGATATTTTAAAACCCCACATTATTTAAACGTTTAATTTGGAGATAAAAAAAATTAATATAAAAAGTCAGTTACATACTTACATATAGCGAATCATTTCAACCATAACACACCGACACTCCCAGTATCCCACACAAGGCAGGGTTCGGGTAGGGAATTTTCTTTAGCTGAAAGATGCAGACAAATCATACCCATATTCCCAAGGAGGGAGTAAAGAAAGATGTGCGCAGTCAAGAAAAACCCCCAATTGATACTTGCGCTCAATAGAAGTCGAAAATCAAACCTTATGCTCCACATGCAGATACTCTATTCATTTTTTAATTATCATTGTATTAATCTTTCAACTAGCTTCTTAAATGTTTTTACTTGGGTAGCACATGATATCCTTTCAAAACATAAATAGTTGAGTTCTTTCTCCTGTCTCATTAACTCTTTCTCATTTACTTCTTAATGATTTTTCTTATCAATTTTAAACAGAAAAGTAGAAGATAGAAAGCAATGTTAGAGAGAGAAGTGTCAAATGTTGGAATTGTTACTATATAGTTAGTAACAATATTGCTTATCCTCAAGTATGGATAATGATTACCATGTTATTTAATTGATATTTAATAAAAAATAAATTTATGATTCTAATTTCTAATTATTTAATTGATATTTAATAATGGCTTAGAATATGTAAGAAAATTCATTTGATATACTTTTTTGATATAAATATTAATACATCAAAATTGTTAATTATTGTTGTGTGCGACTTGTGAGTAATATGTGTAGTAGTATACAGCGTTACAAACAAAACAATATAAATTGATGCTACCGGTGACATTATATCCTGAATCTGCGCTTAAGGCGTTGTTCCCATGAAAAAACAAGCACGAAAAGGCCTCAACACAACATCCACTTCTTTTTCTCCAATACAAGAAACTTGCTTCTCAAATTTTGTACAAACTTTGGAAATGTTTAAAATGGATTTATATATACAAGCAAAATATCAATGTTCACTAGTCAAGATTGCCTCCATATAGCCCATATTGCCTTGTGTTTCATCTTTCTCCAACACACATTCAAACATAACTATAGATTTAGGCTTTTATATATGGTAATATAAGTCATCAGTCAGAAATTGAACTTCTGTAAAACAAAAACACAGAGCCCGATTCTCACTTTCTTCATAACTCTCGATTTTCATCACCCTTCTTGTAGAGGGTGCTCGAAACAGATTAGTAGACGAAAAACACAAGGTCAGAACTTCAAAGCAAGACACTATGTACAGAAGCGGAAGGCTGATAAGTAAGAAACGCTTGTTATGTACTAGGATTCTTCACTTGAAGATCCTTTGGTATGCGACTTGTTCCCTTGAATAAGCAAAAACTCCCTCAAGTCTTTATATCCCCGAAGCTCTTCCAAAGCATCAGCGGTTGTTTTTGACGGTGTAAGGCTTGACGATAATAGGCTAGTGCCAGCCGCCTTCTGAGATTGCTGATCATCTGATTTTAGAAGAGATTGTTCATTGTTGCGGCCCAGTGAATCCTGCCGAAGAGGTGGAGCTTTCTTCAGCATCAGCACCAGAGCACCAACCGCAGCGTCTTGGGATTTTCTTACAGGGCCGGATCCTCCATGTTCGAGTAGGTCATTTGGTTGCCCTTTCTTATCGAAGGATTCAGGCCTGCGGAGAGTGCGTAAAAATTAGTGAGCATTTCCAAACTAATCAGCTATATACCTATAAGTTTGTCAAGTAGCAAAAAAAGAAAAAAAGACCAAAAGAAAATAAAAACAAAACTATTTTTATAATTAATGAAATGGTATCATTTCTTCTATTGGGCGACATCTGATTTTATGTAAAATGTGGTCTCAAAAGGACTATCGTTCAGAAGTGAAATACATATCTAGAGATAGAAGTTCGGTTTTGGTTTGGTTTTTTCATAAAACCAAATCAAATCAAATTTACTTCGATTTTTGACTTTTCAATCCAAATTAGACCGAATTGGGGCGCAAATCCAAATCAGACCAAACCAAATTAATTTGGTTTAGACTTTTTGAGTCCAACCTAGCCAAATGTCTAACTGAAGACAAAACCTAAACTGCAAATCAAATTCGAAAACCAAAATTGTAAACCAAAAAAAATTGAAATCATAGTAGCAAAAATGGGAATGGCAAAATGAAACCAAAATTATTGAATTAAGACTTATTTTTGTTGTCGAAATGCTAAGTTTTCTTTCGTCGTCAATTAAAGTTTTCTTTTTGCATATGGATTTGCACAAGATTCACTCAACTAGTAGTTTAGCTCAACGTAAAAAGTGAGCTCCTATTTTAATTCGATTTAGAATTTCAGTTTCTTTTTTTATTTTTATTTTTAGTAGGAATGTAGGATCAAACATAATCTAAACCAAAATATTTCGGTTTGATAGACAATGAAATATATATCGTTCAGAAGTGAAATACATATGACATACCCTACAATGACTTTGACAAACAGACTAAGAGAGGAAACCTCGTCAAACATTTCAGACACAACATGCAAGGGCTACGATCAGCAGCAATAGAGTGCCGCAACAAAATTGCTATACTTGAATCCAACCCAAGGTCTATACATAAACTATAGATCTAAGGCAATGTTCTTATCAATTCATTTCAAGAACTTATTAGTACACATTTACGTTCATTGTAGTCAGACTACACAATATTGAAATGCTTTTGAGTTAAGACCAATCCAATCATAATTATTTTCTTTTCACACTAATTCAAGAACTTATTTCCATTAAAATCTTGGTGAAAAATTTATGAAAATTGAGAACTTGAATTGCACATTGAAATGGTAATGTATTAAAATGAATTTTATGAAGAATATGAGATTGTAGAGCGAGAATAAGCATGAGCATTAAACTCTTTAAGAGATATTCATACCATATTACACTAATTTACCATTACCATTCCCACCATTTAATACCGATTACGAAACGGGCAGTAAGTCTCACCCCACTAGGCTATTTTCCATTAGATAGAATTGCACGGTTGCACCCATTTCTTGTTTAGACGAAAAGTATATATTGATAGTTTAAAGAAGTCTACAGCAAAAAGAATATAACCTGCTGCTGCTATTATTGATGATTGTCCAACCTAGGCTTGGGTCTACTCTCTACTATACGAATTAGTTAAAGTATAGAATAATTTGCAAACTACTACAACCTTGAAGTTAGGGGCCTTAGCCAATTACAAATTCTTTTTGCAAATAATAGCCACTTATTAAACTTTGCAGATGCAAGCCATGTTACCGAATGACATGCTAGATGACCTTTGACCGAACCTAATTATCTTCGACTTTAACTTAAATTCATTAACCTAAGTTAATTACTCACCAAACCTAATTATCACCCTATTTCCCGATCACCACATTTCACCACCCCACCCCAACACCTCTACCTTCCTTCCTCCACCAAAAAGCACCACCTCGACTTGCCATTTATTTTCTCTTCCACTTCTCTCATGAATTTCTTCTTCATTTACATCTCTCATAAATTTCTTTTTTCATTTACATCTCTCTAGTAAATTATTTTCTTCAACTTTTGGTTGTTTTTCAATTTCACCATGTATCAACTGTAGTACATAATATTTGTCAATCATCATCAATTCATCAAAAATCGATCATGAAACTAAAAACCAAATTCAGATTATGAACTTGGGTTTTAACCGATGATTTTAAACAAGAAAAGAAAACTAAATTTGGGGTTTTTCAATTTACATCTCTCATAAATTTCTTTTTTTCATTTACATCTCTCTAATAAATTATTTTCTTCAATTTTTGGTTGTTTTTCAATTTCACCATGTATCAACTGTAGTACATAATATTTGTCAATCATCATCAATTCATCAAAAATCGATCATGAAACTAAAAACCAAATTCAGATTATGAACTTGGGTTTTAACCGATGATTTTAAACAAGAAAAGAAAACTAAATTTGGGGTTTTGTACACAATTTGAAACACCCAACTGACAAAAACAGACCAAGATATGAAAATTTAGCAAATTGAAGAATTTGACAAATAATTAAAAGAATTAGCAAACAATTGGTTCGTATTCAAAGGTGGGTTTAGGCTCGATTTTGAATTCGAAGATGGATTTATGGGTTTCATGGTTTTTTTACATGGGTTTGGTTCAATGGTGGTTTGCTGGAGTTGGCTTGAATTTGGAGGTGGCTTTCAAGTGAGTTTGGATTTGAGGATGGGTTGTTGGGTTTCATGGGTTTTTTTATCTTGGTTTTGATTGTGCTCTTGGATAGAGAAAGTGGAGAGAAAAAATAAATGGCAAGTTTGGGGTGGTGCTCTTGGACGAGGAAGGATGGTGGTGGAGGTGTTGGGGTGGGGGTGGTGAAACGATGGTGATTGGGAAAGGGGGTGTCTAATTAGGGTTGGTGAGTAATTAACTTAGATTAATGAATTCAAGTTAAAGTCAAAGGTAATTAGGTTTGGTCAAAGGTCACCGAGCTAGTAATCCGAAAACGTGGCCTGAATTTTCAAAGTTTAGTAAGTTGGTGGCTGAAATTCACAAAACAAAAAAACTTCGTAGTTGTAATTCGCCAAGGCCCCATAACTTCAAGACTGTAGTTTGCAAAATTTTCTAAAGATTAATAGGCATTCTATTTCACATATACAACCCAACACTAATCACTGATTAGAGACATACTCTCTCCGTTAGAGCCTTAGTGCACTGGTTCAGGTGTTAAGTGACTGAAAGGTCACGAGTTTAAGTTCTAGTTCAAGTCCAAAAAAAGGGATGCTGGGTAAGCTTTGCCTTCATGGTATGACCCTTCCCCAGACCCGCTCCGTGTGTATCAAGATACCCTTTTCTAATTCAGCATGAAATCTATATGACCTATTGCATAGTGAGCTAATCTAGTATTATTCGTTTACCCTGTCTTTGATAACATTCAATGTAAAATGTGCTTTTAATTTAAAGTTTTTCTCACAAATATTGAAACTTAGTCTCAAATTTCTTTTCTTCAAAAAAATTAAGCCAAAAATTCAAAAAAAATCCACTTTTCTTATGTAAGGGAATAAATAGTATACCAGTCTCCAGAATGGAACGTGTCAAAGAGAAATCCCATTGAAGTTTTTGGGAGCTTTAGAGAGTGAGGTTTTGTTAGAGATTTTTTATCGTAGTTGTTGAATTCACATTATCTTTGATTGTGGGGGAGGGTAGTTTAAGGTACCATTAAAATTCTTGTGCTCTTGTTTTGTTCTTACATCCCTTGTTTGTGTGTGTTGTTGTTTGGCACCGTTATTCCATTGATTTCTCATCCGCTTCTCTACCTTGAGTGTCCAATATTCACAACTCAGATCTACTTCGTCATAATTACATCAACAAATAAAATTTGGACCTTCAAATAATCACAGATGTTTTAAGGTTTATGCTATAAAATTTCCAATTGCGAAAGGGAAGTCTTTAAGACATATAAATGAAATCTAATTCCTTCATACATCAAAAAATTACGAAGGTTATGGACAGTTCAAAAAATCATCTAGCTAAAGGAACTCAAATCTGCAGCCGCTAATTCTGATGGTTTTTCAACCCAATCCCGGGTATTTGATCTCCAAAAGATACAACCACGTTAGGCATTGTTACTTATTAGTTATGTGTAATAGAAATTTACTTCAGATGTTAACAACAGAACACTAAAAGAAGTCTCATCAGTTATTACTCATTAACGACAATAAAGAGATACACTCTACAAAATAAATCACATCAACCTCTGTCTTGTGAGCATGGCTCACTGACTTATAGGTTAATCGTGTGTACTTAATTCAATTCAACACCAAATCTATGAATGAACTACTGAAGAGTGAGCTAATAAAGTATTATTTACTTTCCCCCAATTTTTCTCCAAATAATAAACTTATGGCAGTTAACTAAATAAAGTAGGAAATGCATAGGGATAGAGAGAACAAGATTTTATTCTCCAAATTTCAATCACATCACTCTTAGTTACATATTGATAATCACTACTTTCTACTTTGAGTTGGATGAATCAGACTGGGTTCCCAAAAAAGCATGTCAAATCGAAAATATGACGCAAGCATGTCAAAATAAGCATAGAGTGTAAAGGATTGCAATTACCTGTTACCCATCAAGTCATCATCATCCACAACAAATGGGCAAGTGAACTCAGCATCATCAAAATCATCATGAAGCGATGGCCTACTAGAACTCATAGAAACAGAGATGCCTGGTGAGCTATTTGTTGATAATCTGACCCCGGAATATCTTCCGCTTTCATCTCTCCCCAAAGAAAACTAAATAAGAGAAAGATACAACATTGGAAAAAGAAAGTTGCATTCAGCACTACAAAAAAACAATACAACATACATTGGTGTAAATGACAACTAATGGCTATAAAGGAAGTACCTTCTCGATTGATGAGCCACTTCGACATGTAGACCTATCCGATTTTAATGTGGCAGCTCTGGTAAGCTTAGGGGGAGGAGAAGGTGGTAAAGTTTGCTTGTTGAAAGCCTTACAAGCAGGGATGCGCACAGGCGCACTTTCACATCTCGATAAATACTTTGATGCATCAGTTCCACTAATGTACATTGGTGGAGAAGGGGATGAGGAGGGAGAAAAGACAGGGGAAGGCCAATATTCATCGTACCCAAGATTTCTACTAGAAGCTTGAAAGGCATCAGGTAAATGCTGAGGCAAGCTCAAAGGTGGGGGAAGATGGGACCTGCACTTAGATATTGAAGAATGAGAGTCCGAGTACGTAGGAGATGGAGATGGAAAATTAGATGGCGATAAGGCCCGATAGTTTTCATAACTCCAGCTATGACGTCTAGCAAACGGAGAGCATGATGGTGAGCCATGAGATCGTGGAAGAGAGGGGAACCTTTTAAGTGGATTCGCTAATGGGCTCCCAACATAATCTGGTATAAACTGTGGAGACATAGGAGTTGATGGCTCTGAGCTGACTTCCGAAAGTACAGATCGATATGATACCGAAAGACAAAGTCTACCGCAGGCAGTATCAACAGGAGAAAAATTAAATCTCTGCATATCAGCCTCTTCTCTCCTCGTGAAGGGCTCAACAAAAGATGAAACACGATGTGTAAGTGAATATGTCCGAATATGTCCTGATGATATGAGATCTCTGAAGAGTTTGTATGCAGGCAAAAGTCTTATAGTTACATACAACGATCTCAAAAGCACTATTGACTTTTTATATAGTGAGTGCAAATTACCACTGGATTTTTTACTCCCTTGGCCACCATCTCTACTCGTACGGCTCTCATAGTGCACCACCCATCTTTCTATAACCTTTTCATTCTTTGGTTCAACACCAAACTCTTCAAGTTCCAAGTTCATAAAATTTGAAACCTGGTCTTTCGATGTAGGGTTCTTTACCAGATCCCTATGAGGAGAAAAGCTAGAAGGATCCCAATCCACCGAGCGTTGAACCAATATAACATCGACTACCATTGGTTCGAGATTACTTTGACGCCAAAAATCTATATTTTCCAAGGCAGCAGGGCACTCCCTAAGACCTAGATTAAACCATTTATCCCTAGTCCTAAAGCTCGAAGGAGAAGAAGATGACGATGATGGAGATGATAGAGCCTGCTCTCCACTATAATTTCGTGACGAAACATAGGGTGACCTAGATTCTAGTATAATCTGAAGGGTCTTAGTGAAAAATTCAGTTATAATTTGCTCTTTTTTTGCAGTATCAGATTGAACATTACCACGAGATGATGCCATTCTCAAAATACCAAATTATCACCCGAACCCAAAACTCCAAAAACAGTATAAATCAACCCAAACACCAGTAAAATGGGGAATCTAACAATGCCCAATCATCCAATTGTCATTCTGTACAAGAACAATATAAAAGCAGATAATTCAATCATCATTCATCATATAAATCGCCAACAAAACAAATTACAATAAAAAAACAAATCAAATTATCAAAACATGATAAAAGGCAAAATCTTTGATGCCCAATCCTCCCATTAACCATCATTCAGTGATAAGGGCAATGCAAAAAGCATCGATTCAATGACCATTTATAAAAAAAAATATTAACCAACAAAACAAAAAATAGGTAATGAGGTTACTACACTATAACTTGAAACATATCAAAACATAATAAAAGACATGAAATTTAACATCAAATTATCCATATGATTATCATTCTGTGATATTAAAACAGATTTCCAATCATTAATCATCATAAAATTCAACAAAAAAATAACAATAACTGAACATTATACTGGAAATTCAAAATTGAAATTTTACTGCTGAACTTACTTGATCATAATCTGCAGTATCCAAATGACAATTACAACAAATACCCACTTAGAAAGGAAAGAAAAAAGTGAACTTACCACTAAAAAGAAGAAAAACCCAGTTCAAAAAAGCTGCCAATTCTGAGTCGCAGTTGGTTAAGTTGTATCAAGAACCCTAAAAAAGTAGAGAAAAAATGCAAAAATAAAGGGAAAAGTATGAAAGAGAAGCAAAATTAAAATTGAAAGATTAATTTTATATTTGACGGCCAAATTTAATTGGAAAATTATAAAAAAAAAACAAGGATTTAGTGGAGAGGATACTCCAAAACAGAATTTATTGACTACAAACTGCAGGAAATTTAACACAAGACAAATTTCTTCCCCAAAGATGGTCTTATCTGCTTCTTTTTTTCTCTTGAGTTCGACAGACCACTCCAAAACTTAAATTTAAATGTTTATAGAGAGGATACTCCTTTTAGGTACCGGTGTGGGGCCTTCTTTTGGCCCAATCATACTTTTTCTCCTCTGAAATCGGAATATATGTCCAATTTTAGAAATTTTATTATTAGGAATGAAGTAAATTATAAACAACAAATTTCACTTCATCTCTATCTTTATAAAGATAATAGAATTAGGGGATCGCAATTTGGTCCAAATCCATAAAGGCCCGATCCGATTCGAGGAGTTTAATCCGACGGGAATTTGGAAAAGGAAATATCGATTCTGAATCCGATTATATAGTACGAGTCTGATTTTGAGACGAACAGGAGTTAGATCTCATAAAAAATCCGATACTCCGATCTGACTCCGACTCTGATTCGACCCGACACCTGACTCATGATTTGAGTTCAAGCTAGTTTTGAATTTGAACAAATTTGAACTTCATATTGAAAATAAAATGATGATAGGTTTCTTCGAACCAAATTTGTGAACTTTACACCTGGGTCATATATTAAATCATATTCAAGTAAAAAGTTTAAACTCGATTTGTGTGTCATATTAACTCAAGTTTTTTTTTGAAGTTATATTAACTCAAGTTCACAAAGCTTATGTTTCAATATCAATTAATAATATAATGCTCAAAGCTTTAAACGCAATATAATCTTTTTGGTTTTATAATTGAATATATGAGAGATTAGGTGAATTACAACCAAGGTTGTTAAAAACGTGAATTTAACTTAAACAACTCTGAGAATTAGATTGTATAATTGAATCGTATTGTTTTGCTATTTTTTTGCTATTTTAAAATTCATTTAATATTTTAAAAAATTTATTATTATTCAAAAATACATGTATAGTACTCCATGTGTTCCTTTTTGTTTGTCTACTTTAGTTTTGCACACATTTCAAAATAAATTTTGAGCTTCGTTATCTCTTAATACACATTATAAAAAATTATAAAATTATATATTTAAATTCATTGCATCAAGAAGAATCTTACAAGATCCCACATGAATTTATTTTGTCTTCAATATATATACTTCAAAAATCAAATTGAAGTTTCTCTCCTAAAGTGGAAAATTTTGAAGTGGACAAACAAAAGGGGACGGAGTATTTATTTGTTTCTGTTTTTCCATTGTTATGAATTGACAAATATAAAAAGATATACACTAATCATATCCTATCATATAATCAATAATTTAGTAAAACAAACACAACAAATAGATACAGTAAAAATGATCCTTAGTAAACTAAACAATGCCTAGTACAGTGATCTTGTAATAGATTTATTAAAGCCATGTTATATTGTGACAATTTTAAAACCCTAAAAATTTTATAACAACAAATGAAAAAATTCAATAATTTTCACAATCGATAATTCAGAAGTTAGAAATTATGAACACCAATTCAATTATTTATAAGTCAGTAACACTGAATAAAACCAAGATTCAGCTGGTAATCTAGATAAAAAAAAACAACTCTAAGGTAGCAAAAATTTTCATTAACAAGCTAAAAGTCTCAACTCCCACGCATGATGTTCATAAAATAGGCATATAATGGTCAAGATTCTCAATTCAATTATAAGAAAGAAAAAGGTAGAGATATGATCTAGGGATATAGTAGACTGGGTGAGCTAAGATCCACCCAAATTAACAT
The DNA here is from genome assembly GCA_019425755.1 of Amaranthus cruentus. Lineage (NCBI taxonomy): Eukaryota > Viridiplantae > Streptophyta > Magnoliopsida > Caryophyllales > Amaranthaceae > Amaranthus > Amaranthus cruentus. The sequence goes on from CM033453.1 coordinate 4,123,617, forward strand.
TTTTTGTGGAGTATTTTTAGAATTGTGTAGAATAGATAGAATTGTAGGATTTTAGTTGCGATTCTAACAATTCTAATTACAATTCTAAGATTTGAAGGATGCATTTTCTTTGTTAATTTGTATTTGAAAGATTTCTCTACTAGTTTGTTATGATTTTAAATCATTAGTATAATATCAATAAGAATAAAGCGTGATAATAATCTAAACTCTGTCAGAGGTCCGAAAGTCCGAGTTGAAGTAAAGTTGGAGTATTCATAATCCGACTCCTAGTGGAGGTGGATTGAAAGACATAACCGGAGTTTTATTTGAAACAAAGTCGGAGGTTGGATAATACGAGCTGAGTTTGACCTAGTGCCATCCCTAAATAGAAGTACATCTTTACTATTTTTTCAAATATTTTAATACCTAGTATGTGTTTGTTTACTGTTGTTTCAGATTTCTATTTTATAAAAACAAATAAATAAAAAACAGATTTGTCAAACTTTTATCCTTATCTTTATCCTTATACTTATAAAGTTCCCAAACCCTTATCTTTATCCTTATACTTATAAAGTTCCCAAACCCTAACTACTATTTCTCAACAATTTCTTTTGAGGGGAAAAAATTATTTAGTTTTGAACAATATTGTACAATATCTTTCTTTTCCCATTTCTCATTTTTCGTTTTCCATTTCTCGGCTTCACTTTTCATTTTCATTTCTAGTAAACCACAATTTTCGAGTGCCTTTTTCCATTTTTTTCTCTCTCCTCGCCATATTTTTATAATCTTTTTTTAAAAAAATTATGAATATTATTGAGAATAAAATACTTAAACTTGCAAATCTAAGACCGTCGACGTAAAAAACCAGGGAGATTAGAAAGAGTCATTAAAAAGGACACAAGAGATAAGCCATTCAAGATTTAAACATAGGTGTGGACTATGTATTACAACACCAAAAACACATGCGGAGAGAAAATATATTTATGCATAACCCGCCCTTTCCAATCCTGTATAAGATGTGTACCAAACGGTACAAACAGACCATCATTTAAGTCTGTAATATCTCATTTGTTAAAAATAGTCCATGTGTATCATGATCTACTCAAACTGAGATTTTGGTTATCTTTTTTTCTCATTCTATGGGGATTGCCTCCCTTTTTTTTATAAAGAGGCTTACTGATCCGTATCTACGCATTTTCCCTCGCTTATTGTGTATTAATGTAAGTTTTTTTGTAGGAATCTACTTTCTTGGTATTATACGCTCCATACTTGTGTCGTTCAAGCCGTAGTTCGTAGTTTTCTTTCAACGGTGATTCTTGCAATTTCTTGTATGAAGATACTTTCAAAACGGTCAAGCAAAATTTCGATGTATTCTTTTTTTTTTTTTAACTTTTTTGTTAATCTTTTCATTTAGCGTTATTAAAATTTTCATATTTTATTTACTATAATTTTATATATTTTATTTTTTTGTGATTATTTTTAATTTTTTTATAGTTTAGGATTATCTATGGTGGAATGGAGGAAGATTAAAGAATACAAAGTAAAAAAAATAAGTATTTGTGTTAATTAATTCAATATAACAACCCGTTTGGATGAGACCGTTTCACGGTGAGACGACATCAAAAGAAGAAGCACATAAGCTAAAAATTTCTATTATAGGGTTATCTAACCCAAATGTAAAGCATGTATCACGGTGAGACCGTCTCATACAAGAATTTGTATATAATTATTCACAAATTCTTGTGAGAGACGGTCTTTATGAAAGACCATATTTCTAATTGAATTGGCCCATAAAGGAAAATATAGAGTAAAAGTAGATATTAAACTTTAATAGATTTGGGCCTGAAAGACGTCTTTCAGAAAGACGGTATTTTAGGAGACTAGCCGATAATTATTAAATCAAAATCAAATACATAGCATATGCGTTATGGGCCCATGCAGTGATGTGGCCATGTGGGTATTCTTTTCGGTGCAATAATGAACGGTCCAACAAAGTTAGTGGTTTGCACTTGAAAGTCCAAAATCTGTTCACTTTTAATATTTCTTTCATTGGGCTGAATTGATACGCAACATATGTATGACTGGGCTGAAATGGTCCGCAAAGTATGTATGATTGGGTTGAGAAAAATTGAAATAGATAAGAGGTTGAAACAAAAAAAAAAAAACATGCATTAAGACTGAAATTAAAGTTTTTCCAAATGTAAGCACCTAGCACTCTAGAGTATAGGTTCGGTTATGTTCGCAGTTACTAAGTGCGAACAGAAATAAGATTTTCACAAAAATGTAAAGGGCCTTTTCGCACTTAGTAACTGCGAACAGGTCAAAGTGGGTCAACAGACTGTTCGCAGTTACTAAGTGCGAACATCTCTTGACTCTCTTTGACCTGTTCGCAGTTACTAAGTGCGATCAGGGCTTTGACTTTTTTACTTTTCAAACTAGCCGTTGTATGGTCATACTAGCCGTTAATTCAATCCCTCAATTTATCATATATATTCACCAATCTATCATCATAATCTAAGGTAAGTTTATATAATTTAGTTTCATTTTTATTGATTATTCATTTTATTAATGTTATTAATGAATGACCTTAATGCTTTAACTGAAGTGTTTATGTTTAACATATGTAAAAGATTCATTCAATGGATGAGCATTGTCATTGTGGTTATGAAGTCGAACTTGGTCGTGATTGGAGCGATTTTGATCCCGGGCGTCAATATGTTGCTTGTCCACTATTCGAAGATGAGGGATTAGGATGCACCTACTTTAGGTGGGTTGATTCGGAGGGCACTGAAGGCAAAAAGCAATCATTATTAGGCTTGATAAGGAGAATGAGAAGCTTAAAAACGAGATAAATAACTTGAAAAGGGAAGCAATTGATAAGGCTCGTAGAAGTGCAAAAACCGAGAGGAATTTGAAGAAGTTTAAGAAGGAACCCTAGATTGTAATGGTATTAATTCATTAACAAACTATGTATTTGTAATCGTTATAAATGAAATAATGTTGAATTTTTTGGCATCATTTGGAGATCATGATAAACTAAATAAAACATGCAAGGTTTAAAAGCCCAAAATACCCGTTGGAAGGTTCTAATATTAGGCCGCCTATAAACACCCATCTCATTGTCTTCCTCAAAAAACCAATCAACTACCAAGCCCGGGTTCGAATGTTGCAAAGCTTTTAAAAAACGAGGAAGGAGAGAGTAAGAACCTTCCCAAGTTCCATATATGGACAACAGTGCTTGTAGCTTAGCACACCACGCTCGCTTGTAGTTCACTTCTATACCAAAACGATCTTTAACCATCTGACGAACGACAGATACCTTAATTGATGGGTCTTTAGCACACAATTTCTAATCACATTGTTAATAACAGAGGATGTCAAGTGAATGTGTCCAACCGAGACAGTGTCACTATCCTGAATACAAGACCCATGCTTCCCATTGTACGTAACAATACGCCAGGAAGATGTATATGTATCAATCCTAGCCCTAAGTCTCCATGAACAAACCCGTTTACACTTCAAGGTAAGGACATATTGGTTTGAAGTCTCCGTTCTATACTCCACATTTCTACGAATATGATACAGTCTTACAGCTTCCAACAAAGCTTCCTTATTATCAAACATCATACCTTTCTCCAACTCCCCTTCTTCGGTGTAAGTTGTATCACAGGCCCAAGTCCTCCATGAGCTGTCCTCCTCATGCTCATCTACAAGTGGAAATTTTGCATAGGGTGTAGGAGGAACAATCGTAGGAATATTTCCTAAGGTCATGTCAGTTGCTAGGGCATCCTCATTCACGTTCACATCATCCTCAGATGGATCATCATCAATCTCATTACTCTCAAAACCATCACCCCAAGGTGCCCTCTCCTCACTTTCTCCTAAGTTTACTACTTCATCATTTGAAACTTGATTCGGAGGGGGTTGAGAAGGAGTACAAGAAGGGGAAGGACCAAAGGGATCTCGAGTGGATATAGGCATAGGCGTAGGAGTAGGATTAGGATTAGAAGCAACAACCTTGCCTAAGGGAACTACTTCCGGGTAGATTTCTAAAGTGGGAATTCGGGAAATCTTTGAATGCTCCCACATAGCATCTAAAGCGTACTCATCCTCAACCAGAAAGGCTGTAAATTGTCCACTCATGGAATATTTGAAACTTATATTAACGGTAAATCTAGTGGGATCCAAACCAATCCTAGAACTTATAAGACGTTTAAAATCATTTAAATCCATGTTCGATTTGCACGCAAACAACTTACGTCTACCACCAACATAATCAACATTCCCACTACTTTCTCGAATAGAACCATTCCAAAAACAAACTATAGTCACACGAAATGATGCCATTTCTACATCAATACAAACAAAAAATCAACATCATCATCAATTCCTAACAACATCCTAAATTCTAATAATATATAATGTACATAAAATTCAAATAATTAGGTAATTAATACGTTCATAAATTATATTTCCAAAAACACCATCAAATTTCCTAATAATATATAATGTAGAGAAAATATCAAATAATTCAACATGCTCATCATCACCAATACTTCAACAACCAACAAAATAAAGCTATTAAAACAATTAAAAATTACCTTGATCAATAAAGGATGCTTTAAAAGAGTGTTGATTGAGGAATTAGTAACCTACATTTGAGTTAATAAACAAAATTCATTATAACAACCAAACGAAATAATGTCAAAAAAAACGCAAAAAACTTACCTTCGTGCAAGCTAGAGTATCCCAGACTAAATTTGAAGTGTTGAATTAGATTAGGAATGAAAGAATTGATGGATACAAGGTAGTTTAAGAGAGGTTTGAAGGAGAGAAATGTCGAGTTTTTTAAGGTTAGGGTTTTTCGAATTGAGGGAAATGGGGAATTGGGGAAGAAGCTGCTGATTTTAAGAGACCAACCTGTTCGCAGTTACTAAGTGCGAACAGGTCAAAACAGTCAACCTAGCTGTTCGCACTTAGTAACTGCGAACAACCCCAAAGCACATATATGGGAATTTCACGCTTACAGTTGGAAAAACTTTGATTTCACTCTTAATGCATGATTTTTTTTGTTTCAACCTCTTATTTATTTCAATTTTTCATTGGGTTGAATTATATAATATAGCCTAATATTGTAGCACATTTGCAAATCACAAATTCTTGTGAGAGACGGTTTCTTGAGAGACCATCTCTAATTGGATCGGCCCATAAAAGAAAATATAAAATAATAGTAGGAATTAAGCTATAATGGGCTGGGCCTGAGAGGTGTCTCTCAAAGAGACGGGCTCTCAGGAGACTAGCTGTTTGCAAATTGTATAAGGAATGAAAAATTGAAAAAAATATTATAAAAAAATTTTCAAGATAAGCATAGGACAATTTTAAGAAAGGTTTGGAGACTCAATAAGAAAAATTTAACAAGATAAGCTTATTTGGGAAAAATTTCTAAAATAAGCTTTGTAAAAACTTATTTCCCAAAATAAACACCCTCAATCCAGTGCCAAGATTTGATTGTGTTTGCTGTAAGTAACGACGGGCCATCAGGGACGAAGCCAGGATTTTAAATTAGAGGGGGCCGAATTGTCGATATGTAACACCCGAATTTCCTCCCGTTCTTAACGATTTTTGATTTGAGGAAATTCGGGTGTTACACGATATACTAAAAAACTTTTTTACTATATAAAAACTAGAGGTGTTAGTAACAGACACAATCACATGAAATTTATACGACATTGTAACCGAATTCAATTTGATTCGACTTTAAAAATTTACAATTATGTAAAAACAATGTGGACACCGAAATCCGATTTCAAGCCCACCCGAAACACCTAATTCGAATTCAACGATGACCCGAATGAATATCATTAGACACTAGTTAAGCTATAAAAATATTAAAATCATATAGACTTAAATAAACCTGAATTATTGCAAAAATTATATTTAATAATAGATAGAATTGAAGCATCCCTATAATTATTATTTTTGAAAAAACTAAGTGTTCTTGACTTATTATTTTTGAAAAAACTAAGTGTTCTTGACTCTATATATTTGCCTAATAATTCTCCAAAAAAAACACAATTGAAATTAAGATAGAAAAATATAAACACACTAAAAAGAATGAATGTTAAATTATAAAAAATAAATAGTAATGACATTATAATATAAATCTATTCGTCTATAAAAAAATAATTGTTTTAATAAGGATTTGATCTCTTATCCTTATTATAAATGTATTACCCCAACCATTAAGCTATAGTAATTTTTACTATATTTACTCTCATTAAACTATATATATCATATTAGTAAGGGGGCTAAAACCAAAATTACAAAGGATCGCATTTTCGGCAAGGGGGGTCGGACCTCCGCCGGCCCCCATGTGACTTCGCCCCTACGGGCCATTATTTAAGCTGAGTCAACAAAAGTCAGAACATTAATTGCCTCATGTAAGTATATAAGCGTTTATTAAAAAATTAGTATGCTGATCAACAAAAGTCAACACAACTTATTTTCCAAAATTAGTTTGCTAATAGCAAATTAAGGTAAAAGTTGATTTATTAACGATATATAAAGTTAGAATTATTTACCGTGTACGCGTGAAAGGTTGAATTATTCAATTTTCCTTTATTTTTCTACTCCCTCCTATTTACTTTAAATGTTCCATTTGGTTTCGATATATTTGTTAATGCAAATTTATAAGCTTAAATATCTCTAATTGTGTTTGAGTAAAAATTATAAAAAGTTGATATTAATAAAATTTACAATAAGACGAATCAAACACGATTCCATTTAACTATGTAATAATTTATAGATTAATAATAAAACATATAATAAGAGTGATTGATGAATAGTGTTGAAAAGCCTTTAAATGTCAATAATCTCTCACAAATGTTTAGAACACTACAACAAATTTAATTTTTCGCGACATTGGATTTAGTGGCATTAAAAAAAATGCCACTGATTTATATTTTTAATGTAGTAATTGTTGGTTTTTATTTTATGTTAGACTATAAAGTGATTTAGTGACATTTTATTTGGCCTTTAGTGGTATATGTAATTGATGCTATAATCTATATTGACATTTATGAGAAATGTCACTAGATCCTATGTCGCGAAAAACATTAGTATGATTTTTATTATGCCGCTAAAGAGTCGAATAAATGCACTAAATCTACTATATTATACTATTAGAAATTTGAATTAGTGACATTTAAATTAAATGTTGTTCAATGTATTGAATTAGTGACATTTAAATTAAATGTTGTTCAATGTATTTCACTAAAAGCAAATAATATTGTAATGGAAGGACAAAAGAATATATAATTCTGGATAATGCAAGCAAAAACGTAAATATTAACAATATTTTTCAATTTGAATTAAAACACAGAGAAAAATTATTTTGATATTCGCTAAAGCTTAGTTGAGACCCCATAAAACATACTTCATGTGAGCTACTACGAACCTTAGTATAACTAACTAACGCGTTTGCTGTCATGTTCATTTCTTACCTCAGTTCTCATTAATGCTCTAAAAATACAACTTAATTTCTTATACATATGGTCAAACCTTCGTATCCACTAGAGTTGTTCAAAAGTAACCCGATCCGAAATCGAAAGTAAACCCAATCGAAAATGTGTTGCTTTTTTAGGTTTATCGAACTGATAATATCCGAACTGATGTTGTACCCGAACTGGTTGACAATCGAAAATGGAAAAGCTGAACCCGAACTGTAACCGACACATAACCGTTAAGCGAGATTGCCCAAACCTAAAAATGACCGATCCGAGTCACATCTGACGCGAATTATGCTCGAAACTGAACTCGATCCGTCTAAAACCGACTTAATTCGAACGAATTTTAGATCGAATTCTTTAAACCTGAACCAATTTTTAACATAGAAGTATGATAGACTCATTCAATCAGATCATCTTATTAGCTAATCTAATAAAGTAATAGATATTTTAATAAATTAAATTTTATAAATACATGGTTTCATATATTTAGAGTTAATAATCAATGGTCAATGTTTATTTAACTACTTTTAATCTTATTAGATGAAAATTGATAGAGCTTTTATAATTTTATTTTTCGGTCAAATAAGTAAAAGTAACAAAGTAATAATGATCACTAATTGATTTGCATTTTAACTAGTTTGCTTTAAGTAAAGGGAATCTTGTCATCAATTAAAGAATGACTAACAACTTAATTTGATATTGACTCGATTGATAGTAATTAGTAATATGTAGCCGAATTCTGTTTTTAAAAACCTGAACCCGATCAGTACCAGACAAAACCGAACCAATTATTAACTGATGACAACTCGACATCGATTAACACTCGACACGAACTTCAACCAACACTGAACCGATGCTAACCCGATAACTCGAATAACCGATCTTCAACCGGACTGTGACTAACTGACCCGACCCGAGTGCGACTCGACGCAACAACCAACCGAAAAATAACCGACCCAAAATACAACCGAATCGACTGACACCCACCCGAAATCAACCCGATCACCCGAATAAACACCTCTAATATTTATGTAAGTTAACCATTAAGTAATTCTCACCAAGATCATATAAAACTATCAAATTATTTATGAAAAAGCTCAACTTGATCATGATTTAATCCATTAATTGTTACTCAATAACACCACTCAAAAGGATATGTATTACATTTCCTCTAGAAAATCATAATGCGAAATTCGGTTTGAGTTTAGTCTGGTGAATACTAAATTTGTAAACACCTCTATTTATACATCATTTGATGATCTAAGGAATCAAAAATATTACGAAATATTAAAATATTGGAAACTAAATCAGAATAATATAAAATATAAAATAAAATATTCTACTAATATTCTTTTTTCCTAAACTCCCCCTCAAGTTTGGTCTTGGGATCACCGAGACCGAACTTGCCAATAATATTCTTCAGTGCTTTTGAGCCAATTGTCTTGATCAGAAAATCAGCTAGTTGATCTTTTGATTTTACTAAGGAAGTGTTTATAATCTTTTCGACAAAGTTTTCATAATTAATTTTTACTTTTTTGGATTTGAATAAAAAAGTATCAAAATTTAGAGGGTGAGTAAAGTTTTTTGGTTTTGATTTTCACTTTTACAAAGGAGTTTATTTTTGTAGAATTTACTTTTTCGTTAAATTTGGAAGAAAAAAGAAAAATTGGGTCATTAATCGAATGTACAAGGGAAAGATAATTTGGGCTATGGATAGAGTTTGCACGATTCCCAAAATTCTCTCCTCCCATTTCGACTGAAAGACCAAAATGTCCTATTTCTTTTTCTTTATCTTTTTCTACTGTAATGACAATATCCCTCCCATCTTCTTCTCTTTCCTTCTTGGCTAGGAGCAGCATACTACACTTTCCATGTTTTTCTTTTTCTTTCTTGGATGGCAGCACACTAAAACCTTCATGGTTTTTCATTTTGTTTTCTTTTTCTTTTTTTTATTTTGTTTTCTCTTTCGGCAAAAAACAAGTTTCAAACTCCATTATTTTTTCCTCTTCACCATTCGAACTGCACTTATCTCCTATATTTCTCCCTCCCACCTCACGCTGCATGAAGTCATTCACGGGAGGTAGCATAACTGGCCCAAGAAAAGTGTGGGTCCATGTTGACAAGTCATGGGCACTAGTAGTATGGTCAAGAACTGCATCAATAAGGATGGGTTCAAGACTTGCAAGGATCCAAGAGATAACCAATTTATCACTTTGGATCCATTGTTGATCTCTGGTGGTAGGAGGGGCGACAATGATAGGGTCGAGTCGCCTTCGATCATCAATTTAGTTTGAATTTATTTACACCACTTGGTGTAATATTTGAAATTTAATTTTTCAGAAATTTCTGGCCAAGTATGAACTTTTTAGTAGTATTTTGGATAAGTTCGAACAAATGTTGTTCTATTTGAGCCATGCATGGACATCATAGTCTTGGTTTGGTTTTGCTTCTGATTTGGTTTGATTGGTTTTGTTTTGATTTGATTTTTTTATTTGAATCAATTTTGGTCGATTATGATCAATGATAAAATATCGATAAAGTTTTTCCGTCTAGGAAAACCTTATGGAGCTAATACCATGTAGAAAATCATAATGTGGAATTTTGTTTGGGTTTAATCTGGTGAATACTGAATTTGTATTAATTATTCAATGAGAGGAACACCTCTATTTATACATCATTTGATAATCTAATAAGGAAACAAAAATATTACGAAACATTAAAATATTGGAAACTAAATCAGAATAATATAAAATATAAAATAAAATATTCTACTAATATTCTACTAATATTCTTTTGTCCTACATTTACATCATTTGCTACCACATAGAGGTGTTCTTTCGGGTCAGGTGTTTCGAGTCGGTTCAAATTCGGGTTTTGTGTTCACATTGATTTTTACATAATTATAGATCCATTTTTAAGTCGGGTTAAATCGAGTTCGATTATAAAGTTAGGTGTCTATTGGGTCATCGAATCTGTTTTGAACTCTACCCCACGTATCTTTAACGATAATAAAGATGCAGTGAATTTCAAGATTATATGGATTCTTTTGATCCAAAAATTGATATCCACCACATAATTACCGATGTATGTGGGCTTTATCCCTAATCCCCGACAACATAAGGATAAATATCCTTAAACTTTATTTTATATATAAGAACACCAACAAATATTTCTTTTAGAATTTATATACTGGCTCGGTTCAATTGAATTTACAGTGTTTTCTATTTTGATCTGTCCTATTTAATTTGCATCATTTCTATTTTTGAATAATGACCTACTATTTTCTTTTGATTTTATTCATACATTTTAATTTTCTTTTAATTTCATCCACACAATTCATTATCTATCTTTAATTATTACCACTTTCTTAAAATAACCCAATTTCTTTTAATGCAAATCTATAACAACAGGGGAGTAGTTCAAAACAAACACTCTAGAAAAATATCATTTAACGAATTAGTCAACTATTTCGATTATTGCCTTATCAAGTCGAGAACTAGGAACAAAACAATAAAATTAGAACAATGCGAACGTATATCAATAATTCTTTTTTTTTTGATTATTTTAGAAAAAATGAAATGTATTCTTTTGGAAATATTTTACATGTGAGAAAGATCTCAAATCACTAAAATAAAAAAGTAGATTATAAACTTGCACATAATACTTGGTGGATAATCATCCTTATATGTAGTATATGTTTTTGGGAAAGTGTACTAAACCTTGTCAAGTGTGTATTTAAGTCAACGCTCATTATCAGTAAATTTGTGGGGTCGAACCCACGGGTGTCCCACGGATATCTGCACGAGTAGGTCTACGGGGTGATTATGTAACCAATTGCCGCACCTAACACATTGCAACATTAAAATTATTGATTTTTTAAACTATAACTTCAAATAACTTAAGAGCCTTGAAAAGGACTCAAATTTTACATCATCGTTTCAAGTTATAAAAATATATACATGTCCTAAGAAAAATATTATTTCTCTTCAAAAAATAAGGACATTTAGCTCTAAAGGAAATTAGTATTTTTTTGATTAAGTATAATTACCGTATATAAATTAGATGAATTATAGAGATAAAATTTATTCGATTAATTTAGCTAATTATAGCGTTTTGCTAGTATCCAACTATAATTTGTATCTAATATAATTAATTTACTTTTATTATAATTAAGTCCTACAAAATCACACATATAGTTAATTTATGACATTTACCTCCTCATCAAAGAACCCTTTTTATGTAATTAAATTTCTTTTAAAAAGTTTACTATATACCCATAAGAAAAGCAGAAGGTCTCCTGAGAGACCGTCTATGGAAAAGACGGTTCTCCCAACAGTCCAGCCCAATGATTTTGAATTTAAAAATAAGGCTGGTGACTAATCAATTGCTTATTTTACAAAATGGGCTGACCCATATTTACCCGTCTATGCTATAAACGGTCTATAACAACAATTTGTGTAAGAAAAGATTAATATAATTTTTTATTGTAATATCCTTAAAAAAGGAAAATCCAATTAAAAAGGCACTTTGGCGGCTGTCTTTTTCATGAATTGATCAATAAATTAGTATGAAAAAAGAAGATTTGTAAATATATTTTTATGTCTTTAAAAAGTAGCTTTGAAGAACCAAGTGGGAATGTTCCTTTTGTGGCATCTCTATTTTATTCAAGCCTTATCATCATACATTTATATGTACTAGAAGATAAGATGCATTAGTTGAAGAAATAAAATGTGATCAAAATCAACTAACTAATCAAGAGATAAAGAAGAAAGCAAACATTTTCAAGTGCACTTTGTTTAGATAGTGCCTTAATTTTCATTTTTGATTTGAAACCACTAGTGCTACTTCTACACTTTATTTTGTCTATACTCTCTTGCATCAAATAATAATTATATAATATTACCTGTTATTTACTAAGAAATTAAGTAGGTAAATAAAAGCAATAGAATATTTATAAATGAAAAAAACTATATTGCCGTAACGTACTACAAATCCATTTAAAAAAAATCTCATATTGACTGTTTGATTCTTTCTATTAAATTTATCTCACTTTTCTTTTTAGTTCGTGCTATTAAATTTGTCTCAATTTCATATTTATCTATAATCCACACTCTTTTTTATTTTAAATCACATCCACACAATTAACTTATATTTTTATTTCAAATAACAATTCTTTCACTTTTCTATAATATAACTTTCTTCAATTTTTTTTTATCATCAATTGTCATTGGGGATAGAGGGTCAAGGTACATTCTAAGAAATGGCGGCCTTCAAAGTCAACCTTTTGACCTTGCCTAGAGGATAAGCACATGATATAGTGTTTATAGGTCAATGCAAGTTGAAGAAACACAAGACACTACAAATAAATCAATTAGAATACCACCAAAATGTAAAGATGGAGATGCACACACATGCACAACATATTGTACATAAGTAATGTTATTGGTGTGGAGGTTTGTCTTTAGTAACTTGTCTGATTATGCTATAAGACCACTCCTGAAGATGTTGCAAAAAGTATTAAGGGGTTGGGCACGAAATCGATTTTCCGGGACCTACTATGACGCCCAAGTTAGTATTGGTAAGAAATAGTTTGCCTAATAGACCCTTTTAGATTTTTGGTGGTAACAAGGTGGAATACTACATATGACTTTATCTTGACGTGAGACCTTTGTGAAAAAAGAATTGTTCGTAAAGCATTAATAATCTTCTTAATTTTCTTTAAATATTCTATTGAAGATCAATGTAAGTACTTGAAATTCAATTATAATGAATTCTCTTGTAATAAATTACCAAGAGTTATGTCTCAAGTATATTATTTTTTAGTAGAAATTAATTACCTTATTTATGGATCTCTTTTAGAGTATTTTTTATAGTTTATCATTGGATGCATAGAATGTTCTTTTTGATCTTCATCAGTCTCCAAAATTCTCTTGTATGTCCATGTAGTTAGTTTTTTGACGTGCCAATAATCTCCTCTCTTTTTAATAAATATTTTTCTATTTAACGTGTGTTTCTTACTTTAACCGTCAACACGTGTCCCAATATCTATGCATCAAACTCCAATTGTCTACACTTGTATTAACGAACTAGCTAGTTCCCGTGCGATGCACGGTTTTATTTAATTTCTGACATATTTGTATAAACTAAGATTTTATAATCATTTAATAAATAAATTGAAAAGATTTACAAATAATTGAAAAAAATAAATAAAATACATGGTTTTTCTAATATATTAAATAATATAAGTGTATAACCTAAAAAGTAAAAAAATTATCAATATGGATAATATTATAGTTATAAACTTATAATTACAAATTAATTAAGTCAAATATATAAATGTAGTCAAAATAACAATGACATCATTATTGAGTTTTGGAGGGAAAACTTTTATTGAGGTTGTGACATGTAAATACTTTAAAAAATTGATAATGTCATTCGTATTTTATTTTAGTAATAGTTATATAGATTCATGATATTTCAAAGGATCATTTCTCCTTCCACCCAACTTCATTCTTTTTTTTTTATCTTTCCCGATGCTTTATTTAATCATCCTAGATATCCCAGAAATGTAATTATCTCTTTTAATATTGTATACAAATACTATTTGGAAAATATTGCTTTAAATTCTAAAAGAAAAAAAATAATTTAACATTACACTTTAACATAGAAATCAAATTAATATTGACCATGAACTGATATTAACCTATTATTTTTTTTGATATGCCTCTTTTTATAAAAACTAATGAGAATCAAAAGACGTGTCTTTTCACTTATGAACAAATTTACAACTTGAACAAATCAGTGCAGCATCACTGTCAACATACCAGTGCACAAATTTACAACATCCGTGCACAAACCAAAACCACGATGTATTGTGTTTCAATCCCTAATATCATCAAGATCAGAAGTGTAGTCGTGTGATATATAAATTACGCAAACAATATGAAATCGATGTTTGTAGGAATAAAATGCAATAATAAACGATGCAAAATATTAACGAGGTTCACCCAATTTAGGCTACATCCACTGGTTTAGTATCTCTTATATAACAAATTTGAAAATTACAATTTATAGAAGAGAATATGGCTAGTGTTTGACTTGGGTTATTTTGTGAATGTTTTGTGGATTAATTTGATGAGCATATTAGCTCTCCTTTTATAGAGCTTAATACATTTAATGACAATACATAATTAAGCCTAAGTGTAAATGCCAAAATGAAACAGCCTTGGAATAAGAATAGTCGAAACAGAAGCATCCAAAACCCACTGGCCTGATCTGCTCATTCAAGGTAATTGATTGAGTGATGATGCCTTGTTCAAGCTCCAACTGCAGGACCAAACTATTTAGCTTCAATCATTATTCATTATTCCCTTAATTTCCTTGATTAATAACCTTAATCAATACACAGGGCCGACCCTATATATTTTGGGGCCCTAGGCGAAATAGCAAATTGGGGCCCTTTTCCTTTATAATTTATAATCTATATGGATCTTCTACAACTATTAATTTTGCTTTTTCGACATACGGCCCTGGGCGACGGCCCCTCTTGTCCACCCTTAGGGCCGGCCCTGTACAATACACCTAACCTTCATCATAAATACTCATATTAAGTCACATTAAGACACCATCTTAACAACTTATGTATTCAACACACTCTTAACCTTCATCATAAATACTCATATTAAGTCACATTAAGACACCATCTTAGCACACCCATTAACTTACTTCATAGGATTCCATCCTAAGAGTACACGCGTGAGTGCACCTTTTAATTTGTGCACTCAAATCACACTTAATCACAACAGAAGCAAGCAATGTATTGACTTTGCAACTTGAACAAATTAGCACAAATTATTCAACACCATCACTGTCAGCATATCAGTGCACAGATTAATCAGGAGAATAGTTGAGTGATTAATGAAATGATGGAAAATGGTTATTTTTGAAGAGTTGAGTGAAAAACGAAAATAAAAAAGGGATGGGAGATATCTGCTGCTGTCGGTTACTATGGGGTGGGTATGTTTTGAACAAATTAGGGAAATTGGAATTATTAAAAGAATAATTGATAGTAAAGATAATTTTTGGCCTACGGATAATAGTTGAAATTAATTTTTCAGTCAATTTAAAAATTAAAGTATATTATTAGTTGAAATAATTACTGGTTATTTTATCCTCGGTAGTTCAAAAGCATTGAAGGGTTGCTTGCAAATGTTTATAGTTTATATGACCATTATATGACTCCCTCCGAACCAATTTAGTTGTCTCATTTGCTTGGGCACAGTTATTAAAGATAGTTTGGGGTCCATTAAAAAGATGATAATTGGGGTATTTTAATTGATTAAATTAATTGTAAAGGTGGTAGTTGGAGTATTGTAAGTAGTAAAAATGGGGGTATTTTGGTCTTTACTTGTGTGAGCATGAGGTATTTAGGTAAAAAAAATTGACAAAAAAGAAAATGTGACAATTGATATGAATTTGCCCAATAAGAAAATGTGACAACTAAATTGGTTCGGAGAGAGTATAATAAAGGATCGAGTTGATGCTTTTGATATATATGAAATTATACATTTATAAAAGTTCATTTATAGTAATATAAATTTCTCTATTGGCCTAACTATAAGATAATATAATAGAATATGAGTGAATAATACTTCAAAGTTCTATACACAAAACTCGGTCTGTTAGAGTAAGTTTTTATAATTAATGAATTTAGCAAAAAAATCAATGTGGTACTTTACAAGAAATCAAGAACTACAATTCTTCTTTTATGATTTTTTAACTTATTCCCATATTGATAAATGATGAGTTCATAGAGTTATGAAAGCATACTCTTATTTTACATCTATTGTCTATCAAGTTTACAAGTCTTCATTTTTATTTAACTTAAACTATATTAATATATAATTCATCATGTTTACAATAGTTTGGTTAAAAATCGGTTCAAGTTTATAAAAGTTCGACTAGAAATCAATTCGAGTTAAGTCAATTTAAGCTGATTGAGTTCGGTTTTATGCATAACTCGGGATGGATATGACTTGATCCAGTCACAATTAGGTTTGGTTAATCTCGCAAAATAGTTATACATCGGTTATAAAATTTGGTCACAGTTCGAAATTAGTTTTTCAAGTTTCGGTTATCAATGAACTCAAGTGCAACTTCAGCTCGAGTAATATCAGTTCGTTAAACCTAAAAATGTAACATACTTACGAATCAGATCACTTCAATCAATGATCAAATTTTTAGGTCGGGTCGCATTTGAAGAATTTCTAGTATAATCCAATGGTTTTGCTCTAATGTGCAACTTTTATTTAACCGCAAGCGC
The DNA here is from genome assembly GCA_019425755.1 of Amaranthus cruentus. Taxonomy (NCBI): domain Eukaryota; kingdom Viridiplantae; phylum Streptophyta; class Magnoliopsida; order Caryophyllales; family Amaranthaceae; genus Amaranthus; species Amaranthus cruentus. The sequence continues at coordinate 4,140,426 of CM033453.1, forward strand.
ACGGTGTACGTGTAGTTGCGGGTCGAACACAAGGAAGATAGGACAAGAAACTTGCCAATCTCTATTTATTATATTGCTTAAGGAGAAAAAAAGATTGATCGATTGATTTTAATAACTACAATTGCGATAATAAAAATGGGATTAAGCTATATGATGAACGGATCTAGGGTGTTGGGAATCCCCTAAAGTCTTATATTGATTTAATTCTCATTAGTGTCTATGAAATGTCGGATTAAATTCGTGGTTAAACATGATCTTATTAATCTCAAACTCTCGCTCTATTGATTAACTATTAGATTTAGACCCTATTAATTCAATTCTCACACGCTAGATTTATTTAACGAATTAATAAGAATTTAACTAAAATTTACCCTAGAGAAAAGTCGATCTTAATCTCATACAAAAGTTCTATTTACTAGTCCGAGAAAACATATTTAATTTAGGGCTAATTAGCACAATTTTACCACTTTAATCCTTAGTTTCATAAACACATCCAAGAATCAAATCATACTCAACTATTAGGTTTAAACCCTATGTGATACCCTAGATTTAGCTTGAAAAGAGATTGATAGACTACTCATATCAATAAGGTGCATCTTCTTTTCACGGGAACCCGTTTGCTAAAAACTCTACAGTTGAGTGTGCTTAGTGGGGAGCAATCTTAGGATGGGTGACCTATTGGGAAGTTTTTGCCGGGGTGCGCACGAGTGAGGCCATAGTGCGCTGGAAAGACATGTGTTAGTTTGTGGGGCTAGTCTAAAGTCTCCATAAGTAGTCACCAGCAGTCCGAGGGGCCAGAGTGTTACACCCTAACCCTATACAAATCATGGTGAAAACAATAAATACAAACTCTAGAATGAAATTAGACATGATTGATAATGACTTAAATGATAAATCAAGAAAACCAATGATTAAATACCAAATAACACCACAATTAATCAAAATAACAATAATGAAGAACAATCTAAACTTTTATTAAAGGAACATTAATAACAATAACAAAGGTTCACTAATGGAAGATTAAAACTAGTACAAGGAATCAAAATGCAAATAAAATTAAAAGACTAAAAGAAACTTACAATCGTTGATGGAAGATTAATGACAAACTTTATGAAAAAGCTAAAACTAAAGGAAGAATTAAAGAGGAAAAACTAGTAAATTTGTCTAAAGGAGATGGAAGAGGATAGGAAGAGGAAGAAGGGAATAAGAAAAACTAATCAGATTTTTAGGCCTATTTATACTAATAAAGACTTAACCTTCAAAGCTAATTAAAAGATTAAAGTAATGAAAATCCCGTGTAAAAAAACAGTGGCCACAGCCGAGTCGGCTGGACAAAACAAGGTAGTAACACGGAGTCAGCGTTTTGGACTGGAAAACGGTAGCAACTTCAAACGATCACAATTTCTTGCTCTGTTGTCGAAATCAAACGTATAATATACCGTTCGAAAGCTCTTGAAGTGTAGTTTCCAATGCCGTAAACCTTGCATTAATCTGATCTTATTATCAAATTTTATTGACAATAGAGTAGACATGTATCAAATTTTACCTCAAAACTTTTGCATTATATACATTCTTCTACTCTTTTGCTCATTTTCTTTGTAGAACATCTTTACCCGAGCTAAAATATCCTTAGTGAACTCCTTCGTCAATAAAACCATAAGAATTATGCTTAAAACAATCAAAATCACTCAAAAACAATCAAAACAATAAAATGATATAAATAAGTGCAAATAATTGCATTTATCAGACTCGATAAACAATCGCTCGATGCTTAATAAGTGGGGCCAGAACACCATTAGTGCATTACTTACAAAAGTTCAACTCAAGTTTAAAATTTTTGAAAGTTATTTGACATTATCCTTCAGATTTCATCTATAATTGGAAACAACAAATATGCTCATTATCACAAATTACAATACAATATAAACATAGTTTAACAATTCGTATTATAGTTATCACTTGAACTTCATATAAAATAAACACCATAATAATAATTATAACTAAAACTTGTCCTTTCTTATTTCTTTTTAATAACTTAAAATAAATAAAAAACAAAAAAAAATACAATTCCAAACAAATTATTCCTTTCCCCTTAAATTATCACCATAACTTCCTATTTCTAATGAGACAATAAAATGAGTCATAGATATCTTTGAGATAAATGTTGAGCATTAAATAATAGATGCACTTTTAAGTAAAAAATAGCAACCACTACATATAATTTTAGATTCCTCACCACCTCATAGTTCATTTTAACATAAAAACAAGGGCTATATTTTTTTGATGCACTAGTCTATGTCTTTTTTATGGTTAGATATGTAGTGTGTGTAGATAATGAAGATTCATACACCAACCAACCACATCCACACCAATTATGCCCCAATAACAAAAAACATTCCATGAAAAAAAAACATTAATTCCATTAAAAAGGTAAAATCTAGAATTATTATATATTTTCTTCTTCTTCATTTAGTTCCTTATATTCATCTACCAACAACAAAAACACACCACCATTTTTGATTTCCTAAGCTAAATTTCCTACTTTTTCTCTCTAAAAAAACCCAAGAAAATAAATAAAAATAAAAATAAAAAATGGTGTCTTCAACTAATATCTTCTCCAAAAAATTCCCAAGAAGAATTTTGTTACAACATTCATCAACATTGTATTATCATCCAACACCATCACCACCACCATTAGACTACCAACTATACACCGCGACGAAAAACGAAACAACCTTTGATTCTAATGTTGTAATGATCCTTTCAGTCTTACTATGCTTATTAGTTTTCTCCATATGTATTAATTGCTTAATTAGGTGTATGTTTAAGTGCTTAATTTGGATTACTACACAACAAGAAGCTAATCATGTTCTTAATAACAATAATAACAAGGTTGTTATGAGTGGTGTTGATAAAAGGGCATTGAATACATTTCCTAAGGTGAAATACTCAAAAAAGGTGAAGATTCAAGGGTTATGTAATGAATGTGTTATTTGTTTATGTGAGTTTAAGGAAGGAGAAAGAGTAAGGCTCCTACCTAAGTGTAACCATGGCTTTCATGTTAAGTGTATTGATGTGTGGCTTAGTTCTCATTCTTCATGCCCTACTTGTAGACACTCTTTGCTTGACACTTGTCAAAAGATCATTGGATTTGATGGTGATCATGATCATCAAGCTTCACCATCACCACCACCACCACCATCACCATCACCATCACCATCACCATCACCATCACCATCACCATCACCATCACCATCACCATCACCATCACCATCACCATCACCATCACCATCACCATCACCATCACCATCACCATCACCATCACCATCACCATCACCATCATCATCATCATCATCATCATCATCATCATCATCATCATCATCATCATCATCATCATCATCATCATCATCATCATCATCATCATCAAGAGAGTTGATTGGTATTAGTATTGAGACACTTGAAAGGGAAGATTTTGTTAGGAATTAGTGTATAATTTCACTTTTTTGAGGAATTTTAATAGCCAATTAACCATCCAAGGGTAGGAAGTAATTAGGATGATTTTTGTTTTCAATTTTCTAGCTTTAATGTACATAAAAATCTATACTATCTATGTGCTTCATGTTTATATGTTTCATGCAATTCTTATTCATTGAAATAACATGTTAATTACATTGATGTTGTTGTATTTTAACTATAAGGTGTGCCGAGAAAAGAGGAGGGCTAGATGTGATTATTCGATTCAGAACTTTACTGATTCTGATATATTTAAATTTATAATTCAAGACAGATATTATAGAAACAATAATAATAATTAATCATATTTAATCTTATATGCATGTGTTTTCTAATTATTATTTTCGAGTAAGGCTAGACAATTAATCTCTACATGCAAGGAGAAAGGTGGATAAATTGATATAACTTTATAATTGTCAATTTGTGAAAAGCAAACCCCTATTACTAATTCGTATAAAAAAAATTTAAACTTTAATTTAAACTGGGTTTATAATTCATTTTAATGTTTTAGTGGCATTGTCTGATTTTTCAGTTCAAGTTGGCTCTGTGAATTGGGGAACAGATTATGATTCTATTTTTCATAATTGAAGTTGTAATGAAAGCTGTGTTTACTTTATTCCCTTCCCACTTCAGCCTATTTCAATGAATTCAGGCCGTTGACTTTTCAAAAGTCATATTTTTATTTGAGTTAACGAGACAAACATATGATAATAGAGAAAATTTCATAATTGTATAAATCTTAAGTCCAAGATTATGTTTTATAGCATACTATAAATTGAAATATAAACTATACTTAGATCCCACATCGAAAAATTAAAGAGAAATTAACTGGCATATAAAGGGTGTTTGGCATGAGGGAATGAGACTTATGAGACTTTGAGATGAAATTTTTAAGTTGAAACTTTGAAGATATAAAAGTCACATCCCTTGATTGGTATATTAGGGACTTAGAAGAAATAGATTAAAAGTGAAAGTATCACCAATTACCACCCTCCCCCCAAGACTTAAATCTTAGGGACTTTCCTCTTTTTTATAGCCATTCCCTATACCCAATCCCTTAAAACAAACAAGGACTTTGACTTTTTTTAGAATAAAGTCTCATTCTCTTCCCTAAGTCCCATGTGCCAAACAACCCCATATTTTAATGGACTACTTCTCTTGTTACCAATTGATTTTAAAATGTACGAACTTCATCAGATTCAAGGTTATTAGGATCGGGTAACTACCTAGGATTATAGGGGTAGGATCGAAAACGGTAGAATCGGATCGTAGGATCGTGTAGTCCTACAAATATGCATTAATGTTTTTTGGATTACTGATTATAAATTATATTAGTTCTCTTTTTAAGGTTTTAAAGTGTAAATAAAAAAACTTATTTGACGTTATCTATTAATTTTTGAAAAAAATACTTTTAATAATTATTTTAAAACTGTAAATCAAGAAAAACTTGAATTTTATAAAGTTATTGGTATAATTATTTTTAATAATATATTTATATGTAAGTGAAACTTGTATTATATGAAAATATTTTACAATTGAAACTACCCTTGTAAGATCAGATCGTTGGATCGTACGATCGTAGAATCATGTTATGATCCTACCACCTAAATTCTTGAGCTAAGTAGGATCGCACGATTCTACCACATTAAGATCCTTACCTACGATGCAGATCGCTCGCCTATTTTTAGATCGTAAAATCGTAGAATGGTAGGATTTGTGTGCCCCAATATTTCTTCTATGGGAGTATTATTATGTTAAGCCTAAAAACAAATTAGGGAAATTCTACATGGTAAGCACATGGTTAAGGGAAACGTCTGTAATAACTAATCTTATTTTCGTTTCTACATGGTAAGCACCAGGTTAAGGGAAACTAGCTGTCGTAACTATATGGGCTAAAAAAATGTTTAAATAGCCGTTAAAGGATGAAATTACCATATTGCCCTTGTTTAATTCTCCATCATCATCTTCTTCCTTTGCTTTTCTTCTTTTTCAAAACCTTTAACTCCTTTCTTCAACTTCTTCCTTTGCTGATTTTCCATTGTGTACAAGCAGTTTTCCCCTTTAGCTTTATATTGGAAGAACCATCACTCGAATAAGTTTCTGTCAAAAAAACATAATCTTCATAATCCATTACTGTCAAAACCTGGATTGTAGAGCACTAGAGCTATTACACCTCAATATTCATAATCCATTTCTGTCAAGACCAACTTTCTTTCAATTGAGTTACATTTAGGAAGTTTCTAACAGATATAATTGCTTGTTTAGACATATTATTTTATCATTCTAATAAGTACTGACTACCAAGATCATTCTAATAAAGTTTAATCCTATCTGGGTAAATTAATGTCTATCATTATATGTTTCAAAAGTATATTTTGGTTGAATCTTTGAAGCTCTACATTGCCACGACTTCATCATAAAAAGTTGAATCTTTTTTATTGCTACCTCAGATTTTTCTTAGCTTTGGATATATTCTTTAATTCTATTTGATACAAGGTAATTAGTTTGATTAACATATTCATCAATTTCTTAGCTTTTTGCTATTTTTGTTTGATTTTGGTATGTGGGTTTTGGTTGAATATTGTAAATATTTGTTCTTTGATATTTTTTTGGGAATTTTGAGAAGTTGGCTGTTGATTTATTTCATTGAAAATATTGGGTTTTGGGTTTTAATCATCTTTTACTTTTTTTTTAGCTTGGGGAAGTTCAAAGTTGGGATGGGTGCATGTTCAATTTGAGTTTTAATCATCTTAATAGTGAATTAGTGATGGTATCACTTCTTTCCTTGTGCCTTCAAGTGTCTTTCTTGGGCCCTGTATAGAGTTGAAGGCCCTTGTGCTCTGCATATGGCTCAAGTCTTAGTTATTTCATTACTTGGATTGGATTTTACGAATCAGTTAATCTTAAGGAGTTAAAGGTTTTAAAAGAGAAGAAAAGCAAAGGAAGAAGATGATGATGAAGAATTAAACAAGGGCGATATGGTAATTCACTCTTTAACGACCGTTTAAACGTTTTTTAGCCCATATAGTTACGGTAGTTAGTTTCCCTTAACCTTGTGCTTTTCATGTAGAAACGAAAACAAGATTAGTCAAACGTTTCCCTTAACCTAGTGCTTACCACGTAGAATTTCCCAACAAATTATCATGATGATGTTTATTTTCATTTTCTTTTGTTCATATCTTATGTTTAATTACCTTTAATTGGCCTGTATATATTCTCTTGAACTCAATAGTTAGTTAATTATTCTTTGTAATTTTGTATATATATAGCTTTAGAGTTCTACTGTTATCTATTTATTATACTCCCTCCGTTCCTTAAAGAAGTTCCCACTTTTCATTTTGGGGTGTTCCAATTGTTGTTCTCATAAGAAATCTTTCTATTTATATCACAAATTTTGGACAAAAATAACCTCAACCATCCTAATTTTAATATTTTAATATTGATTATGGGCCTACATATCTTCCACTAACTCCATTTTAACATTTTTATATTTCTTATGGTCCCCACATGTTTCCCAATAACCTCATAAAAACATTTTTAAATTAGTTGTGGTCCCCATATTTTTTCCACTAACTTTTTTTAAATACTTTTTAAATATTTGTGGTCCCCACTTTTCTTCCATCAAATTTATTATTCAATAAAATAATATTTCCACTATCTAAAAGATTCCACTTTTCTTAATTCCCGTGAACATTCCCTATGGGAACATTAATAGGGAACGGAGGGAGTATTTTGCATTATTGCAAATTTATGCACAGGGACGAATTAGAATACTAGCTAGTAAAGGATGAGTTCAACACTTATCTTTCTTCTTTTCTTTTTTTTAAAAAAAAAAAATTCCAACACTCATCTTTAGATGTATACTATCTCTTTTTGATTTTGTGTTATGTTATTTTATATTAATAAGATTTTCAATAAAATAACTGAAATAATAATCTAGATAAGTTAAAGCCTAAAAATTTTCATATATGTGAGAATAATTTATTCAAAGTTCTTCAAATCTTTATATGGTAAGAATGATTACGTGTGTCTATTTGTTATTTACCATCTAATTATGAGAGGAAAAAATCTTTAACAATTCCTAATATTTTTATACTATTTCTTTTTTAAAATTATGAAAACAACCTTAAAGTTTACTCGATTTCAAATAAACAGCCTCAAACTTTATTTCTTTACCAACAACTGCTTTCAACTTGGGAAACACAACATCGATACATCCACTTCACCAGATTACATGCTAATTGACCGTTGACCATGCTTAATGACCTTTGACTTTCACTTAATTTCATTAATTAAACCTAATTACCCAATTATCCCTAATTAAACCCTATTTCCCAACCTATCTCTAGCCCACCTCAATCACCTCCATTATCCTCCTTCATCAACACCACCACCACCACCACCACCACCACCACCACAACCACCATTAAAACCCCTTTTTTAATAACAACCCCATTGAAAGACCCTTCTTTCTTGTATATTTGACTAAACCTTTGTCTTCTTCAACTTACAATTAAAAGATATTCTTTCTCTCCCACCACCACCACCACCATTAAAACTCAACCTTTAATAACACCACAAACAACTTATTACTCATAAAATTCCTCCTTTATTATCTAAAAAATACCCGTCAATCCAAGAATAGAACGGTCTTACGCAAGTTTTTTTTGTAAGCTCTTTTTGTTGAGTCAAACTCCAAATCTCTTCATGGTACTCTTTAGCTTGCACGTTTGAGAGCGATGCGGTGAGTGCAAGGAGGTACGAGAGCTTGCATTTTGGGTCAATCGAAGTGGTTGATGTTGATGATGGTTCGAGGTGCCTTGGTGAAGCCAAGACTCGAAGAAGAGATAGTCTTGAAGCATGCTCGACCAACCGAGCTGATGGGACCCAGTCGAGCAATGGCTCGAGCAAGGCAGCAGAATTGAGGCAGTAGCTACAAGAGAGCCGCTCGACCAGGTCGAGCCTAGGCTGCTCGGGTCGAGCGAATGATGCGGGCAGCAGCAACGAGTTTCTGTTTTATTGCTTCGGTTTTGTGGGCTTTTTAGCTATTGGCCCTAAGTCTTCTAATATGTCTTAGGTATATATATAAGGGGTCTTAGAAGAGTGTTAGGGTATCTAGTGAGAGCCAAATACATTGATAGTGTTACGGTTTAACTCCAAGAGAGTTCTCTACATTGTATTAGGGCTTTGTGTGTGAGATTGAAGTAAAGCTTCATTCTTTGGCTTTGGAGGATTGTTCTAAAGCTTGTAAGGTGAGTCACTTGTATAATGTTGATTATATAAATGATAAGATACTTTGTTTGAGGGGGAGGTATCAGTAGATACCTCATATATTTGTGTGTTTATTTGTTCATTGTTGTTGGTGCTCCGTTTTTTGTTGGTTATTTTGCACTTGTCTTTGCTATTGTTTTTTCAGTAAAGTCTTAGCCCATTCACAACACTTTTGCTATGTAATATGAGTTAATCAGACTTTTTTTTATAAAATAGTTAAAATATCAACAACACAAAATAAAAGGAGTATTATATAATTTATTATCCTTAAATTTTTAAGGGCCTTTTTTATCTTTCGCTCTGTGGCCTAATATTAAACGAGACAACCCTAATCCTTAGATATTGTTCTAATATATCCCAATGATTACACTTTATCGGCACTACAACAAATTTAGCTTTTTGCGACATTGGATTTAGTGGCATTAAAAAAATGCCACTAATTCATATTTTTAGTTTAATAATTATTAGTTTTTATTTTATGTTCCATCATAAAGTGATTTAGTGACACTTAATTTGGTGTTTAGTGGCATATGTAATTGTCACTATATAGTCTATAGTGGCATTTGTTAGAAATATCACTAGATCCTATGTCGCTAAAAGCTTTAGTGTGACTTTTTAATATGTCGCTAAATACTCTAATAAATGTCACTAAATCCTCTATATACATTATAAGAAATTTGAAATAGCGACATTTAAATTAAATATCGCTAAATATATAACACTAAAAGCAAATTATGTTGTAGTGCGGATAGCTCTTAAATTCCAGTTGTTATTCAAGAAAGAAAATTTTATGTGTCTTTGTGCAAAGGGGAAAAATATGTGATTGGGTAGTTTGAGATTGAGATCTAAGCCTACTTGCAATCCTAAACAGTGATTAATAAATTAAGTTACGACAAAAGATGATAAGATTCTCTAAAATGTTGGATTTAAGTAGGAAAAGAAGCGTCTATTGAGTGTTTCTGTTCTTCAATATATATTAACCACAATAAAAGGGTAGTGTTTATCAAAAGTGAATAATTTGTTAGTGTGTGGGACTGTCACTCGACATGACCTTTTCAATCATATGTTTTAAGAAAACATAGGGTAAACTCAGTATAGTAAAAAGTGACTTAAACAAAATTATCGCAGGTAGGATTTTAATGGGGTAGAATTCTATAATTCTGCTTAACTCAAGAATTTTTGTGGTAGAATTATAATACGATTCTACGATCCTGCGATCTAACGATTCGATCCTACATTTGGGTTGGTTCCAATCGTAATATATTTTCATATAATACAGATTTCACTTTGTATACATGTAAATATTTAAAATAATTATATCAACATCTTTATAAAATTCAAATTTTTTCATGAGTTACAGTTTAAAAATGATTATTAAAAGTATTTTTTTTGCAAAACTTAATAGATAAAGTCTAATAAGTTTTTACTTACTCCTTAAAACCTTCAATGAGAACAAATATAGTTGATAATCAGTAATCCAAAGAACATTAATGAATATTTGTAGAATCACAAGATTATATGTTCCGATTCTACTGATTTCGATTCTATCCTATCAACGATCCTATGTAGAATCCCAATCCTGATAACCTTGGAGATGAGTTAGTCCAAAGTCTGATGAAGCAACGAAATTTAAAACCTTAGTATTAGAAAGCGTCGTATTAAAAAGCTCACTTGTTCTTCTTCAAAAAAAAAAAAAAACTCAGTTGACCTGAAATTATTTCTGGTACACTAAACTATGACATGTAACAAATTTTAATTTAAGCTAATGCATGCTCGTGATTGATTTACTTATTCGTAATTAATGAAACAACTACTTTACAAAAATATCATTATTCGTTAAAGCAACAGTTTAAATAGAATTCGTAAAACACTTACTTTGACAATTAACAACTATCTTGCTCCAAACAAACCCTAAACCAACTCACATCCACATCACAAACTTTATATTGATTGAAATATATATAATTTTAAATAACCATAATATTACACTAGAGGAATACAAATTCAACTCAACAAGCATAGAGATAAGACTAGAGTCATGATAAAATATGAACTATTACCCCCACTTACATGTGTGAGTAATAATTAAATAGATAATTCATTTGTGGCCTATGTGAATGGACGGCTGTACCCTGAAAGAATATAAATGTACCACTAACCATGTATCCTTTGCTCTACATTATTTATTATTGAGGTGATCACTTAAGAGATCATCTTTTGTAAAGACGACTTTTAAAAGTCCAGCATAAATGTATATTTTGAGTCGTAACAATATATATTTAGAATTAGACTGGGCTTTTGAGAGCCGTCTTTACAAAAGACGGTCTCAAGTAAGAATTTGTGTTTATCATTTTGGGCTGTTCTACTAATTTTACATTATTTGTCTCACTGTGAGATAATTTTAATTGGGCCAGTCTCACCAAATATTTGATCAACTCATTTTTTCTTCATAAATTCTTGTGAGAGATGGACTTTTTGAGAAATCATTTTTAATTGGGTCGGTCCATAAAGAAAATTATAGAGAAAAAGTAAACATCAAGTTTGAATGAATTAGGTCTAAAAGACGTCTATTAGAGAAACAGAAGGTCTCCTGGAGACCGTCTATGGCATAGACGACACTCTCAGCAGCCCAGCCCAATGGAAATTTTAGTTGTTTTTTTGGAAAACGTAAAAATAGGTTGGACCATACACCCGTCTATGCTATAGACCGTCTATAACAAGAATTTGTGTTAGAGAAATGGTCTCTCAAAAAACCGACTGTTTTTTTTTTTTGTTTGATTGAGACGGATTAGTACACGTTTATGCCCAAGTCCAAACATGAACAGCCATATCATTATCCAAACAACTCATATCCGTCAACCCATTTCATTCTTTCGGTTGTAACATGAAATCTATGTTTCCGTGTTTGGGCCCATCTTGATTAAACTATTTAATCAATAAGCTCAACTAAATTTAAGCCGTTGATCTTAGCTGATTTGCTAAGTTCTACGCGTTTTAGGAGATTAAATCTTTTTTATCATCTAAAATAATTAATTAATATTTTGTTAATTTATATCCTCTGTTTGACACGTGTAAGTAATTAGTATTATTATTATGTAGAGCTTTTTCTTGTCAACTTTGATACAAATCCATCATTAAATAACAAATCAATATGTTGGGAGAAGGATGAATAAACCACCCTCAAATTGAATTAAAATGAAATAAAGAGATGTTAAACTTGTACTATATTTGTAAATTTAGTATTGAAAGTCATACCAATGATGATATATATGGGCAGTTTTTAGGACAAAATTATATGATATTAATTGTATTTAAAGCTTCAGAAGGTTTAAACTCAACTCAATAAACTCACATAACTTTTACTCCTATCAATTTATTAAACACATATTAGTATATTTATATATTATATATATACATAAGTTTTAATGCTGTTAATTGATATTATTGATTGACCTTAAATCTGTATTTGATGATATACAATCTTTCATATAGCTTTATCAACTATATTAGTTGACATTTAATGGTATAAATTTACTCCATATTTCATTTCAACTCCAATATATAATTTTAATCATCAAATAGAGGTAGTATTTACATATATATTGTAGCCTATATGTATTATTTATTGTTGTTGAAATGAATTTTGGTAGGCAAATTGATATGGGAATTGATATTAGCCATAGTATAATATTAAAACATAATATAATTCTTGTTATTCTATATGTTTCCCTAATAATTACTCATCAAATAATCCATATATAATTTTGTAACAAATATTTCATAAAGTACAAGGAAAAAAAGAAAAAGGTAAAAAGTATAAACTTGGTAGACCTATCTTGAAACATACACTTTTAGGTAAGTTTTGCTCTCACAAAATATAACCTAGATTTAGTAAAATTGTTTAAGATAAAAAGATAAATATATTAATTAAATTTTTATAAAATATAGAAAAGTCTTTTATTTAATCTTACCAACAAGCAACATGGCACCCAAAAAAGAGAGGATCTCCAAAATCTACTTTCTTTTTTCTTTCAACTTTTTCTCCACTATATATTCATATTCCAACCCACCCACCATTCCCATTCCACATCAAATTCTATCCATAATTATTTCTCCCACAAATTAAAACTTCCAAAAAAAAAAAATGTTGCCTTCAACATCTTCCTTTACTTCAAATGAACTCTTAACCAATTTTCATTATTCTAGAAGATTACTACTTCATACAAAAGCTCCATCACCATCAACCCATCAAACCCTAGACCCGACCCGCGGTTTGACCCATGAAAACAATGGATTTGATGCTAACATAGTCATGATTCTTGCTGTTTTGGTTTGTGCATTAGTATGTTCATTATGTATTAATACCTTCATTAGGTGTGTAATTAAGTTTTATAGTATGATTAGGGGAGAACCTAATTACTATCTAAACATGATTGATTATGACAAGAAGAAAATTAGTGGGTTAGACAAAAGGGCATTAAAGACATTTCCAGTGGTCAAATATTCAAAGGAAGTCAAGATTCAAGGGTTAAGTACAGAGTGTGTTATTTGTTTGTGTGAGTTTAAGACAAATGAAAAAATTAGGGTTTTGCCAAAATGTAACCATGGATTCCATGTTAAGTGCATTGATAAATGGCTTAGCTCTCATTCTTCTTGCCCTACTTGTAGACAATCATTGGTTGACACTTGTAAGAAGATTATTGGATGTAATGATGATCATCCCCATACACCACTATCATCATCATCATCACCATCACCATCATCACCATCATCATCATCATCATCATCAGTAATAGAAGAATCTAGGGAGGTAATTGTAGTAACTATATTGCCACTTGAAAGGGAAGATTTGGTAAGAAATTACAGGGGTGAAGTTACTCAAAGTTAAGAGAATCGCGGCAGGGGAATTAATTCTTCATGTAGGCAGTGAAAAAAGAGAACTTTTATTAGGAGAATGCAAGGGAAAACTAAATCATTGATCATTATGTCAGCCCATGATTCTCGGTTACGAAAACATTATAGTTTTGTAGGGTTTTATTTTACTTCTTTTTGAGAGAAAAATTGAGGGAAGTATTCTAAAATTTATGTTTTAGTGTACAAAATTGATAGGTTTTATTATTAGTTGCTTAATTGTTCTTAGTGAAAGTGTAAAAAAAAAAAGAGCAGTTAATTGACAATTCCTTGTTTTGCAAATATTTATTTTGTCTTTTAACACATTTGATCAAAAGAAACTTTATGAAATGTTTCATTGTAAAACACTTGGGTAATGGAGAAAACTTAGTTGATATTAAACTATATTATTAAAAAGAAAAATTGATATTATTAATTCAACCTTTCACTTTATCCGCTGTGAATAATTTAACATTTAAATTATTTTTTAATAATTCAATCTTTATCGTTAATTTTCTATCAACATGATCTTTAATTTTATAATAATTTAATATTTGTCCTTTATTTGTTATCAGCATACTAATAGGTATGTTGACAGCAAATTAAGGGCAAAGATTAATTTATTAAATAATAATATAAATTTGAGATTATTCACATCAGATTGGTGAAAGGTAAAATTATTAATATTAATTTTTTTCCCAATTAAAATGCATGTTTATTGAAAAATTTAATGAATTATAGCAAATAAGGAAATTTGTTGGAATCATACCATCAATTAGATGTTATTTGGAGTCTTGTATTCCAAATTCATGTGTTGAGTGTAAAAAGATGTGCACATTCCAACTATGTTTGTTGAATAAAAATAAAAGTTTATTTAATATTAAGATTTCTCATTAAATTTAAATTAAAGACAAAATATAATATGAAGCATTTATTTTAATTATACTTTTGACTTGTACTCCATAAGAAAACAGCTTCCATCCCATCAAGAAGCAAAATCTAATGCTATACTATAAAAAATATTTTAAATTGAAATGCAAAACATAAAGTTACACTTGAACATTTTAAAACCAAAAGCTTCCTTTAAAAAGTTTCCCATTAACGCTCAAACAAAACAACAAATCAATTCATTGATTCTTAACAAGAAGTGCAAATTTTGCCTAGGAAACACACTATTCTTTAATGTATTGTTCATTTCAAAATTTCCACCTTTAACTATTTTAAAAATAGGCAAATGATATATGTAGCCTTTAGGGCTATATATAAGCATTTGTATAGTTAATATTCTCCTATAATTACGAAAAAGTAAAGAATCTATGCATTAATACAATTACACTTTTTTTTACAACTTCTTGGAAATATGAAAGAAAGTTTATTTTTTCCAAAACCAAAGAAAACCCATTCACCTTTTCTAACTCTCCTTCATTCATCTTTTCTTTCTGTTATGTAAAAATACTCCAATAAATCAATCCTTCCTCCCAATTGTCAATTACATGTAAATTTTCTTTTGGATTATATTTGTTTCTTCTATAATTCTTTTTGATAATTTTTTTTAACAAAGTTGCATAATAATATACAGTAATGTTTAATTTTTTTCTTTTAATTCGATCTAGTAATTATTTCACAAGATTTATCCTTCATTTTAATCTCGATTGTGAGAATAATGTTATTTTTGTTAATTGAATATTAGTTTGGCATTGTTTGGGTATTTTTAATTCTCTTTTCCATTAACTATTATTCATTCATTTCATTTTTTGATACTATTAATTGTTCACTCTTACTTAAAATTTTATTCTTGATTTAAAAATTAAAATAGAACCAAATGGGCTCTTGTTTGATTTGTTTGGATTTAAATTTTATTACAATTAATATTTTATAACTTTTAATTACACAAAATATGATATATTTACGATTGAATATGTGTGTTGGCAAACATGCAAAAATCAAATGGGACAATAATAATGAATAGGACGACGTAGTATATTTATACAATCTTGGCAATATTAATGAATCACATTTTTTATACCTTAAATGCTTTAACTTTGTGTGAGGTATGAGTGAATGACTGATTGATATTAATACCGTGTATTCTTTGTACAGTCTAATACTCTTGTTCCAGTTTAGTTTTTAGTTTTCTTCATAAATATAGAAACTTTTTTTGAGAAAGTTTGTATTGAAAGATAATTAATTAATCAATTAATCCAATTCATATTATTAATTACATTGCATTTAGTGACTTTTTCATTATTAATGTTTTTACATGACCATTTAATAAACGAGTTAGATTCTTTTCAAAAGAATCAAAATAACATTAATGAAGAGAATGTGAATTTTTATGCATAGCCCTAAGGGCTATGTATATCAAAACCCTTAAAAATAATGGTAAAATTTGATTCAAATTCAAATTTGAAAATTTTTTATTTGCCAATTACAATAAATTTGAGCCAATTCCGAATTTGCAAATGATATCATCGTTCTCAAACATGGTGTAAAACTCTTAAAAATTACTTACAATCTATATTTTAAAGTTATCACTTTTTATTGTGTTAGTGTCACTATTTATAACCATAAAGTAATGATTTAAATTCGATGGAATTATTCACAAATGACGAGTGAAATTTTGAATTATTCTCGATAATTTTTCCAAATAAATAATACTTTCTTCCTTGAAATTTGATAATCTTATTTTTTTTATATCATTATCCTTAGTCACTAGCTTTAATAATTTTTTAATGTTTATGGTCCCCATATATTTTTCACTAACTTTATATTTATATTTTTCAAAGCTTATGGTCATCACTTTTTCTCTATTAACCTTATTATTCAATAAAATAATATATGTATCATCTAAAAGATTCAATTTTTCTAAATTTTCAAAAATACTATAAACATCAAATAGAAACAGAGGAAGTAATACATAAAAGGCATTAAAATTAGGAAAATTTGATTGTAAAAATAAGGATTTTCTCTTTCTCGTATTTAAAAATTTCAATTTTGATTTATCTTTGGTTGCAACTTTTGACTACATCTGCTTTTAAAGATCTTCCAGTTTTAGTAACCAGGAATTACTTGTTACTTCTTCTTCCTTTTTGATTTCTTCATTTAAATTCATCCCCTCAACCATGACTATTCACCATTTTAATGTTTTTCAACTCTTTTTTTTCTTCTCTTTTCATCCTCATTTTCTTGCCCTTTCACCATTTCTTAACTATATATATATATATATATATATATATATATATATATATATATATATATATATATATATATATATATATATATATATATATATATATATATATATATATATATATGCTTTGATTCAAAAAGATGTTTTGGTTTATCATTCTCTGCAAATTTTAATTTGATAAGAGCACTACAAAAAAACGCAGATTTCCGACTATCCAAAATAGTCGCTGTTTAGTCGGTATACGGCTATACCGACAAAACACCGACTACCCTCAGTTAGTCGGCTCAGAATGGTCGGTAAATTAAAATAGTCGGAAAATTAGTCGGAATTCCGACTAACTTTGGTTTGGTAGGCGATTAGTCGCAATTCCGACAAGCCAGAGTAGTAGGCATTTAGTCGCAATATACCAACTACCCTCCGTCTAGCATGTGGTCGCAATATACCGACCACTACTTTAGTAGGAATTTGGTCGATGTACCTAAATTATGGATTTTATTGATTTTTCTGAATTTTTACGAATAAAATATAATATTTATTTTCCGACTAAACGCCGACCAAAAAGTGGTAGGGAAGTAGTCGGAAAAGTCAAACCTTAATTTAGTCAAAAAGTGACCAAATTTTGGCGGCTATGGATTCCGACCCAATTCCGACTACTAAATGGTTGGTAGGTGGTCGGTGATTTTTGTAAATACCAACTAAATTCCTACTATTAAGTAGTTGGAATTTAGTCGGAAAAAATTTAATATTAAAATAATAAAACTGGTCAAATGTGGTCAATGTTACTATTGACCACATTTGACTAGTTTTATTATTTTATCGATAAATTAAATTATCGATCAAACAAAACAAAAAACGCAATAAAGATAATATAAAAGGCACGAAAAAATTAATAATACAAATATACAAGTATACAAACATTAATGTAATGTATTATACAATCCTTCAACCATAAAAATTCAACATAAAAACAAAAATACAAGGGCTCAGCTGGTCGGTGGAGGCGGAGGAGGTTGACGGTAGGCCAGGTTATCGTGGAACAAGGTGCGCACATAGTTGTGCAAATTGTTGACCTCTTCCCTCAACTGCCGTTGCTCCTCCACGAGTGCATCATGCTCCTCCCTTGAACATTGCTGGTTCAGGCGGGCCTCAACTCAATCAATGGCCCCCTGAAGATGATCCAGCCTCTCGCACCATTTGTGCTGGGGGAGGAGTGGCTTGATATTGGGACTGCGGCGTCGCAACATCAGCATAATAAACTTGTGCCGCGTCACCAACCCCATACACTTTCTTGGAGGGCTTCTTCTTCCTTGGCGTCTGTGATTCGATATTTTTAACGACCTGAAAATAGGCGTCGTTAATCTTCTCATCAGGCGCATCAACAGGAAGTTCGGCAATGAGGCGCTTGTATTCGTCCTAAACAATGAAACAATAAATTCTGTAAAAATTTCGGCAGAGTTTCCTCTGTAAACTAACTAAACGAAAACTTAAATAAACCCTGAAATAGAAACCAATATAGATATAATGTGTATCTACCACCAAAACAACTACCAAACTAGCATTTTCTAAAATTACAATATCAGATATCCTAAGTAATATTCTAAAACAGCTAATGTACCAAAAGCTAATGTACCAAATTGCGACTAAAAGGTAGTCGAAGGATGGTCGGCAAGGACAAGAATCTTAATGTAATAAATGCCTGTCAGAATGCTTTGACTGCTTTTTGAAATTCAAAATGCCGACTAATCTGCAACTAATAATTAATCGGAAATTGGTCGAAAGTGGGAGCAACAGCATTATGGAATTAATGCGTGTCAGAAACCCTTTTTGGCTGTTTTTTGAACGTCAAAATTCCGACCAAATTGCGACTATATTTTGGTCGTTATCTGGTCGGTAATTTTAATTAAAATAAATTTTTAATGAGCTTTTAGTGCAGCCATTTTTTTAGTAAAAATCATAAGTACTAGATTGAAAAAGTTGTTTTTCTTAAATATTTCCTCGTATATACTATAAAAAAATTGAAAACATTAAACATAAGTTTTTCAAATTTAACGAAATTAAGCATTGTAAATATTCGTAAGAATACCCCACGAATTGTTGCAACAAAATTTAGTAAGAATACCCCACGATAGTGCAATTTTATACAATCTTACAAAATACAACATGTAAGCTGTAATATTGACTATCGGTGAGCCCAACGAGTTCCGAATCGAGGATTATTTTTACTAAGCTTCAACTGTTGCAACTTAGTTTAAGTAAACAATGCTTAATTTCATCCAAATTGAAAAACATATTTTAATCGTATTCGCCACATTTTTATAGTATATATACAAGAGAATAATTAAGAAAAACAATAATTTCGGGTAAGTACTCATGATAGTTACAAAAAAATGGCCACCAACTAAAAGCTCATAAATTTTTTTTTACAAATTAAATATAACATATGATATAATGCAACTTATTCAAATAAAATTTTAATTAGTTTTTCTCACGGTCATTTTTCCGTAAAATTTATATACACTAATTAGAAATAATCGTTTTTCTCAACAATATCCTTGTATGTATATATAAGAACAAAACGTGGAAATATAAATATATGTTTCTCAAATCCATGTAAACTCAGCATCTTATGATTTTATTGTTGTAAACTAAATTAATTTAAGTAAATAGGGTCAACTTTTGCTAGCCCTATCAATAGCGCTTAAGAGGTTTTAGATTCAAATCTCAAAATTTTCTATATTTTTAAACACTATGTCACATAGCAGTTTATTAGCTAAGGAATTCAACAATTTTTAATTGTTTCGTCTTTTAGTTTATACTTCCTCCGATCTTTTTTGTTCTTCCACTGTGGGTTTTTCACAAATACTAAGGTAGATAGAATATTTGGGTTGTAGTGGGTATTAAGGGAAGTTCCACATGGTAGCATCCAGTTTTAATGAAATGCCAGTGATAACACTTTTTAAATAAAATTCCACATGGTAGCATCCAGTTTATGCACTATCTAATTGCCGTAGCATTTTCTGTTAAGTTCTTGTTCAATTCCGTTAAATTCATCATTTTGTAAGTTTTTTTTTCCACATAGTAGCAACCAGTTTTTGTTTACTTCACCAATTAACGTTTAATTCACTATTTTAATGTTTAATTCACCGTTTAATTCATTAAAGCTCATAAATGTTTAATAATTTTATTGAAAAATTATAACTATCTAATCCGATCGAAACAAGTACTCATTCGCTAATTTTTCGATACGTAAACTGAAAAAGATATATGACGTCATTTTTACCTATCATAACGATTTTTTTTAAAACGAACGTTGCAAATACCCTTATGGGATAACTCTTTCGAAAATCCGGTCGAAACGAGTACTTATTCGTTTATTTTCCGCAACGTAAACCGAAAAAGATATTTGACGTCATTTTTACCCATCATAACGTTTTTTTTTTTTTTGAAAAAATAGACGTTGCTACTATCCTTATGGGATAAATCTTTCGAAAATTCGATTAAAACAAGTACTTATTCGAAAGAGTACTTGTTGCGCCTGATGAATTAAACATTAAAATAGTGAATTAAATGTTATAATTATTTTTTCGTAAAATTACTTAACATTGATGAATCGAATGTTGGCCTGTGATAGGAAGTTCCCAAGTAAGTTAAAGGGAAAATTTTACAAGATGACAATCAGACCTGCTATGTTGTATGGGGCAGAATGTAGGCCTGTGAAGAAGATTTTTGAGCATAAAATGGAAGTCACAGAAATGCGCATGTTGAGGTGGATGTGCGGGCACACATTGATGGATCGAATTAGGAACCAAGAGTTTAGAGACAAACTAGGGGTTGCCTCTATCTCTGAAAAATTGTGGGAAAGTAGATTGAGATGGTTTGGACATGTGCAACGAAAGACATTCGACGCCCCTGTTCGGAGGGTTGAAAGCATTATAGTAGAGGGTAAGAGGAGTCGGAAAAGGCCTAAGAGAACATGGGATGAGAAAATTAAAATTGATATGCACGAGTTGAACCTCTCTAAGGACCTGACTAGGGACATGGGTAGTTGGAGGCGTCTTATCCATGTTTTAGATTACTGATTCCTTGAGAGTATTTTATGGGGTTCTTCTCCTCATCTTTTCTCGAGCCGGGGGACTCCTTTTGGTCGTGCTCTCCTTTATGGATATGAGTTGCCGCCGTCCTTCCCTCCCCAGACCCTGTCTATAGTTTTCTATGGACGGTAAACACTGGGTAGGATGATGATGATGATGATGATTTATAATTTTTCCATAAAATTATTAAATATTTATGGACATTAATGAATGAGTCGATGAATTAAACAATAAAATGGTGAATTAAACGTCAAAATGGTGATTTAAACAAAAATTGGATTTTACCATGTGGAAAAAACTTACAAAATGATGAATTAAATGGAATTTAACAAGAACTTAACGGATGCTACCATGTAAAAATTTCTTTAAAAAGTGCTATCATTTGCATTTTATTAAAACTGAATGCTACCATGTGGAATTTCCCTATAATTAAATAGTAGTGTGAAGTAATAATTATATTGAAAGTATGAGAGAAAAAATAATTAAATAGTGGTGTGAATTAATGATTGTATTGAAAGGATGAGAGAGAAAATAATTAAATAGTAATGTGAAGTAAATAAAGTAGGTTTTAAGGGGTAAAAGTGAGATTAAAACTTTTCAAAAATAAAAAGTATTCTAAAGTGGATGAACTTTTCAAGCTACTCTTTATAGTAAGGTGAAAAAACTTAAAAGAATGGAGGGAGTATAATTTTTCTTTCAAAAAAGTTACATTCTTTATTTTTATGTGATAAATGAACCGTAGTGGTTGAATGATATGATAAATTGCTATGTTACATGTTGATTTATTTATACAGGTGCTCGTTTGAGAGACTATCTTTTGTAAAAACGACTTTCATAAGTTCAACTCAAATCTATATTTAGAGTTGCAACAATATATATTAAGAATAAGACTGGATTTTTAAGAGCCGTCTTTACAAAAGACGATCTCAGGTAAAAATTTGTGTTATACGAAAAATCACCTATGGGCTATGCCTTAAAATAATGCATTATTAAGTAGCACTTTTCCACTTAAGTTGGTTTGTATTAGTGGAAACAATTGGAAATTTACCCACTTTGTTCAATTTGTTTTACAATTTAGTACTTTGTATTTGCATAATTCAATACGATAGGACTTCTTAATTTTTTTTTTGTTGGCTTTAATTAGTTGGTTTCATTGTCTTAATTAGTGCCCTTAATAATGACATTTATTTTTGCTCCCAAAAAGAACGTTATAAAAACAAACTCTTTTCATTATCTGTCAATTCCAATATGCTCCCCATTCATTCACTAACTATTGCTATTTGGGATGGCATATTCCTTTTGCTTTTCCACTAATCTTTCACTTAAAAATTAATACAATAATTGAGTTAATCAAGTCTATAACTATTACTAAAACAAAACACGACTAATGTCATCGCTTTTAAAAATTGTTTACGTGTCACTCTCTTAATAAAATGATGATGTCATTGTTTGACTTTTCTACTTTTTAATAATGAATATAATATTATTCATTTAATGTATTAAAAAATTATATTGTTTCAATTATTTATAAAATATTTATATAATTTATTTACTAAATGAATATAGGATATTGTTTTCAAAAAAAAAATATAGGTTATTTCTAAATCGTTAAAACATAAAACCGTAAATTTTTTATTTTTTAATTTATACAAATAAGTCAAAAAAATTAATAAAACCGTGCATCGCACGGTTATTATCTAGTTTATAAATAAATTAGTCACAACTCACAACTTACAAGTATTCGTTTGCCTTCAAACAAAAATGTCCAAGTCAAATCTTTTCTTATCAACCTAAATATTCGACTTGTTTTTTAAATGGGTCTCATTAATTTTCTTTTAATGGGTCGTAAGAATCGAAAAAAAAAAAAATAATCACAAATCTAATACTCCCTCCTATTCACTTTAGGTGTCCCATTTACTTTTGGAACACTATTTATCTATCACTATTAAATTGCATTTTATTATTAATCTATAAGTCAAAACATAGTCATGTGAGATCTTATTTGATTCGTTTTGATGTAAAAATTATTAATATCAATTTTTTATAATTGTTAATTATACATAACTCGATATATTAAGAGTTAGTATAGGTAAATAACGATTATTTATGCGAATAGTAAATTACTCTTATGTCTCCTCATTTCAAAATTAAGGTTTGGGATTTAAAACCCATGAAATAGATATTGAAAAGGATTTAATGTACTTGATTGTATTTTTTCTAAATTATCGACATCATTTTTTTTTATTTATTTATTTATTTTTTTTTTCTGATGATTTCGTCCATGTTTAATAATCATTCTTCCACTTGTTCGCCCCTCCTAAGACTTTGTTTGTCATGTTCATCTTACAACTCTTTAACAGAGTATACAACAAATATTAATGGTGCCTATTACCCAGATTCATCTTACCTCGTCTCTTGCTAAAAATAATTTGGGAAATTTCACGTGGTAATTTTGAGGTTTTGGGTTTTTCATGTGGTAATCAAAACTTTTAAAAAATCCACATGGTAACCCTGAGCTTTACCGAATTGTTCCACCGTGACCTTTTTGCACAAAAATCGTTAGCAAATGTTAATTTCGAAGCTTTAAAGCTATTGTACGTCTATTTATGCGACTCAACATTTCAAATACCATTAGTTTCAACATTTCCCCCAAAACATAAACCCCAACTCTACCATCTTTCATCCAAATCATATTTTTTCCACCAAATCCAAAGATGGTAGAGTTAGGGTTTATATTTTGGGGGAAAACGTTGAAAATGATGGCATTTGAAATGGTGAGTCGCATAAATAAGCGTATAAAAGCCTTAAAGCTTCGAAATTAATGTTTGCTAACGTTTTTATATGCAAAAGGTCACGGTAGAACAATTTGGTAAACCTCGGGGCAACCACGAGGATTTTTTTAAAATTTTGGTTACCACGTGGAAAACTCAAAGTCTCAGAGTTACCTCGTGGAATATCCAAAAAAATTTGCTCAACAATTGTAGTTCGCCTATTATGTGCATTCTGTGATTAAGATTGGACATAGGTCACTTACTAGTACAAAAATGTCTTTCTTGCATCGAGCTTTTGACATCAGTTTCTTTGAAAGTCATTTCAACATCACTTTCAAAAGGACATACTTTGCAAGTCATTTCAACATTTTATCTCAAAGTGATATGTTTTGGAGGTAACTTATCATCATCATCGTCATTATCATCATCATCATCATACCCAGTGTATCTTGCCATAGATTTACTATGGTCACGGTCTGGGGAGGGAAGGAGTGCCGGAACCCATACCTATAAAGGACGATGCGGCCAAAGAGTCCTCCGGCCCGAGACTGATCCACAGAATGATAGATCCCTGCAACGAAGAAGGATTAGTGAAACTTATACTGCCAACTTCTATCTTACCATACAAGCTTGGCCTTTAAACATAACAAAGTGGAAATAATAAAATACATATAGATAAATAAGATAACAAGATAAAAACAAGTAAAAGAATGATATGTAAATGGCAAAGACATAAACAAGAACATTAGTTGGTAGGCGAAAAAGGGTCAGTGGTCTAAGACATGGATAAGGCGCCTCCAGCTACTCATATCCTTGGTTAGGTCCGCCGAGAGGTGTAGATCATGCAAGTCATTTTTTATTGTTCCTTCCACGTTCTCTTCGGTCTTCCTCGACTTCTTTTACCCTCCACAATGATGCTTTCAATCCTTCTCACGGGGGCATCAAAAGTCTTTCTCTGCACATGCCCGAACCATCTATCTATTGTCACACATCTTTGTAGAATTAGGGGCAACTCTTAGTTCCTGTCCAAACTCTTGATTCCTAATCCTATCCATCATTGTGTTTCCACACATCCACCTCAGCTTCGGAGGTGACTTAGATTGTTATTTATATTTGGTTAGCTACGTCAAATAAGTGATACCACTAAATAAGGAGCACCCCTAAATAAGCCTTAGTTCATGGACCACAACATTTTTACTAATCCAAGCACAAACATATATTTATTGATCATATTAAACATCGTTCGTTGATGTATAAAAGGTAAGACAATATACTCAATGGAAGCAATTTTTGATTTGTTTTTGATGAGGTTAATTAGTAAAGAGTAAAATATTGCAATTGTATGCAATTATTTGATGAATGTTGCTTCATTGTTTTCCTTGTAAGTATGGTATTGAGTAGTTGTTGCTTCATTATTCTTTTGCGGGCATGATTTGATTGCTTGTTGCTTCGTCTATGTTGGAGTTACAAGAGCACACAAATAATAAGGATCTTTCTTCGGCCATCTCGGGACTCGACTCTTGTTAGTGCTAAAAATCCTCAACATTATGAAAAATTTGAAAACTGAAATTCGGACCAATGACAATCTGCATGGTGGCCGTCATCCGCCTTTTCGTGGTGGCCATAACAACAGAGGCCATTCCAGTCATCATTCTGCCTGATAAAACTTTCGTGGGCCTTAATTTACTCACCATTCTACTGGGCCCGAACCATACCGCAACCCACATCCCCCATCAGGCCCAGCAGCAGCCGGTTCTTGGAACTACCCTCCATGGGCTTTTTGGCCTTCTCATCAAAGGGCCCTGCCACCTTGTTCTCATCCTACTACAATATGGGCTATCTTCCAATAATAGCGTAATATGCAGCAGCCCCATCTGAAATCCGGACCCGGTATACTTAGTCCCCGCTTCGCAAAAAATTTTGTAGCAGTTCTTCATCGTCCATGGGTTCTTTATCAACCAATATTGATCAAACTATACATACTCTTTCCATCGGTGCAACTTTCCATATGACACAATCTCAAGGTACTTTGTTTGGTTATTTTTCTTTGAAGCATCATCTTAGTAATGCAATTATTATTGGTAATGGTCATATGATTTTGGTGGTCACGACCATGTTTCTCTCCCCTCCCCTAACGACCCTTTAACTCTCAAAAATGCTCTGCATGCCCCTAAACTCATTAATAATCTCATTTCTGTTTACAACTTTACACATGATAATGTGGTTTCTGTTGAGTTTGATCCTTACGGATTTCTGTGAAGGATTTTAACACCAGGAGCATCATCATGAGGTCTAATAGCATTGGTGATCTCTATCCATTCCAATCCACACATAGAACTACCTCTTCCACTTCTCCATCATCTGCATTTTCAGCTTTATCTTCTAACATTTGACATTCTTGTTTGAGACACCCAAGCAAAGATGTTTTAATTCTTGGAATTCCTCTAGTTTGATTAAATGTAATAAAACTCCTTTTGTTCCTCATTCTCATCCTTTAGGGAAATACTTTAGACTTCTTTATGCTCGTTCTATGTCTGTTAATTCTTATCCCTTTGAATTTATACATAGTGATATATAAACTTGTTTCGGTTTTGAAACGAGAGAGTGTGTAAGGCACGTGAGGTACCTGGAGCAAGAGTAGTACAGTGGTCAAACGTCAGTCAACGGATGAAATGATACCTTCTGAGGGCGGTTCGTTTGTGCTGCACAACAACAAGTTAGCCTTGCCCGGGGGGTTCTCCCGGAAAACCCCTCCGACGCTCAAGTCAGATAGAGGAATAGGGAAAAAGTAAATGAATAATGAGTAGAAAAGAGTGATAGGGGTGTTTTATGTGGTGGTTAACGACCAGCGGAAGTGGTGAAACGGGAGATAACTGTCGATGAGTGAATTTTGGCAAAGTTTCGGTATCGTAATGAAGGCTTAGGGGCGGTTAGCGTTGCTGTTCCCCTTTTTATATACTCCCAGCGGCGGTTACTCATGAATGGAGTGAAAGTGGGAGGTTGGAGGTACTTATTTTAGGAAATAGGAGGTTACTGCAGAAGATGTGTAACTACCTGGAAGTTACATGACGGTTATTTCTGCTGGAAGTAAGAAAGTCTGACCTTGACTAAGAGCCGGTCAACAAATGAGGTCAAGAGTTGACTTCTTGGTTTGACTAAATTCACATAGCTAAACATTACCATAACAAAACTTATCCTTTTCAAGTCCCTCTGGTTACAAATATTATTTTCACTTTCTTGATCACTACAGTAATTTCTTGTGGACCTTTCTTTTGTTTCATAAATCTCAAATTTATGATTTCTCTGTCAATTTTAGTATTTTTTTCCAAACCTAATTTAGACTTAAAATCAAATCTTTTCAATGTGATCATAGGGTTTAATTTGACCATAAACCTCTTCACCAATTTTGTGTTAACTAGGTTATAACTCTTTGTTTTTCTTGTCCACATGCTTCTTCTCAAAATGGTAAATCTGAAAGAAAAATTAGATCCATTAATAATATCATATGTACTTTATTATTTCATGGTTCTCTTCCCCCTTCCTTTTGGCCTCACGACTTAAATACTACTACGTATTTTCACTAGTGGAAAAAAAGCCATTGGCTGCGAGACATAGGTTGCGGTTGTTCAAAGACGCAGCTTAAAATAGAAGAAAAATATCACGGAAAAAAAAATTATACATAGGCTGCGGTTTTTACAAAAACCGCAGCAAATAACCCAAAAAACATATATGCTGCGGTTTATCTCTTTGACCGCAACCAATGAGCATTAAAAAAAAAATTTTAACCCAAGCCCAAAGAAAAAAACACCCTAATTGAGGCGCCTATATAGGGTATTAAAATCAGAATTTGAGGCTCCTCCTTTCTAAACCTAAGATTATTCATCCGGCGCCTCCTTTCTAAATCCAAAGAAAAAAATTATGCTTATCACTTTGTAAACTCTTCCACAGAAATCTTTGATTTTTCTATGTTTATCAAAATCCAGAAAACTTAAATCTTTGATTTTTTCGTTTATCAAAACCCAAGCCATAATTTTTCAAGTTCTTCTTCTTCCTTTAGATCTCGAATCTCCATTGTTATCAAAACCCAAGTTTTCAAGTTTTCTCGAATCTCCATTGTTATCTCTTTCATCACATCTCAATAGAAGGTCAAAGGTTAATCTCCATTATTTTCTCTCTTTTATTTAATTTTACTTTGTTTTTCTATGTTTATTGTAAGATTTACATTGGATAGATGTTATTTATTTTGTTTTTATTTTTTTTTATAGATTTTTTTCATTGATTTTTATGTTTATGTAAGATTTGTAAGATTTTTTTTTATCGTAAGATTTTTTTTATAGATTTTTTTTTATTGTAAGATTTGTAAGATTTGTAAGATTTTTTATATATAGATGTTTCGTAAGATGTTATATTTTTTTATAGATTTTTTTTATTGTAAGATTTGTAAGATGTTTCGTTATATATAGATGTTTATTGTAAGATTTGATTATTCGTTATATTTTTTTTATAGATTTTTTTCATTGATTTTTGTTATATTTCGTTTGTTTTTTTTGTTAGATTTTATTATTAACAGATCTAGATTTCTTTTATGTTTGTTATTTTTTTTATAGATGTTTTATTTGATTATTACAATTTACAAACGAAATGAAAAAAAAATCCCTCAAAGGCTGTGGTTCTGGGAATGACCGCAGCCAATAATCAGCTTTTTTTGGGAAAAATTGTCCACATTAATCCAACCTATTTTCAATTCTTTGCCAATAATCCCATCTTTCAAAAATTAAAAATTAATCCAACATTTGCATTATATTTGTTGTGAATGGACCTTAAATTTGCACTAACCAGGTAAAACCGGTCATACCCTTCCATTCCCTCCTCATTTCTCTCTCCTCCGAAACCCACAAAACCCACATTTCATCTCCCTTTTCAAAGCTCTCTCTTCCTCTTCAATGGAGTCTTCAACATTCTTCAACATTCTTCATGAAAAACACCTAAATCTTTCCTTTTTCAATTCTAAATCTGTAATTTTCTTCTTCAAGGGTCCATTGGCAGCATACTTTAAGCAAAGGTATAGGTGGGATTATTGGTAGGTAATGGGAAATAGGTTGGATTATTGTAAAGAAGACAAAAGATGAGAATAACCTGATATAGCAGGTCATAATATGAAGGGTCCATTGGCAATAAGTTGATAGCAAAGGTTGAATTATTAATAAAAATTTCAAAAGGTGGGATTATTGGTAGGTAATGGAAAATAGGTTGGATTATTCCCAACAATATTTCCTTTTTTTGTGGTAAAAATGGTATACAGGCTGCGGTTTTTAGGACCGCAGCCAATAATATTTTGTCATCTGCTGCTATTACTAATGCTGCGAGTCAAAACCGCAGCCTATATTGGCAAAAAAACCGCAGCCAATAACTTTTTTTCCACTAGTGTTTCTCAATATATTACCCTTTAATTACATGGGAATCTCACTCCCAATCATCTTCTGTACCACAAATCTCCTTCTTATCATCATCTAGTTTTCGGTTGCTTACATTTTCCTTTGCTCCCTTCTACCACCATTCATAAATTACAACCTCGCTTCTCTCGATATGTCTTTTTAGGGTACATATCTTCTCATTGGGGTTACAAGTAATATGACATCTCCACACGTAAAATTGTTGTCTCTCGCCATGTTATTTTTGATGAATCTACTTTCCCATTCTCTAGGTCATCTACATGCTCAACAAAAGATTATCAGTTTTTGGATGATAACTTGCCTTTGGTTATTATTTAACAAGCCTATTCCTTCCAAACTGGGCCTGTCTCACGCCAGCCCATTCCACCCATTTTTCTCCTCTCTCCTCGTGCGCCTGTTAGTCCAACAGCCTCTCCTACTCACTCCCCTTCTATTTGGCATGTAAACAACCCAATAGCCGCCTCCCCCCAGATCAGCCCCTCCCTCCAACCCTCAATCGAGCCTAATCTCCCTATTCCTCTTATAGGCCAGTCTCACGGAGCCCAGATTTACCTACCCTTCATCATACTCCCTCACCTTGCTAACCTCCCCGTTTGCATCTGTGTACTCTTCCCGGCATGACAACGTGTAGTCAATATGGCATTTTTAAGCCCAATTCCAAATACTCTCAAGCGTTTTCTATCTCTTTCTCACTCATGCCCAAAAATCCTATACATGCTCTTCGTCACCCGAATTGGAAACAAGCTATGAAAGAGGAATATGATCCTTTGATTGAGAATCATACTTGGGATTTTGTACCTCGACCATCTCATGCTAATGTTATTCGGTCTTTGTGGATATTTCAACTTAAGGACCAATTCTGATGGTTCTTTTGAGCGTTATAAGGCGCGTCTTGTTGGTGATGGGAAGTCTCAACAAGAGGGTTTTGATTGTGATGAAACTTTTAGTCTTGTGGTTAAGCCCACTTCTATTCGCCTTGTTTTGAGCATTGCTTTATCCAAGTCATGGCCTATTCATCAGCTTGATGTGACGAATGCTTTTCTTCGTGTTCATTTGAATGAAACTGTTTACATGCATCGACCCCTTGGTTTTCGTGACCCTGTGCATCTCCATTATCTTTTCCTTCTCCGAAAATCTCTGTATGGTCTCAAACACGCGCCTTGTGCTTGGTATCGGTGGTTTGCTGATTTTGTCACTACTATTGGTTTTCGCAATAGCATTTCCGATAACTCTTTGCTTATTTATTCTCATAAATCTAACATTGCTTATCTTCTTTTGTATGTAGATGATATTGTTCTTACTGGTTCTTCTGACTCTCTACGTCAATCCATTATGTCTATGTTGAGTTCAGTATTTTCTATGAAGGACTTAGGTCCTCTCAATTGTTTTTTGGGTATTGTAGTTTTTCGTACTACCATAGGCCTTTTTTTCTCCCAACGCAAGTATGCTGCTGAAATACATGAGAAAGCCGGTATGTCTAATTGTAAACCTTCTCCTACTCTTGTTGTTGAGACCGGTAAACTCAATACTGATTATGGTTCCCCGTATGATGATCCTACTCTGCATCGTTGCTTTTTCGGTGCTTTGCACTATCTTACCTTCCCTCGTTCGGACATTTCATACGTTGTTCAACATGTGTGCCTCTTTATGCATGATCCTAAGGTTGAACATATGACTGTTATTCATCGTATTCTTCGATATGTCAAAGGTACTCTTGATCATGGTTTGCAGCTATATAAATCCTCTGTTTCTTCTCTATTGTCTTATATGGATGTTGATTCGGGTGGCTGTCCTGACACTCGCTGCTCTACATCTGGTTACTATGTGTTTTTGGGGGATGATTTGATTTCTTGGTCTTCTAAGCGTCAACCCACGATTTCTAAATCTAGTGCTAAAGCTGAATATCGTGGTGTCGCTAATGTTGTTTCTGAGACATGTTGTATCCGTAATCTTCTTCTTGTGCTTCATTCTCCCATTCCTACAGCTACTCTTGTTTATTATGATAATGTTACTATTGTCACTCTGGCAATCCTGTCAATCATATTGAGATGGATATTCATTTTGTTTAAGAAAAAGTTAAACGTGGTGATGTTTGGGTTCTTCATCTCCCCTCCAGATTTTACATAGTAGACATCTTCACAAAAGGCTTTCCAAAAGTTTTGTTTGATGATTTTCGTTTCAGACTCAGCGTTTGCAAGCCTTCCAATTCGACTGTGGAGGTGTAATAGAATAATATCTTTAGAGTATCTTTAGAATATTTTTTGAATATTATTATTGTGTAGAATATCCTTGAATATCCTTGAAATTATTTATTTTCCTTAAAGTTAGACGATTCCTTTGTATTTAAGATTGTTTCATCTAATGAGAAATCATGAAAATCATTTCCAATAGGATCAATTACCAACTACAACCTTAAAGTTTACTCAATTTCAAATAAACGGTCCACAAACTTTTTTTTTACCAACTACAACCTTCAACTTGGGAAACATGACAGCAATACAGCCAAATTACCCCAGATTGACTTAATGACCGGCTGAACCCCCAAAATTACCTTTGACCAAACCCTTTTACCTTTGACTTTAATTTTAAAAATCCCATTTACTCATTTTCAAAAACAAAATAAAGAAATTAAAAATCCTATTTACATTCTTCAACTCCTCCAAAACCAAATTTCAAAGCTTCCTTCCCTCACATGGCTTCTCTTCATCCTTATCATCACTCTCTCTACAATTTTGATACCTGTGATTTGAAGGACATGACACCAAACTAGACATGCTTGTGCCCTCCCAAAAGGTACATGATTTAATTGATTTTGTTCCATACTCAACAACTTCTTACTCAACACCCTTTTCACTCTGCTGCATAACATCCTGTGTATCATCAAATGGAATATGCTCATGTTCTTTAACATTTGAATAAAAAAAATAAAAATCTCATTTACTGATTATAGTTAGTAGTGTTATAGCTCGGGTCAAACAACCCTAACCCACAATTACAAACATCCAATCTAGCATTATCAATAGAATGCTAAGATTAAAGCAAAAACCCAGTTCAAGAAACAAAATCAACATCTAAACAAGCAAATGAATCAATTGAATGCTATGATTAAAGCAAAAACCCAGTTCAAGAAGACATTAAATTGAACAAATTTTTCATCTAGATAAAAGGAAGAAAGGACAGAACAGAAATACCTCCAATACTATTGAAATTGGAGCGGCCAACAACAGCACGGGAAACAATTGGTAATGGGTCAAGGAGATTTGACTCGGAAAAAGGCAAAAATGGGAGACAAGCACATACTGTTGAAGTGGCTCCACTGTCTACCCTTAAGATTACTCCATTGTCAATACCTCCATGATTATTTTCAACATTCTGGTACTAAGTTATCTTGAATTGTGTACTCTTCTTTGTTCTTCCTTCAATTTGCAACCCAAGTGGTTTCAATTAAATGTTGAACTGTTGATTCAGAAATGACTGAGACGATGGAACTTCCAACTCTCCGGGGGAGAAGTGCGTTTTAAAAAAAAGGAATTATTGGGTAAAGTTAATAAAAAAAATCAACATTTTAATTTATTTGGAAAAGTTTTTTAAAATTAAAGTCAATGGTAAAAGGACTTGGTTAAAGGTAATTTTGGGGTTCAACCAGTCATTAAGTCAATTGTGGGTAATTTAGCTGTATCGCTGTCATATTTCCTAAGTTGAAGGCCGTAGTTGGTAAAAAATAAAGCGCACATATGTTTATTTGAAATTGAATAAACCTTAAGGTTGTAGTTGATAATTGATCATTTTCAATATATATGACATATCTTTCAACTTCAACCATTAATATATATGACACAATGCACACTCTTCAATCATCACTATTAGAAAGTTGAATTCATCTTTTTATATTGCAATTAATGCTTTATCAACACTGCTAACACTCATTTGTCATCACAATCAGACTAATTGAATTCATCTCTTTTTATGCAATTAACTGAATTCACCTCTACTCTAAAATATATATTTTCAATTTTTTTTACCAATTTATCTCTCCTCTTCAAAACGTTGTTTTTCCATCAATAATCCTCTTTTAGATTTCACTCCTGTGTTTTTATTTTTGATCTGAGAGTAAGCAAGATAATTTTTACAGAAAAGGAGAACACTCTTAACTACTATGCTAATTCAAGATTCTTTTTTTTTTTTACTGTGTTTTTTGGCATTTCTCTTCATCGTGTTTTTTTTTTCTCTTTTTCTTAATATCACTAATATTTTAAATTGAAATTAAACAATAAACTTAATACTACTTAATTTTTATATTGAAGATATTTCTCTATTTTTATTAATAATAAACAGCCCCTTTTTATAAAGATTAAAAAAAAGCAAATGAAATCTCTATAATCTTGCGCTTTATTAATCCCTATTAATGTGAGGTCTTCTAAGAGTATATAATTTACATACTTGGATAATTACATTATTGTTCGGCTGAAGGTGTGAAGAGTTGACAAAAAACGTACCCATAACCCATTTGTATGGAGGCTCAAGTGCTTCTTGAAGATAATATTTATTAACAATATGATAGGGACAAGCTTGTCAAGCTATACTTCGTTGGTTTTCTTTTGTTTGTTCACTTTAGAAAAGAAAAATACAAAGTTATCTTTTTGAAGTATATATAAAAAATACGATATATTTATGTGGGATCTTGTTATGAGAGTTATCTTGATGTAAAATTTTTTAATATATTAATTTTTATTATTTTTTATGATGCGTACTTAAAGATAAAGGTATTGAGACTTAAAATTTGCTATAAATTAAGAACATTTTTAAAATTCATACCATAATATCATTTCTGTATATATATTTACCTTTACAATTCAAGTTTTTCAGCGCTATAATGACTTTGGATTTTTCTTCTCTTAGAATTCACTCCTCTCTTATGCTTTTTATTTCAAACACACCTTTGTTATTGGAATTCACTTTATATATATATATATATATATATATATATATATATATATATATATATTATAATATATATATATATATATATATATATATATATATATATATATATATATATATATATATATTATATATATATATATATATATATATATATATATATATATATATATATATATATATATATATATATATATATATATATATATATATATATTATAGGATAAGCATGTAGTAACCCGAGGTTTTGGCTTCATATCTAAAACTTTTAAAATTCACTGTAGTCCGGGTTTACGTAATTAGTTTATCGCTTTTTGTACATAAAAACATTAGTAAACTTTAATTTCGAAGCTGTAAGGCTGCTGTACGTCTATTTATGCGACTCACCATTTAAAATATCATCAATTTCAATATTTTCCCCCAAAACATAGATCTTAACTCTACCATATTTGAATTTAGGGAAAAAAATATGATTTGAATGAAAGATGGTAGAGTTGAGGTTTATGTTTTAGGGAAAATGTTGAAGCTAATGACATTTGAAATGGTGAGTCGCATAAATAGACGCACAACAGCCTTAAAGCTTCGAAATTAACGTTTGCTAACATTTTTATGTGCAAAAAGGTCATGATGGAATAATAATGTAAACCTCTGGGTCACCACGTGGATTTTTTAAAAGTTTTGGTTACCACGTGGAAAACCTAAAACCTCAGGGTTACATGAATTTCCTATATATATATATATATATATATATATATATAAGTTTAACATTTTTTTACTGTTGTTTTATGTGAATTAGATGAAAAAATACACAGACTATGATAGTTTAACATTTTTTTACTGTTGTTTTATAAGAAAGTCTATAAGTCTAAAAATAAAAAATATATATAAGATAGTAATTGTGTTCCTATATTTGAAAGGAATCCAATCAATTAATGACGTAAATCTGGTGTAGTCCAATGATATGTCCCTAAGCAAGGGTTTAAGCTGGTTTTGGGAGTTTGTCCTTGCTATTAAGTCAAATTTCTTCCGGTGAGATTACTCTGTAAAATGCTAAAATAAGTTGCACAAATAACAAATAATAAGTTGCTATTAAGCTGGTTTTTCAACGACCTTCTCCGACGTATAAGTCTGTGTTTATGATGTTATTTGCCTAAAAGTCCTTCCAAATGCATAGTCGCAACAAGATTGATATTTGGTTGGGGCTTTTTTAGTGTGAGGCTTTAACGTACAAGTATTATGAATAAGACCTTGTCTTATTCGATAAATATTCTTATTTATTTCCAAATGTCTTTTGAAGATCAGTGAAATTAATTCAGCTCTTATTCGTTGCACAAGTAATAAATTTTGTGATTAATTAACAAAGCTATCTCAAATTGCCACTTATCATTACATATATCATATTTAGTAGATAGTATGATTAGTATTAAAATAAAGGAAAAATAGTCCTAAATAATCCGACCTATTGTCAATTTTCTGTGAAGAATCCCTACTATTGATTATTTCTAAATAATCCGAACTTTGAATTTGCTCACAACACCCATTTTCACAATTTAACCGACTACTATAACTATATATCTATCACCAAAGAGGAGTTGAGATAAACCAACAAAGAAGCATAAGAAGGAAGAAGAAATGAGCGTAACGGCTATTAGGTACCTACAATAGTCGGTTAAAATGTGGCAAGGGGTACCTGTCAGCAAAAAATATACAAAGGTTGAATTATTTAGAAATTATCCATAGTTGGGATTATTCACAGCAAAAATGTGCAAAAGGTCGGATTAGTCACGATGATTATTCCTAAAATAAATACTAGTATAATTTCATAATAATTTTAAGACAATTTTTCTTTGTCATAAACATACACAAAATTAAAAAGTTAGGACTAGTCATTTTTTAAAAAGTTTTTACACAATGAATTGCATTCATAATATCTATAATCGCTTCATGTACGAGGTGAATGCTAATTTTGGGTTTTAGCAATAATTCTAGAGTCATTTCAAAATGAGAAAATTACAGAAAAAAAAAATAAATAAATAACAAAACGCTTTGAATAAATTATTTCTATATATATTATTACCTCAAAAAAAAAATTATTTCTATATATTAAGATTATATGAGCTTTGCACGAGGTTTAAGTGAAATATCTGAAATTCAACAAAAAGTAAAAAGTCGATAAAGAGAAATTAGACGTTATTGTTTTTTTTTTTTTTTTAATTTTATTTTATTTTTTTTTGAAATTACACGTTATTGTTAATATCCAACAAGATGAATGTTACATACTCTCCCCCGTTTCATAAATTTGATAAATTGTGGTCAAAATTATTGTGAGATCATTTGTATTAAATATTATAAACAATTTGATATAAAAGGGTTTAATTGTTAATTTAAGAAGGATATATCAATATAATGCCACAAGGACATAGGTTTAGAGTGTTAATTACTTGTTTAACCAACTTATTGAAGACGATTTTCATAAATATTTTTTTGGAAATTATACGCGGTAACCTTGAGGTTTTGAGTTTTCCACGTGGTAACCAAAATTTTACAAAAATCCACGCGGTAACTTTGAAGTTTGCATAATTGTTTCATTGTGATCTTTTTGCACATAAAAATGTTAGCAAACGTTAATTTCGAAGCTTTAAGGTTGTTGTACGCCTATTTTTACGACTTTCTATTTCAAATGTCATCAGTTTCGACCTTTTTACTCAAAACATAAACCCCTAACTCTACCATCTTTCATCCAAATAAAATTTTTTCCCCCAAATCCAAAGATGGTAGGGTTAGGGTTTCTATTTTGAGGAACATGGTTGACACTGATAGCATTTGAAATACTGAGTCGCATAAATAGACATACAACAACTTTAAAGCTTCAAATAAACGTTTGTTAATGTTTTACTAACGTTTTATGCGCAAAAAGGTCATAGTGGAATAATTTCGTAAACCTCAAGGTTACCATGCACTTTGACCAACACAAGTCTTTCTAGCGCACTTTGACCTCACTCGTGCGCACCCAGGAAAACTTTCCAAGAGGTCACCCATCCTAAGATTGCTCCCCACCAAGCACGCTTAACTGTGGAGTTCTTAGCAAATTGATTCACATAAAAAGAAAATACACCTTGTTGATATGAACCTATCAATCCTTTTTCAAACTAAATCTGAAGTATCACAATTAACAATTTACCTATTTTTTATCTATACAAGTTTAAACAAATAATTAATTATTATATCCCAGAGAATAAATATTTATTATTTTAATAATATTGGTTAATTAATATAATTAATATAATTAAGATAGACAAACTCATTCAACATTGAGTATCTGAGATCTAGCTATTACATAAACTAAAAAATTAATTATTTTAATGGTGAGCAAATCTTGTACCAAGAATTGTGCTTTTGGGAAACATACAACTGTGCTATCTGATACGATCTAACATCTATCTTTATTTTATCAAACACCAATCAAAAGGGGCTAGGATCTTCTCATGATCTTGTTATCATTGTTTAATCTTAATTACTAGCTGATTAATTTTAATTAATCATTTTAGTAGATTAACTAATTAAACTTATCTTCATTTTTCCTTTCATGAGCATTTTCTCTTATTTATAGGCTACTTGTTATTTTAATTATCTCGTAAATTTTCCTTTCCATTTTATTACTCCCTCCTATCCTCCTTATGTATCCCATTTCGTTTTTGGACACTATTTATTAATCACTCTTAAATTGTGTTTTATTATTAATCTATAAGTTAAAACATAGTCATGTGAGATTTTATTTGATTCTGTTAATGTAAAGTTTATTAATATCAATTTTTTATAATTTTTTATTGTACACAATAATTAGATATATTATGGATTAAATAAGTGCATTAGATACAGTGCATCAAGTAAATAGGACACTTAAGATGAATAAGAAGAAGTATAAATGTTTGGTTCTCGTCAATTAAAGAAAAATTAATTTCTCCTCTTACCAATAGGGATTTTTGCTCACACAAAATAGAAAATATGTGGTAACTAAAAGTAATTAATTTAACACGTAGATATAATCTAAAAAATATAGTTGGCCTTCAAAACCAAAAAGTGTGCCTAAATGTAATATTAATTTGGAGTAATTCGAAAAAGTGACATGTAATTTTTAAAATCTCTCTTTTAATTTTAACCAAGTGTTTCAAATCTTTGAGTGCTTATGAGTGCTTTAAAAGATAAAAGATTGATTTATTAGGATATGGAAGATTTAAGAAAAGATAAATATAATCCTATCATAATCCATGGACATTAACGGTCCATTTGGTTATTGGTACTAATTGACAGTAATGAAAATGATTTGTAGTGTAGATTTTGATAATATTTCATTGCATTACAATGATTATGAAAGTTTGGTCTTTTCACAGTTTTTCGTTACCACCGAATACAATTTTTCCAAATGGTAATATATTAGAATTAATTATGTGAAGAAAATAAAATTGCTGAAAGAAAATAAGCATGACCATTAAATTTGTCAAAAAATATTCATATTAAAATTAAACTATCTTTTTATAATCATTTTTGCGATCATCTAATATCGATAAACAAACGGGTCATACGTCTATGGATCTCTTGTCTAATTAAATTAATTTACAAATTAAAAACAAAAACAATTTTCTCCACCATTTCCATAGTTCCTTATCTATCAAATTTGTGATCTATAAGGTAAGCATCCACAAAGAGAAACAAATGAGTTGATTGGATAAAGTTAATATGAATGAGTTCCAGCTACTAATTGCAGCAATTATCTCATTAATTAATCTTAATTAAAGTACTAATTATGTACGTACTTTTACGTTTTAAAAGTGTGCTTGATACGAGGTGTGATTAATTGACTTAATCACCATGCAAACCCTAAGATGTTTTGGATAATTTTATGCAAATTGAGATTTAATAGGCTTGTGAGTTGTGATTAATGAGTTGTGACTCACCCTTGGTTTAATTTTAACCACATAATTAGACCAATAAAGTGTAAGATTTATATGTAGCTTTTTTGCTCAATGCCTATTTATTGTAATTTCCATTAATCTTGTGGTGCCACATAATACTTTTAAAAAAAATTTATAAAAAAATTAGATAGCCTTATCCAAATAATTAGGATGTGTTTGATAATTTAATAGATTACTAGATAATTCCCGTGCGATGCACGGTTTTTGTTTTTTTTAAAAAACACAAAGAAAATGAATTCTAAATTATTGGTTATTGATTTTCAATGAATTATTATTAATAACAATAGCTAATATTTGATTTTTTTTTATTTTTAAAACGCTTATTTATAAGTAGTTATGTATGATGTCTGATGTTAAACAATATTATTTAATATTTTTTTAAGTTTTAGCACGTAAGCATAACAAACTATGTTAAAAATAAATTTTTGTTTCAATAAATTGTTTTGAACACAAATTATAAAATTAATTCATATGAAATAATTTAAATTATGATAGCATTCATATATTAAAAAACTATTTAAATAATAATACAAATATATATAATAAAAAACACTTTGTCATGTATATAAGACTATCTCAATGTTGAAAAGGGCTCATTTATATCTTATCGACCACTTTAAGATTGTAAGTGACACTTTAAGATTATAAGTGATCACTTTATAATACTTTAAAAAGTGATCAATTTTAGAATGTAAGTGGTCAATTTAAGATAATCCACAAAAGTAATTGTGTGAGACCGTCTTACTATCAAATTGTCTCACATGTATGCTAAGTAACCCAATTAATACAAATTCATAACAAAATCATAATATGGACTCCTTTTTCGAGGTAGTCGCACTGAGAGACGGTTTCTTACAATAGTATTTATCATTTTAAGATAGTAAGTGTATAATAGTCAACGCAATAGAAATGATGTTCACCGTGCAAAATCCCTCCCTTAAGAATTTGTGAATTAAAATACATTTAATTACAATTAATTGTATCTATTTTAAAAAAGAAAAAAGTAAAGAGGAATTTATAGTCTAAATGAAATGACATGTATGCTTTAGCAAACAACCTACAGCATGAAACATTTGCTTTACAAATGCAAATTCAATTTTCCATTTTAGTTCTGTTCATTATAATTTCGTTCCCCACTTTTTCTCTAGAAATAAAAATCAATTTCTTTATGTTGTATTTGGGTATTTGATCAAGATTAAATTCAAGTGAATTTATGACATCATTGAAAAATAATACTTTTAAAATAAATATATAACAAATATTAGATAGCCTTATCCAAATAGTTAGGATGTGTTTGATAATTTAGTAGATTATTATATTTTCTTAATCTAATTTTAACTTGAGTTGATATTTTTTTAAAAACTAAAACAAACATATACTTTAACTATATTTCCACATATAAATTGTGAAATTTTAAAAACAGACGGGCAAAGCCGCTATTCACTCATCTAGATATTGTTAAGTTAGTTTACTATTCAAATATTCATAATAAATTATTATTTTATGAAAAGTTTATTTTATTTAAGTTAAATATGTTGTTTTTGAATCATTTAATTGTTTCTAGCAATAAAAGTTTTTAATTTTTCATGGGCTGAACTCGATTAAAATGTGATAAGACTAGAACGGAAGAGAAAGAAAAAAAGCCTTGAACATCGTACTAATTAAGTTTAGGAAAAATTACTTGAATAATACGAACTTTCATTGATTGTCCTACAATAATAAAAACTTTCAATTAATCCTGAATAATACCAATTTTTATGTGTATTTCCCTCTAACATTGCTAAATACCTACAATTGTAGGTCAAATTACCCAAAAAAAAAAGAAGGAAAATAAAAAATAAATAAAAATGCAATAAAAAAAAGCTAAATCAAAGGAGTTGTATGGTGTAATTCAAATCAAAACATCAGCTCAGCTCAACACTATAATCAAACTTCTACAATAATTGCTACTCCCTAAACTAACTCAAGTACTCAACAAAGCGAGACTTGGATCTCACAATCACACACAAATTAAATACCTAATTAATGAAAGTTCTAGAAATTCAGTAAACAAAACAATTAATGAATCAAACAAAATCCAACAAAAAATCAAAATTTAAGATGAAAATTTGAGCTTAAATTGTGAAATTAAAGCTTCAAGAAGAAACAATCAATGGAGTTTTACTTGTTCTTCGAGCTTTGTTGTCGTGGACGTCGTCCTCTTGTATCGCAACAAATTGCAGGAAAAAGGAAAAAAAAAAGTGTTTTTTGCGGAGGTGTATTTCTACAAACATTACCTTCATTAAAATCCACCACCATCAACCCTCATTTGAACAGCCCCTGCGCAGCCTCTCTCACCTTCCTAGCTTCCCCTAACTCGACCCCCACAAACAACCACCATAACCACCCACCCTAAATGTGAACCACCATTATAATCATCCAACATTTGAACCAACATTATCATCCTACTCTACCTTTTCACATCCAAATTCATCCATCAAAAGTTGATATTTTTTAAATTTACTTTATCTTTTTTTTAGTAAAAAGTACATGCTTTTATTTGGGGTGGTGGGCCTTGGGGTGCAGTGTTTTTTTAGAACTTTTTTTAAGCTTAATTGTTAAACTATTTGGATATATAAGAGCTCCTCAAGCTATTTGGAAAAACAAGCTTATGGCTTGTTCGCAGTTACTAACTGTGAACGGACACCTTAATTGCTGGGGTCTGAGTTTTGGACAGGGTTTGTGTTTCAGCTCTATTCGCTGTTAGTAGTAGCAAACATACTTTTTTTTTTTTTATGTTTTTGGTATGTTCTTTACTAACTCGAATGCAATGCTTTTGTTTGAGTTGTTCACTGTATTAACAAATGAAGTAACAAGGTTAATATCTTTTTTTTTTGCGTTTTTTCTTACATGTTATATATAATTAAGTTAAGGAATTATGAGTTGGGTCAAAGGTAAGGGACACAAGAGTGAACATTTGGGAAGGAGGACGTTCAAATTAAGATAAATGCTCCATCATTCCAGTGAATAATTGCATGAATGGAGCCGAAGAAGGGACATTTTCATTGACATTTATAGTGACTTCTTCAATATATATCTCCGTACTAGTACACCCCAAATTCCTAACAAGAGCCCACAAATCATTCATTGAGTACTCTTCATCAAGTGGCACCACAGTAGATGTCAATTGGTTAGTAGGGTATTTCATTTTCAGTCTTAATTCTACCATATGTCTATCAAAACCACAAACTTTATACAATAACTGAACAAACTCACGAAGAGACATATCAATTCTTGCAACAATTGGTCTTAAATTTCCACCTTAATATATCATTAAATTATTATTTTCAATAATAACATCATTCCATCTACACATCAAAGGACAATCCATAATTTTCAAAAGTTTATAAAATTACCTCAAATGTGTACAAGTATGAATAAGTTCAACTCCTGCATAAGAAACAAAGTCAATATTACTAGAAGAAATTAGAACTCTAAAAATTAAAAGGAAATTAGTTCAATGACCCAACAAACATACCTTTAATAAGCAAAGTCGACAATGAAATCTAAGGAAATAAGGGATGATAACAATTACAGTAAAAATGGGGAAGAAATTGAAGGAGAAATATAGAATTTAGAGGATTAGGATTTGTTTGTGAAAGAGGGAAAGAGCGAAATGACGAGAAAATAAGCTATTGCACTCGTATAAATGCTTCAGTTTTGTTCGCAGTTAGTAACATCGAACAGACCAAAAACAGCAAAAAGGTTTGTTCGCAGTTAGTAACAGCGAACAGACCAAAAACAAAAAAGGTCTGTTCGCTGTTACTAACAGCAAACAGAGCTGAAACACAAATCCTGCCCAAAACCCAGCCCCTAGCCCATTGAGGTGTTTGTTCGCAGTTACTAACTGCGAACAGGCCATAAGCTTATTTTTCTAAATAGTTTGGGGAACTCTTATACATCCAAATATTTTTCGTAATTAAGCTTTAAAAAAAAAGCTCTTTTTTTATTTAAATTTACTTTATCTTTTTTTAGTAGAAATTACCTGTTTTATAGGTCACATGTAAAATTGTATGTTATGCAAAAACATATTTTAACGTTGATATTATTCAAGGATAATTGAAAGTTTGTATTATTATAGGAAAATCAGTAAAAACTTGTATTATTCACAGTAATTTTTCTAAAAATTTAATCTCCATATTTGTGCTTGCCTCATCTTATATATTGTTTGTGCCTTATGCCTTCTAGACTAATTCCTTCAAATAATAAACAAAAATAGCTTTACTCCTTTGATGAGATAATATAGTACAAGTTGATAAACGTAAGTAAACCCAAATACCCAATAACTCCTTAGCCTCGATACAATTATCTACAGAACTATCGAGGGATATTGAGAGAAATAGGACAGGAAAAACATTTCTTTAAGGGTAATCAAAAGCCCGACTAAGCGCCTTATCAATACGACCTTTCTTTAAATAAATCACGAATATTTTGGAGAAAGGTCCCAAACTAGTGTCATAATCCCATTATTATACAATACACACTACAAAAAAAAATGCAACTTACCGACCAAAAAACTACCGACTAACCAAAATAGTCGGAAATTCCGACTAATTTTCCGACTAAAAGGTGTTAGTCGGAAATTCCGACTATTTTGCTACTAAATTTGGTTTTGGTCGCAATTTAAAAAAAAATAAAAAAATTAATTATTTTCCGACCAACTTCCGACTGAATTTTAGTCGGAAAATTTTCCGACCATTTTCCGACTAAGATGTGGTCGGTATTTGGTCGGTGGTATTAAGGAATTATTTTATCTTAATATTGGCCTGGAGTACTAATTTATAAATGTTAAGCGCTGTATCATAGCATGTATAGGTAGTTGTCTCAGTTGGTAAGTGATGTTGTTTGTGTCCAGCAGGTCTTGTGTTCGAATCTTATGGGTAGCATTTTGTTGGTTTTCTTCTTTTTTACTAATCAACTAACCAACTAATAATTAATGTACTATAATACAGTAATACAATTAATAATAAACTAATTATACGAGTAATAATATATTAATACAAGTAATAATATACTAATACACTAATAAAAATACAAATATTACTACATGAAT
The DNA here is from genome assembly GCA_019425755.1 of Amaranthus cruentus. Lineage (NCBI taxonomy): Eukaryota > Viridiplantae > Streptophyta > Magnoliopsida > Caryophyllales > Amaranthaceae > Amaranthus > Amaranthus cruentus. The sequence continues at coordinate 4,184,611 of CM033453.1, forward strand.
ATGACTAATACTTTATATACTAATATACTAATTCACTCATAATAATAATAATAATAATAATAATAATAATAATAATAATAATACGACTAATATACTAATGTGACTAATAGTACACTAATACGACTAATACGAGAGTAACATTATACTAACAACTACTACGAGTAATAATATACAAAGAATGCACTAATCAACTAATACGAGTGATAATAATACGACAAATAATAACTAATAAAGTATTGATAATGCACTAATACGATCATTAGTTCATTACTATACTAATACGACTAATAACGCACTAATACGACTAGTAATACTATATTAATAATAATAATAATAATAATAATAATAATAATAATAATAGTAATAATAATAACAAATAATAATATATTAATACTATATTAATATGACTTATATACTATATGACTAATATTATTAGGACTTATTATAAACTAATACAACTAATAAGATATTAATACTACCCCTAATAAGATGATGACTAATATTATTACGACTTATATGACTAATACAACTATACTAATATGACTAATAATATATTAATACTATATTTATATGACTAATACTATGACTAATATTATTACGACTTATTATAAATTAATACAGCTAATGATGATGATGATGATAATAATAATAATAATAATAATAATAATAATAATAATAATAATAATAATAATAATAATAATAATAATAAATGGGAAGAGTATTTTTATGTTATAAATTCATTATCATAGCATTGTATCAACACTTGGTCTATTGGTTGAAGCATGAACCTCATATCCATGAGGTCTTGGGTTCAATTCCTCCCAAGCACATGTGCTGTGTGCAAGCTGAGGTATACACGCGGGCGTGACTGGGCACCATGTGGTGTGCCACGTGGGCCTGACGTGGCAGATTATTAAAAAAAAAATTTTTTTTTTAAATTTTTTTTCCGACTGATCTGGTGGTCAGAAAAATGGTCGGAATTTTTTTTTTTTTTTGTCAATTTTGGTTTGATACTGAAATAGTGCTTACCGACCAATGTCCGACTAAATGGTAGTCGGAAATTTCCGACTAGACTAGTTAGTCGGAAAATTCCGACTGTTTTCCTACTAAAACGATTTACAATTAACTGACGACTAACCTAAAATATCGAATTTAGCTCGATAGCTCTATACCGACTGAATTCCGACTGTTTTGGGTAGTCAGAAACTTGCATTTTTTTTGTAGTGACACGTATTCAACATATATAAGGTGTTCAATTATACACAGCAAAAAGATCTCAAAAACTATCGTTCAATTTGGACTTACTACCCTTCTACAGTTTTGAAGTTGTAGCTTCACACTCCTTTGTCAAAATGTTCACCTATCAAGGACATTTAGGGTTGTTTTGAAATTGGGTATTATATACATATTGGTTTTTTTTACATAGTTTTAAATTGATTATTAAAATCGGATCAAGTTGAAATTATGTTACACGATCGGATAAATATCAATTCGTTTTTAACAGCACTAAGCATTAGAATATATATGTGTTTGTTGTAGAGGTGTTCAACGGGGCGGGTCAGGGGAAAATTTGAAAAAACTAAGAGCTTTAGAAAACTTAAGTCAAAATATAAGATTGGAAGAAACTTTAATCCACAAATAAGCGTCCTTGGCTCCAAAGCTAGGCTCGGTATAAAGACGTTGTTACTAACAGCGAATTGTGAAAAGGATTGAAACTGGTCAAGCATAACACGCTGTTACTAACAGCGTACAATAGTCAAACCTGGTCAAACCAGGTCAGCTCATATGTCGCTGTTATCAACAGCGTTTTTCAAAGATCAGGTTTTCACTAAATTCGTTGTTAGTAACAACGACATAAACTTTGACTTTTTTGACTTTTTCCTATGCTTTAAACTAGCCGTTGTAATTTGTAAAAATAGCCGATATGGAGTTGAAAATAGTCGTTGTTAGTATGCTCTATAAATAATTCCACTCCATCATTTCCCTACTCTATTTTTACAAACTCTAAAATTATTATTCAAGCTAATTGGTGTTGAAGGTAATTTGAATCATTATGTTATTATTAATTTCAATTTCTAACTATTAATATTATTTTTAAATATATAACTATGTCACTTTAAAATGTCTTTTGTAGATGTCGCAGGAGCATTCTATTGAAGAGCTTTGTGATTGTGGTTATGAAGTTGAGATGAATACAGATTGGAGCGACATCGATCCTGGTCGTGAATATGTTGCTTGTCCATTATACTTGGATGAAGGATTCGGTTGCACGTACTTTAGATGGATTGTTCCGGAAGGTACCAAATGGCAAAGAGACATAATAATACGACCTGAAAAGGAAAAACAAGAGCTTAAAGATGAGATATTCAATCTCAAGAGACAAATAGATGATATGTCACATAGGAAAGAAGAGACTGAAAGAATTATGAGAAAGTTCAAGAAGCAATCTTAGTTAGCGGTGGTTTAACTTAACGAACAAACTATGTAATTTGATATAGCTTTGTTGACCATGAATGTAATTGTGTTGAAGTTTCGGCATCATTTTTCATATTTGAAAACTCCAAAGAAAGAACAAGGGTTGACCTCGAAAACTCCCACATACAATCTATAATCTCATCATCCTCAATCGGAAAAGCTAACCATTGTCCATTCATAGTGTATCTAAAACTTATATTAATAGTACTTCTTGTAGTGTCAATCCCAATCTTAGAACTTATAATGAGTTTAAATTCAGACAAATCCATGTGTGAGTTGCATCCAAATATTTTACGTCTTCCCCCAACATACTTAACATTGCTACTACTTGATCGAATCGAACCATTCTAACAATATACTACATTCACACGAAATGAAGCCATTTCTACAAGAATAAGAAAGCAACTACATTTTAAAACAAAGAACATTCATTCATTTTCTACATAAATATAATACATAGGGTTTTCAAGAAACATTCACTATAATAAATTCATGAATAAACAACCACATTTTAAAACCACAAAATAACTAACAAATTTAGCATTATAAGTACCTTAATAAGCTGTAGATCACAAAGGAGTAGTAATTTGCAAGTTTAGTAACATGCATTTATGAAAATGTGAGTTTGAATGCCAACCCAAAAATTCGAAAAAAAAGATATATATATATATATATATATATATATATATATATATATATATATATATATATATATATATATATATATATATATATATATATATATATATATATATATATATATATAATATAGAAATAGGATCATATGAGACCACCCACCTTATGTGAGGACACTATTATATGTGAGGACATATTATAACCATTGGATTAATCATATCCAACGGTCATAATACATTTTCTCTCAAAATCAAAAGCTCTACTGTACTTTCTCTCAAAATTCTACTGTACAACTCCTTTCACTTTCAATTTTGCTCACTTTCCATTTCGATCAAAAGCTCATTCAAGTTATATACAGATTCTAGTTCTACCGTTATATCAATCAGATTCTACGGTACTTTCTCCTTTCAATTTCTCTCCAATTCTATGGCATAATACAGATTCTACGGTACTTTCTCCTCTTTCAATTTCAATTTCGCTCATTCAAGTTATATACTACTCTTCATCAATTCAATCTTCAACAATTCAAGTTCTACCGTTGGATCAATCACAAGTTCTTCAATCTTCATCAATTATTCGTTAATGTGAGTTTATTGTTTATACATTTGTTGTTTTTCAATTAATTTTAGGTTACATTCTGATTTTCGTTTTGATAATCTGATTATCGTGTTTTTTTGGGTTCATTTTATTTTTATTTTTGTTTTCTTGATTGTTCTTGCTGTTCTCATGATTTTCGATTGAGGTTAGAGTTTTGTTTTCAAGTTATAATACAGATTCTAAGTTTTGTTTTCTTGATTTGCTGTTTTCATCGATTGATTGTTCGTGTTTTGCTATTTCAATTAATTCTATGGCAATCGTGTTTTGTTTTCTTGATTTTCAATTAATTTTATTTTTGATTGTTCTTGCTGTTTTCAATTGAGGTTAGAACAAGGAGTAAGATTGTTGTTTTCATGATTTTTTGTTCTTCAATCGTCAATAATTGTTGTTTTCTTGATTGTTCTTCATATCCATCACCTTTTGTTATCGTGTTTTCGCTGATTTATTCATTTTGCTGATTTATTCATGCCATTTTATATATTGGTGTGCAGCTGCTGGTTGTTGTCTTGTGTTAAAAGTGCATCTATAGATATGAGCAGCAATGCTTTCTGCTACTGGCTGTTGTTTCTGTGTGCAAAATGAATTTGCAAGAAGTGATTAACAGTTGGTCCAAATGTGCTACAAAACTTCTGATTGAATAGCCTTAGTGTGCTGCTGATATGCTACCTATTCTGTTTTATGCTAGTAACGTGTTCCCATTTGTCAAATGAGCATCTATGCTTTTGCTCATTTGACAAATAAGTATTTTTTTTTTTGCTCATTTGTATAAAATTACCAACTGATTTATTCATTAGGTTTTCTCTCTGATTATAAGTGTTGAATGTATGTTGTTTTATGTTGATGATGCTAAATGTTACTTTGTGATTGTTATAGCTTACATATGATTTATAAATGTTTTTTTGATTGAGAATTATTTGAAATAATACGGATTGTTTGTTGAATGGCATTAATGTAAGCTGAGTTGTTTAGTTAGAACTATGAACTATGTGTTTGAGTCACTAGTGAGCAGGTTTGTGCTAGTAACTTGTCAAATGATAGGGAAATGTTATCATAGTTCAAGTTGTTTTGCTACATTCTCTTGGCACAAAAGACAAGGTAGTGAATCCTTCACCAGATGAGGATTGTTGAGCATCCTCTTTCCCTTGAGGATCCTCAACATTTCCCAACATCAAAGAGGATGTGTCCAAATCAGCTAAAATCCCATACAAGAGGATAGATATCCATGTGCATTTACCAATATGTGCTAATGGAGGCAAGTGGACAAACAACCTCAGATCTACATGAACTTATGTTGCAAATATGTGAGTCGGCTTCCTATAACTCCATTGTGTTATTATTGAGATTTTTGAATGAATGTGGATGATACTCTGCTTATTACAAGAATATCATATGCTTTTTGATTGTTCATGTGGATGAAATGAGCAAAGAAATACTTGCTGATTTAATGAATGATTAAAGAAATGTTGCTCATTTGACAAATGAGCAACTAACTATTTGCTCACTTGACAAATGAGCAACTAAGTTTTTGCTCATTTGTTAAATTAGCATCTAAGTATTTGCTCATGTGACAAATGAGTAACTAATTATATGCTCATTTGACAAATGAGCAACTAACTATTTGCTCATTTGCTAAATGAGCAAAAATTGATTGCTCATTTCCCTAATGATCAAAAATTTGATTGCTCATTTCCCAAATGATAAAAGAAATGTTTGCTTATTTAACAAATAGTTATTTGCTTATTTGACAAATGAGCAAACTAATGATTGCTCATTTCACAAATAAGCAAAGAAATTTTTGTTGATTTAATGAATGATCAAAGAAATGTTTGCTCATTTGACAAATGAGCAACTAAGGTTTTGCTCATTTGTTAAATTAGCAACTAACTATTTGCTCATTTGCTAAATGCGCAAAAAATCGATTGCTCATTTTCCAAATGATCAAAGAAATGTTTGCTTATTTTACAAATGAGTAACTAATTATTTGCTTATATGACAAATGAGCAAACTAATGGTTGCTCATTTCACAAATGAGCAAAGAAATGAGCAAACTAATGGTTCTACTCTATTCCCTCAATCTTCAACTTTCAATTTGCTGTTTCTCTTTGTTTCGCTCAATCTTCACAACGGTTCTACTCTATTCCCTAAATCTTTAGCGCTCAATTTTTTGTTTCTCTTTCTTTCGCTCAATCTTCATCAATTAACCAAATCTTCAATCGTAATGTGAGTTTAAATTTAGGTTAAAATCATTGTTTATTTTCATTTTATATTTGTGAAGATTTGTCT
>CM033453.1:4195601-4227194 GCA_019425755.1 Amaranthus cruentus
AATACTCAATTGATATGTTATACAATCCATATTTGTTTAACTTAATGTAATGTTATAATGTTAACTTTTAAATTGTTAGGTTAAAATACTCAATTGTCCTCTTAAAATAATCAGTTCATATATTAAAGTACTCAATTTTCATCTTAAGATAGTCAATTGTCCTCTTAAAATAATCAATTTGCATCTTAAAGTAATCGATTTTTATCTCTTGATAGTTAGTTATCTTTATATATTAAAGTACTCAGTTGTCATCTTAAGATAGTCAGTTCATATATTAAAGTACTCATTTCTCTTCTTAAAGTATACACTGCCATATTGTAATGTTTAACTATAACATCTCTAACAAATTTTAATGTATGTAATTGATGCAAAAAAAAAATGATGTACAAGTTGTATATGTTTCACAAAAAAAATGATGTACAAGTTGTATGCTTGTGAATTTTCTGCCCCATCTTCAATTTCATTAGTATTCTTTTCAGTTATCTTGTTAACTTCATCAATTGTTGCCTTTGTATAGTATTTCTACTACCTTCCTTAGGGATGGCAATTCAGTCCGAATCCGCCCCTGATCCGACTCGACCCGAGGTTTTTTATCCGATTCGACCATGGGAAAAATCGATTCGACTCGATTCGATCCGACATCCGACATCCGACTCAAATTTTAATTTAAGGCATTTTTATATTTTCAAAATTTTAAATTTTATATATGAAAATAAGTTTATTCTAAGCAAAATTGCAAATTTGACATCCGACTATATGAATATGAGTCATGACTCATGAGTGACTAATTAATTACATTGTAAAGTTAAAAATTTTTCACATTGCAAATTTGACATCTGACTATATGAAAATAAATTATAGACTTACAGTCTTACATAGTGTTGACTTTTGAAGTTATTTAAGTATAATAAAACCTAAAACTAACTAAATTAAACTATTAATCCATATGATAATCAATTAGATAGTTAATCGATAGTATATCAAAGATTTAGTTTTAAGTTGTCAATTAGCTTTTGTAAGAAATTAAAATTGTATTTTACCATTAATTATATTTAAGCCATTGATGAATGATGAATGAATGGTATTGATGATATCCACCTCATCAATTCTTACACAACTTCAATAGCCAATCACATTATGTCACATGGATGTTAGATTCTAGCCATTGATTTCAATATGCTTTTGATCTTAGCCCTTAATTAATTATATCAAAAGAATAAAAAAAAATAAAAATAAAAAATAAAAAAATACAGTAAGAGTCCCACTCCCAGATCCCACTTTCCCACCCAAAGACCCACCCAAACTCCCAATTCCCATATTTCCCAAACAGAGAAACGAAAACCCTATCTCCCAGACCAGATCCCACCGCAGCCCACCGCGAGTTGAATCGGAGACCCACCCATGCCTAGAAGGCCAATACTGGAGACCGCATGAACGATTTTGTTTCTATATGATTTTGATTTTGTTTTTGTTAATTTTGCTTGAGAAACTGATTTTGATTTTATTTTGATTTTGATTTTATTTTGATTTTGTTGTTGGTTTTTCATTTTAAGATATTGTTGTTTGTTTTATTTATTTTGTTTATTTTGTTGTTGTTTTTGTTGATTTTGATTTTATTTTGATTTTGTTGTTGGTTTTTCATTTTAAGATATTGTTGTTTGTTTTATTTATTTTATTTATTTTTTTTTTTTTTTTTTTTTTTTTTGGTTTTTTTTTTTTTTTTGTTTATTTTGTTTATCTACTAAAGTAGTATAGAATTGTTGGTTTACTAAAGTAGCATACAATTTTATTCATACAGGGATGGACTTTGAGAATGAAATACCTAGTCCGAAAACTCCTATTACTCCAACAATTAATTTAGAAAATAGTGAAGATGTTGAATGTGGAGAGGGTTGTATTATTGGTGCTAATGGTAGAAAACTTACTTCTGTTGTATGGAAACATTTTACTCAAGTACAAGTTGGTAAAGAAATGAAAGCAAAATGTAGTGGTTGTAAGAAATTGTTTGCTGGGGGTGGTAAAAGTGGAACCACACATCTAAAGGATCATTTGAAAAGATGTTTGAAAGTGAAAAACTATGTTGATGTGAAACAACAACTTTTGAAACCAACTATGAAAGACTCTCCTAACATGTCAGGAATTGGTAGCAAATACAAGTTTAGTCAAGAATATTCTAGAAATGCGTTAGTTAACATGATTGTGAATCATGAGTACCCTCTTGCTATGGTTGATCATATTGGATTTAAGAGATACTCTAATAGTTTGAATCCTGATTTTAAAGTGATTTCAAGAAACACAGTAAAAGCCGATATATTTAGGGAATACAATGAAGAAAGACGTCGGTTAGAAAAAGTTCTAGCAAAGAACAAATCTAGGATTGCTTTCACAAGTGACATGTGGACTTGCACCAATCAAAGAAAAGGGTACATGGCTGTGACAGCACACTATATTGACGATGATTGGGTTTTGCAGAATCAACTTATCAGGTATATTTCCTTTACTTTAATCAAACAATAATTTATATTATCAGGTCTAGAATCTTATTTGTTTCTATATGATGTTGATTAGGTTTCTTTATTTACCATGCCCACACAACAAGTACACAATAAGCAAGACCTTGGTTGAATGTTTGAAAAGTTTTAATTTGGATGAAAAGATTTCTACCATTACCCTTGATAATTGCACAACAAATGATGCTGTTGTAGATGTTTTGCTTGAGAAACTTCAACCTTCTAAGCTTATGTTATATGGCTCTTTTTTGCATATGAGATGTTGTGCACATATTTTGAATTTGGTTGTTCAAGATGGTTTAGAAATAATTAGTGGTGCAATTGAAAAAGTCCGAAGTGTAGTTGCCTTTTGCACTTCATCGCCAAATAGATATGAGAAGTTTGAAGATGCTTGTAATTATTGTAGGATTCCTATTACTAAAAAACTACAATTAGATTGTAAGACTAGATGGAATTCATGTTCTGATATGTTGCAAGTTGCTCTTTTATATAAAGATGCATTTACTAGGTTAGAAACTAAAGTTGGAAAAAGTGGAAAAGAAAAGTTTAGGTTACCAAGTAAAGAAGAGTGGAAAATGGCAAGTGACATTTGTGATAAATTGGCGTTGTTTAGTAGGACAACTGAGGCTTTCTCCGGTAAAAAGTATCCTACTGCCAATCTTTACTTTCAAAAATTATGTGAAATAAGGCTCAACTTAAGAAGATGGAAAAGTTGTGGAAATACAGTTATTGAGTCTATGGCTAAAGCAATGATTTTAAAGTTTGATAAGTATTGGGAAGTGGTTAACGGCATGTTGTCTGTGGCTTCAATATTGGATCCAAGAAGAAAATTAATGTGTATCTTTTTATTTTGAACTTCTTTGTGAAGATACTGCTACATTAGAATGTGAAAGGATATTAAGAATTTTGAAGGATTTGGTGAATGAATATGAGACAGTGCCTAATGAAAATTTTACTCCTTTTTCACCCTCATCACATTCAAACAGGTATAATAAGAGGATAATTGATGATTCAAGTGATGTTGAGGGCTTATGGGAAAAGCATGTTTCTAGCCAACCAAATAAAAGCCACAAATGTGAATTAGAGATATATTTAGAGGAGGAAAGACTCGTGGTGGATGAAAACAAATTCAACTTGTTGGCATGGTGGAATGCGGAATCGAGCAAGTTTCCTACACTTTCTAAGATTGCTAGAGACATACTTGCAGTGCCTATTTCAACTGTTGCTTCTGAGAGTGCTTTTAGCACTAGTGGTAGAGTTATTGGACCTCATCGTAGTAGGCTTCTTCCACGACCGAAGCTTTGATGTGCCTTCAAAGTTGGAGGCGTATGGAATTCAAAGGTACTTAATTTTTTACATCAAGACGCATACAATTAAGAAATTATATAATTATATTATTTATTAATCTTGTTATTTCTAATTTGTAGAAGCTATAGAAGAAGAATGATGTTGTAATGTTAAGCATGAAGAATTGAAGACTTCATCATTTATGTAATTTTTAATGTCATTTCAAAAAAAATGTTTGTTAATGTAATTTTAGGGAACTAAGGACTATTTTGCTTATTGTAATTGCAAGACTAATATTTCTTATTAAAGTTGAATTTGAAGACTAATTTATATTAATATTTTCATGCTTTAAAATCATAAATGTAGTATCGATAAAAATAAATCTTGATAATAATCCGAAGTCCGCCGGATGTCCGAGAGTCCGAGTCGGAGCAATGGTGGAGTATGCATACTCCGACTCCGAGTGGAGGTGGACTGAAATAAATAGTCCGAGATTTATTCGGAGCAAAGTCGGAGGGTGGATAGTCCGAGCCGAGTCCGACCCATTACCATCCCTAACCTTCCTTGCTTCTTCATTTTTCTTCTTTGCATTCTTTGTCCATCTTGGTAGAATATACATCAATGGTATTTGTTGCACAGAATGCAGGTGTAGAACCAGTAAACAATGGCAACATAACCATCCATTTGATTCAAAGTTCTTACAAGTACAGTCAACATGTATAGCGTCATTGTGTTTGGTGTATTGAACTTCATGCATGTTGACATCATTATAGCCTTCAAATCTGACCCTGTTAAGATTCAAATTGAGACTATTAACATTGAAACTGATACATTTTAATGACTAAGTAATAACATTGACAGTCAAGTTAATCATAAAACTGAATAACATATAACGTGAATTCAATAACTTAACAATGAAACTGAATAGTATTGCATTTGTTTTGTCTGAAACTTACAAATTTAATGATATAATTGAATACTTTAAAGGAAAAATTCTTTTATTGTGCAGCGTAATTCAATGTGCATTTGGGAAAAAGGAATAACAACATGAATTATGCTTAAAATATTTCCGCAAATGGAAAATTGATGCATTTAGTCATGAAACTGACAGATATAATGTCATAATTCATTATTCTTGTATGAAGTATATTAATGTAATTCAATTTATATTCTGAATATTAAAAGCATAATTGAACAAAATAAAAACATAATTGAACATATTAAAAGCATAATTTAAAAGGTAATTAAAACTTCAATGTGCAAAGTATGCGTTTGTAGAACAAAATGACAACATGAAATATGCTTTAAATATTGCGTATTGGAGAACTGAACAATTTAAACATGAAACTGAAAGTTTTAATGTCAATACTTTAGTGTTGTAATTCAATTCATATTCTATGCACTGATGAGGTATACTAATTTAATTCAATATACATATATCTAATCATCAATGAAATACTGAGCAAATAAACAACATAATTGAACAAATTAAAAGCATAATTATAACCTAAATAAAACTTCAACGTACAAAATATGCATTTTATAGATCAAAGATCTGCGCATTTGAAGAACTGAGTATTTTAAACGATAAACTGGACATTCCAATGGCACAATTGATCATATCTGTGTTATGTATATTAGCATATTCATCATCTTCTTCGTCTTCATCATACACTACCATCATTTGATCTTCATCAAGCGTGAAATCTGAAATGTAAACATTATGAATTAGATATATAAATCGTTCGTCATTAATCTCACTAAAACATACGTTTTCGTTAAATTCACCTTCAATTTCTTCGTGCTCTGTTCTCAATGCTTGTAACGTCATTTCCATGTCAAATTTGCTCATTAAATCTTCCATTGCAGACATTTTTGAGTAATTTCTTGAAAGGAATGAATGAATTGCAGGAATTCCGAACAAGATTGAGAGAAATTTGCATATTATTCTTACCTTTTTTTCATTCGTGGTTGGCGTTTTTAAAATGGGAAGTTTTGAATATGGAAGTTTCCTAATTTTGATCTGAGTTTAAAGGAGGAAGGTTATATATTTTCTGATTTTCATTTTCCTTTTTTTAATTGTTCTTGAAGGTGGGCTGGGTCGTCTCAGAATGAGACGGTCTCGGCTAAGACCGGCTGTTTTTTTATTATATTTTATGACTCATTGGGTCGATCCACTTATCATTTAAAAATTTTTATAAAAAGTGGCAAATTTTTTTCCGCATTTAATCCTTATAATTATCCGACTCGACCCGGCCCGACCCTTTACAACAAGGCCCGCTAATGACCCGTTAAAATGTGATCCGACCCTTGACCCGTTGGGTCGACCCGCCCCGTTGAACAGTTTGTTGCATGAACAATGATTTTGTCAATAGGAGTCTAACGAGTAATGCCACAATCGCATTGGATCCCAAACGTAGCAGCAGTTGTAATTGATATGTCTTGGACATACAAATTGAGATTGATCGATGTGGGCCATCTTGGACACACAAACTCTTAAAATTCATCGGTTTTTGCTATTTTACTCGGTAATGTGCCCACAATATCAAGAGATTTTGTAGTGGTTAATGGCTATACACTTGTTTCAATTGTTTTGTTATCTTACCCAATTTTGGTGAAGATGACATACTGAATTTCAAAATTACCTGAAAATTATGCAAAAATCAGTCAAAATTACCTCTAACTGATCTTCTTCAGTTCACCTTCCCATCTCAATTTCTCCCAATTTAATTAAAAAGAAAAACATCTGCTACTAAAGATTTAGAAATGTTTACTTTGTGCTTCAATCTCAATCAACCAGTTCGACAAGATCTAATTTTAGGTTTCAATTAATTTTTTGGGATTTCTTGAATTTTGATTATTAATGGTTTAATTCATGATAAATATGGGTGTATTGAATATTGATGATTTATGAGCTACTCTTGTAACAGAGCTACTCTTGTAACAGACTGTTTCTTAGTGTGATGACAAAATAAACTCATATGTTAATAATTGTATTAGTCAGACTATTTAGCCCATGTATAATAAACATTTAAAGACAACTAATCACCCGTTACCGTATTGCAATTTTTACTGCAACGGAAGTCACAAGGGAAATACTCCGCCAGTTACCAGTGTAAGTATTTGTGTATGAAGTGAAAATTTGAAATAAATAAGATTATTTATCAAAAAAAGCATACAATAAGATCATAGATTCATAATCAAACTTATTCCAAAACTAAGCGTGTGATCCGCAAACCTTAGGTTCAGGCTGTTCGCACTTAGGTCAAAAAGTCAACTCAATCGGCCACTGTTAGTAAGAGCGGCCGATTACTTGACTGATTTTTATTGAGTTATCCTTTGTAAATGCTCGTTGTTTGACCCTGTTTGACCTGTTCGCAGTTACTAAGTGCGAACAGACATTTGATTTTTTTGACCAGTTTATTACTGTTCGCACTTACTAAGTGCGAACAGCCCCAAACCTGTGCTCGGGGTATCAAACGCTTATATTTGGAATAAGTTTGATTATGATCTTATTATATGCTATTTTTTGATAAATAATTTTATTTATTTCAAATTTTCTGAAGTCCACCAGGTGTTTGGCAACTACTAATAATCTACTCATCCTACAATTTCGGAAAAAAAAAAAAAATTTTCATAAGAAAAAAACAAAGAGCTATTCTTGTGAGAGATCATCTCTCAATAAATGACTTCAAACAAGGGGCATGTATTCGCATGATTTCTATAAAATGGACTATATGACCCATATATAAAACACGTTTCTTGATTAGGCCTTCTCCTTTAAATATTTTTGTAAGACAAACCTCCATGATGGGTCATATGATGGATCAAGTAGACATAATGAGTTGAAGTGATAGTAGAACAAAAGACCACAAAGCAAACTGTTAAAACATATAACACTCCATGAGAAGCCCAGAACATATACATGTGCACAACAGTAACCATACAGCTCAATCCCCAGAAGACACCAATCATAGAGGACCCACACCATAACAGTAGGTAGCTCTAGATTGAGTTCCTTTTTTCTTCTCTTTTTTTTCTGAAAAGAAGTTTCTCCCATGTTAATCACTAATACTGATTGCATAGTTATCAAAAAACAAAAGTGAAAAGAAAGACGAGTAAATGGACATTACCCTTTCACTTTACACTCAGCTTATCCTTGTTTTTCTTTCTCACTCTCACAAATTAAAGAGTAAAACGACTTTTTTTACACCTTTACCTTCTTCTCCGGTCGCATCAGCTTTAGAGAAAGTTAATCCAACAGAAAGTTCTAGCCCACAGAAAAGATACCTCAACAGTTAACTCCTGAAAAGCACAATTCATTCAAGTAATCTCATTACTTCCGATCCAACATACCCACAAATATTTATGGATAATCTAACTTATGGCAAAATCTAAGAAAGTTTAATGGTCATTATGTTGAAAGGAAAGCTTATCTTTTCCTATTTGGGCAAAGAAATTTCCAAGTCATATAGGAAAGCGTAACTTTTCCGGGAAGAAGTTATATTTGTTACGTTTTCGCTTAACCAAGATACCTAAATAAGCAAACTGATAAATTTGGGCTTGTACACAAGACCCGCACAAGAAAGATTGACTCCACACAACCCGATAAAGTTCCATCCTAAAACCAATGAGTAATAGGAGGAGTAGCCCATTAAGTATATATGTTAGTCAATTTTTCTCTGATTCTTCAATATGGGATCACATGTCAGTTATATTCCAACACAAACGACAAATAGTAAGTTGGTAACTATCATTTTAAGTCCGAAATAGACAACAAATTGGGAGCTAGTGTGATGGAAATTGACAAACAAGCACTTAGTATAAACTGTATTTTGCATACATTAGCTACCGAGAGCTGTCAATTATAGCCGTCACCATTTATAGCTAGTACCTTGCTAGTTGCAAATAACAATACAAATACTAGTACATAGCAGCAAACTACAAGCACGTCTTGTTACAAAGCACTCATAATTATACAACCAAACTATGGGGCCTGGGCTATACCTTAGAAGATATTTTGGATAAGAGACGGAGACACTAACTCGGAAGTGAAATTGATTTGAGATTCTGGTAACTTCAACCTAAAACAATAATCAAAGACTCCCTACATCAAATAAGTTAAACATAGCTTTGAAATGGAGGGAATAGTTTAATCAATGTATAGCGTCTTCTCAAAAGGAAAGTAACCATAACGAAACCCTTAACCACAATTTCAAATGAATATTCGCTGTTACAAGAAAATCAAAGTTTACCATTAATTCTTAGAGTACGAAAATATCATGCATTATTGTACGAAAGCAAAATTGGTTAAAATGTAATGCATTGCAATTAGAACCCAATCTCCTTCCTTGTACTATAAGTCGTTATATAACCTTAATTCAACCGGTATACCCTTCTTTTTCCCTCTTTATGTAACTTGTGGAACCCTCCTAAAAATCATTCATTTGACAGATATCATTCTGTTACGTACCAATACAACATCACAAGCTCCTAGTCCCCATATTGTCCCGCTGTGGCATGTGATCAATGTCTTCCTGCCCTAATCCTTACCCTTCGGTTTTCGAATGTCGACTAGCTTTCTGCTTTATGGGGAAAACAAAGAAACTTCTACTTTCTACTCTCAATTAAAGTTCAGTGAATCTTAAAATCTAAGATGAGTTGTATAATTGCAACATCAAAGGTAAAGATATGTAGAGCACAGTAGCTATCTATTTTTAGCCATAGTTTTCAATCAAAGCTGTAATGCACAAAATGAGAAATTATACATGGTTTCAACTTTAGCAAAACTAAGAATCATGTCAACTTTTAGTATGGCAAAAGTTGTATCCACAAAAGCAACTTTAAATTCTTACTTTCAAGTGTTGTGGAAAAGTGAGTTGGTCGCTGAACATAGTACACAATATCGGTCACGAAGCCACTTTCACGGTCAATGAAAATTGTTTCACTCATTAAATGTTGTCACGACCTTTTATTATTATCATCGCTGTAACCTCATGTTAGGAGTCGTTTGGTTGACGTAGGAATTAAATTCCTATGGGAAGTTGTAATTCATTGGAATTTACTTTCTTTGTCAATTTCCTAAGAATTACTTAATATTGTTTGTTTGACAATAGGTATTTTCATTTCCTTGGAAGTAATTCATGGGAATTGTTAATGACCAGGGGGTATATGGTAATCTAATTCCTATGTCTCATAGGAATTAACTTCCCTTGGATTTTATAATTCCTAGGAATTTTAGATTTTTTGGCAACCAAACAAATTAGCATAATACTATTTCCTAGGAACTTAAAATTCCAAGGGTAATAGTGGGTAACCAAACAAGCCCTTAGAGTATATAATATATTCTGGAGGCTCAACCATCAGCTTAAGGTTTTGGTTGAGTTGGTTCATTGACATGGTATCAGAGCCAACGTGACAAGCGGTCACGGGTTCGAATCTCAACCACCGTTCATTTAAAGTGGAATATTTAGCACCAGTTATGAGGAGAGTCTGTGTTGCATCCATACTTCAACCCAAAGGGCTCTCGTGTGAGGGGGCGTGTTAGAGTATATAACATATCATGGGGCCTCAACCATCAGCTTAAGCTTTTGGTTGAGATGGTTCCTTGACACCTTAGACACCTTTTACCATGCTGTCTTGAGGCCAATATTTGGCACTATGTTTCGAAATCTCCTAGTGCTATATTGAGAATTTTATTTAAAATATAGATTTGGCAAATAAAATAGTTTTATATCTGGAAGTGAGAATGACCTCCAAAACCTTGTCATTCTCAAAATCTACAATAATGATTTTATAGTTGAAATCTATAATTTGAAATGAAATGTTTGTTCCCAAACGCAACAAGATCTTAAACTTTACCACTAGAATCAGCAAAGAAAACAATAAGATAGAGCACTCTCCATATGCCTTATCACTCAAACCATCCTGCAACCTAAGTAAATGCTCCATCCATTCCATATTAAATATTGATACCAACGTGAGTATATTATTTGTCAACATAAACTTTTAATAAAATAAAACTAATAGTAGTATTCAAATACCTAACAAATTTTAGAATATTATGAACTGAAAGGAGTGAAAATTGATAACACAAGTCCATCCTGTTATCATATCTGGTCATATCATTACCCTAATGGCCTAATCCCTCCAAAAGGATATAGCTTATGAGCATTTATAGGGGACAAATAAATAACCCATGATATTTCAAAGAAAAAAATTCGTTAGGATTAGTAAGATAAAGTTGCTTGACATGCCTTATCACAATCTGATGCGAAATATAACCCTATAAGGTAGTTGATCTAGGCTCTAAAAAAGCAATTTAAAGTTTTAAAGCTAAGAACAGGGCCTACAGGCTAAATGAAAAACTTAGAGCTTATAAACTCAAATCATTTTGGGAAATATTTGTACTAGCTAAAAGGTCACAAACAAAACTATAATTGTTTTTTTTTTTTTTCAAATTTACGTAGGTAAAACAAAACATAGCTATCGTAAAAAGTAAATTTCGAAGAATTTATTAGATAAGTTTATAAACAAATTCAGATTTGAATTATAGTGCAAAAATAAGTCCGCATCGCATCGCATCCGTCACAATGTAAAGGTTTTTAAAAAAACAAAACAATATTTTTCGCGTTGTATAGGTGTAAATGAAAAATCAGGATCTAGACCATATCAAGGGATATCTAATGTTTTTGAGTGATATTAAGGCGTTACGATGTTATCTCCCATTACCCCATCATCGTTCTATTACTGCGATCACAACTGTTACCGCATTTTTGCACTATGAATCTATGATAATACCCATTAACCTCAATTGGACAGTGATACTCATTTCTGTAAATCACTAAAATTTCACTGCAAAGTAACTCAAACGACTCATCAAAAACAGCCAAGAATCTATCATGATCTATCCCAATTTCAAAAATTAGAGTACAGTAATCCATCAACTCTACCAAGAAAGAACCCTTTATTTATGTCCATATCAGTAAAGAAAGAAATGTCTTCATACTCGGCTTAGGCAAAGAGGGGCTCAAATGACATTGAGATAGATATGGTTCACCAGTATCGAAATTTTCCATATGGCAACAAATTTTTGTAAAAGAGGACAGGACACATATTGATTAAAAAATCCATTAAGAACTTTAGTGGGTGGGGCATGCCATATAGTTGGTGGTATATTCATTATTCAATACTGCTGGAAGAGTTCATTGAAAGAAGGTCAAATCAAAAACATGCTAATCAGATATCACTAAAAAATAGGAAAAGGGGAAAGGGTTTCAACCCATTCCCAAGAATAGATTGGCAAGCTAATTTCAAGGTTATAATAATTATCTTATACTCCAATATTCAATACTTTCACAATACCTCCATTAATATTATCTGAAAATTCATTATTTATTCTTAATTCTTGATTATTTATCTTTTAAATGTAAATATTGTGTTATAACTCCGTTTAAAATTGAAAAGACCGAAACTTTTCAATATTAATTATCATTTATCAATACGTTAGCAAACTGACAAGAAAACAACAGTGTACGAAGCCCTTTCAAACTCAACATAATTCAATACTGTTAAATAGTTACTCGAACTCTTCCCTTTACCAAAAATACTCGTGTAGGGTTCTCAAAATCAAACACTCCGATTTGGTTAAAAATCTTGAGTCAATTTTTTCAAAAAAGTCCAACCACATAGATATGTACCCGTGTTCAATATGGATATAGACGTATAGTATTCCGAGTAACATGCTCATTCAATAATTATTCAAAGTATTTTCGTATACAACATTCTTTATAACTATATCAAGCAAAATAATAATATTACCGATGGGTGGTTCTTTTTGTGCTTTGGAAGTAATAAAAGAAAAAAATAATAAAAACTCCACAGGAATTTATTAATCAATTCTCAAGGGGTGGCAACTTTTGAATAAAAAGAGCAATCATATTATTAATGTGCCTAAAAGGCCAAATCAGCAAACCCTTAGCATCTATGGTCTATATATTCTTCCTATCACATAAACTTGGGACTACTAACCCTACGTACTTGAAAGTTGAAACACAAAAAAGATGGAAACCTTGTCATCTTCCATGTTCTCTCCTCTACTCTACCAAGAACTAAGGAACCTTCAATCTTCAAGAAAATTGCTCCAACACAGCCCTCCTTACCAAACTCTAACAGCAAGCAGTACATCTCCCCCGAGAACATACAACCCAGTAGACACCACAGATCCTTACAGTGGCACCAATGGCTTTGATGCCAATGTCGTGATGGTGTTATCAGTCCTCTTGTGTGCCTTAATCTGCTCACTAGGATTAAACTCTATAATCAAGTGTGCACTACGATGTTCAAGTTTCGTGCCACCAGAATCTAACAACGACAGCAGCAACCCTTCCCCCACTTCAGGTACAAAAGATACAGGCATCAAGAAAAAAGCATTAAAGACTTTTGCTGTAGTGAATTACTCACCGAACCTGAAGCTCCCTGGTCTTGGTACCGAGTGTGTTATATGTCTGTCAGAGTTTGCTCCAGGAGAGAGATTGCGGCTCCTTCCGAAATGCCACCATGGCTTCCACATCCGCTGTATTGATAAGTGGCTCAACATACACTCTTCGTGCCCCACCTGCAGGCACTGCTTGATTGAGACATGTCAGAAAATCATTGGCTGTGATCAGGCTAGCACATCACAGCCACTTCCTTCACAGGCAACTATTATAAACATGGCACCATTAGAACGTGAAGATGCTGTAAGAAGTTATAGTACTAGCTGATAGTATTAGTGTCCCTTGTTTGTGCAAATTGTAACTTGTACATTTCATGGTGTCCAGAGGCAGAGTACAAAATGTCACAAGTGCTGATGTAGCTTCAAGCTGCAGATTTATTGTACAGTAGGAACGATTGTCTGCATATAGCACTTGTTTTAAATTAGCATACTACCAAACAATATCCACTGATATCCTCCTACAGTGCTACCGGCAGAATTTGAGGAACTCTACCATCGACAGTTAATCCTCACCAGTTGATATCAAAACTTAACTGGAAGTCAAATATCCAATAACATAAAAAAATATATAATAATAATAATAATAATAATAATAATAATAATAATAATAATAATAATATTAATAATAATAATAATAATAATAATAATAATAATAATTAAATCAACTTTCTGTAAACCAGTAAAAAAAACAGTTGAATTTCAAAGTGGCATAAGGAACACATTCATCCACAGGTTTTAGTTATCTTTATGTCAAGAAATAAAATACAAACAAAAATATCAAAAAAGCATTACTATCACTAAAAATAGCAATATTTTTAGATTAGCAAAAAAAAAGGCATAAAATAAAAATAATAGTGTAGTACTACAAACGCTATGTTCATTGTGAAGCATAAGCGGTGAGCCCTTCAAAAGATGGAAAGTCATATTTAATGCAAGATAGTTCAATTGGAATAATTGGAAACATAGTGGCTCTAGGACCACAGCCAGAGACAGAGTATTAAAACAATGGGAAAATAGACCAAGAAAGGTTATGAAACAAGTGAACAGCTGAAATGTGAATATGGAAATATCCATTTCATTGGAGACGAAGCGAGTCAGTGGGCCAAGTAATGTCGCGATAAGCTCTACAAATGAATACTTAAGACAAAAAGGATGGGACATAAAATTCAAGAGATAATTTAATGCATTAATATAAAGATGTCAACGGCTTGTTGCAATACTTCCAGTGAATATGGAATAAGTTAATAATATCGGTGATCACATGAATCCACCTATACTAAATTGAATAAACATTATAAAAATAGATCCCATTAAGTCTTGCAGATTGGGATTCCAAATCATCAAAAGGTGAACAAAATGTTATAAAATGCTGCAAAGTATATATTAATCTGTATCAAGTGCAGCTAAATTCAGCTTCCAATAGCTCCTTCAAAAAGGCACTGCAAGGTTGAAAGTAGGAAACAGACTAAGAAAATAAATGTGGAGCTGAAAATGTGGAAGGTGAGAGAGAAACCAATATGTGCACCAAAAGAAAGAATTTGCAGCATAGCAATAGAACTCAACTGAACCAGGAAACACCGAACCTGAACTGATTAGTGATTACACTAGACAATAGCCGACAGATTTCTTATTAGCCAAGAGCAGTTTCACAAACAATAACATGCATAATGACAAGTGGGCCACAAGAAAGAAAGAAATAGCACTCAAAAGTATCAAGTCTAATGGTTGAGTTGATAGTTAGTTGCGATGCCCATTAAACTTTTGACTCTGAATCTCACCTTATCCCTTATCATTAAAGCTTCAATTACTTGTATCAATTTCCATTTCCCTTTACCCCCTCATCTTTTTATGGACAATCAAGTACGGCCCAGAAAACTACAACTCATTTTCACTAGTATCACACCTTTGTTGCCCGGACACTACATATTACGTAAATTTGTCATGTCGATCCTTGCTAATCGGACATGGGTATGAAACTTGGACTTAATTTTGGACAAAAAAATGTATTTTTCCATAATTTAGCCGATGCTGACACTTGAACACGTGCCTATGATGGATATGAGTTCCTGAATCCAAGTAACAAACAACATACCTAAATCCTCCATAATTAATGTCACATCAGTTTCATAATACTCCCTCCAATTCACAACTATTGTTCCATTTCCCTATTGGGTAAGTTCACCTCAAATGTCTTATTTCTATTTTTAGTCATGATTTTTTTCCTAAATACCCCATGTTCACACAAGTAATGACCAAAATACCCCCACTTTTATTACTTACACCCAACTATCACCTTTATAATTAATTTAATCAATTAAAATACTCCAACTACTACCTTTTTGGTGGACCCCATCTCATTCTTAATATCCGTGCCCAACCAAATGGGACAATAGATGTAAATTGGAAAGAGTAGTAGCTTGTGATTCATCAGTAAAAATTATCACTGTCAAATCTCATAATTCTTAAGGAATTTTTAAGAAAAAAGAAAGAAATAAACCATAATATTGGGATTTAACAAGGATTCATAAGTGCGTATTAAATATTAACAAATTGCATATTAGTTGCAAAATCCTTCGGCCATTCTTACAAGTAAACTGTCAGCTTGATATCCCATTGCGATTCATAGCTCAGAGAACAAGATATAAAAGTTATGAGTGTTATAAAATGTCAAATATTCTATAGACTCGAGTTTCAAACTTTTCCAATAAAGTTCCATCTTACTTGAGCCTCCTAAGATAACAGAGAAGAAATAACTCCCATAGAAAAATTAGTTATGCCCATTCACGCACGCAGATTGACAAAAATGCATCCATACCAAAAATTTAATTTAAAACGCACTTTAAATCTGCTCCCCAATGCTCTACATGACTACATCCCTCCTTACCACCTTGACACGAAGATGACTCTAAAAGGAGTTGCCAAGAGTCCTAGCTGACTGAAGATCCTATTGCAACTATGGCAAATGAATCTGGTAATTTTAAATTGATTAAAACCAAATAACAAATGAATCTGGTAATTTCAAATTGGTTAAAACCAAATAAGACATGAGTCAAACAACGAAACACATATTTGGCCGATACTGAATTTAGCTTTGTATCAAAGGATTTTCTAGTTGCATTACGTACAGCCAGCATCAAAGTTTACAGGGTAGACTAATAATTTAAAATATAATCTTCTCCAAGAGACAATGATACATACAGATCAAGAAGATGGTCCCTCCTGAGCCATCTCTCTGCTTGCAAGCAGCAAGGTGTCAGCACAAGATATAATATAAACTTGGTTAAGAAGCAACAGGTACATGCAGCTCAAAAGGATAATCTCTCAGCAGAAACTAAGCCAAGGATGAAACAATTTTATGCACACAAAAAAAAGGATCACTGCAACATCCTAATGCAGGAATTTAAACAAAATGAACATCAAAGTCCATCAAGAGAAAATATAACTTTAAAGGGTAATATCATACTAGGAAAACCAAAAGAAAATGCCTTAAAACATACACCAAAACCGAAATACAAAGGCCTAGCTAAAGGTAGACATCATTTTGAAGAAAATTTGGTCGTCGAATTTGTTAAATTCTAATAGCAGAATTAAATAAGATCCAATCTAGAAGCACACACACATTTTCTAGGTGTTCTGTAACTAAAAAGGTGCAATAGCATGTCCAAGCTATTTCATACTACGTCTGCAGAAGTTAGTGATTATCTACACAGTCTGCAATAAGCATAAACCACTCATAACCACCTTTTTCCTCCCAAGAACTTGATTTAGTTTATCGACATTTGGTAAACCATCTTTATAGATGTACATATTTAATGACATGTGTGCCAAAACAAGTCCTCAGAAAACATAACAAGTAATTTCGACAAATGGCCTCACACAAATGAGTCGGCTGAGGCGCAACAGCAACAAAATGTGTAATGAGGACTGCCGGTGAACACCACTGACAGGCGGCAGCAGGGATAGTTGGGGGCTGACCTGCAGATGTTCAATACACACAGTAGCACAAGGTTGAAGAAAGGACAGTGGCAAAACAGAAGGTAAAAGAGACATTTGAGGGGAAGATTACTGATTTGGTTAATCAATCTCTTCGAGTGACTTTCACGCCAAAATAACCAAAGGCTTTAGTTACACATTCAAAAGATGATCCTACACATTACAATCCCATAATATATAATACTACTACTCATCCAAAAACAGCAAATTACTACTAAAGTACTACAACTATTATTATGAGTTTTGCTGTATTTGCAAATCCAAAAAGTCACTCCTGAATTCTCTCTTGACCTCTCATCATAAGGAAGAAATGGAAAAGAAGAGAAAGCTTGAAGGTGAGGAAGGTGAAGGACAAATGAGTTGTAATACTTGTGAAGAATGCGGTATTACCTTTACGGTCCGTTTGATAGGTGGTAATAAACGGGGGTAATGGGAATGAAAATCTAGTATAATTTTGGTTTAAAAATCTCTTGGCTATCTTGATGGACATACTTGTCCAACTTTAATCATCTCATTTTCTTCATAAAATTCATTCCAATGCATTACCATTGGGAGAGGTGGTATTAGGTGATAATGAAAATTTGTAAACAAAAAAACTTTTTTGTGATCAAAGTTTCTTTACCATGGAAATGATATGAACCTTTTAATGAAATTTTATACTATAAATCATTCCCATTACCACCATTTAGTACCACTAACCAAACAGGCCATTAAAAAACCAACTCATTGAAGCAACATATGCTTAGTCATTCTTTTGAGGGCCCTTCTCTTGGCTTGTGAATGACAACAATGCTAGTTACAGAAGGAAAGATCACTTGAATGGGAGGTTTGTTGTTCTAAGGACCTAAGGAGAAATTACAAACGGCACCTCCAAACTCATGAGGGATTTGATACAATTCTGGTAGTCGATCGGGTCACTAAGTACGCTCATTTCACTAGCCTCAAACACCCTTTTATGGCTTTATCAATAGTTGCAGGGTCCCTTTCATCCATTGTATCTGATCGGGATAAGGTCTTCATGAGCATATTCTGGAAGGAATTTTTCGCCTTCAAAGGACAACGTTGTTGCGTAGTACCGCATATCATCCTCAAACGGATAGTTAGTCTGAGATGGTAAATCAAGCTATGGAAACATACCTGAGATGCTTTATAAACGGGCAGCCCCGTTATTGGGCCAAGTGGTTACACTAGGCAGAATTCTGTTACAATACTTCCCTTCAATGGTCCACCAAATACACTCCCTTTCAGGCTCTCTAAGGTAGGACACCTCCACCAATCATTCGCTTTGGAAGGGGGCCTACTAGGGTGGACAGTTTGGAACTGCTACTGCAAGAACAGGACGCCATGATTGAGGAGTTGAGAGCCAATCTGATGAGAGCACAACAAAAGATGAAGCAGGCAGTTGATATAAAAGGCAAGAGGTGAATTTTGAGATTGGCGACAGAGTCTACTTGAAATTGCAACCGTACTAACAATACATTGTCGGAGTTGGCTTAGTTGCTTATAAGTTGGAATTTTCCCCATCAGCAAAATCCACCCCATCTTCCATGTCTCCCAACTCAAGCAAGTCGTAAGATATACTATAACCTCCATTAGCATACTGACTCATATAAATTATGATCTGGAGATGGTTGTGCTACATATGCAAGTGCTAGGGATCAACGACAAGCAGAATACGCAATAAGAGGGTAACGAAGTGCTCATCCAATGGAAGGATTTACTAGATTCGGAAGCAACTTGGGAAGACTATCAGACCAACGACATGCGATTTGCAGATTTCCACCTTGAGGACAAGGTGAGTCTCTTGGTAGGGAGTAATGTAATGAATCAAGAGGGGGAACCACAGCTGAGATTTACTTATGCGAGGAAGGGAACAAGAAGGACAAAGCAAAGATAGCATGCAGTTAGTGGGAAACTACTGGTTCCTAAATTAGTAGTACTTGTGTAAGTACCTTAGTATTATAATACTATTTTTAGTGAAACATGGATGAGTAGAAGTAGTATATATACTATGGGATCGTGATGTGTAATCTCTCATCTTTTGAATGTGCAATGCTTTTGGCTATTTTGGAGTGAAAGCCACTCAAATAGCTAGATTAATCTGATCAGTAATCTTTCCCTCGATCTCTCTTTTCCTTACTCATTATTTGCTACTGTGTGTACTATGCATCACCACCCAAACAGCCCCTACGCTATTTGCCACCCTCCCTGTGTGTACTTGTGTAAGGGAGACTCATACAGAGACAATGCGGTGGGCACATGTCAGATTCCAAAGGTGTCTAGTAGGACAAGCAATAAATGATTAAACCTGGTGGGTAAGGGGGTGAGAGCAAGGACGAGAACAAAAAAGCTAGCCAGATGATACGATCATTGTTTCACACATATTTGAAGTGATATTTACTTGTTACTCCAAATGAGTTTTGCATGTTTCCAACCACTAAAACAGAAAAATAAAAAATGGTGGAAGGAAGTGGCACGGATCACTTGTGTGTTAATCAATAGCTTCATTATTTAGAAGTTCAAATCCGTTATTGTTCAAGAGACACCAATATATTCTCCCTCACATTGCCATAATTCACAATAGGCAGTGTTAAAAAGGTCAAAAGAAAGAAATATTCTAGATATTGCAGCCACTCATCAGCAAAATTAGCAGGGTACAAGGCTATCTCTTCAAAACTGTCTCACTTTAGCTTTCCAAACAACTTTGGGGCAACCTGCGCATCCAACAACCATAAAGGCCATGAAAACAATACTATTATAAGTATTTGAGTCTTGAGAGAATATTAAACAATTTTAACAAGGTATACTAAACAAGTTATCAATGCAATTATGGTAAAAATGGCCTCATGAAAAATCTAATGTTTCTAAATTCTAATATATTAATTTGACTGAATGTTGATTTTGGGATTTTAAAAAAGTTTTTGATTATTAGCCATTCAACTAATATCCTATCAAATGATAATATAATGCAAAGAAAAAAATAAAAAAGATATTTAGAAACAAATCAAGGAAGAAAATAAGCTTACACAGTGATCAAGGCACTGCCAGTAATCGAAGTATTGGCCAATACAATGTTTGACTCCTGTTTCATCACTTTCAATCCTCTTGGCACATACCTATTTCAATGTAGAAATCACGAAACATAAGGCTAGTTGTAATAATAAATCATTTAAAGAATTAAGAGTGCAGCCTTTTACTAAAACTTCCATGTCCTTATTGTAGTGAAACATCAATTTACAAGAGTCAAACAACATACAAGCGAAAGCAAAGATCTTTAAAACTAACAATTGTCATTTTTACTGCCACACAAAATGAAACAAAAAAAATAGAAAGATATTAACGTGATTGTTTCATTGAAAACAAAGATCACATACACATAAAATAAAGAGAACAATAACATTGCAAGAAATCATACGTAGCAATCCCATGACAAAACATGTAACAGCTCCAACCACCCAACCCTTTCCCCTCCAAAAAAAAGTCCAATGAATGGCTCAAACCATGTGAGCAAGACTAGTGAGAAGCAAGTCCACCCATTGAAGACAATGAGAATCCTCTTTTGTGGTGCGAGATAATAGGTAATATACAATCCAACAAATGACAACACCGAAGCTTTGGTCCCGACTCCCAACATATCTAAACACATAAAATAAAAGAAACAAGACATTGAGACTTGCAGAAAGCCATGGGCCCAAAATAACAAATCTGAAGTGGACATGCAGTTGCGCACCATAGCCAACGTTAGTACATCAACTCTTCACTCTACTTCTACAAACTCATAGCACGCGTATAATTCAAGAAAACAATCTTCCACTTTTAACAACTCTTGCACATACCAAACGAATTACAAACAACGAAAGAGTAAAGTTTTGTCAAATACTAGTTTATAACTTGAAATTTTTAGTGTTGTTAAGCATTATCAAAGTATAGGACACCATTATGACTAGTCACAACATCACTTTAGCCCTATGTTACCCGAAACGCAATACGGTTCGGGATGTGGTACAGGAACGAGAACATGGGACGTCAGTTTATTCTACGGGGAACTATAGTCAAAATTATTATTATTAATTAAAGAAGATTTGGAAAAGATAAAACAGGGAAAGAAATTAATTATTAATTATAAGAAGATTTAGAAAAGATAAAACAGGGAACTATAGTCAAAATTATTAATTATTCGACGGGGAACTATAGTCAAAATAAAACAGAAAAAGATAAAAAAAATCAAGTGGATAAAAAGAAAAGAAAGAAAAATGAAAAAAAAATACACTAATACCACGTGAGAAGCAACAGGGAAAGAAATAGAATTTTTAGAACATACTATGAAATATGGGCCAAAACCCAATACTTAAACCTATTCAAAAAAAGAAAAGGAACAACTCACATTTCTGACATAGACTAAAGGTGGCGGGTGACTCTCCTGAAAAAAAAAAATAAGGTTTGATTTTCTCTTCTTTTTTCCCTCTTCCTCGTTTCAAATTCTTCAAATATTCACCATTTTTTTCTTTTCACTCTTATTTTATCTTTTATCTCAATTCTATTATATTTTTTCTTGTTGTTTATTGGATCAATTACTAAATTTTCAAGGAGAGATAAAACTCATGGATATGGAACAGAGGGAGTATCTCATATAAAAAGAATTGGTTTATATAAAAAACATCTATGTTTACATTTTGACCATTTTCTAATTTAAAGTATGGGTAAACAATATTCCAGTACTTTGTCAGGTTGTACCCTCATTTGATGGAGTAATACGATATAGTTAATCAACACCAATCATCTACTATGGATTAAAAGATGAATTTACCGAATTAAGGAGGACATTTAAAACAAAGAAGATTAAAGAACAATGACAGGTGAAAAAGATCACGACAGTGATTATGGTTCAATTTCCTTGACTATTTCAATAAAATCAATGCTTAGCACCTATATGTTAGAATTACATTTAAATGGCCTCGAAATTTGTTCATTCATGTAGTGTTAGTCTGTTAGAATTATTATGACTAAAACAAAGAAACATCTTTATTTTTAAAATTAAATATTTGCTAAATTAGTTGGTGCTACCCCTCATTAAAGAAAAAATTGGACCCGACACAATCCAAAACCTTTTACTTGCGCAGTTGTGGCCATGTGATACACTGATACTAGCATATAAAAAGCCCAAGAATTTGCATCTTTAAAATGGAAGATTACTCAAGCATAGGCGATGTCATCGGGAACACATTTCATACATAAATCAAAACCAACTATAGAAGAGATAATTTTCAATTTTTAAAAGGAAAGTTTTCGCAATGACTTCAGTAACTTCTTTTTCTTTTTATTTGGGTATACAATACCTCATATTCAACCGACACAACCAGAGCAGACAACTCATTGACATGAATCATTCAGGCAAACAACAATGGGTATACAATACCTCATATTCAACCGACACAACCAGAGCAGACAACTCATTGACATGAATCATTCAGGCAAACAACAAAGAATCTAAAAATCAAATTAATGTTCTAAAAGCAAAGTTGTTCATTGAAAAGAACAAGACAAACCTGGTATGTGTGTAACGATTTCACACATTTAGGCTTGCAAGAATCTTCAATATCCCTTCTCGGGTCCACGAGCTCATAGTCTGACCTGTGTGGGAATGACATCATATTATTTAAATTTGTTTTACTTATTTGACAATCACTAAACTGTACATCACCCAAAAATACAGGAAAAAAATAATAATGAACACACAGACCATCAAGCTCTAGAAACTATCAACTAAGCAATAAGCATCCACTTTACCAAGCTCCAAAGCAAGTATCATGTATTCTCCCCCGACTTTATCCCTAAATGCCATGTAATAAAATCATAAACAAAATTTCAACTCATAGTGTAAATACAAGGTCGCATCACATCATGTCGGCCGCGTTGTAAAGGTTTTTAAAAACAACGAACAGATATTTTCCCGTTGTAAAGGTGTAAAAGAAACCGTGTTTTAGGCTGTATCAAGGGAATATCCTTTGGTTTCAACCAATATTTAGGCGTTAATGATAAACGCATCACTCTTGTTACTGCATCACCGTTTTGTTACCGCCATCTCGATCGTTACCATATTTTTATTCTATTTTCCAACTCAACTCCTTGAACCTTTCTATAAATGCAAGTACTTCCCTAACCTTAAAGTTATAGACCTATTCACATGTTTAAATTAAATTAAAGTTATAGACCTATTCACCCACCATTCAAATCTTCAACTTTACGCCAACATAATATGCAAGTTCATGTAGCTATCCATATGTTTAAATTAAAGTCATAGAATGGTTTTAGTCTTTGTTTGGACATAAAGATTGTGAATTTACCACCTATTATCGTCCCTTATCTTCCTTATTTATATACCTAGCGACCTTACCTTCATCTTACCACCTGTTCCTATCACTTATCTTCCCTCATTTATATATCTATTCACATACACTTTATCTCTTCCATTTCCAGCTAGGAAATATCTATAAGATCATGAAAATACTCATAGTTTGGACTAAATAAAGGTGAAGAATCTTTCATTTATACATAATGAATGATTGTTAATTTTACCACCTAATCCCTTTACCTATCATCAAGAAGGATACGTGAAGGAAAATATATACTCCTCTATCCCACTCAATTTACTTTATTTTCCATTTTAGTTTCTCACAATCCCCATTTTTATTTTTGAACATAACCCCTCCACTTTTACTCTCTATATTATCTCTCTTATTTCTAAGTATTCCACTACTTTAACACACTATACCCAATTCCTTAGTCTTCATACCAAAAGTAAATGGAGCTAAATAGCTGGAACGGAGGAGTAAATAACACATGTGAGCCCGAAATAGAGCAAAAATTCTAGAAAACTCAAAAAGAAGTAGCACAATAGAGTCCTGATTACGAACATTGTGTACAAATTAGTCCAACTATTAGATTCAGCAATTCCACCACTGTTCACCTGCATAGAGAAATCAAAGTAAACATTAGCAAGTCATTAACAATGCACACATAGAATGTCTTCAAATCCATATGTTGCAGCTCAACATGTGAGCTTAAAGTAAATACTCAAGCAAATAAACAACATGCCAGAGTATTACCGCATCAATTATAATCACAATTTACAACATATCAAGCCACGTGAATCATATGCAATTGACAAATATATTAGATCAACTAAAAATTGCAAAAACTCAAACTATAATGAAACAACCAGAGATATGCTCTAAGATCAGGAGGGGTCAAAGGCAATCTATCCAGGATTGTAAGACCTCTTAGGTCATTGTGTTTGTTTGGGCCTGAGCTTTTTGATGTGGTCTTGAAGTATTTGGTAGCTCGGTCCACTTTTTGGTGTATCATTTATGTTAAAGGGTGCATCTCATATTTTGTCAATGGCTTTTTTCCCAGGGGCTTTTTTATACCTGCGATATCATGAAAATCGCTTGAATCTCTTTTTTTTATAAATTTAACCAATCATCAAAAAAAAAAAAAAAAGAAATTCATCATTCTCTAACAATCCAACCATAAGTTTATTTATTCTTATATTTATTTATTTATCACTTGTTAATTTTGATTACTTTGAATTACCTAGTAATAATAATTAAACAAATAGGAGTATTACTTTATGATTGTCTTGAGCAAACAAAGAATTCGTAGCACAATCTGCAACTGACATTTTCAGAAGAAATTTAATTAAATTTCAGCAATTAAAAATAAATCACAAAATCGCATGATTAAACAAATCCAACAAACAAGCAAACGAGAACCAAATCACGTTTCCCAAAAGGCAACTATAAATCATCGGAGAAACTCTGAATTAGCCGATTAACAAAGAAAAAGGAAAAATTCATCTATAGTACTCAATTCAAGGAAAAAATTGCTGAGAGTTCGGTTTCCTGTTCATACCTCACTTCCGCAATCAGTTGAATGCAGCGATTGTGTTGAATAGTTTACTACTCCGTTGGGTGATGAAGTTTTTGCTAAATATTTGAACAAAGTAAGCAAAAAAAAATTTCAAAAATAACCTTGAAAAGTTGATGAATAAGACGAAAGTTTGTCTAAAAAATCAAACTTGGGGGTGTTTGATAGATGTTTGAGACTTATAAGACTTTACGTGAGACTTAAAAAATGTCTTATGTCTTTGTTTGGTAACTAATGAGAATAAATTGAAAGGTAGTTTATAAATACAATAAAAGTACAAATTTATCCTTACTTATTAATCCAGGTATGTGATTTTATTAATGGCAAATTGGTCAAATCTCAAGTCTCAACCCAATGTCCTTCTCCCCTACGACATGGAAAGGTGGGACTCGGAGGGGATAGACTTAAAGTCTCATGTCTCTTCCCCACAACCAAACAAAAGAATTTTATTCTCACCTTCAATTCCCACCAAACAAACGCCCCCATAGGTAACACCGACTAAAATAAAATTAGTTAAATACTTCCTCTCAATTTTATTAGTTGCTACAGTTCGTATAGTTCTATATAAATTATAATCAGGTGTGATCTTGTTTGATTCGTCTTAATGTATATTTTTTTAATATTAACTTTTTATAATTTTTTATCATATAAGATTAGAGATATTAAAGATTAAAACGTATATTGGATAGCGTGAAAAATATAAGTATAGCAAACTATTAAAATCAAAGGAAGTAAATGTCAATTCCAAATAATAGTAAAAGACTTAAAAAAAAAGCCAAGTAACCCCTTTTATTTTTTTATGGTTCAACTTTGTAAATATCACTTTTTAGGCTAATACAAAAAGTTAGTGCAACTAATGTTCATCATTATCATCATCATGAGCATTCTTATTATAATGCGATTCTGATCTACGATTTTATAATTTTGCTATTCAAAAATAAACGGGCGATCCAAATCGTAAGTAGTACATAAATTGGCGGAATTTTACAATTCTAATTGGAATAAAATTTGTAAAGGTAGAATCATAACATGATTTTACGCTCCTACGATTTAACGATTTGATTCCACAAATTTATTCTTAATTGTTATTAATTTTCTTACTATTTACATATCCATCATCATATTTAAAAAGATAAAATTCTTTATCTGTATGAAGATTTAAACTAATTATTAAATATTTTTCCATTTAATTCTTAAAATTATTTACATACAAAATTTAATTTATAAACTCAAACTTTTTTGAGATAAATAATTTTGACAATTATCATTGCAATACATGTTATGACTCAAATCCAACATGTAATGTAACCTAGACAAAAAAAAAAGTTTTATTAATGTTGATGTTGATTATCACAATTATTATTACTAATCATTATGGGTAATGGCCATGAAAAACCTTAAAGTTGTCCATTTCTATTCAATAGAGTAGTACTAATTATTTCATCATGAACACACATCACTTTTGATGATGATGATCAAGAGATGGTATAATGATGAAAGTAACTTTAATCTTGAAACATTAGTTATGGAAATTCACAATAGAATGAACACACATTCACTTCCCTATTATTATTATATTGAAAAATTATAGGAAAACTACCTAATCTATACACCGGTTTTTAAAAAATTACTTTATATAAAAAAATTTGCAAAAAACAACCTTATATAATATAATTCTTTGCAAAACACTACCTTTTACTGATTTTCGTCAGTTGACTGTTAACATTAACGTTGACCTGCACAAAAAACTACCTTATATAATACAATTCTTTGCAAAACACTACCTTATATAATACAGTTCTTTGCAAAATACTACCTTATATAATACAATTTTGTGCAGGTCAACGTTAATGTTAACAGTCAACTGACGAAAATCAATAAAAGGTAGTGTTTTGCAAAGAATTGTATTATATAAGGTAGTTTTTTGCAAAAACTTTTATATAAGGTACATTTTTAAAAAAAAGGTATATAGATTAGGTAGTTTCTTAAAATTTTCCCTTATTATATTCTCTAGTTATTGTTTACAAGAGAAACTTATCCATATGTAGGACTAAAGAATGACAAAAGTATAAGATTGATTATGAATGATTGCTTGCATTCTATTACCATATATGAGAATACTAGCTTGAATCCCGTGCCAAGCACGAAAATTTTTTTAAATAATTAAATAATTTCTTAAACATAAACAAATTTAGTTTAAATTATCATGATACTAATTTGATATTTGTTAATTATAATAAATATAGAGAAAATAATATTTGACGTGTAAGAGACATTAAACGTATCAATTTACATTTTCTTATGCAGGTAATATCAAGTATTATAGTAATTACAATTTAATCTTTTGAATATATACTTCTATGTGTATTTTTGTATATATAATATATAAAAATCTTAATTTTTTAAAGTCATGAGTGTTTTTGTGTATTTTTGATAATTTTAGGTAAGAGATTTCATAAATGATATTTTCAATAGATGTAGTACTTCAGAAAAATTTTGTTAATTGAGTAATTAAATGAGATTTATGTATGACGATTGAGAATTCTTACACATTTTGAATATATAATTATTTAATATGACATTATATATAGCGTGACAAGTGACAACATTAAACATTTCTTTCTTATATAAAAACATATTTTTTTTATTTGAATCACGTAACATACAATATAATAAATGAATTGAAAAATGACAAAGGAAAGACTCTGAAAAATATTCCAAATGAATATATTTGATAGGTTAGAAACTTAGAACTAATTAGTGATTAGTTGACATTTTATTATCCTAAATTAACATAATAGTTTTCCTTACCTTATTTACTGATATTTTTCAAAATATGCAAATCATGCTTTGATATTGTTCCATAATTTCCTTACCTTATTAGCTGATATTTTTCATTTTATATTCTTATATTATTTTTTATAAATTCCTTTAAATTATTTAATTGATTGATATTCTTGTATGTTGTTTGCTAAATATAAAATTTATTCTATTAATTGAATTTAGTGATACAATAGACTACTATAGCCTTATTAATTAGGCGGGAAAATTTTCAACCACAGCTTGACACGCGTCAAAAAGACACTTTTTTATTCAGTTTCAGTATATTAGTACGTATACCATATAATAAGTTTAGATACTTGTTTGACACAACAATAATTCAAAATTTATAACACAATTATAATTTAGTGTCAAATTAAAGAATCTAATAAATATTTAATTAATGTTAATTTTTTTTATTTAAACTTAAATTAATGGTTGAATATTGTATTAATGAGTTGGAAAATAAACAATTGAAATATTGAAGGTTTAAAATTGAGACTTAAAAATAAGATATTTTCCTTTGATTCTCATTCTTTAAAAGTAATTAAAGTGTTTATTGAGACCCAAAAATAAGATATTAGGATAGATTGATATTCTCTTACTTGAATTATTTTAGCAAACCTTGATATTCGTGATTAACATTTAATGGGTCAAATTTTACTTACCCAATTTTTTATTGCCATAAATAAACAATTTTAACTATATATATAAATCTATATTCGTGATTAACATTTAATGGGTCAAATTTTATTTACCCAATTTTTTATTGCCATAAATAAAGATTTTTAATTACATATAAACTATATTGAATTGAATGTATTTTGGAGGGAAATGAGTTAATATGAAGGCTGTCGTATCCTTCTGAATAATAGCTTTAGTATATAGTATAGATAGATAGATATACAAAGGCTAATCTAGAGTATTTAGAAAGCTAAATAATTACAAGATAATTCCTAATATACTTACTAAAGATATGTAGATTTACACAATATACAATATACTAAGAATATATGAGAATATATTGATTCTAGCACACCCCCGCAGTCGAATCGGGAGTTTGTCGAACGCTGAGACTGGAGCGAAAATCATCAAAAAGAATTTTAGGAAGACCTTTGGTAAAAATATCAGCAATCTGGAAGCGAGAAACATGAAGAACTCGAACATTACCACGTTTGACTTGCTCTCGAACAAAATGAATATCCATTTCAATGTGTTTAGTGCGTTGATGATGAACTAGATTGCCCGATAAATAAACTGCACTAACATTATCACAATATACAAGAGTAGCGGTAGTAATAGGACATCGAAGCTCAAGAAGTAAGTTGCGAATCCAACATGTTTCAGAAACGACGTTAGCAACACCGCGATATTCCGCCTCGGCACTCGATTTGGAAATAGTAGGTTGGTGCTTAGCGGACCAAGAAATAATATTTATCACCAAGGAAAACACCATAACCGGAAGTGGAACGACGAGTATCAGGACACCCGCCCCAATCAGCATCAGTATATGAGATAAGAGAAGAGACAAATGATTTATATAATTGCAAACCTGTAGAAGTATGAGTAACAGCAACGCCCAAGAAATAACTCAGAGGAAGCAGTTAGAATAATATCATCGACATACAAAAGAAGATAAGCAATCTCGGAACCATGACAATAAATAAATAAGGACTGATGAGATATGCCATTATGAAAACCAATGGAAGTAACATAGTCAGCAAAACGTTGATACCAAGCCCGTGGGGCTTGCTTCAGCCCATAAAGAGACTTCTGGAGGAGACAAACATGGTCAGGATATCCAGGGTCGCGAAACCCCACCGGTTGATGCATATAAACAGTCTCATTTAGATGGCCATGTAGAAAAGCATTTTTAACGTCTAACTGATGAATGGACCAAGATCTAGAAACAGCAATACTCAAAACAATGCCAATGGCAGTGGGTTTGACCACAGGGTTAAAATTCTCATCACAGTCAATGCCCTCACGCTGAGTCTTACCATCACCAACAAGACGCGCCTTATAGCGCTCAAAGGACCCATCAGACTTAGTTTTCAACCGAAAGACCCACAAAGAACGAATAACATTAGCATTAGGTGGTCGAGGTACAAGTTCCCAAGTATTATTTTCAATTAAAGCATCAAATTCCTCTTGCATGGCTTGTTTCCAGTTTGGGTCACGAAGAACATATATGGGATTTTTGGGAATGGGAGAGAAGGAAACGGAAAGAGCATGTGAGGAGTATTTAGGATTTGGTGTGAAAATGCTATGTTGACTTTGGGTAGTCATTTTAGGTGGAGAGGATGGATGAGTAGATAGAGGAGAAGTGGGAAATATGGGTTGGTGAAGAACTAGGCTGCGTGAGGCAGGCCCAGTAAGGAGGGGGAAGGTGTGGAGGTTGCTGGATTGGGAGTGTGGGCTTCGAGTGATGTGGGCGGCCCAGTAGGAGAGTGGGAAGCTGCTGAACTTGGTGAAGAAGGAGTGTTGGGCTGAGGTGTTGGGCTAGGCCCAGTCAGTAACACTACTACAAATCATCACTTGTGCCACAGTTGCAATCGTGGCACAAGTAAGAATTTCCCGTGGCTATGCTACCTAGCCACGGGAATTCAAACTTGTGACTACCGTGGCACAAGTGATCGTGGCTAGATTGTTGCCACGGGAAAATCAGGGTTGTGGCAAAAAAAATTAAATTTGCCACGGGAGATCCCGTGGCTAATTATACTCTTCTGCCACAGGTATAACCCGTAGCTAATCATTTATTTCTGCCACATGCACTTACCCGTGGCTAATCATATTCTTCTTTTGCCACAAACATTTACCCGTGGCTAATCATATTCTTCTGCCACATGTGTTTACCCGTGGCGAATCATAATCTTTTGTCACGTAAATTAACTCGTGACTAATCATACTCGTATACCACATCACAACACGAGGCTACAATTCATTCATACAATTAAATTTGTAGATAATTAAGTGTAACGGTCCGGTTCGCGTGAGCCGGATAATCATATGAAAATATGAATCCGGGTCACAACTGGACACTTAGAGGGAAAATTCCCATCCAAGATCGTTAACGTTCCAACGATAAGGAAACATAATTAGGCGAAAATTAAAACATATGGTAGTGACAGGTTTGTAAAGTTCATAATACAACTTGAGAACCCAACGGCCTCTACTAACGAAACGACAAAACGAACTAGTCTAAAATCCATTACACCAGAGTAAATTATTTCTATTATATTTATTATTACATAAAACGCGGTCTTGGGTGACGTGATCCTAACTTCAACCTCACTCCAATTCCCACCTGTAATCAACCTGCTAGTCGTCGGTTGACAACGGAAGCAAGTTCAAAAGAACAATCCAATACACGTCAGAGACAACATACAAAATATCAACAAGTGGAAAACAAAGCAAGCGTTCATCCTAGCATGCAAAGGCTCTAATATATTTATTCAAAATCCCAACTTGAACGTTCCGTCCTATTGTCGTCAAATAATAATCCAATTCATTTGGAGGAATACACTTAGGAGAGCTAATCCCAAGGCAACCAGACCTAAG
>CM033453.1:4227204-4387204 GCA_019425755.1 Amaranthus cruentus
GGGTTGGGCTGATTTGTGGAAAGGTGGGCTGCTGTAGGTACTGTGAGATTTTTGTGTCCAAAAAATCATACTCGTGAGGAATATGTTTGGCACGGTTAGTAAAGGGAAAAGAGGACTCGTCAAAGAGCACATGACGGGAAATGATTATTTTACTCGATGCGATGTCATAGCACTTATAGCCGCGATGCGATGATGGATAGCCCAAGAAGACACATGGAGAGGAGCAAGGTTGAAGTTTGTGAATTTTGGTAGAGGGAACTAACAGAAAACATAAACACCCAAAAGTCCTAATATGATCATATGTAGGAGTTTTATGAAATAGAAGATGAGTAGGAGTTAGATAGTTAAGTAATTTAGAAAGGAGAATATTGAGGAGATAGGTGGCCGTATTTAAGGCGTGAGGCCAAAAAGACGGGGGAAGAGATGCATGATATAAGAGGGTGCGAATAATATTATTGATCGATCGTATTTTACGCTCGGATTTTCCATTTTGAGAAGACGTTTGAGGACACGAAAAACGAAATAGAATACCGTTATTCGCACAAAATTGGTGAAAAAGTTTGCTATCAAATTCACCCTCGTGATCACATTGAAAAGATTTAATATTAAGCTCAAATTGAGTGTGAACATAGGAATAAAAATTGACAAAAATATCATAGACTTGAGATTTGCGAAATAAAGGAAACGTCCATAAATAATTAGAATAATTATCAAGAAACAATACATAATATTTGTACCCGGAAGGGCTTGAAACAGGAGAAGTCCATACATCACTATGTATTATTTCAAAAGGACGAGAACTAAAAGATAACGATTTATTAAAAGGAAGACTAACATGTTTGCCTAAAGGACAAGAATGACAAAAAAAAAGATGGATTTTTATTACATTTTATGGAACTAGAAGAAGATAAAAAAATCTAAAATAGTGTTTCCCGGATGACCCAGACGAGAATGCCAAATGCTAGAAGAAAGAGCCGAAAAAGCATATGAAGGTGAAGAAGGTGTTCCATGTGCCAATTTGAACGGGTAGAGATCGCCAGTGCTATTAGATCGCAGGATTATGCTCTTTGTGTCCAAGTCCTTCACAGAAAAACCGAAAGGATCAAACTCAACAGAAACAAAATTATCTTGGGTAAATTTTCGGAGATAAATAAGATTTTTTATAAGTTTAGGTGCATGCA
Source organism: Amaranthus cruentus (assembly GCA_019425755.1). NCBI lineage: Eukaryota > Viridiplantae > Streptophyta > Magnoliopsida > Caryophyllales > Amaranthaceae > Amaranthus > Amaranthus cruentus. The sequence continues at coordinate 4,228,386 of CM033453.1, forward strand.
GGACATTTTTTAGAGTTAAGGGTTGGGAGGGGGAAGGGAGAGATACATGACCGTGACCTTTAACAAGAATCATATCACCACTACCAACAATAATAGAATTAGAATGAGAATGCTTTAAAGGAAAATAAGTTAAGAGAGTACCTTGAGAGTAAGTCATATGGGAGGTGGCGCCGGTATCCATATAATATTCTTCATCCGGAGAAGACAAAGAAAGGGTATGCATAGCTTGATCAATGTCGGTAGGGGAATAACCCGTGGATGAATCAGCACATAAACTATGATTAGGTCGTGGCCCAAGGATTCCAGGATAAGAGTTTCTGATGGGCTTATTCTGAGGAGCCCAATTTTTAATTTGATGAGGGGCTTGGCCCAAAAATGATTAGAGCAACAAGGGCAATGAGACTTAGAGGAAGAAGCTGTTGGGCCATGTGAGGAGGAGTGTGGGCCTGAGTGCTGCTGGGAGGAATGACGCGTCCCATAATGTTGTTAGGTGGTCCGGTACTGCTGCTGCTGGCCGGAGTGAGGGCTGCGGTGGTGCCGGCCACCACGGCGAGGTGGTCGGTGACCCCCACGACCATGAGAATAATACCGAGGCTCCAAATTTTTTGAAAATTCCGAATTTTGCGGACGAGAATGAGTAACAAGGGTCGAATCTTGAGGAGATGGTTTGTCCTTATTAAGAGAATGTTCTTCTAACTCGAGCATAGAACGAAGATCATCAAAGGAAGGAACGGGAGACATATGTTGAACCAAGGATCGAAATGTTTTATATTCAGAGGTCAAACCTTGTAACACTTGAAGAGCCAATTGATTGTCGGATATAGTAGTGCCAAGATTAGTAAGAGAGGTAGCAAGATCCTCAAGTTCAGTACAATAAGCCTTCACATTTGGAAAATTAGCAAGAGAAATCGCATTGAATTAAGACTCAAGACGAAGAACACGAGAATTCTTATTATTTTGAAAATAATTCTCAATGCGAGTCCAAGCATCATAAGCACTATCTTTGGGACGAACAATAGATTTATAAAGAGAGGGACTAATCGTGCCATAAATCCATGTGCGAACAACATCGTCAAGACGTTTCCAATCGGGTTCTTTAGTATCCGAAGTTTTAGAGGAGTCTTCGGGAGTAATGTGAGATTCAACAAGATGAGCCGAACAATAAAGCTCAAAAAAAGTAACCCAAGTATGAAAATTCGAACCATCTTCTTCAAGTTGATTAGGAACACATGATTTGATATTAGAGACCAAAGTAGCAGGGTGAATTTTTGAAGAGGAAGCCATGAGAAATAAAGAAAGAAAGATAATGGAATATGGGACAGCAATGAAGCAGTAGGCAACAAAGCTACTGTGGTGCCGGTGCAAGAAGAGAAAAAGAAAGGAGAAAAGCCAAGGAAAGCAACCTAAGCAACTGATACCATATAAGATTGATTATGAATGATTGCTTGCATTCTATTACCATGATATGAGAATATATACAAAGGCTAATCTAGAGTATTTAGGAAGCTAAATAATTACAAGATAATTCCTAATATACTTACTAAAGATATGTAGATTTACACAATATACAATATACTAAGAATATATGAGAATATATTGATTCTAGCAAAAAGAGGAAGTTGTTATAAGGTCCAACTGTACAAGAAAGAAATAAACTAGATCATAAAACAACACAAATTCTTGCTATAGACCGTATATAGCATAGACAGGTAAATATAGGTCAGTCCATTTTGCAAAATAAGCAACTGATTAGTCATCAGCCTTATTTTTAAATTTAAAATCATTGGGCTGGGCTGTTGGGAGAGCCGTCTTTTCCATAGACGGTCTCTCAATAACTTTTTCACTTTTTTCTTTCTTTTTTGATTAATAGATGAAGGGGAAGGGTTAATTTGAACAGTTAAGTAAAAAAAGTGAAAAAGTTACATGTGTCCAGCCGATAACAAGGGGGTGTATGTTTTCAACAAATTATGAGAATTGTTGGGATTATTAAAAAATAATTGATAGTTGGGATTATTTTTGGTCAACGGGTGATAGTTAAGATTATTTTGAGCAAAATTTCCTAAAAAAAACTAGGATGATGTGGCAATTCATCTGCCTAGTAGCTTAACATCCCCCTCAAGCCTTGGACTAGACATTTGGTAGAACCCAAGCTTGGATAATAAATTGTTAAACTGTGCCGAGAGCCCGAGGGTAAAGTTTTGGTAAAGACATCAGCCAACTGTGAGGCAGTGGTTGAAATTGTAAATGAATCAGACTTGTTAACACATTATCCCTTGTGAAATGATAAATGATTTCTATGAGCTTGTCTTTTCGTATTGAAGTGGGTTATGAGCGATATGCAAGGCATATTGGTTGTCACAATGTAGTGTAATTGGTTTCAAATTCTTTAGAAAGTCCTTCAAGCGATTACATAATCCATGTTATTTCAGAAGATGTAGCTGCTAAGACATGATATTCAACCTTCGAAGAAGAACTGGATACTGTAGATTGTTTCGTTGATTTCTAGCTTATGGGGGAATCACCAAGAAGAAGATAATCAGTGATTGATCTTTGTGTGTCCGAACAGGCACCCTAGTCAAAGTCAGAAAAGGCTTGAAGACTTAGTTGATCATTTGCTTTGAGAAGGATCCCTTGACCAATTGTAGCTGGTAGCCTGTTACATAAGACAAAACATGAATTTGAGCATGATAGTGATTTATAGTTGGATATTCTTTAAATTGATTTTATGTCTAAAATGTATATGATTCTTGTATGTTTGAGAAAATTAAGTTTTCCCACATGACATCTATAATGTGTAGGGTCATCTAGTACTATGCCTATTTGCATTATTTTAAAGTTCACGTTGTGAAGTGAAAATATTGATATCGGTAACGTTGGTGGGAATGTAGGGTGTGGTAGGTTTTGATGACACGTCCCATTGTAGTCCAAGAGAGGGGTAGGATATGTCACTGTCATTAGTAGGCATGCATGATAGGTTTTCTTGGAATGACACGTCCCTATGTGGTCTAGGAATGGGAGAAGACACATTACTATCAATATTAATTAAAGGTGTACTAGAGAGAAGATAATACTCCCTCCTATACAAATTATTGTCCACTTTTCTTATTTAGTCAAGTCACTATAATTGTCCATATTCTATACAAAATTAAAGGTGTACTAGAGAGAAACTAGCTGGAAAGAAGTGAGAATTCTCATATGCGTTAAGGATGGCGAAATATGTTGTCACACTGAGAATGTAGTTTATTAACAGGTGTTTCAAAATCTATAATTCTTTATTTATGACCTATTTTTCGTTTCATTATATTTAATTTTTTGTTCCAATTACAATCTACACATATTCTTTTACTATCACCTCCATTTAAATTGTTATTAGTCTTAATTTTTTAAATAAAATATTAACATGTTTAAAAATATGTGCATTGCATGGGTTTCTATCCTTATTTGCTATATTTTGATCTATTTTCATATGCCTCAATCAGTTTATTACTACAATTCTATATTTGAAGATAATATCTATCACTTTTTTCTAACCTATTCAAATTATTTTTTTCTCTTTATTTAAGATTTATATAATTTAAATATGTTCTTTGATCCTGCTAACAATTGAAGGATTTATCTATAGAGTGAATTTGTCAAAATGTATCATATCCATCGGACAAGGAGTATTAATTTTCACATCAAATATGTTCACTTTTTGTTCTTTTGATTTACCACGCATTGAAAAGCTGACAATTATAAATGACTATTGGTTATAATTTTAAGGGTTTTGCACTGCATTCGTCTCGACTAGGATGGAGTGAATATGAATTTGGTGGGTAGTGGGTAAGTATGTGAATGAAATCTAATCTGCCATAAGTAGTGGGTAGGATATCTTACCTGTTTTATGCCCAACCGCCTCACCCCATACCCCACCCACTTTGCCTCATTTTCGCTCGTCTCTTATCCAGAATATACTATTTATAATACTTTTATATATTACTCATGGTAAAATTTGATTTTATCTTAAATTACATTTTATATTTTAAATAAAATTATAAATTAATAAGGAATGATTATGGTATAAGGTTTCATGAACTATGAGTGGGAGAAGTGAAAAATATCCATTTAAGATATGAGAATGATATATCAATATATAGCCAAATAGGCATGCCTAATATGAAAATTTCACTCATCTCAAAAAAAAATGAAAATTTCACTTATCATAAATTGTAAATATATGAAAAATATAAAAATTCAAAATAAACACTAATATCAAGAATGGATATCATTAATCATACTAATATTACATATCCATTTTGCCATGCCATTGACAATGATGTAAATAGCATTTTCTCCAAATACTTGTATACATTCCCTGTTCCAAATTACTTACAATATACTTTTTTTTATATTTCACAATACTTATAACATTATTATACTTGGCAAAAAGTAACTAAATAACTTTTAATTTTACCTTACTTTACTCTCACTTTTAACTTTTTACCTACCATTATTGAGAATATATTATAGACATTAGACATTCTTAATATTTATACCAAAAGACAATGTTGCAATTAAATAAGAACGGATGAAGTACTAGAAGTACTTCCTCCGTTCCATTTTATTTGCAACAATTACCGTTTTTGAAAATTTCATATTACTTGCAACATTACTATTTTTGGTAAAAATAATCTACTTATTTTATCCTCACTTTATTCCTACCCCACTATCACCATTAATCATAAATCATCCCATTAATTATTTAATATACCCACAAGTCACAACTACTATCGACTTATAATTACCCCACATGAATCATACATCACCCCTACTTTTACCATACTGATTTGATGGCCCTTAAAAAATGTGTCAAATCCAATACTGTAACTAAAACGAAACAGAGGAAGTATTAGTGTAGCAAGTAGTAGAAGTATTAGACAATATGGCTCATAGTCCTCGGTCCTCCCTCATCAACATTAAGCTCCTAAAAGCAAAACCAGCCAACCCACCACTCATTTACTTTTCTAAAATTAGAAAAAAGTTATCCCAACTTCCATGGCCAATAATCTTATGCAATCACCAATCCCAGCTTCTTCTCACACAGTTCCACAATTATCCAAAATCAAACAATCTATTACTTCAATCTCAATTCCAATTTCAAAACCCAACTATTCTAGATATAATAAGCCTTACCCAAACCCAAACCCAAACCCAAACCCATACCCATATCCATACCCATCTTCTGGGTTTACACTTAGAATTTGTTGTACTACTGAGGAACACAACTCAGGTTTGCTTACAGATGATGCAGAAACTATTTCCCTCACCAAAGCAAGTATATATCAGTCTCTGGAAGGTCACTTTCTTCTTAAACTTATTAATTTTTTTGGGTTTTTAAAGATTTAATTTTATTCAAGGTAACCGATTTTAAATATTTGTTTACATTAGTTTTTCTATATTAATCACTTGCATTTTGATAAAATCATGTATGTGGATGGATAATAATTGTAAACTTAACATTTTTCCAATCACAAGTTGTGGAATAAGACGGTCAGATGGTGAGACTATTTTTAGTGGGCGAATTTAATACTTCTTCTGTTATGATTTACTTGCTACTATTGCATGGGAATAAAGATTAAGAAGCTAATGTGCAATGATGAGCAGTAGGTGGAAAGTTGTTTTTTTGGAATTTTTTAATATTATTTATTGAAAAATGAAAAAGAAAAATAAGAGTAATTAGATAGAGCAGGATAAAAATAGGAGTAGCTATAACTTTAGACGATTAGTTTTTACTAAAATAGGAAATGTAGCAAGTAATATGAAATTTCCCAAAATGAAAAATGTGCGAGTATTATGGAACGGAGAAAGTATACACTTGTTATCTTATATTGATAAATTAAAATGGGCTCATTATATAGCATTGTCTTGTAACGAGAGTCTCATACAAAACTCGCTGAAGCATGAATCGGGTAAGAAGTTGTAAATGTTGTCTCATACATTCTTTAAATAGGATAATAATACAAATTACGGTTTGTCTAACCTATGCCACAAGACATAGGTTAAGGGAATATTAATTACCTTCATCTACCAACTTTATTCAAAGATTTTCTTTTTTATTCTCTTTTTTTATACTTACTTTAGTTAATGTATACATAAAATCATTATTCCCAAGAACATATTCAAGAGATAAAGTAGTTTTATAAAAGAACTTAATGTTCTTAAGCTATGCCATAATGGCATAGGTTAGAAAAACAATACAAATTATTAGTATATAAACTTCTTGTCTAAGTCCACTGAATTGTCTCTCACAAGAGTAGCTCAAAAACCAATTGATTTCACAAAGAAATGGTTCTAAGAAGAGTAACTTTAAAATCAACTGGTCTCAATGAGAGACCGTCTTTTACAAGAATAGCTATAAAACCAATTGGCATTACTAAGAGTTACTCATCAACATGTATTTTTTTTCCCAAACTCATAACTGTTAGCAAATAGACACTTTGATGCAATTAGTCCTAAAATTGCAAAAATACGTAAAATATACTCTTCCTACATTTGACTTTTTACGCAGTGCAATGCGTTATTTTGATCATTTATATATCGAATTATACACATTTAAAAATTATAAAAAATTAATATTATGAAAGTATGCGACTAATCGATTCAAACAAGATCCCACTTGACTGTATTTTTTCTTACACATTAGCCGCAATATATAAAATAAGCTTGAACGATGAATAGTGTCAATAACGAAAATGTAGCGAGTATTTCAGAACGGAGGAAGTATAAGATTAAAAAATTATTGTGTATTTTTGCTCGGACTCACACCAATGGAAGGTTTGAGAATTTAGAGGGTATGTATACAGGTATCAATAGAGGTGTGTTTGGGGTTACATCTTCCAAGAAGAGAGAAATTGAAGATTTGGTGATGAAACTTGAGGCTAATAATCCAACACCCAATCCAACACAATGTTTGGATAAGGTAGATTGAAGATTTTGGGTAAAAACTTCTCTATATTTTGCTTGATAATCTTTTTACTAATTTATTTTATAGGTAAGTGGATGTTGGAAGCTTATATACAGTACAATTACTATATTGGGTTCTAAAAGAACTAAGCTTGGACTCAGAGATTTTATCAATTTGGGGGATTTTTTGCAGATCATTGATATTGATGAGGTATGGGTTGCTTTTTGTATTGTTATATGAATCTCATATAATGCTTGTTTTTCCATGTAATTACCCACTTTAACCGCTTTACAATAAGCTTTATAAGCATCTATATATTTGGCAAATGGTTGTTGTGGGAATAGTTGTCGGTTGATTCGACCAGATTGGACTAGCTAAAGGATTAGTTAGATGTTCAGTAAAACTTATTTGTTGGTTCGATAGTGTAAAATGAGGTAATGGTTGCGATTGCGATAACAGAACAGTGATGCGGTTATCTTAACGACTAATTATCGGTCGAATCATAAGATTTTACACCTTTTGTAACGCGGGAAATATCGTTCGTTTGTTTTGAAATCCTTTACAAAGCAGCTTATGTGATGCGATGCAACCTTGTTTTTACACTATGGACTTGGTCGTTTAGTATTGAAAAAATTATCTAGAAAGCCAAAACCAAATTTCTTTTCTAGGGGTTTAAATTGATTAATCAAAATACCAAGAAAAAAGCCAATTGTCAAATACCGCCATGACCCATAAGCTATAAGTTGAGAAGGATAGATTAGGCCCTAAACCACAATGTGTAGATTATGGTTATTAGGAGAATTTGTTGAGCACCTTGGGAGTAAGATTTTGAGCCAAGAATGTTCATATGGCAAGCAACTAAATCAATTACTTGTTTATGGTTTTAAGCCAAGATTTGTTCAACATATGTATTTACAAATTATTGTGTGTATGAGTGTGTTCTTTTAAACATTCATAAGGCTATTGGTTTTGTGTTGGTGCCCCAAAAAAATGGAGGGCAAAGCAGTTAACTTAATCAAGTTCAATGCAAGTGGTTTAAGTTTGCTCAATGGTCAGTTGACAATTCAGGCCTCTTTCAGCATTGCATCGCCTTCGGTAAATCTTTCACATCTCTATTATGCTATGTTTCAAAATATCGATTTCATTTGAAAATCTAGAATTGACTTAATGTTTGTCAAATCAATGAAATTTAATTTCGAATTTGAGCTAAATATGTCATTGTTTTAAAAGTAGCTAAAGTGTTAAGGAATTAAGTCAACCAAAAGCTTAAGTTGATGGTTAACGTTCCAAGATATGTTATGTATACTCTAACATTTCCTCTCACACAAGAGCCCTTTGGCTAGAATTGTGGATGCAACATATCTGACGCTAAATATCCACTTTAAACGAATGGTCATTGAGATTCGAACCCGTGACCTCTTGTCACGTTAGCTTCCAATACCATATTAAGTAACCAACTCAGCCAAAAGGCTAAGCTGATAGTTGAAGTCCTAAGATATATTATATAATCTAATATAAAGCTGAGCTTTTGAGAATTACTTCTCAAACCTTGTTATTTTCAAATTCTTTCTTTATGATTTTTTTATAAAAATCTACAATTTGAAATAAATTACTTATTTCCAAACATAACCTTTAAGTTTTGCTGCAATTTGCAATGTTAACATTTATGTGACATTTTTCGTTTGTATCCGCTTGAATCGATTTCTTTTTTGTGTGCAGAGAGTAAACATTAAGTATGACAGTTCACAGATCATCCCAGAACAGGTACATTTGTGTCGAATCCTTTGTGTTTATCTGCAATTTTTTATGAAGAACAGGAAATACTGAGTTATAATGTTAATTTTTTGACATGAAAACCACTAGCTGATGAATTTGTTCAAGAAAAATTATGAACTTTTACTCAGCATATTCAACCCAGAAGGTTGGCTGGAGATCACGTATCCTTTTGTTTATTCATCTTGTTTTGACAAGTTATTTACTATGTTCAAGTTTTACTCTGCTATGAGTCGGGGCCAAAAGTGCAACATGTAACGGCTTGTTTGGTAGTCGGTAATTTGCCAGTTAACTCGCTCTTTTAAATTCGCAATTCGCTCAAAATGACCCTAAAATAGCCCAAAACAGACCATAATTCGCCTTTTTTGATTTGCGATTCGCATAAAGATTAGTGAATCATGTGACAATGGTCGATATTAAATAGTGGTAATGGTAATGAAAAGTTAATATTATTTTGGTAGAAAAATATCTTGACAATTTACTGTATTTCATTCTTATTCTGGGACCTCAACCATCAGCTTAAGCTTTTGGTTGAGTTGGTTCTTTAACATGGTATAAGAAGTCAACGTGATAAGAGGTCACGGCTTCGAATCTCAACCACCCCTTATTTAAGTGGAATATTTAACACCAGGCATGAGTAGACCCTGTGTTGCATCCACACTTCTAGCTCAAAGGGCTCTCGTGTGAGGGGGTGTGTTAAGTATATAACATATTTTGGGACCTCAACCATCAGCTTAAGCTTTTGGTTGATTTGGTTTTTAAACAGTATATGCATTGGGATCCAAACTGCAACATGTAAGAGTTTACTGAGAAAAGAGACTTTGGATAACCGTTTTGTTGTTAGTAAAATATTCTTCTTTATGTTGTTAATGCGGTTTGCGACTTAATACATGTTTTATTATCAAAATCGTTTGCAAGTCCATTGATTCGTATATGAGGAGCCTTTTTTCTTCTATTGCCTATGACTTCGATAAGATGGAATCTAGGCCGAGCTTGCCCAAGCTCTGGTCTGAGGCATTTGATTAATAACCTTATTAACATTGAATTGTGTAACTTATAACACAGAAGAATCAAAGTCGATCAAGTTGGTTATAATATACACACGTAGATATGAGTGTTCAACCCACTGTGCACTACTCTTGATCCTTAACGCAAAAGATGTGTAGATATGTTGACGACACGATGAGGATAGGAAGAGATGATAAAGGCAACATCTTCATATTAGAAAGAGGAACAGATGATGATTCATGATTTGTATCTAGTTAGATCTTCTCAACAAGGCCTTATTAATTCTTTCATGTGCTTGAAGATCGTACAAATTTACAAGGGGCCAAGTAAAGAAAGCATGAAGTATACATTAGCTTTGATTTCTTAGTACATCTCATTTTGTCAAATTTAACATTTCTTCATGTACATGTCACTAGTGCTAGTAAGATTTAATTTATTTATGTTTGGTTTGCAAATTTTGAATGTAAATTCTACTATTCTTAGAAGTAGGCACATGCTATATTTGATATTCATAGGATACTCTCCCATGACTTGAACGCGGTGTGTGACTTGTATAGGAAGATGTCACTATTTATAGCACGAGATGAACCGAGTCTCTATTTAAGATTTAGAGCATGTTAGGACATTATCCAAAGTGCTTAAGCAATAAAGTAAGCAAAACTGTAACAACAAAACAAAACCAGCTATGCTCGACCAACCTTGTTGCTCGTTCGTGTTGGAAAGACAACATAATATTTTTGATTTTATTTGCAGAATATTTAGTTTTATTGTGATTTTATTCTAGAATAATATCTTAAGATTTTAGGAAGTTAGGATAATTATAATATTTAGTTTATTTTTTTGTCTGCTCTCTTTTGTATTAATATGATGTTTTTGCCTCTGATTTGAGGATGAATGAAAAACCAGAAATATTAAACTTATTAATTCTGTCATTAATTGTTATTAAATTCTTCATGGTATCAGAGCCATAAGGTGCAATCCGAGACTGACAACACCTTTTCGGTTCTCATCATTTACCTTAAACCTTTTTCATTATCCTTTACCTCCTATAACAAATGGCAGATCCAGAAACCCAAAACAACCAACAAATGATCTCTGTACCCCAAATGGAACAAATAATTCAGCAAATGTTTAAACAAATGAATATACCAACCAAACCCATAATTACTGTTTTTAGAGATCTCAAGGTCTCTGAGAGGCTTACGTTTCATAATTATACAAAATGGTGCAAACTTATCTACATAGCAATAAAGTCTCGGGGACAGCTTAACCATATCACAGCCGCATATCCAAAACCCACAGATCCGAAATATGAGCAATGGAAACAACAATACTCACTTGTTTTTTCATGGCTTATTTCTAATATCGACTCAAACTTAGTGAATCAATTTCTTGATTACACTTTGTCTTGGGATTTATGGAAAGGGATTGAAACCCTTTTGAGCAACGAATGAGATGAACTTCAAATCTTCGATTTGAGTTCTAAAGCAGCGTCATTAAAACAAAACCAAAATACCATAGAAAGTTATTATACAAAACTCAACACTCTATGGAAAGAAATTGATCGTCGTATGCTTAATCCGATGAAACATGATGATGATATAACCATCTTTAATGGTTTTATTCAAAGACAACGACTACACCAATTTTTAGCCGGAATAAACGAAACATATGATAAAGAACGTCAGGATCTTCTCAATCAAGATCCATTACCCACGGTTGAGAAGGCCTATGCAACCATTCGCCGTGAAATAAATAGGCGTGGTATTATGACCGACGCTTCATCATTGGGAATGATTCCCTCAGAAATAGAAAGTGGGCTCGTGGCTAAACACCGGTCAGACTACACTTCATTCCGGCGAGAAACCGTGGACAAGTCTGAACTATCATGTGACTATTGTGGTGGTTCTCAGCACACTAAAGAAAAGTGCTTTAAACTCATTGGTTACCCAGACTGGTGGGAGGATTTAAAGCAAAAAAAGTCCACCGCCAAGGCACCTGTTACCCAGGCCGGTGGCAAGGCTCAATTTGCCACTACCGTCACACCACCTGAAGCAACACCACAATTGGAAGAAACACATGAGGAATCTGGTCCAGGTATGATTTCATGGGCATGTATGGGTGTGACTCACTCAGATCTGTCACTCCCACAAGCACCACAATCACAAACTCAAAAAATGAAAACACACTCCCTTTTTCAGACACTAAATCGAAACCAAACTCAAAATATTGAGAACCAGAAAATCCTGCTAAACGAAACAAAAAATATTCAAAAAATGTTGAAACCAAATATTGAGAACAGCAAATGTCGAAATCAGCAAGTCCAGACCACAAGAAAATAAGTTCAGACAACCACCACCATAACTACCATGCTTTGAGAACAAAACCAGTAAACCAAGAGGGAAAAAGAGATTGTCATATAAAAAATTCAAATCAGGAAATTAAAGTGCAAAAATTACCACAAAAAACCCCATTGTCGACTACCCAAAACAAAGTATCAGCCACCATAGCTCCGGTACACCGGATCGGCGGCGTGACCAATTCAAATGGGAAAGTCAAAGTGACATTAGAGGAGATGGGAGATAGCCGTGAAGATGGGGAAGGGAGGGGTAGAAGACTTTCCACAAATAACTCCTTTTATAATGGAAAAGCAAACTTAACCCTAGATAACCCCCCAAGACCCGCGTGCCCCAATCCGGGTTGCCCAAGACTCGCGTGCCCCTATTCGGGTTGCCCAAGGATCCACCTACCCAATTCCCCTCCTTCAAACTCATTTTCACCTTTTTCCCCTCAAAAACCTATTAATACCCAATTAAATTCACGTGATTGTTTAAATCCTCACCTAAATCAAAAATTTTCAAATTCTTGGATTTTTGATTGTGGGGCAACCCATAGCATGACTTTTAATTCTCGTGATATTTTATCTGTTAAACCCACTACTCATACTCATGTTAAAATGGCTAACGATGAATGTGCTCGTGTGGATCGTGAGGGCCCGATTGCTATCTCCTCGTCTCTCACATTAAAGCACTGTCTTTTGATCCCTAATTTGTCGCATAAATTGCTATCCGTTAGTCAACTCACCAAGGAACTTGATTGTACTGTACTCAAGACCGCTCATGGCTGTCTTATGCAGGATGCCCAGACCTAGAAGATCTTCTGTCATGGTACTGAAAGCGGCGGGTTGTACTATCTCGATGCTGCTAGTTTGGTTCTCAGGGGGAGTTAGGTCTCTCGAAGCAAAGTCCAAAAGTATTAAGGCAAGTTTGGTTTTGTTCATCACGAGACCAAACTTGAGGGGGTTGGAAAGACAACATAATTTTTTTGATTTTATTTGCAGAATATTTAGTTTTATTGTGATTTTATTCTAGAATAATATCTTAAGATTTTAGGAAGTTAGAATAATTATAATTTTTAGTTTACTTTTTTGTCTGATCATCTTTTGTATTAATATGGGGTTTTTGCCTCTGAAAATAATCACAACCGTTTTATAACCATTTTGTTCTTATATCAACAAGGTTGTATTAATGACTCTTAATCTTTATTCTTTTATTTGTCCTTAGTAATATCAGTCGTTTGATATGCATTGCTGTCAAGTTTCAATTCTGTATTTCTTTATTATATTATTATTATTATTATTATTATTATTATTATTATTATTATTATTATTATTATTATTATTATTATTATTATCACCAAGAAAAATATTCCATTGATCAAATTCAGACAGGTACAAACATAGAGCCCATGGTAACCAACTCCTTTTTACAAGTTGTATCAGTATGAAAGTGGAACCCACCTTTTAGGAAAGGTTGAACCACCTCACTCTTTGTGTGCATAAAGAAGAAGAAAACACCTCAAGGAACAAAACAAGAAAATTAGACTTGAAAGAGTCTCTTAAACCAAGTTTGACACCTCATTTCCTGGAGGATCCTTTTATTGACAACAACAACAGTGCTCATACTCATTATCCAAATAGCTTCATTCCGGGTTCGCCAGACCATATAGGTAAGGCTGCAGATACTGGTGAGGATCAGAGATCTACGGAATCGAGGACCCTTCCATTTCTTGAAAGCAAGTCTGTGTAGATCAAGAGGGATTCGAATAGCTAGTCACTGCACCATAAACTGCAAACAATGTATACTGAAAGCACATTGAAAAAAGATATGATCAATAGACTCGGGTGCAACATTGCACATAGGGCAAACATTATCATTAAGGACACCCATTTGAACCAACTTATCCCTAGTTCTGCCTGCACATCCACTTACTCAATTGAAGCTTTACAGAGTAGAGCCTCTTCAGAGCCCAACTAACCGTTATGGGAGGGTTGAAGAACATCCAATCATCACCTTTCGTGTAAACTTCGTGGACCCATTTGGCCCAGAGTGACTCCTGCATTGAACTGATATGCCAGACAATCTTGCCCATACACACCAGATTTCATACATCAAGGTTTCGGATCCCTATGTCACTGCTCTTTGGTTGGCACACCTTAGACCAACTAACGTTACCTCTAGAGCTCTTTGTAAAATCACTGTGCCATAAAAATGATCGACAAGATACTATTATTATTATTATTATTATTATTATTATTATTATTATTATTATTATTATTATTATTATTATTATTATTATTATTATCATCATCATCATCATTATTATTATTATTATTATTATTATTATTATTATTATTAGAGTCGAGCAACAAACTGAGCACCCACACCCTTCTGAATACAAAAAGCCAATCTCTGGAAAATGTATATCCTAGACTTAGTGGGAAGTCGAGCAACAAACTGAGTTACTCACGGAAAACAAACCAATCCTTGCTAGCAGCTCAAGAGCACCTTCACCCAACTCTCCAAAGGTGGAAAACGCGAACACGATTAATTTGTAACCATTTTCTTCACACGTCGTAACGTATTTCTTCCTCTTTCTTTCTGCAGCATTAGCTAAAGAGACACCAGGTGCCCAAGCAGTGACTCCTATGCTGGCACAGGGCGAACCTCCAGTGACATCTACACATGCGTCCTTTCCATGTAGCCAATTGAAAAGAAGAATATCCGCGGGTCTAAGATCTTTCCCTGCCTCTGAATAGAACCCCAAAGGTGCCTCCTTACGGACTGAAATCCCTACTTTGCAACAGATATCAACAAGCATGTCCCGAACCAAATTGTGTCGAAATTTAACACTAATCTCGCTAGAGCAGTGTACAGCGGGGTCCCTCCATTTATCCATTTTGGGATTGTTGCAGCTTGGGAATAGACTACCTTTAGAGGAAATGGGAATAGCCATCCGATAACACAAGACAGCTCGATACTGGCGATGGTTCATTTTCTGCCCCAAGCCTTCGATAGCGATGGTGAGCAGAAAGTCTTGGGCGTGTGGTTCCCGAGTAGAGCTAAGAATGGCAACTTGTCTTGGGGTGAGACTGAAACTAGATACAAGGCTTTTCTCAACAACATTAAAGTAAGCCCCTGCCAATTTTTTCATCATATGGGGGGCAGCGGGTTCATCGTTGAGAGAAATAGCGTTGGAGCCACAAAGAACCCGAAAGAGACCAAGAGCACGTTCAAAAGTCGAACCCAAGGAGGAAACATCACTATAAGCTAAGATCTTAGCTTGGAGCGAACTAGTTTGAAGGCGAGAGGCAAGGAAAGCAAAGTTAATAACATCGCCTGCCGAGTAAATCCCAAGGTCATCCATCTTGATGGGGAGGGTGGCTAATCTCCATTGCCAGTCTCCAAAGCCTGGCCCAGATGTCGTAACAATCTTCTCCAGAGAGGAGCGCAAAGCGAGATCAAACTGGACTTGTGCTTCCCCAATCCAATCTGAAGGGCAAGTCCTCAAGGCATAAAATAACCTACCAACCCCAGCACAATAACGAAGGAGGAGAAGCTCACATTGGGGGTCATGGAGTTTGTTAACCGTTATCATGAGCTCAATTGTTTTAGAAACCCTCTTTAAAGAAAAGCTGGCGACAAAAGCTCTGATCAGAACTCACTGGTCCGACAAAAGCTCACAAAATATAGTATGATTATAAGAATTTTAAATCAGTGTTTTATTATTATTATTATTATTATTATTATTATTATTATTATTATTATTATTATTATTATTATTGTCAAACAAAAACAAAAACACTTTACAGATAGGATAACAACCCAGATATCCAAGGTTCTCCCTATCATTGCATCAGTGTGAAAGTAGGGCCCACCTTCTAGGAAGAGTTTCCCTACCTCACTCTTCATGTCCACGGGAGAAGCCGTGATATCTCAAAAAAGCCACATACGGCATTTACATTACCTTGGCTTAAGAACTACGAAAAGGGAAAAGCAAAACGGCAGGATAAGCCAACAAAACATATAGGCTCGACTACAGGGTGCTCAACCAGAGTGCAGTGGTCCCATTTGGAGATAGAGAGGTGAATCTGATTTTGGAGTCAGCTATGATGGTGTCAATCACCCTCCCTACTGTCATAACTTTTTTCTGCCAGATCGCCTTATTTCGAACCTTTCAGATAGCATATACAAGGTTGCAGAAGATTGCAGCTATGAATCTCGATTTTACCTTAGGAAAACGACGTTTTTCGAAGGATGTCTTTCATGTTCCCAATGCTCCAATTTATGCCGATCCAGTTTGCGAGTGCTTTTGTGCATTGGGCGCTGAAGTTGCACTTTAAAAAAGGTGTTATGTAGTTTCAGGGTGTGTTCCACAAATGGGACACAAATCATCATCCACCACACCTATGCTTTTGAGACGTTGTTTTGTTTTGAGTCGTTCATGGTAGGCGAGCCAGACCACAAAGCGGCTTCTAGGTATGATCGCGCGATTCCACACTGCAGTAACCCATCGTACTTTATCGGTAACCCCCATGAGATCCTTGTAGACGACATCAATGGAATATTGGGGGTTTTGCATCCAGTCCCTCAGAGTTTCTTTCACCCCACACAACTTTTTGATCACCCAGCTCGCAGTGATGGGTGCGTTGAAGAGTTCCCATCTTCCACCTTTTATATACACCTCGTGTACTCATTTCACCCAAAGGGAATCCTGCAACGTGCTAATATGCCAAGCTATTTTGCCTACAGCTGCTAGGTTCCAAACTTGCAGGTTCCGAATTCCGAGCCCTTCTTCCTTTTTAGGCCTACAGACCTTTTCCCACTTCACGTTACATGGAGATTTGTTATCTGATTCCCCGTGCCAAAGGTATGAGCAACAAACGACATTGATCTGGATAATGACTCTCTTGGGTAGAATAACTGTTTGACTCTAGTAGTTAGATATGCTCATGAGGACCGAGTTGACTAGCTGAAGTCTGGCTGTATAGGATAGATTCTTGGCAATCCATGATCGAATCCGACTAGTCATCTTATCCACGAGGTATTCACAATCTGTAACTGTATATCGTTTGGAGGTGAGGGGCATACTTAGGTATTTCACCGGTAGCTCCTCAAAAGTAAAGTCTAGGGTGCTAGCTGAATGAATCCTGAAATTATCACTAACCCCTGCGAGGTAGATACCTGATTTGGCGTGATTGGCTTCCAGGCCCGAACTAGAGGAGAAGTGATGTACCCCTTGGCAGAGTGTTTAGATTGAACGCATATCCGCTTTACTAAACAACATCAAGTCATTCGCAAACACAAGGTGGTTTAGTTTCAGCTTGGAGCATCTGGGATGGAACTTGAACTCCTCAGCTTCACCTGTTGCTTTGAGGATCCTCGATAAGTACTCCATGCCTATGACAAAAAGTAGGGGGGACATAGGGTCACCTTGCCTAACTCCACATTTAGTCTTGAAGGGCTGCATGGGGTTTCCATTTATGATCAGGGAGTATTGAGAAGAGGATACCCAAGTCATAAATCTCTTAACAAAACCGGGTAGGAAAGTTGAGTGCAATCATCATATCCTTCAGAAAATCCTAGTTCAGAGTATCATACGCTTTCCGAAGATCCATTTTGATGAGACAACTAGGCATGTAGCTTTGTCTTCCATAGTACTTGACCACATCTTGGCATACGAAGATGTTGTGTAAAATGTTGCGACCCTCCACAAAAGCTCCTTGGTTAGGGCTGCTGATGGCCCCTAGAACTAGTTTGAGTCTACTGCAAATGAGCTTAGTGATGCATTTGTAGATGACATCACAGCAAGAAATGGGGCGGTAGTCCCCTGAGCCCTTGGGACACTATGTCTTTGGGATTAAGGTGATTCCCGTCACAGTCCAGGCCTTCGGGAGGATTCCATATTTAAAAAACTCGTGGACTGCTCTGGTTACATCTTTGCCTACCACTGGCCACGCAGCTTTGTAGAAACCACTATTGAAACCATTTACGCCGGGGGCTTTATCATCATGGATACTCCATAGTGCCTTTTGGATTTCTGCCTCAGAGAACGACAAGGACAAGAGATTTTGTTGGGCTGCTGTGAGTACTGAACCCTTCTGAACAATATTCATGTTGATAAGACGTCTGTTGTCGATATCGTTGCATAAGAGGTAAGTGTAGTATTTATGGAAGATCTCTTGAATCCTACACTGATCGCTAATGATCTCTGATCCCATATGGAGCACATTGATGGTGTTGGCTTTATGTCTATGCTTGATGGACTGATGAAAGAATTTGGTGTTTTCATCCCTCATGGTAAGCCAAGAGATTTTTGCCTTTTGACGTAAAGCCAAATCACGTTCCTCTTTTGCCTTCTAAAGAAGATCTGCCATTTTACATTCAAAGTTAATTAGATGAACATTAGATGGGTTAGCATGTACCTGCTCCTGGGCTTTTGGAAGGTTGTTCTCTGCTATAGTCACTGCATGTTGCTCATCCTTCTTAAACTTTTGTTTGCAGATAGCCTGAATCAGTTTGAGTTTCTGAGTGATTTGATGGCTCCTGGGCCCTTGGATTGGAGTGTTCCAAGTGTCCTGGATTACCCCCAAAAAATCATTTTTATTCCCCTAGTGGTTGAAGAACTTGAAGAGACGGGTCCTACTGTGCTGCTTGAAAAAATGAACTAGCATCGGTGTATGATCAAAGCCTCCCTCGGGGAGGAACACAACTTCGGCATTGGGGAAGGTAGTTTCCCAAGAGTGGTTACCCATAACTCTGTCAATTTTGCTTAATACTCTCGCAGAACCCTCTTGCTTATTAGTCCAGGTGAAAAATCTCCCAGTATTCTTCTAATCATGAATTTCACAAGTCTCCATGCACCTCCGTAAAGGATCCATATCACTACTACGTGGTCTTTGACCTATTCTTTCATTAATGTTGGCAATGCAGTTGAAGTCACCCATTAGGAGCCACGGGCCTATAATGTTGTAAATAATGCGTTCAAGCTCGTTGAAGAGGTCTTATCGCCCCTTCTTATCGCTAGCACCATAGACAAAGGAGCATGAGAATTTATCGCCATTTAGAGGGGTCAGATCCAGATGAATCATCTGGCTGCTACAATGTTTGATATCCACACTTATCTCATCACCATTCCAGGCTACTATGATACGTCCTCCTTTATGTCAATCCAGATTATGTGTGAAGCACCAAGAGGGGCATAGTCTTTGGTAAAGGGCACCTAATCCTTGCCTCTTTACCTTTGTTTCGAGAAGGCTAGACAAGCTGATGTTGTGGTTGGAAATGAATCTTGCCACTTCTGTCTGTTTGCTTACCTTGTAAAGCCCCCTCACATTCCATGCTAGAATGCTATTCATTGTCATTGATGGGGTAAGCCCCCAACGCTTTGATAGGAAGTATTTGTGAACTGGTTTCCTCCTCTGTTATATCCTTTGATTCAGACATAAGGGCATTGAAAGGGTTAGGGGTTATGACCTCGTGGTGTTGTTTTCCTCTAGGGCTCTTCACTCTGGGGGGGGATCTACTAATCCTTGGGCTTGATATCGTAGGCCCCTCCTGTTCCTTGGTAGCAGGTTTTTGTTTCACTACATATTGTTTCCTTAACACCATTTGGTATCCTTCTTTGTCCTTACCCTGTCTAGTGTCATTTTTCGGGGCTTTCTAACTCCCTTTGCCATTCCTGCACTCCTGTTCATTGTGACCCAATTTCTTACATTTGTTGCATAGGATGAGCTTCCATTCATAACCAACTCATCCTTCACATTGGTGAAGTGAATTTCCTCTGGGAAGTCATCATTAGTATTCATTTCAACTAAAACTCGGGCAAACCTTAGTCTAGCTTTCTGACGGGTAGCATTGTCCACTTTGGTATCGTTTCCCACAATACCCGCAATTTTCCTAAGACTCCTTTCACTCCTATACTCCACTTTAAGCTTAGGTAGTTGGATCCAAACGGGCATGGATGAGAGGCTAGTCTTGTCAGTTGACATTTCTGGGGTCCAAGGTTTGATCACAAAGGGTTTATTATCGAACAAGAGACCATTCGACTCATAAGCCTTATCTCTAGACTCCAATGATTTCATCCTAACCTTAAACACTCCTTTGTCCACCATACCTACTGTTAGGGGTGAAACTTATTCGAATTAAAACCGCAAATCGAACCAGACCAAACCGAATAACAAATATGGTTTGGTGATTTTTAAATTTGGTTTGGATTAGGTTTGAAAACTCAAAAATCGAAATATTAAGGTTTGGATTAGGTTTGGAGTTTTCAAAACCGAAAACCGAAATTCTAGACCGCAAACCGAAATATATAAGAAATTACATATAGCCCACTAACATTAATGTATTAGCCCAGGCTCAATACATTCTAAACCTAAAAAATTAAAAACCCTAACCTTTGGTAATACCTATACTATCGTCGTCCCACACTTGAGTAGGACACTCCTTCTCCTTTCCCAGTTTCCCTCTCTTTTTTCATTTAAATTTGTTTTTAATGGAAAATATGGTTTGGATTGGTTTGAAAAAGTCTAAAACAAATTAATTTGGTTTGGTTCGATTTGGATTGAGGCCCAATTTGATTTGGTTTGGATTGAAAAAACAAAAACCGAAATAAATTTTGTTTGATTTGGTTTTATGAAAAAACCAAACCGCAAACCGAACTTTCACCCCTACCTACTGTGTCAATGTGTAAGTTTTTCCATATTCTACGCACAATACCATCTATAACATGTAAAGGTGGGTTAACCCCGACCACAAAACACACCACATCTGTCTCCCAATAATGAATTTCATCCTCAATATCAGATAAGTCAATTATAACAACATTGGGTTTTAGAGGAGTGATACCTTGAATTCTTGTTGTAGGAATGTGGCTTTCTTGTACATGCTGCTGAATTGGATTGCTTAGCCCATTAATTTGTTGAATTTCTCCAATGCTTTCCATAATCATACCAGGTTTGAGGTCTGTAGAAACCCCTTCAGCACCAACAGTGGGCATACACGGCACTTTGGTAGGCTTTGAAGGCGCTGCATCATGTACACTAAGGATTCCACTTGTTACAATGGCCGCCCAACTTGCTTGCTCCTTCTCCGTCGACTGTGTCACCGTACTGGGGGTTTTCGAGGCTGGCGTGGTGGTGTTTGAAATACTCCTAATCGAATTAGGGTTCTTAATCTGCTCCAGCATCACAGCTTCCATCTGGGCAGAATCTTCCGGCTGGGTGCTAGACTGCTTCACCACCGGTGGCTGCTGCTTCACCTCCGTCTTTCTTGGCCTGCCGGGGCCTCATGCTCTGGCGGGTTCAGCCATGGATCTAGGCAAACCCGAGGGCGGTAGAGAGAGAAAGAGTGGGTGTTTGAGAGAAAGCGTTGTTGTTGTTATTATTATTATTATTATTATTATTATTATTATTTTTTTTTTTTTATTTTTATTTTTTTTAATATATTATTATTATTATTATTATTATTATTATTATTGTTATTATTATTATTATAAAAATTTTATTTTAATAGAAATTAAGGAGCAACAATTACCCGATTTTAATAATAATATAACCTTCACGTTAATACTATTTATGTAAATAACTATAATCGACATGTAATTTTGGTCTACGATTTATAAATATCAAGTGCTCACAAGGCATAAAATTATTATATGACATACTCATAAATAACCAAAAAACATTTAATCGAAAATTAACGGGGTATTATAGAACCAATAGAAGATTTGGACACATATCACTACAACAAGAAAAAATTTTCTCTCCCAGTTTTACTATCTAGATTATTTCAATTAATTTCAATTTGAAATTGGATAATTATACGCTAATGGCGATGAGAACACTTGCAAGGTGAAATATATTTTTTAATGATAATTTTGTTATTTGTTTTATTTACTTATTTTTATTATAATGTTTTTTTGTTTTTATTTTTAATATTACCGAGCATTATACCATTGTTATAAAACATTGATTTAAAATTCTTATAATCGTACTATATTTTAAAACAATAAAAGATTTAAACACGTATCACTGCAATAATAAGAAAAGTTTTTTATGTCAATTCTACTACTCATGTTATTTAATTTTATTTGTTATTTTTTATTTTTTTATTTTTTTATTTTTTATATTACCGGAAATTTTGTTAACTAATTTTGTTAACTCACACATGCTTTTGGAAGAAACTACTAGTGACTTTTAACATGCAATATACGTGACTCCGTCACAATCACAATACTTTACGAAAACCACAGCACGAAAAACGTCAACTACTTTTGTCCTCCTATGATTTGTTTGAATTTCTCAAATATTTTTTCCCATTTGGTATGTACACTTTATTACCATCGTTTGAAAATGATAAAGTCATTTCAAAAATTCCAATCAGTAGATATTTATTAATAAGTTGTTTCAACATAATATTTTTGTGAATAACGTTTCCGAAGATCTTAATCCTAATTCTTATCATTTATTAAACAGCCATGAACGTCTGCCTTATATAAATTGGCATACAAGATTCTCAAATTATATTCAATTTGCCTAGCCACAGTAGCAAAAGCACATTTACCACCAGCTCTTTGTTTGATTGGTGGCTGCAAATTCTCACATCATTCACCGTCTTAAATCTTAATTTGTGATTTTTCAGAATCTTAACAGTATATACTAACTCCATCTACATTTGAATCAGCAAATAAGCAAATTTTACCAGCATATTTTGCTACAATCACAAAATAAAAAAAATTCAACAAATAATTAATCACATACATCAAACAATAATATTAAATAAAAAAATATACTTTTAAAAATTCAACCTTTCATTTATTTTTGTGATTGGATAATTATACGCTAATGGCGATGAGAACACTTGCAAGGTGAAATATATTTTTTAATGATAATTTTGTTATTTATTTTATTTACTTATTTTTATTATAATGTTTTTTGTTTTTATTTTTAATATTACCGAGCATTATACCATTGTTATAAAACATTGATTTAAAATTCTTATAATCGTACTATATTTTAAAACAATAAAAGATTTAAACACGTGTCACTGCAATAATAAGAAAAGTTTTTTATATCAATTCTACTACTCATGTTATTTAATATTAATTTTAGATTGAATATTCATAGGTTAATGATGGTGGGAATACTTGTAAGATCAAATAATTTTGTTAAATTAGAATGTTTTTTTATTTGTTATTTTTTTATTTTTTTATTTTTTATATTACCGGAAATTTTGTTAACTCACACATGCTTTTGGAAGAAACCACTAGTGACTTTTAACATGCAATATACGTGACTCCGTCACAATCACAATACTTTACGAAAACCACAGCACGAAAAACGTCAACTACTTTTGTCCTCCTATCATTTGTTTGAATTTCTCAAATATTTTTTCCCATTCGGTATGTATACTTTATTACCATCATTTGAAAATGATAAAGTCATTTCAAAAATTGCAATCAGTAGATATTTATTAATAAGTTGTTTCAACATAATATTTTTGTGAATAACGTTTCCGAAGATCTTAATCCTAATTCTTATCATTTATTAAACAGCCATGAACGTTTGCCTTATATAAATTGGCATACAAGATTCTCAAATTATATTCAATTTGCCAAGCCACAGTAGCAAAAGCACATTTACCACCAGCTGTTTGTTTGATTGGTGGCTGCAAATTCTCACATCATTCACCGTCTTAAATCTTAGTTAGTGATTTTTCAGAATCTTAACAGTTTATACTAACTCTATCTACATTTGAATCAGTAAATTTTAACAGCATATTTTGCTACAATCACAAAATAAAAAAAAACTCAACAAATAATTAATCACATACATCAAACAATAATATTAAATAAAAAAATCTACTTTTAAAAATTCAACCTTTCATTTCTTTTTGTGATTGGATAATTATACGCTAATGGCGACGAGAACACTTGCAAGGTGAAATAATTTTGTTAAATTAGAATGTTTTTTTATTTGTTATTTTTTTATTTTTTTATTTTTTATATTACCGGAAATTTTGTTAACTAATTTTGTTAACTCACACATGCTTTTGGAAGAAACCACTAGTGACTTTTAACATGCAATCTACGTGAGTCACAATCACAATACTTTACGAAAACCACAGCACGAAAAACGTCAACTACTTTTGTCTTCCTATCATTTGTTTGAATTTCTCAAATATTTTTTCCCATTCGGTATGTACACTTTATTACCATCGTTTGAAAATGATAAAGTCATTTCAAAAATTGCAATCAGTAGATATTTATTAATAAGTTGTTTCAACATAATATTTTTGTGAATAACGTTTCCGAAGATCTTAATCCTAATTCTTATCATTTATTAAACAGCCATGAACGTCTGCCTTATATAAATTGACATACAAGATTCTCAAATTATATTCAATTTGCCTAGCCACAGTAGCAAAAGCACATTTACCACCAGCTCTTTGTTTGATTGGTGGCTGCAAATTCTCACACCATTCACCGTCTTAAATCTTAATTTTTTTTATCAAACAATAATATTAAATAAAAAAAATCTACTTTGAAAAATTCAACCTTTCATTTATTTTTGTGAAATTCAAACTTTTTCTCAATTTTCAATTGAATGTGTAAATGATCGTGAACCTATTAACATGTTATAAATTGAACCCTAAAAAAAATAACTACATGGCAAGTCATATTGTTTGACTGGAAATAAGTTGCCTCACAAAGAAAGCAATGGGTGGTATACTAATGATGGACGTGCTCGTATACAATCTACAACAAAAAGTTTGGACATTAATTCAGTGGACAGTAACTCTCGTGAAACAGAGGGTCACGACATGGAATCAAACCATGAATGGATTAGTAATACTTTAGGCTGTAATAGTGTTGAGAAAACAACACGTGATAGCATGGTAGAGGTGAGCTAGGAAGTACACAAATAGCATAGAAATAAGGACTTGAAATGGATTAACCCCATCGCTACAACAGAAATAGGAAAGTAAATTATATCAATAGTAAAGAATGGTGACAGGAAGGCCAGACATGAAACTATTTCAGAGAGGAGTACTATAAAGAGGAGAGGTATGCTCAAGAAAGTCGTCAATCTTACCTAAGGGAGATCAGTCCTACAAGTGAGGTAAAAGGAAATCATGGTGGTATGGGTGAATAAGCAACGTGGGATTCTTTTTTGTGATTTATGGCATGAAAGAGTTTATAGTTCAATTAGTAATGAGTAGTATTTCATGTTTAGTATGTTAAATCTCATTCAGTGGATGAAATTGAGAGTGGAAGGGATCTTAGAAGTCCAACTGTCCAAGTTTTGACTGTAAGTGGTGGGCAGGAACACAATTATTTTTGCGTAATAATAAGATGACTACACTACTGCTAATATTGCTATTTCTGTGTGGTGTATTTGAACAGGTAAGATGGTGGAGGCCAATGTAATGTACCGAAGTCTAGTATTGTAAGAGGTAAGAAGAGAATAACTGTTGTCAGCTAAGATGATGGAGAGCTTTCTATTTGGTGTAATCTAAATAAGTAATAACAAAATGCTTGCTGTCAACTAAAGTTTTAGTTTAGCAGCGAAAAAGAAACAAGTGAGCAACTTAGTCTTTGTTGTTGGTTTGGAATGAAAATTTTCAAATGAGGAAAAGGAGCAGGTATACTGGTGAATTTCCGTATTCGTGTATATGTAATTGTATCCTTGGTGTTGCAGCAAGTTACACACAACAATTTGGCGTTTTCATGGTGTTTCTTAGATAATATAGTTTTTCTTAGCATGGTACAATATAGGATTAATAAGAAAATTCGTCAATGGTAGTCATGATGAAAAATGATGTAGCAAATTTTGGTTACCCATACTGGTGGGAGGATTTAAAGTAATAAAAGTCCGCCGCCAAGGCGCCGGTTACCCAGGCCGGTGGCAAGGCTCAGTTTGTCACTACCGTCACACTACCTGAAGCAACACCACAATTGGAAGAAACACATGAGGAATCTGGTCCAGGAATAAGTTGTTAAACGCGATTCTACTTAAAATCGTTTTGAGAGGTAGAATCGAAACGTAGAATCGTACGATTCTACAAATAAACTTAAATATATTCAAAATATCTAGTATCTTACTCCCTCCAATTCACTTGTGTTGTCCCATTTGGGTTTGGCACAAATATTAAGAATGGGTGGTAGTTGTGTATTTTAATTGATTAAATTAATTGTAAAGGTGGTAGTTAGATATTGAGAATTGGAAAAGTGGGGTTTTAATTTGATTAAATTAATTGTAAAGGTGGTAGTGGGTATTGGGAATTGGAAAAGTGGAGGTATTTAGGTAAAAAAAAGATAGACAAAAAAGGAAATGGGACAATTGAAGTGAATTGTCCCAATAAGGAAATGGGACAACACAAGTGAATTGGAGGGAGTATCATTCTTGTCCAATTCAAAAGTTTAAATTTATGAATTAAAGTTTCTTTGACTTTATTTTTAAGAACATAGTGAAATTTTTTTAATAATTAGTTTAAATCTTCATACCGATTAAAAAATTTGTTTTTTAAAAGTTTTCATAATGGAAAACTTGATATTTATTAGGAGTGTTCATTATCGGGTACCCGGATTTCCGGGTACCCAATTAGCCGGGTACCTTATTTAACGGCCCGTGTCCCGGCCCATTTAATGCGGGTAATAAAACGGGTCGGGACACCGGGTACCCGATTATTATTCTTGATTATTTTTACAAATTTAATTATAATATTTAATATAAATTTCTGGGCAAAAATTATGGAATGCTATGCAGATTTAGGCAAAAAAACTAACAAAACGAAAATCGAAAAAAAAAAAAAGAAATAACAAAACTGAAAATAAATCAAAATAACAAAACTGAAAAAAATACAAAACTGGAATAACAAAAGCAACATAAAAATCAACAAAACTGAAAGATGGAAATCTTCATGTTAAACTACCAAAAGCAAGAACTCAAATATTATAAAATATTATACAAAACCACAAAACGAAATATAAAAATTGAAGATGACCTTTACATTTAATACTTCTCTAGTCTCAACTCTGTAGAAGTAAAAATGGTTGAGTGAATGAAAATGAAAATGGCTGAGAAGTAAACAGTGAATTGAAAAATGAAATTGAAAATCAAATCTGATATGCAAGACCTTTACATTTAATATTTCTCTAGTCTCAAGAAAATCGCTTCTTTAACAATTGGTAAAAACATTAAATCAAGTAGGTAAAGTGGTAGTATTATATCGAATGGTAAAAGGTAGATGAAATAAAAAATGAATTAAGGAGTCGTTTAATGTCAATTACTTAATATTGTTTGTTTGACAATAGGTATTTTCATTTCCTTGGAAGTAATTCATGAGAATTGTTAATGACCAAGGGGGTATATGGTAATCTAATTCTTATGTCTCATAGGAATTAACTTCCCTTGGATTTCATAATTCCTAGGAATTTTAGATTTTTTGCAACCAAACAAATTAGTATAATACTATTTCCTAGGAACTTAAAATTCCAAAGGTCATAGTGGATAACCAAACAAGCCCTAAATGTATAGATATAAACAAGAAAAGAAGGAAGAAACGACTGCTGGGCTAATTTGGGAATTGTTTATGACTCATAGAAACCCTAAAAAAAAATAAGAATATATATACTAACTATTAACCGGGTCATTAACGGGTACCCGGATCAATTTGAACTCGGCCCATGACCCGACCCGGAGTTTTTAAATTTTTTTATATTTTGACCCGCCATTTATGAAGCGGGTCGGCGGGTCGGGTCGGTCGGGTCGGATACTTTTGAACACCCATAATATTTATGTGTATGTGTGAAAGAGATTAGTAAAAGATGATACATAAGAAAAATTAAAAATAATTCATGTTAAATTAGTAGAATCGGATCGTTAAATCGTAGAATCGTAGAATCGTGTTGTGGTTCTACCTCTAAAAATTTTATTCCAACTAAAACGTAAGATTCTACAACTTTAAGATTCTACCTGCGATTCAAATCGCTCGCTTGTTTTTGGATCGTAAAATCGTAAAATCGTAGATCAAAATCGCGATTTTAACAACCATGGGTGTGACTCACTCAGTTCTGTCACTCCCACGAGCACCACAATCACAAACTCAAAAAATGAAAACACACTCCCTTTTTCGGACACTAAACCGAAACCAAACTCAAAATATTGAGAACCAGCAAATCCTGCAAACCGAAACAAAAAATATTCAAAAAATGTCGAAACCAAACATTGAGAACCAACAAATGTCGAAATCAGCAAGTCCAGACCACAAGAAAATAAGTTCAGACAACCACCACCATAACTACCATGCTTTGAGAACGAAACCAGTAAACCAAGAGGGAAAAAGAGATTGTCATATAAAAAATTCAAATCAGGAAATTAAAGTGCAAAAATTACCACAAAAAACCCATTGTCGACTACCCAAAACAAAGTATCAGCCACCATAGCTCCGGTACACCGGATCGGCGGCGTGACCAATTCAAATGGGAAAGTCAAAGTGACATTAGAGGAGATGGGAGATAGCCGTGAAAATGGGGAAGGGAGGGGTAGAAGACTTTCCACAAATAACTCCTTTTATAATGGAAAATCAAACTTAACCCTAGATAACCCCCCAAGACCCGCGTGCCCCAATCCGGGTTGCCCAAGACTCGCGTGCTCCTATTCGGGTTGCCCAAGGATCCACCTACCCAATTCCCCTCCTTCAAACTCATTTTCACCTTTTCCCCCTCAAAAACCTATTAATACCCAATTAAATTCACGTGATTGTTTAAATCCTCACCTAAATCAAAAAATTTCAAATTCTTGGATTTTTGATTGTGGGGCAACCCATAGCATGACTTTTAATTCTCGTGATATTTTATCTGTTAAACCCACTACTCATACTCATGTTAAAATGGCTAACGGTGAATGTGCTCGTGTGGATCGTGAGGGCCCGATTGCTATCTCCTCGTCTCTCACATTAAAGCATTGTCTTTTGATCCCTAATTTGTCGCATAAATTGCTATCCGTTAGTCAACTCACCAAGGAACTTGATTGTACTGTTCTCAAGACCGCTCATGGCTGTCTTGTGTAGGATGCCCAGACCCAGAAGATCATCTGTCATGGTACTGAAAGCGGCGGATTGTACTATCTCGATGCTGCTAGTTTGGTTCTCAGGGGGAGTTAGGTCTCTCGAAGCAAAGTCCAAAAGTATTAAGGCAAGTTTGGTTTTGTTCATCACGAGACCAAACTTGAGGGGGAGTGTTGGAAAGACAACATAATATTTTTGATTTTATTTGCAGAATATTTAGTTTTATTGTGATTTTATTCTAGAATAATATCTTAAGATTTTAGGGAGTTAGAATAATTATAATTTTTAATTTACTTTTTTGTCCGATCATCTTTTGTATTAATATGGGGTTTTTGCCTCTGATTTGAGGATCGATGAAAAACCAAAAATATCTTAGGCTTATTAATTTTGTCATTATTTGTTATTAAATTCTTCAGTTCGAGCATGGTTGCTGGGTCATGACAGCTTGCTTCAAAACCTTCTGTTTGTTGGTCTGGGCATATGCTCGTTCGAGCATTCATTGTGCTCATTTGAACACTTGAAGATTTTCACGTCAAAAAGTTTCTGGAAGTGATTTTGGCACATGCTGGTTCAAGCAACCTCAGAACAGTGGGATGGTTCATGAAGTGAAACTTTGTTTAATGTAGTATTGTGTTGTTATGGATCAATCTTTTTGTTTTGACTATGTTTTTTTTTTCAAAAATGAATCTTACGAAAACGAAAAAAATAATTTAAAGCTATTACTTGAAAAATCGAGTCTTTTAGGGCATTATTTAGGGGAAAACATCTAATGTATTGTTTGGAAACAAGTATTTCATTTCAAATTATGGATTTCAATTATGAAATCATAAATGAAGAATTGAGAATGACAAAGTTTAGGTAGTCATTCTCAAATCCTCAACTTTAACTAATTTGAAAACATTGGTGAAATTTGATCAAAATCTAAATTTTAAAATTTTTAATTTGCCAAATAATAGATTTTAGCCAATTCCATATTTCCAAATGAAATCATAGTTCCCAAACATGGCATAACAAAATTCACAAATTCTCATCTAATAAGGTTTGATAGTTTTAAATTGGACTAAAAGGTTCAACTAAATAAATTAAAAATTCATTTTGGTAATAGTAATAATCACTTTAGTAAATTAGGCTTTTTAAATGTACATTTGTCACCATGAGATATTCTTATATAAAAATAAGCTCGTATTGTATGTGATATCTCATCATGAGACAAACCTATATAGTTGGTTCATTTCTCTAATTAATCACTTTAAAATTATATGCAATTACTTCAATGTTAAAAATTATTACTTTAAGATTATAAAAAGTGTTGACTTTAAAACAATTAGTTTTCGCTTTAAGGTTATAAGCGATTACTTTAAGACAATATGTACTACCTCCGTTCCAAAATACTTGCAACATTTGTCTTTTTCACGCAGTCTAATGCACTAATTCAATCCCATGATATAATCTCATTTCAGAATTTGTGTATAAAATTACCTTGAGTCTAAAAATTACTTTGTGTATGAGTAGAGCACGTAAAGGTTGAAATCAAATTCTTTAATGAGACGGTTTTATGGTAAAACTATTTTTATTACTTTGGCCTATGTATATTTAATCTAGTAAAGTGATCACTCAAAATTTTAGAGTAATCAATTAGAGAAATTACTAAATTATATGGATCCGTCTCATGGTGAAACGATCTTATAACAAAAAACTATCTCTTAGTGAAACGACCTCATAACAACAAACCTGTATATTAATAAGGGAAAATTACGTTAAAAACTCCCAACTATTCGCGGTTTAAATATAAAATTCCCAACTATTGATTATTATTCAAACTCCCAACTATAGGCCCATCTTAAATATAAAGCACCGATACATTTTATAACCCATTTTAACCGGTTACCTTTTGTTGAAATGAGAGGGTATGTGAAGCGTCGTGTAACGTCAAAGGAAGTGAGGTGATTACTATATACAATTGAGACCTACTACTTCTCAACTAAAACTAATTTATCCGGTTATAAGTCATATTGGACTTTAAATATAAAATGAGCCTAAAATTAAGAGCTTTAAATAATAATCAATTGTTGAAAGTTGTATATTTAAATCGCGAATAATTGAGAGTTTTTAATATAATTTTCCCTATTAATAATTGTAGTAATTAGACATTTAGACTATTCAAATCATATACCACAACCGTCTCACGAAAAATACCGTCTTACACAAGAATTTGCCTAGAGTCGCAGTGGGCCTTTGCTTAAGCGCCACGCAGAATTTCCCCCACTATAAGGATTCTACTTCTGTGTTTAAAACACAGATAACCCATATGTAATAAATACTTCTATTATAAATTGTATTGAGCAAGCATAGCAAAGATTCCGACTTTAAAGGCGAATTAGAATTAGAAATGGGTGTCACAAAGGAGGAAGTTGAGTCAACTCTCACCACTAAGCTCAGCCCTGTTCATCTAGTAATCCCTTACATTCCTTTATTCTTCTAATTTGTATTGCTAATATTGATTTTTTGTTACTTCCTTTTCATCATTTATGGGTTTTGTTTAATTTTGTTGAGAACTTTATAAACTCGTATAATGGGTGCCCTTGAATTTTTTCTGAGGATTAGGAATGAATGATGGTAAATTGATTTTGCTTGTTTGGAAGAAGTTTATTACATGATAGAATTGCTCTCCCTTCAAAAACTTTGTATTTTTAGGGTATTTGATTGGATAAGTTAATGTTTTTAGGAACTAGGGCACCAGCAATGCACTCTTCATGTACACTCAAATGAGATTGGGTAACTCACTATGAAAATATTCGCAATTGCGGCAACGGGACAGTGATGCGAAGTAATGTTGTTATCGTAACGCCTAAATATCAGTCGGATCTTAAAATATTCCTTGATATTTTTTCCACCTTTATAACGCAGAAAATATAGGTTCATTTGTTTTGAAACCCTTTTCTGAGTATTACATGAGTTTTTAAATATTGAGGGTTGAAGGAATTAAAAAGATTTAGTTTAGCATATGGTTTCACTGAGATTACTGAAATGTGAGGAGGGTAGATGAAAACAATAGTGGAAAATAATGTAGTATATGGTAGAAGGAGAGAAACCTTGAAAAAAACGTGTTAGGAATTATATTTGCTACATTTTCACATCTCTTATATTAACTTCCATACAATTCAAACATTTTGTGTTATTATCCCAACAATCCAAACAAACCCACAATTCCCTTGAAAAAAACAACTTGCCACAATGTAGCATAAGAATTAAGATAGAGGTGAGTATAGAGCATGTGCTCTAGGTTTGGAGATGGATGATTCAATAGGAAACCAACAATGATGATACCAAATGATGCACGGTAAAAGCTTCAGTGATCAAGTACGCGAACTTCAGATTCATATCTCAAACTATTTCAATATTCTTCTTGTGGGATTCGAATTATATTTGAAATTTTTTATTATATTTTGATCTTTCTATATGTGTAGTTATTGTTTCGAAAAATTGCGCCTAAACATCAACATTAGATTACTTTCATGAGTTTAAGCTTACACTCTTTTCTTGAGATGGGTGAAACAAAGGGTTTTTTCTCCTTAA
This sequence comes from Amaranthus cruentus, assembly GCA_019425755.1. Lineage (NCBI taxonomy): Eukaryota > Viridiplantae > Streptophyta > Magnoliopsida > Caryophyllales > Amaranthaceae > Amaranthus > Amaranthus cruentus. The sequence goes on from CM033453.1 coordinate 4,261,098, forward strand.
TTTATTAGAGTCGTACTAAAATGAAAATAATTGAATTGAATTGAATACTGTAAGTTGTGAAAGTATGAGAAAAGGAAGTAGTGTATATACCTTAACTGAATTGAACTAAACCAAAAGTGTTAGGAATGAATTCAATAGACCTTAAGATTAGTTGAAGAGAATATACCCTAAGTCCGTCCGGAAGATAGGTTGTATGTCTGTCTAAGTATTGTCAAAATGTCTTGATCTCCAAAATGGTTGAGGTCTTGTCTGAGCTCATTAGCAGTTAAAAAGTTATTACGATTCCACTTCTAATGCCTTATGTATCTTACTACATCAATTTGTGATGAATTCATATGTTTTCTGGATGATTATGCTTCTTGTTTTAGTAGCTTGATTGATATGAAAAATGATTGCATTTGCACTGTCATTTGTAATGTAATACCTACTAGGTTAAGCTACTATCCAGAAGATGGGTATTTTCTTGGTTATAGTGAATGAATTTTATATTATTGTATAGGAAAGTTTGTCATTAATAATCTACCTTTTATCCATTTGTTGTGTATAATCCTACCTTTAGATTTTTTTAATAATCCAACATTTTCTATACATTTGCTCGTGCAAATTTTTTTAAAAAAGAACTAAGTTCCCCTTCTCCACCCCTCCTACCACCTTAGCCCAGCTCCCATTCCTCGATCACCGCTGCCACCGCCTTGGCACAACCCTCTCCCCTTCAACTAGTGTTAGCACCTCCCTCAACACCTTTTCTACTACTTGTGGACCTTGCTGCATCATCACCTGCACATCATTACTACATTATCCACATTGCGGGAATCCTAACTATGGGCAAAATCCAGAAATAGGGGTGGTTTTAAGGGACGTTCCAGGGTGGTTTCAAGGGCGTTTTAAGCCTTCATCTTGTGGCGTCTCAATGGCAGTTCAATGGTAGTATCAATGGTGGTTCAAGCCCAAATATAATCGAAGCCATAGGGGAAGGGCGCATGTTTGAGTGGGGGTGACCGGGTGAGGTGCAAGCTTGGGGGAGGGGAACGTGGATGTTGGAGCTTGGGTGGGGAAGGGAAGGGGAGGGGGCCATGGGCAGGGGAGGGCTAATGTTCATAGGGTGGTGGAAGGGCTGGGGATGGGGGAATGAGTTTTTTTCTTTTTCTTTTTTTTTTCTGTTCATTTTTTTTAAAAATAATTTAATTTACTGTAGTAGGTTTCTAGGTAAGAGGATATGTCACAAGCAAATGTATAGAATAGGTTAAAAGTGGAATTGTTCGCATGGAATGGATGAAAGGTGAAATTATTGATGACTATTTTTCAAATTGTATATTGTCTAATATTAATATTCTAGAAAAGTTTTAGAAACTTATTAAGACATAGTGAACCAAGTTCAAGTAGTCCAACGGACAAGTATGACACAAGCAATGTCCCACAACAACAAGCAACAAGTGAAGCTCATGAGAGCACATGGCACAACAAGATGTTACAACAAGGATCTCAATAGAGCTTGGGTCAGTAGACAACTTCACCGTACATGGGCCATTTGACCACGAGCTTGCATGTAACAGAATTAGTTGCTAGTAATGTTAATTGCTGAGAAAGCTAGGTTTAATTAGAGTTTGTTAGGCCTTAGTCCTTCTCATTTTTTGGAATGCATGTTTGTTTAAGGCTATATATATACAGCCTCATCCATTGTAAATTCAGACTTCATTTCATAAAACTTTGATTCTTCAGAAATTATGGAAGTGTTTTCATAAGGGGGCTTGGTGAGTGAAACTATATCTGAGAGAGTGGGGTGTGAGGCCTGATCAGTGATCATATACGTTCATTGTTGTTCTAAGAATCGGTTTGTGCTTCCTGCTGTCATCACCCAAACCTGGTAGAGGCTTTCTTGATCCTCATACATGGTGCACATAGCCTATTTGTAACTATTATTGTTGTTTACCTAAAGTGAGGACTATGAAATTGGAAGGCTTGTGTAGTTGTGTTAACACTCATCATCATTATACCCAATGTATTTCGCTCATAGAAAATATGATCAGAGTCTTGGGAGAGATGGAAGAAGACAAACCAAACCCATATAGAAGGATGCGACTAAAGTGTCTATCGGCTCGAGAAAGACCTTTAAAGAAAAGCAAAGCAAGACAAAACAAAACAAAAAACGTGACAAAGCAATGCAAAGATAAAAATTAAGGCTAGTAACATAACCCAAGAAATATAAAAACAATCATAAAGCTAGAACAATGAACAAGGCATAATGACATCGAATCATAGATGTTGGTGTAAGCGACTATTTAAGGTCTAAGACACAAATACGACGTCTCCAACTAGTTTATCCCTATTCAAGTCTTCAAAGAGGTACAACTCGTTTATGTCATTCCAAATTTGCTTATCTCTTGTTTTCGTAAGCCTACAAGTACTTCTCTTTCCATCAACTATGATGCTTTTCATCCTTTTTACATGCACATCAGTGGGCATCCATTGCAGAGATGGGCGCAACTCTTAGCGTCTCTCTCAAACCCTGATTCTTAATTTTATTATTCTGAGGTGTCCACACATCCGCCTTAACATTTGCATCTTTGCTACATCCATCTTGTGTTCATATATATTTTTATCTGGCCAACACTCTATCCATACAAAAAGATGGGTTGAATAGCTACTCGGTAGAATTTAACTTTAATCTTGTCGAAAAACTCTTTTCACTTAGCGCTCAAGTGGTTGCCCTTCATTCAAAGCATCCAATTTGAATTCCATACATATTCATCGGTCTCCTCGTTACTCTGGATTGCAAATTCTAAATAATTGAATTTGTTCGTTTTCGCAAAAATATCTTCGTCAACGTTCATCTAAGGTTCTCCCAGTTGCTCTCCCTCACTAAAATTGCAGTGTAAGTATTCCGTTTTTAGAGACTTATTCGCAACCTTTTTCCTGTTGGAGTCGCCCTCCATTGCTCTAGCCTCGTATTGACTTCTTTACTAGTCTCAACTACAAGCAAAATATTGTTAGCGAATAGTATGCACGAAGGAACACTTACACAAATGTGTTTAGATAACTCATCAAGTATTATACTCCCTCCGTTCCCTATTGATGTTCCCATAGGGAATGTTCACGGGAATTAAGAAAAGTAGAATCTTTTAGATGGTGGAAATATTATTTTATTAAATGATAAATTTGATGGATGAAAAGTGGGGACCACAAATATTAAAAATGTACTTAAAGAAAGTTAGTAGAAAAAATATGGTGACCACAACTAATTAAAAAATGTTTTTATGAAGTTAGTGGGAAACATGTGGGGACCATAAGGAATATAAAAATGTTAAAATAGAGTTAGTGGAAGATATGTGGGCCCATAATCATTATTAAAATATTAAAATGAGGATGGGTGAGGTTATTTTTGTCCAAAATTTGTGGTATAAATGGAAAGATTCCTTATGGGAACAACAATTGAAACACCCCAAAATGAAAAGTGGGAACTTCTTTAAGGAACGGAGGGAGTAGCAAATAAGAAAGGGCTTAAGGCCGATCATCATCATCATCATCATTCCCAGTGTATCCCGCTCATAGACAAACTATGGTCAGGGTCTGGAGAGGGAAGATGGACGACAACTCATACTCATACAGGAGAGTGTGGTCAGAGAGTCCTCCGGCTCTAAAGCGTCTTCAAAGGGAGCAATTCCTGCAACCATCCGATACCCTGCAACTTACACCCACGTTAGCCAAGCATATAGAATCAACTAACTACAAAAAACTCAACATATAAAAATACGTACAAAAAATTAAACAAACGTTAATGGAAAGATATGTGGTAGAGAGCGAAAAGGCCAAGAACAGAAACAAACGGTGGTCGGGAAGGACAAGTCAAGTGATCTAAGACGTAGATAAGGCGCCGCCAACTGGCCCTATCCCTGGTCAGGTCCTTAGAGAGGTGGAGTTCGTGTAGGTCACTTTTGATCTGCTCCTCCCACGTTCTCCTGGGTCTTCCCTGACTTCTCTTGCCCTCCACTATGATGCACTCGATCCTTCTTACTGGGGCGTCATGGGTCTTTCTCTGCACATGTCAAAACCATCTCAACCTGTTCTCCCGCATCTTTGCAAAGATAGGTGCGACCCCTAACTTCTCCCTGAACTCCTGGTTTCTTATCCTGTCCATCATAGTTTTACCACACATCCACCTCAACATACGCATCTCTGTTACATACATCCTTTGTTCGAAAACCTTCTTTACAGGCCAACATTCTGTCCTGTACAACAAAGTCGGCCTAATTGCAACGCGATAAAACTTACCCTTCAGTCTATTAGGGAATTTTTTATCACAAAGCACCCCGGTCGCTGCTCTCCACTTAAGCCATCCGGCCTGTATACGATGAGATACATCTCCATCAATCTCCCCATTACTTTGAATCACCGAGCTCAGATATTTGAATTTGGATGTACATGCAACAACTTCTCCACCTACGGTCACTTTTGGTTCCCCTATCGATTCAGTCCCACTGAAGTTGCATTGCAAGTATTCAGTCTTCGTTCGGCTAATGCGCAACCCCTTACCCTCCAAGGCTTCCATCCATTCTTTCAATTTTCTGTTAGCCTCTTCTTTAGTCTCTGTAGCCAAAACAATGTCGTTTGCGAAAAGCATGCACCATGGTACGGTCTCCCAAATGGATTTTGAGATTTCATCCATAATGACCGTAAAAATGAAAGGGCTTAAGGCCGATCCTTGATGCAAACCCACTTTTAACAAAAAGGCTGAGTTGTCAATACTCAATACAATTAGGTTTAGTTTTTCGGTATCTTTTCTAAATAAGCCTATATGCTCAAGTAATGTTACTCAATAAAGAGGCAATATCGTTTCTTGATTTTCAATTTATGATTTTTTAATTATATTTTACATGTTTTCATACTTCATAATCCATATTCGGCTTAGTCCTATATAGTACGCTACTATGCAAGATGTGAATCTTTAACATCTTCATCTGCATTTGAAATACCTTCTAAAGCTCTGAATCACCATATTTTCGGCTTTTACATACAAAATTTATCTTATGTTGATTGTATGTAGCTAACTTGTAGCTTATATTTTCTATGTAATCTGATTGGCTCACTTGAAAAGGGATGCTCTGTTTGAGGTTTTGCTTCCTAGGAGCCTTACATCGCTAAATTTTACATGGAGATCTACTGTTAATAGTATCCTTCGAGATGTGGCAACTTACATTGTGCTTGTGTTTGTATGTACTCCTATTCATCTTCTGCGACAGTGTTCGCTGCCTGTATATTGCAGTCGGCTTTTTCATATTTCACAAACTGTATTTTCTGATTAACTTCTTTTCTATTCGTTTTATGATGCAGGAAGTAATTGATACTTCTGGAGGGTAAGTCTCATATTTTGATGACACTTATATTTTATCCACACAGCTTTACGACACGCACCCACTTCCTTAACCAGGCATAAGAAAGGATTTGATTGATTTTTTGTCGGTCCCCAAATTTAGGTGTGGAGCAAGCTTCGTCATTGAAATTGTTTCTGCGCAATTCGAGGGTAAGAGACTACTGGAGAGGCATCGGATTGTTAATGCAGCTCTCGAGAAAGAGATGCAAGAAATTCATGCTTTATCAATAAAGAAAGCCTTAACGCCCGATCAGTGGAAACAACAACAAGATTCTGAAAGCTCACAAGCAACTGCCTGAAGATGCTTGCTACAACAAGTTTTAAGCAGCTGATTGAATAGTGCAAGAAAACACTTGGTGAGATAGCAAACCGTGAAATGTTGTTATTGCTTATGTTAATACATACATCCGACACTCTTGGCGAAAACCCTTGAGGTTACGATGACGATGACGATGACTTTAATCGAAGAATGTAATAAAGTGCAACATTAACTAAAATCGTTCGACTACGACTTGATCAAACGCTATTTTGGTGCTTTTACTTGATCTTGTGTGAATGATATGAACTGTTGCGAGTCTGATCAAGGCTTCCTGTTGTTTACTTGGATGTGATTTTCTCATCATGAGATGGATCCATATAATTAGCTCATTTCTCTAACAGATACTCTCTTGAGAGACCGTCTTTTATAAAGATGGCTCTCTAGAGCCTAGCCCACTTTTCTTTTTTAGTAATATCTTAATTTATGAATTAATCTTAATTTATACTCTCCCCTATTCATTATTATTGACTCATTTGATTTTTGCACAATTCTTAATTAGCTCATGTCTACAAAAATGAGTACATTGACATATACCATCTTGAATACATCTTGAAGCCAACAACCTATAAAACATCTTAGTCTCACACAATTCTTTACATTGTTTTTTCAAGCATCGCGGTTCCATAAACAATTCATACTCATCATTACATATCCCTGCTTCTCCTTTGCTTCCTACAATTTTTTACATTTAATAATTAATCACAAATTCTTACTTGAAACTGTCTATACAATAGTCGTTTCAAATTTTGGGGTTGACCCAATTTATAAATTTAAAAAAAAAATTAATTGGTGGTTTTGTAAGTTTAAAGGGAGATATGACTGGGCTCCTAAGAAACGTCTATACTATAGTCGGTCTCTCAAGAGAGGGCTTGTTAATTAATTATTTATTATTTGCTTGAAATTACAAGGGTGTAAAATTTTTTCAAAATTTAGTTTTTATTTTAAAAATATCATGATATTAAAGATTATCTTTTTGACAGTATTCCTCATCCCCTCTCCTTAAAGAGGTCTAAGTATGATTTGTTTGTCACTTTCTCCCAAACCCCAGTACTCAACAGGATTTAGTGGGTATATGATGATGATCATCTCAAAGAAAATCAAACGTGTAATTAAGGCTCAAAATTATATTATATTATAAACTCTATTTTAAGGCTATTAGATATGCTTCTTTATGTTCATCAATATGATGACATTACATATAGGATAAATAGTAGCCTGGATACTCAATTTCAGCTAAAAAATAAATAAGTTTGAATAAAGATAGAGTTAGGGTATATAAGATATTCAGAATTCTTAAATATAAGTTTAAGTTTAGGATTGAGTTGGTTTTTTGACATGATAGTAGAAACCAATGTAATGCTGAATTTCAAATTTTTTTATTTATTGTGGAGATTTATTTTTTTTCTGTCTATTTAAGAAGTTGGGGAAAAAGAGTAATACCTTTAGGGAAAATGACCAAGGCTAACAAGATGATAATAGAAAGTAGCATAACCTTATTCATGATCATGATGGGCAAATCTCAAATTTTACTTTTTTTTTTCTAGTTAATTTATTTGTATACTCAATAATTTTTTCAAGAATTTATAAAGGGAATCATAAATATAACTCCACAAATGTAACAATAAAAAGTTTTAAAGTATAAACATTATATACTTTTTCTTTAATGAGTTGTTAAAGAGATGCATGTTACATATTTTTGTTCATGAGTCTTGTCAAAGTGAAAACGAAATAAATTACAAGTGTGGCATTTATTTATTAACAAAATTTATTGCTAAAGACACACGTGATATTTGTGTTAAGGTAAGAATGATTTCCTATATTTGTATACTTTCATATGGTAACATGTAAATCTTTAAATACTTCTATATGTCTAAATCTAAAATTATAAAAGAGATTCACATTTTCATGTTCAATAACTAAAAAATATTTGAAATAATTAACTTTTAAAATATTTCAATAATTCTTTCAAAAAAAATATTACAATAATAATATATTTTTTATTTAATTTGAATAACTATGTCCATACATTACAAATTAAAATAAAAAATAATCATCCGAACCAATTTAGTTGTCCCATTTGTTTTTTTACGGTATTCATCTATCCCGTTTAATTTGAATTTTATTCTTAATCCATAAGTTAAAATATAGTCATGTGAGATCTTGCTGATTCGTCTCAATGCAAGGATTGTTCTTATCAACTTTTCATAATTTTTATTTAAGTATAATCAGAGATATTAAGAGTCAAAATATTGTCTCGACAAGTGTGCCCAAGCAAATGGGACAACTATAAATTGATTCGGAGGGAGTAATATAGTAAAAGCAGAAAGTAAGCTATCTTAGGATCAAGGTTAGCCAAAACACACATCCCTCACTTTAAAATAAAAAAATCTATTATTTGACACATAAACTAAACTAATTTAACTTTGTTATGTTAAAATATATGTTGGTCTCGCTGTCAATATAATAAAAATACCTAAAATTATACACAAATTGTTGTGAGAGACCGATTTTTAAAGAGGGTTTCAATTGGGCCGGTCCATTAGATTTTATTAAAATACAAAAAATAAAAAATTTAGTATAACTACAAGCTTTCTCGGTAAGGGTTTAGAATACCTCAAGTAGACATTTAAAATACGTCAAGTAAGTATTCACATTATGTCAAGTAGGTGTTTTTAACATGTTGGTCAATTGTTAAGTAGGTGTTATGTGATGTAAGTGTTTAGGTTATTTGTTATATGGAAATTCCACATGGTAGCATCCAGTTTTTATAAAACGCCAGTGGTAGCACTTTTGTATGATTTTTCCACATGATAGCATCCAGTTTATGCATTATCTAACAACCGTAACATTTTCTGTTAAATTCTTGTTAATTTTCGTTTAATTCATCATTTTGTAAAAATTTTCCACATGGTAGCATCCAGTTTTTGCTCTCAAATGTATAATTCACCATTTTAACTTTTAATTCACCGATGAATTATCGACGCCCTTAAATATTGTAACAATTAAGTAGATATGTAATAGTGCTTTGAATGCACCTTTTGTTCTTATAAAATGCGCCTTTTGAATTATTTATTAGTGTTAGTAATGCACCTTTTGAACTTTATAATTCCAATAATTTGAATGAAAATAAAATTGTTACAACATTTAAGGGCGTTGATAAATTAATCGGTGAATTAAAAGTTAAAATGGTGAATTAAACATTTGAGAGCAAAACTAGATGCTACATGTGGAAAAATCTTACAAAATGATGAATTAAATGGAAATTAACAAGAATTTTTACGACAGTTAGATTGAACATAACTGGATGCTACCATGCGGAAAAATCTTACAAAAGTGCTACCGCTGGCGTTTCATGAAAACTGGATGCTACTATGTGGAATTTCCCTTTGTTATAAGGGTTTAGGTTATGTGCTGTAGGAGTTTAGGTTATTTGCTTGATATGTTTATGTTATGTACTGTAGGTATTTTTGTTACGTGTTGTACATGTTTAGATTATTTGTTTTAGATATATATGTTATGTGATGTAGGAAAGTTTATATTATGTGCTATAGGTGTTTACTTAGATTATTTGGTGTAAGAGTTTATGTTATGTTCTATAGGTGTTTATTTAGGTTATTTTGTATAGAAGTTTATGTTATGTATTGTAGGTAATCTGATCTACGGTTTAAACGGTTTGGTCTTTTTTATTTCAAAAAAAATTTGGTTTCCGATTTGGTCTCGAATTTAAATTTTTCTGACCAGACCAGATCCAAACCGTACTATGAATGAAAACTATAGTTCTTTAAGGTTGCTACCTAAATATTTCGAGATGTTATTCTTTCAGTAATATATACTTGAATGATGTTGATGTAATCAACTAATTACAAATTGGTATATTTGGTGATTGTAGGTGCGAAATATTTGTATAAAATTACATATTAATTTGAAAATATTATAAAATGATAAAACCATAGACCAGAACAATCAGACCAAACCGTTTTCCAACGGTTTAATCCAACTCATTTTGGGGATTTAACCGTCCAGTCCGGCATAGAAAATTTACAAACCTAAATTTTGGTTTGCTAATAGCAAATTTCCTCCATTATATTCAGTCCTTTGGTCTCTCAACTTCCAAATTCCAATCAAGCCAACCTCGCTGCTCACCAAGAAATAATCCTCAAAATGTTAAATGATCGCCTCTATTTCTTGTAAGGATGTTCGACGGGTTGGATCTTTATTTTGAGCTCTTATCCGATTCTTTTTAAAAGAATTTTGTAATGACTGAAATGAAAATGGATCGAGTCAAAAAAAACTCTACTATAATTGAAATGAAACAGACTATAAAAGGAATTATTCAAGGTCGAAAACGAGCCTTTGTAAATAGCTTACTTGATTGTAGTTTAATTATTATAAATGCCAATGCCAATGGAATTATTAATATTTCTAAAATTTAATTAATATAAATGATAATTTAATTATTATAAATTAATCAATGGAGATTATAATAATTTTTAATGATAAAATTTGGGTTGGGTAGGCCGGACTTTCGAAATCCGACACATCTAAAGCCCATATTAAATTTAAATGACTCTTATCCACCTCGACCTATATTTGGCCCACTGAACATCTTTAGTCTGGTCACCCTACACCTTCATTGCGTGCCAGTTTGACACATATTATTCTATGGTTAATGATACGTCCAACTTGCCTAAGCTGTTTAGTACGGACTATAATTTGGTTAATGTTATCCCCTATGCTATGAGGCTATGCCTATTAGCTAGGTTCAACTACTCTTTTCCCATCATATGGTTGGATCAATAGTTAAAATGGTAGGTATTGACGTTTGTACCTAATTGATTACTCCTACATGCAAACTTGACGGAAGTTTGCATGTGGAAGGATGTTGGGATGTTGGGATGGTTTATCTCATTGATGAGTTAAAGATGGTGGACGCACATTAAAAGTCACTTGAGTCCTTCCTTTCATGGCCATATGGATTTGTCCGACCTCGCTAAATGACGTTTCAATTACATGTCACTGGCCCAGTGCTTGCGTTGCGACATTGATGTTGCTCGTCCCTTCACCCGACATAATGCAACAGATTTTCTGAGTCTAAAATTGTGAATCCCACTAAACATGCATATTTATTACCATTTTAATTGTTAATCGAACCATACTTATGACCATATGATAGGAAAATAGCGGCTGCACCTAGCCAATAGTCATAGCCTCATAAGGAAGGATAACACTAATAAAATCGTGATTGGTACCGAACAGGGTATGCAGGTGTAGAGTGACCGGACTAAGGATGTTCAATGAGACAAATATGACGGGTTGGATATGGGTCTTTTAAATTTAATATGAACTTTACAATGAGTGAGTTCTTAAAGTCATCAAATGAAGCATTTTACAAAGTCGATCCGCGACGGACATAGAAACCGTGGATCCATCAATTTCAAATGACTTAATAGGCCTTGCTAGTAAGAGCGGCAAGATGAACAATGATTGTCTTATCACACCATCAGTATCTAATACTGACTAAATGTTTGATTAAATTATCAATGAATTTCATTTTAAAACCAATGGAAGACCAGCAGATTAGGAGTTTATCACATGAACCCTACTCAATGCATGCAATGAATTTTGATAGCAAACTGAATAACAAATAAACAAAGCTAATATTTGCAAAAGATTGTACATGCTCCAAAAACTTCAATCGAGGCCCCCAACTAAACCATAAATTAAGAATTTTGTATACAGAGTAGACTCGTCCAATATTCAAAACAAAATTGAATAAAATAGTACCGGATTATTAAAAATAACTTCTTATAAACGTTAATTACCTAACTACCCAGACTATAGGGTACCCGAAATGCCGGATACCCGATTATGAACATGTCCCGTAACAAAAGGGGAAAAGAAGGGAATATTATAAACAGGATGTTCTAGTTTTTTACTTCCGAAGATTTTCAAAATTTCAGTTATCCAATTCTCCTGCTTCAGATCCCCAATTCTCTAACTAGATGTTAGTACGTTGTCTCGTAAACCATACCTCAAATTTCAGTAGTTTACATGAGTTCATCAATCTCAAAAACACGGGCAGTTTCATCGAGAGCAACAGAGACAAGGAACTTTCCATCAGCAGACACAGTCAGAGATTGAACAGCATCAGTGTGCCCACTAAAGGTTCTGACAGCGGCATCTTCTCCTGAAAGGCTGTCCCATACTCGAACTTTACCATCAACGCAACCGGTTGCTATAAATCTTGACGTACCGATCCATGTCAAGCATGTCACCCCATCCTGCATAAAAAGTAAAAAGAATAGTAAAAAAGCTAGTAGCAGAATAGAAAAAACAACAATGAAAAAACGAAGTGTCCTCAGTCCTCACGTGCGGGCGTAAGAGGGCACGTAGGTCGACATTGGCAATGGTGACAAGACAATGGAATGACAACAAAAAAGATTATAGAGCTTAAGGTTCGTATTAAACAGGGACGGTCAAACAAAATTTAAACAAACCTCATGGCGAAATGTACTGCGAAGTTCTGATCGTTGAAGATCCCACACAATGAGGTTATTATCTAAGCTTCCCGTTGCAGCCCATGGTCCACTGTTTTAGAGATTAGTGAGATTGAGCGGTAATTTGACATTAAAAATGACAAAACAAGAGTAACGTAGATGAAAGTAATCAAAGGTAGTGTAGATCAAACCTCGGCGAAAATGCAACACATTCAACTGAATCTGTGTGAGCTGTAAAAGAGCTAACCACCTGTACAAATAACAGATAACAACTTGATTCTCTTTTAATGCTTGATAGAAGTTCCATAAGACTGAAGACCAGAAATTTCAATTAGCAATAAGTAGAAAAGATTGTAGTCATATCTGCAATGGTAATAGAAAAATGACTGGACAACAACAATGTCAAAATCTTAAACCCCAACAATATGGTAAAAAGTGACAGAAAGAAGTGGAAATGTTCTCATTTTATGTTCTTAAAAATTATCTTGACTATGCATAGCCTATTGGCATGGTAGACATTGGTATGACATGCTATGGGATGAATAGGAGAAACAAACAAGGTCTAAAATTACATGCTCCAAAGAATTGAATTAATGATAACATTTCTCGTAGCATAGCATATGATGCCAGTACTAGTAGTATCTTGGAAAGCAAATCAAAATTTCAATGATGGAGGTTTATTACAGGACCAAATTATGAAAACCATCCAGATAATGTACGGTGACCAAAATGAAAATCTTCCTGCCCCCACTAGAAACTATACCCAAAACACATTTTCCAGTCAAAGGTATAAAGTGGTAATATAAGAGGCTAACTTCATTCTTTTCCAGAAAATGGCCTCATAGCTCATGAATGAAACCTAACAAAAAGAAGGAAAAATGACGAAGAGGATATCGAATGTCTTACACTTACAAAAAAGGGAAGCCTGGTGCACAAAGGATATTTGCGAAGCGAGGGTAAGAGAAGGGTGGCACACAAGGGTGTAAGTAAACCTTACCCTATCTACAAGAGAAGACTTCCAAGACTCGAGCTCGTCATCTTTCATTATTCACTCGCAACATCCACATGGCATATGGAAGTAAATGAACAACGGAGAGTGCATATGAGTATGACAAAAGAAGGTTGATCTATGGTGTTTATGACAGACGGAAAAGAAGAATGTAAATGAAACAACATTAACACTTATTTGGTAGCAAAAGAAGGGTGCTACAACGTTTTCAGCCCCATGACGGCGGATCTCTCTGTGAGCAATGGATGTCCGTCTATCAGGAGGGCTTCGTCGCTGACTATTGTGAGAAGTTCATCCTCTTTGCCTCACCACTTAGCGGCGTAACTGAGGAGGTAATTCTTTCAAATTTTATTAAGGGGCTTAAGCCATTAATAAGAACTGAGTTAAGACTGTGGGACCCAGATTCCATTGAGATGGCAATTGAGTGGGCCATAAAAATTGAAGAGAAAAACGTGGCAAGCTGGGAAGAATTACAGCACCACCCATATTTTTTGCCACGTCACACCCCTAAATCAACCCATTTCTCCCAAAGAAATACCTCTCTCCAAAAATACCCAGCCACAAACACAAACCTGAACCCCACATCAAATTTCTTCAACTCCCAACAACAACCCACCACACCCCCAAATCAATTAACCTACCCGAAAAAAACACCGGAACCGATGAAACGAATGACTGATCGTGAATATCAAGAAAAACGCAGCAAGAGATTGTGTTTTCGCTGTGATGAGAAGTGGAGCATTGGTCACAAGTGCAAAAAAAGTGAGTTGAGTGTGATGCTTTTAGTGGGGGAAGAAGGACAAGAGGAGGACGAGTGGGTTGAGGTGGAACCGGAGCAGGTGGAATCGCCCATCACTCCTGTTTGTGTGTCGCTGAATTCCGTCATTGGGATCGACAACCCAAAGACCATGCGACTTACTGGCACCATTAAGGACACTCCAGTGGTAGTAATGATTGACCCAGGGGCGACCCACAATTTCATTTCGTTGTCTGTGGTTGAGAAATTGGGGTTGGAGGTATTAGAAACGGAGGAATTTGGGGTTATGCTGGGAACGGGAAAAAACGTAACAGGACGGGGAGAGTGTAGGGAGGTCAATGTGGGTTTGGGCACCATAGAAATCCAGGAAGATTTTTTCCCATTAGAGATAGGCAACTCTGATGTAATTTTGGGAATACAATGGCTGGAAAAGTTGGGAACGGTCTCAACAAACTGGAAATTGCAAATCATGCAGTTCCAGTGGAAGGGAGATAAGGTGATTATCAAGGGGGATCCTAGTCTGAGTAGATCTAAAGTTTCCCTAAAAGCCATGATGAAAATGATCCGAAAGGAATAAGGGGGATTACTTATTGAGCTTAATAAGGTGGAGGTAAGGGACGAGGAAAGCACAATTGCATTGCCTGTAGAAGGGTTGACTGAGAATTTGGTGTCTATAATTAATCAGTTTGCTGGAGTGTTTGATATGCCTCTGGGGTTACCACCTCGCAAGGAGCTTGAGCATCAAATTGTTACGAAGGAAGGTAGTGACCCGGTGAGCGTACGCCCTTACCGATACCCTCAAATACAGAAAACCGAGATCGAGAAAATGGTGGAAGATATGTTATTAGCCGGCATTATTAGACCCTCCCATAGCCCTTACTCCAGCCCGGTGTTATTGGTGAAAAAGAAGGACGGCTCATGGCGTTTTTGTGTCGATTATAGAGCCCTCAACAAAGACTATTGCTGACAAGTATCCCATCCCAGTTATTGAAGAACTCTTGGATGAACTCCATGGCGCGGTAATTTTCTCTAAGTTGGACTTGAAGTCCAGCTATCATCAAATTCGAGTGCGGGAATCCGATATCCACAAGATTGCCTTCTGAACTCACGATGGGCATTACGAGTTCGTAGTCATGCCCTTTGGGCTTACGAATGCGCCGGCGACATTTCAAGCCCTTATGAATGATATTTTCCGTCCTTATTTGCGAAGGTTCGTACTCGTCTTTTTTGATGATATTTTGGTTTACAGTTCATCTGTCGAAGAGCACACCCAACATCTAACTGTAGTCTTGGAGCTCTTAGTGAAAAACCAGCTCTATGCTAATGCGAAAAAATGCGAATTCGGTAAAACGCGGGTTGCATATCTTGGGCATATTGTGTCAGCAGATGGGGTGGCCATGGACCCGGATAAAGTGCAAGAAATGATTGACTAGCCCTCCCCTCGCACTTTGAAGGAGCTGAGAGGCTTTTTGGGCCTCACCGATTATTATCGACGTTTTATACGTCATTATGCCACCCTCACTACTCCTCTCACACAACAGTTAAAAAAGGATTCATTCAATTGGAATCCAGAGGCTGAAAATGCTTTTCAAGTGCTGAAGATGGCTATGTTATCAGCCCCTGTACTCACAATGCCCAATTTCCAGTTACCTTTTGTGGTGGAGGCCGATGCCTCGGGTCATGGTTTGGGCGCAGTCCTATCACAGGAATCTCACCCCATTGCTTATTTTAGCAAGGCATTGGGCGCCCAGGGCCGGTTGAAACCAATTTATGAAAAAGAGCTCATGGCTATTGTCTTGGCCGTTCAAAAATGGCGACATTATCTGCTTGGTCGACATTTCGTGGTATGGACTGACCAACATAGTCTCAGGTTTATCATGTCTCAGAGAGAAATTGGTGCAGAATATCAACGTTGGGTGGGCAAGTTACTTGGTTACGATTTCGAGATCAAATTCAAACCAGGGGTCTCTAACGGTGCTGCCGATGCTTTTTCACGTCACCCTTCCTTAATGGTACTTTCTAAACATACTGGCATTTCCTTTCCTGATATTGATTGGGTAGTAGTACAGCAACAAATTGAGCAGGATCCTCAATTACGCAAAATTCTAGAGGAAGTATCTCAAGATGAGGTGACTTATTTGGGTTTCACTGTTGATCATGGGCAACTGTTTTATAAAGGTCGTGTGGTGTTACCTCGGTCCATTTCACTCATCCAGAACCTCTTGTATGATTATCACTGTTCAGCTATGGGTGGTCATAACGGTGAGTTCAAAACTTACTTACGTTTAGCTGAGCATTGGTTTTGGTTTGGTATGCGCAAGGAGGTCACTGAGTATGTTCGCAGTTGTCTCGTTTGTCAGCAACAAAAACACTCACATCAACGCCCCGCAGGGCTCCTTCAACCCCTTCCGATTCCCACTCAAGTTTGGGAAGATGTGACTATGGATTTCGTCGAGGCTTTACCCAAGTCAGGAGGTTGGGAAACGGTGTTGGTTGTAGTTGATCGTCTCACCAAATACGCTCATTTTATTGGGCTCAAACATCCTTTTTCGGCTTCGAGTGTGGCTGCCATTTTTGTGAAAGAGGTTGTGCGTTTACATGGTTTTCCCGCATCCATCGTCTCGGACAGAGACAAAGTCTTCATGAGTATATTCTGGAAGGAGTTATTCCGGTTGCAAGGCACCACGCTTTTACGAAGTACCGCTTACCACCCTCAAACGGATGGGCAGAGCGAAATCGTTAACCAAGCTTTGGAGGGGTATCTACGATGTTTCATAAACGGCCAGCCCAAGCAATGGAGTCGCTGGTTACATTGGGCTGAATTCTGCTATAACACATCTCATCTGTCCACCCAAGTATCCCCTTTTCAAGCCTTGTACGGGCGTTTACCTCCTGCTGTGGCCCGCCTTGGCAACAACACAACGCCGGTGGAGAGTATTGATCAATTACTTCGTGAGCGCGATGCCTCATTGGATGAATTGTATGCTCAATTGTTAGTAGCCCAGAACCGTATGCGACAAGCTGCTAATAGTAAGAGACGTCATGATGCTTTCCTTGTGGGGGATTTCGTTTTCCTCAAACTTCAGTCGTACCGTCAGCAGTCCGTATACAGGCGTCCCTGTGACAAATTAGCTGCTCGTTTCTATGGGCCTTTTGAGATCATTGCTAAAGTAGGGGCAGTAGCTTACAAACTGGATCTTCCTTCCACTAGCAAAATCCATCCAGTATTCCATATTTCTCAGCTGAAGCGTGTCCATGGCAATGTGTTCGTTCCTACTTCCATTCCTCCCCATCTCACTGCTGATCTAGAATTCAATGCTGAACCAGTAGCTCTCCTTGATGTGAGGTTTCATGATATGGATACTTCATCTGCAACTGAAGTCTTAATCCAGTGGCATGGTTTTCCTGCATCCGAGGCAACTTGGGAATTGTTCCATAACATTTCTACTCATTTTCCGACCTTCCACCTTGAGGACAAGGTGCGTCTCTTTGGGGAGGGTAATGTAATGAAGAGCCCAGAATTAATTGATGGCCCAAGTACAGATGCAAGCCCACGTACTTTCCTCACTTACAAAAGAAGAAACAGGAAGAATTGAGAAGGATGAGCTGGCAGAGAATCTTCAGTGTTTGTTATAGCCTGCAATTTCTGTTATACATGGCCTTTTTCCCTTTTTCTATTATGAGATCATGTATAAATAGAGGTAGAATTTATCATTAGATTTCATGCTTGTATTCACTGAATTGTGTATTCACACTAAGGAGTTACTCAACCACTCGAAGAGTTGAGCAGGGCACTCTGCCTTGATTACATAATATACGAGCATTCTACCGCTATATTCTTCTCGTTTTCTTCTTCTCTAATCTCTCTAATCTCCCTAATCTTTCTTTTCTTTTCTAAAATACTGTTGCAAGTGCAGAAAATCAGGAGTGTGTTACAGATTTTTATGAAAAAAATAAGTAAAACTATAGTCTAAAATTAAGAGAATATAATTGTTGTCAAGACAAGGGTAAGAAATAGGTGAGAAGTGATGGAGAGGGGGCAATGGAGGAATTAGTCCCCTCATTTTGGAGGTAAATATATACGCTAGTGGGATAATGCCGAATATTTCCCTCCTGCTTTACCGAAATAAAATGATGATTTCCCCATTTCTTTATCCTTCTTATATAATTGGATTGTATCATCTTTTTCTTCATCTTCCCTTTTAAATTCACCTCTTCTTACCTTAATTTTCATGGTTTTACTTCAATTTTCCCCTCAAATATTTACTTTGAGGTATGCCCTAGTTGTACTAAGTTTAAAACGATGGTGACAAATTGACAATAGGGAATGACATAGAAGAACAAAACCAAATAAAACAATAGATTCGGAAGGAAAGGAGCTATTTAATTGTAAAAGATGCAAGTCAAACCTTTCCCGAAGATATATTAACCATATGAACATTATGATCCTTTGATCCAGTCAAAACAACCGCAGAGTCAGGGCTTATCGCCATGCATGTTATTCCATCTGTATGATAAGGATGACCTACATCAAGAGCATTAAACCAATCAATAGCAGAAGAAATTGATTACTTAATTTGGAAAACCCATATCTTTTGATGGTTTGATCTGAATTGGTCACTTGATAGTAACGATGAATTCATACAACTTACTGAACTCACAGTTTTTCAGAAGTACAAGTCAATAAGAGAAGAAACATGGTTCTTTGTGATATTATTTGATGGTATATTGATACATATTGTTAATGATGCCATTTTTGTGTATTGTTGATTAAGTATCAAAATTGAACCATATGATAAGCTGTCCAATTTAATGCTTTGGACAATTCAGCCTAAAAGCAAAATTGAATGCATAATTTATGTTCATAAAGCACTATGAAAAATGTAATGCCAACTTTCCAATATTATGTTACAAGTGAAAATTACAAGCAGAAAAAAGATAGCCATAGCATACCTCTAATAACACGAATGTTCTCTCCACTTTTAGGATTCCATACCCTCAATGTAGCGTCATCCGATACTGTGCATATTGTTTTTCCTTTGAGCACAAAAATATCAAGATATTACACAATTGTTCATCTTGTAAGAGTCAATTCGATTAAAGAGCTTAAATGTTAGGTCATAGGTCATATAGGTCACATGTTGGCTTACCATCAGGGGTAAAATCACCACAAGTCACAGTAGCACCATGGCCACTAAACATGTTAAGGTAGGTGCCCTTGTCCGCATTCCACATCCAAACAGAGCAATCCTCAGATCCGGCTAAGACAAGATGTCCCCTAGGATGCCACTTGACCCACTGAAGAGGCAAATATTTGATTAGAAATATTGTAAAAATAGAGTACATTACCTCAGATAAATCAAATATTATATTACCTCAATTCCACCTCCTGGTCCATCAAGACTGAACTTCAATTTTTCTGAAGGTACATCCCAAACATGGACAATTCCATCAAAACCTCCAGAAGCAAGCAACAAACCATCAGCGCTAAAAGCGAGACTGGATACGGAGTCCTTATGACCTGACAAAAGTGTGAAGTTCACTTCTCAGAGAACATATAAACATAAGACATATGAGCTCTTTCATTTCTTTGGAAAGAGACAAAAAGAGAGAACAAATATACATATCATATGTAAAGACATGAAAATACCTTGGAGCTCAAATGCCCAATCTCCTCGACCAATTCTCCACATAAATCCCTTGTCATCACCGCCACCAGTTGCAACTAATGTAGGATCTGTCGGGCTACAAGCAACCGTGTAAAGCTCATCTATCAACAGGAAAAAATAGCATTAAGATCATTGCAAGCAACCGATTGGAGTCGACAGTTTAAAATTGGAGTTGCACAAATTTTTCACAACTTTATTTGATGTAAAATATTTTTTACACCAACTTACAGGACCATATTTAGAATTCTGATTCAAAAGTATTCAATCATAAGAATAATGAAGCATATAATATAATAGAATTTTAACTCACAACAAAAAAAAAAGTTTAAGGTTAATTTCACAAAATTCAATATAATATAGCCTAATAAGTAATAAGCGCACCTCATATATGAGCAACTGATTCAAAGATAGTACTCTATTCAAGCTAATAATCCCATTTATTTTTTGTCACTATTCAGTTCACTTATCACTCTTAATTTGTATTTTATTCTTAATCTATAAATTAAAACATGGTCATGTGAGATCCTCTTTGATTCGTCTCAATACAAGGATTATTAATATCAAATTTTTATAATTTTTATCAAGAACAATTAGAGATATTAAGGGTTAAAATGTTAGCCTTGACAAATGCGAAAAACTAAATGCGTCTCAATACATGACACATCTAAAATTATAGAATCTAGAGTAATTTCAACAGCTTCGCACTTTAAAGTGCTAACTATAACGAGTATAACCTCTCGTACAAAAACTTGAAAGTTGGGATTAAAACCTTCATTGTTCGATAAACTTCATAAAATTAAGTTCTACTCCTACAAAAATAAGCCTTTTCTCACTTGGGTCATGTTTGTATTAGGAGTAAATATTTATGGAAAAACAAAATTCAAACTAAGATAACAAGCTTATTGGAGTCTAGACTAGAAAATAAAAAAAAATTGTTATTGTCAAAGGTAAAAAATAATTGTAACTCGTGAGTGATAGAGAAGAAAAAAATAGAATTAATAAGATTGTAACAATTTATTGGTAAGCCCTTTACCAATAAATTTTTGCCCTTGTGGGATAGAGGGAAAAATTTCTCTTCTCTCCAAAATAAGATTGATCATGTTCCTTTTCTTTCATCTTCCTCATACCAATATATTCTTTATCCTTGGTCTCCTTTTAAATTCACATTTACTTACATTCATTTGTACAGTTTAACTTTTATTTCCTCATTAAACATTTAACCTCAATACAAGATACTTGATTATAATTAATTAATAAGCACCAAAAACAAAGATTCAAACTTGCTTAATACTCCATTCCTAAATTTAAGTATTAAGATAAGCAAAATAATTATAAAAAAAAAAAAAGAAATGAAAATGAATGATTAAAATTTATGCAATCACAACATAATAATCTCTACATAAAACAAATTTATAGGACATAAAATTTTAAGAACAATTTTTTATTAAATATATTTATTAAGAGGGAGAATAAAGGCACTCACCAGAATGACCGGTAAATATATGCATAGAATCATCTAATTCCTCTGCAAAAACCAATTTAATATTACATTTACTTATCATAATATATTTATACTTATTACAAAAAAGAACGACTTTTTCGTAACAAAGAAATTCCAAACACCAAAGTTTTCATTTTTACCAATTCAATATTACAATATTCATTGTATTTTCAAAAAAACAAGTATCAATTTTTTCAAAACAAAAACTCCAAATAACAAAAATCATAACTTTGTGAACGAAATCTACTTACCAAAATATAGAATCATCTTAACATGAAATCTACTTACCAAAATGTTCATCACCAGAACCCTGGTCTTCATCTGCTTCAGGGAGTTCTAATTACAAAATCAAAAAAAAATAATATTAGCCCACAAAAACCCATGATTAATTTAATTAAAAAAGAACTAGTGAAGTAATAAATAAAGATGATAATACCTTCTTCATCAATATTAATTTCTTGAATGATGTCAGATTCATCCAGAAAAACATCCCCTTGTTCTTCAAATTGGGACTCGTTGCTTTGTAACTCCATTCCCTTTCCTTTTTATGTCTTTCTTCAAACTATTAATATATAAGCATTGACTAATATTAAATCCGCCCCTACTATAGAATAAGATAACGATAGCAAAAATAGGAATGGGAATGAACACATTCAAAAACAAATTAATAATTGAAGAAATTGTATTGAAAATTGAAACAGTTGAAAATTAGGGATTTCAAAATCAAAATAATACCTGAAACTGAATTGAAGGTGGGTTGGTCACGGTGGTCGTGGGTGGTCTTCACCGCAGAGGAGCAGTCAGGCGGCGGCAGCAGTAGTGGTGGGGCCTTGCGATTTGCGAACAGCGTCACAGGCTCACAATTCACAGAGAACTCCAAGTGAAGAGTGACGACGGGTCTCCAGTGAGGGGAGGAGACTGCGAGAGATGAAATTTTAAGAGAAGATGAAAAGAGAAACGGGAGGCTTTATAAGGTTATGAAGTTTTGAATTGGAATTTGAGTTAGGGCTTTAGCGTTTTATGGACTGTCTATACAGACACTTCTTAAGAGTTCAGTCTATATCTCCCTTTTAATTGGAATCAGTTTTGTTTTTAAATTTATAAATTGAGTCAGTCTAAAATTTGAGATGTCTACTGTATAAACGGTCTCAAAAAAAATTTGTGTAATGAAAAAGAAAATTTGAATTTAATAAACTTTTTTCCCCAAAAAAAAAAATACAAGAATATGTTTGGGTTTTAAGTCATGACTCTGAATTGAACTATGGAAAATTTTTAATATGAGTGTATGTTTGGGTTTAACTCATGACTCTGGACTTATAGTGCAAGTCTAAGGTTTGGTTTTACAAGGAGGGTTTGGATCCGGGAATGGTTCTTTGGTTATGGATCAATATCCAAACCTTTTTTTTAGTTTCAAATTTAACGAATTCGTAAGATCTCAAAAAATGAAAATCATAATCAAAAAATAGAGATAAGTTTGAGGAGGGTCTAACAGGGACTTGAATCCGTAATCATCTCTACATACATGAGAAAACTAATATATATATATATATATATATATATATATATATATTATTATATATATATATATATATATATATATATATATATATATATATATATATATATATATATATATATATATATATATATATATATATATATATACTGTCATATACATATATATGTATATATATATGATACTATATGATATATATATATATATATTATATATATATTATATTGATATATATATATATATGTATATATATATGTATATAATATATATATGATTATATGTATATATATATATATGTATATATATATATATAGTATATATATATATATATATATATATATATATATATATGTATATATATATATATATATATATATATATATTATATATATATATATATATAAATATATATATATATATATAAACAATATATATATATATATATATATATATATATATATATATATATATATATATATATATATATATAAGGAGGATCAATGAGAAGTATTGTAATGGAAGGGTAAAAGTACTCTACACCTTGATTTCACTAGAAGAAAAAAATCTATGATCACAATTGGAGCAAAAACACATAATTGTAAAAAGTAACTATGTTATACAAAAAGATATTATAATAATATTTAAAATGTTCTTATTGATAACATAGTATCATTTTAATATAACTTAATATATTATATATATATGATATATATATATAATATATATATATATATATATATAACTTAATATATATATATATATATATATATATATATATATATATATATATATATATATATATATATATTTTAAAGTCCTTGAGAGAGGTCAATTTGGTCTTCACAGATCTATCTCCTTGCCATTAGTTCAAAGGAATTGGATCATAGATTGGATTTCCTCCTTTCCCATATGAGTGCTTTGCAATCAACGAAAAATGTCGATGTTTTCTTTAATTAGATTTGTAGGATATCTTTGATGTAATATTTTGCAGTTGGAAGGTGAGTTTATGCATGATGTAAGGTGTATGCTTTTTTTCATAACATTAGCTTACTAGTATCTCGGCTATGCAATGACTTTTCTACAGTGGATTTTATGCAATCGGACTGGATTCACCATTCATGTGTTTTCATTTACACTTTTATATATTCTGAAAATGCAATATATATATTTTATGACCGAACTAATATAAAAACTCGTGCATTGCACGAAATTATAAGTAAAAAAAATAATATTCTAAATTAGATAAATATTTTTATTTAATCAACTATCATCCACTGTAATAATTACATTTGTCATGTTTCTTTAGAGGGTGACACTTGGAATTTTCCAATATTTTTATAGTATTGCATGAATTACATTTGTCATGTTTCTTTAGAGGGTGACACTTTGAATTTTCCAACATTTTTAGATAAATATTTTCATTTAATCAACTATCATCTACCGAAATAATTATATTTGTCATGTTTCTTTAGTGTGTGACACTTGAAATTTTCCAACATTTTTATAGTATTGTATGAATGTCATGTTTCTTTAGAAGGTAACACTATGAATTTTCCAACATTTTTATAGTATTGTATGAATTGTATGAATTACATTTGTCATGTTTCTTTAGAAGGTGACACATGAAATTTTCCAACATTTATATAGTATTGTATGAATTGTATGAATTGTATGATTGATAGTGAAATTAAAGTAAGCTAATATGACATTTCAAAAAAAGTAGCTAATATGTTCAATTTATACTTAAAAGATGATAAGGTTAGCTTATAATACTTTCAGCAACAAAACATTATGTAAAATAATTTAAAATAATAATGGATTTAAATCAAAACTTTTATCCCATGAAGATATGAAAATCTAATAAACATATTTACCTTATTGGTGACCTCTTTAAACGGAAAAAATTTCATAGCACTAACATTATCTTATATATCTCGATATAAGATATATTATATGTGAATTTTATATACCACGTAAGTAATCATTTATAATCTATTTATCTCTAACTATTACTAAAACAAATATTCATTTATAATCTATTTATCTCTAACTATTACTAAAACAAATATGGATGACATCATCACTTTTTAAAATTGCTTACTTGTCACAATCTCCACAGAAGTTTTTCCTCTAAAACTCAATGATGATATTATTGTTAATTTGTTATTATGACTAATATTTATATTTGACTTTACTGCTTTGTAATAATTATGACTATTATATTATTCATATTAATAGATTTTTTTTACTTTTTAGGTTATAAACTTATATTATTTAATGTATTAGAAAATCCTATATTTTATTTCTTTTTTCAATTATTTATAAAATCTCTTAAATTTTATTTATTATCTAATGAAGCAATGTATCGCAGGGCACTATTTTTTTTTTTGAGTTAATTAAATTGTTCCATTTCAAGGGCTTTTGTTAAGTCGAGATGACATTTTGAAATTTTGAATTTTTTTTATTAATTTGTATTAAGTGGTCCAAATAAATTAATCCAACAATAATGAGTATGATTCTTCACCTACAATCATTGGATGCAAATTTCGATCTTACAATCCTCATTAATTCGAGTAGAGGTGTTCATTGGGGTCACTTAATCGATTTCGAATAAGACATTTTGAGTCCTTTCAAAATCGAAACTGATGTCCTTGTTGGTTTTTCATAATTGTCAAAACATTTTTGATGTTGGGTCACATCGAATTCAATTACTAGGTCGGATAAATGTCGGATCATCGGATCTATTTTAAACATCTCTAGACCCGTCCCTTTTACCTTTCGTGTTGTTGTTCTTTGCCCATTTTTGTCGCTTTACCTTTTTCTTGCTCTTATCTTTGTATTTGTGTATATGCTTTTTACTCTTTTGTCAGCTGCATGTTTCTCTCTCCTGAAGATCTTTCGCGAGTCGGAGACTCTTTGATCACACTCTCCTCTATGGGTATGAGTTGCCATCGTCTTCCCTCCCCAGCGGGATACACTGGGTATGATGATGATGAAAATCGAAGAATGAAGTAGCAATGGTCATCTATTATCATTTGTGTAATCAATTTCTCACTGTCTTTATCTTTAGCAATAAATACAGAAAAGATAGCATGAGTATGAGAATTCAGAGAAATTAACAGATTTTGTAAAAAGGGCTGGACTACAGAAACTAAAACAAACTAATACATAATGGTTGTGGGGGGCTTTAAAGTGGATTTCTTAGTCCATACAGCACCAAGAACGATTTAAAAATACGATGCAAAGTCCGCCATCACATCTACATCGGAGCTGGTTTCCCGAATGAAGTTATGGATGTTATAAATACTTGAAAAGCTGTATGTAGCCGTTAATGTCTAAACAGAACAGCTCAGTTTCCCGACAGCGCACTGCACAGTGAATTATATGCGCTCACGCACAGTTTGAACTTTTCTTCTGCAGCAGCCTGCACTCGTTTTTGTAGTCACCGATATTGGATTAGCAAAGACAAGTGCAAGAATTACGGAAATTACCCAAGAAACAATAGACAAGAACAAAATATCTATAAATATCTCCAATAATCGACAGAACGGACTACTACAGAAGAGAAGTCTTTTGCAGTGTGTGATATCAAAGTTCTAACAATTCTACTAGGAAAATCATGGAAAATAGGATCACAAGCGAATGCCTGCATCAGAAACGGAAACTACAATTTAAGTGAAGGGGAAGACTTGATAAAAAACATTGTTCATGTTTAGCCTAAAATGTAGTTTATGTAGAGGATCCAATGAAGGTAAATGAGGTAAGAATGTAAAAAAAAAAAGTCCGCCCGCTGCTCACTTTACCCTAGAAAATTTCCGAAATTTTCATAAAAATGCTTTAAAGATCCAAATTTCCGAAATACCACCCAAATTTTTATTCCTATAATACCATTTACATAGGATCGATATTTGTTCACAAAAACAAAGCTGAACAGTTATGAATGTTAACAATTTTAGTAAAATGCCAACATTGTTGGCGGTTCTTTTAAATAAATGCTAACTTTGTTAGTGGTTTTTTCTTATTTTAATGAAGATTTTAGGCTAAAATAGGAAAAATGGCTAACAATGTAAGCCTAAAATCCGTCAATATATATAATATGACAAATAATAACAGTATTGGCGGCTATTTAAGAAGCGCTAACACCGAATCCAATAATGATTCTACGTGAATGGTATTTTGGGAATATAACAAGGGAAAAGAAGGAAAAGAAGACATGGAAATATTTTAAAACAACTTAATTTCCAAATTCCCTATTCTCAATAGCACGATCCTCCGTAACCACATTTGCATCCAACAACCACGAATCTCATGCTATCTATCGAAGAGATTTATAATTAATTGGGTGAGCTATGTACATAACATTTGTAGACGTATTGAGTACTAACCTGTGAGGGGCCTTGATGTTTATCAGGATGCCACTTCAGCGCCGACAAGTGAAAACTGCAAGGAGAAAACGTTTTTTTAGAGATTGAATAGATAACATCAGTGTTTTATGGTTTGACACAAAATCCAAGTTGTTAAACCAGTCTTGAAAGCTTACGCATTTTTCACATCTTTCAGTTTTAGAACCCCATTTTGCGGCAGACCAAGTATCACTCTCTCTGAGCGTAAACCTACATCACAAACCTCATTTTCAGAATCAGACTCATGTGATGCCTGCCACCGTTGTTGTTGATCACTTGTACGGTGAAAAAATTCTCCCCAGTCAAATCTAGGAGTTGATCGTTGAGAAGATCCGGTCCAAGAATTAAAAGACCATGTATACGCTCTATCTCCAAAAGTTGCATGAAAGACAGTTTCAGGATGTTCATCATCATCGTTTGATGCATGTCTTTTCTGGTACATACCTAAGAAAACCATCAATTTTGTCAGAACTCGAAGAAAATATAAGGAGACTAATAAAATTAATAACAGAGTATAATAATTTGGTGTAGGTTTAAGAATCAATTCATTCGGTTTTCATGCTTATTCATCAATCAAAGAGAGCAAAAACCCCCTATAAATACAAAAGATATGCCATGAAATAAGGAAACTAAATATTACAAATATCTTAATTTCCTAAATACTTAAAATATTATTCTAGAATAAAATCAAAGATATTTGTAACCAAATGGTTCTGTTACGGGCAGAATTTCATCCAAGATTACACAAAAAACACTAAGTAATGATCAAACAAACAAACGTAAGGTAGTATTCAAGACACTACCAAGCTCCCTCCAAGAATCTCTTCTTTTTATTTATTTATTTGACAAAAAACAAATGATTACAACATGGGTCTTTGTCAGAACTTGAAGAACATATAAGGAGACAACAAAAGAGCTCAACGAAAAAATGGTCCTATGCCACGATAATAACACAATGTAGTTGAGCAAGAGTATGCAGAGAGAAAACAAGGCGAGGGAGAAAGTAGGATCCATATACCTTTATTTGGACAAAGATAGGAAGAGAAGAAGGATAAGAAAATTAGCCCATCTTGTACGAGACTGTCTTACGGTGAGACGACCTCAAATCAAAACGAGAAGCCCATAAGCTATAAATTTCAATTATTGGGCTATTTAACTCAAGTATGAGGCATGTCTCCCGGAGAGACCATACTAAAATTTGTGTAAGAAAATAGAATCATCTTTTTTCTTTCACTTCTAATACCAAACCCTTCCAAAGTTAAACATACTTTTTATGGAAGGGAGAATACAAGCTTCTCTTTCGACTCTTTCCTTACATGGAAGAGAGAACATCAGCTACTCTTTCTACTCTTTCCTTACCATATCCTTCATTAGTTCCCTCCAGCTTTGCTATTCAAATATACCGTAAGAAAGCAAGAAAAATAACTAAGTGGTACTCTATTTGTCCCATTAATGCACATCTTGGTAGATGTGCAAATATTAATTTGTAATTGGTGAATAAGAGAAAAAAATGGTTTAAGGAAATCAGTAGGTGATATTAAAAGAGAAAAGCAATTTGTGGCTGAGATTGATGATGAAGAATTGTGTGGAACATTACAAAGAGGAAATGGGTTAAAGTAAATGGGATAACCCATAATAAAAACTGGGTTCAAATTAAATGGAACAGAGGGAGTAATATTTAAACAGCAATTGGCCTATTTTGCATGAAAGACAAAAAATGAACAAAATAAAGCAGCATAATCTCACGTTTCATTCGATGTTTGTTGATTTTCTCAGCAGAGTCTTTCTTAGCATTTCTTTTCTTTGAAGGAGTTGACGAGTAAGAGTCTCTGAAAACATGGGCTTCCTTTTTAGGACTCTTCGGACAAACGACGTTCTTAAATCTGCCTTTCTTTGTTGAAGTCTTTGAACTGTTGACATTTTTAGCATTTTGGCTAATTGAATCAGAAGCTTTTGAGAACGGTACGTCATTCTGAAACAATGATTTGCCAAACAACATTACACATGATTAGTTTCTTTATATCATGAGAATGAATGAGATATTCATCATAATGTATTGCCCTGAAGGGTTGCATACAATGTGATGAACATTAGATTATCACTCCAAAAAATTAACAGCTTGTGTAATGGAGCAAGATCAGACAGAAAAATAGTAATGCACAAACAAATTTGAGAAAGAAGAGAATATAGAAGAGAAGGAGAGCTTGTATTATTATGTAGTCTGAGCGTTGTACTCAGCCGGACTCTTCGAGTGGCCCAGTGACTCCTTAGTGCACAAGTACACAATATCTAAAAATACAAGCATGAGTGATATCATTTACCCCCCCTCTATATATACTGTAATGAAGCTACTAGAAGGAGTAATTCCTTTCTTGCTAAAACAGAAGAATTATTTCCTCCAGCTGGCATAACAAACTCTTATTACATAACTGAAAAATATTCTTTTTGTCTCTAGAATATACTTGGCTAATCTTTCTTCCTTCTGCTGTATGTGAATTGTATGGCTGGTTTTGGGCTTGGTTTGTTACCCGGATCCATTACATTACCCGCCCCAAAGAGTGCCACCTTGTCCTCAAGGTGAAAATGAGGAAAGTGGAGAACAATATTCTGACCCAACTCCCAAGTGGCGTCTGAACTAGGCAACCCATTCCATTGTATGAGGACTTCAGCATTAGATAGATCATTGTGAGTAAAATTACGAACACCCAACACAGCAGCAGGTGTGGTATCCAAGACCAGATCAGATGTGATTTGAGGAGGCAAGGGGGTGGGAACGAAGACGGAACCATGAGCACGTTTCAGCTGTGAGATGTGGAAGACGGGGTGTATTTTGCTGCTAGGAGGGAGTGCCAAACGATAAGCGACAGTACCAATGCGAGCCGTGATCTCAAATGGCCCGAAGAAACGAGCAGCGAGCTTATCAAAGGGACGACGTGCCAGAGACTGCTGTCTATAAGGTTGCAGCTTTAAGAATACCACATCACCGACTTGGAAGTGATCATCACGTCTCTTGGAATCAGCGGAAAGCTTCATACGGTGTTGAGCTTTGAGCAAATGGAATTGTAGATCATCCAAGATCGCATCGCGTTTGCGGAGATAGGATTCGAGGGCTTGATTGACGATCTCAGTTTGACCGTCAGTTTGAGGATGATAAGCCGTACTGCGAAGCAAGGTAGTGCCTTGTAGCCGAAATAATTCGCGCCAAAATAAGCTCATAAAAACCTTATCCCTATCCGAGACGATGGACAAGGGAAACCCATGAAGTTTCACAATTTCGCGAACAAATAGAGCCGCTACGGTTTGGGCCGAGAATGGATGTTTAAGTCCCAAGAAGTGAGCGTATTTAGACAGTCGATCCACCACTACAAGGATTGTATCAAAACCACCAGATTTAGGGAGAGCCTCCACAAAATCCATGGAAATCCCCTCCCAAACTTGAAGGGGTAAGGCAAGGGGTTGAAGCAAACCGGCGGGTTGTTGGTGCGAGAATTTCTGTTGTTGACAAGTTGAGCAATCACGAACATAGTGAGCCACATGTTTTCTCATACCTACCCAAAACCATTGCTCAGCTAAACGTAAGTAGGTCTTAAATTCTCCATTATGACCCCCAATGGCGGAGTCGTGATACTCATGTAGCAATTTGCGGACATAGGGTGAGGAAGATGGTAAGACAATACGACCTTTATACAACAGTTGACCGTTAGACAGAGAATACCCGTGGGGCACATTTTCACCAGCAGTACAACGAGCAATAATGGAAGATAAGAAGGAATCTTTGAGTACTTGCTGTTGAAGAAGAGACCAATCAACGGCTGTAGTAGATGTGAGTGTAGCAAGAATGATGGAAAAAAAACAGGGATGGCGAGAGAAGGCATCGGCAGCTTGGTTGGATTTAACGGGGCGAAACTTGATCTCAAAATCGTAGCCCATTAATTTACTAATCCACTTCTGATATTCAGCACCTATTTCATGCTGGCCTGTGATGAAATGGAGGCTCTGTTGGTCCGTCCATATGATGAAATGACGACCCAAGAGGTAGTGGCGCCACTTGAGAATGGCTAAGACAATAGCCATTAATTCTTTTTCGTAGATGGACTTGGCTTGACCACGGACCCCCAAAGCTTTACTAAAGAAGGCCACAGGATGTGAATTCTGAGATAAGACAACGCCAATACCCCGCCCGGAAGCGTCGGCCTCCACCACAAAAAGAAACTGAAAGTTGGGAATATGTAGTACAGGGGCTTGTGTCATGGCATTTTTAAGAGTTAGAAAGGCTGCATTAGCCTCCTCATTCCAGGAAAAAGCATCACGTTTCAATTGATTTGTGAGAGGAGCAGCAATGTGGGCATATCCACGAATGAATTTCTGATAGTACCCCGTCAGGCCCAAAAACCCACGCAATTCTTTCACTGAGGACGGAACGGGCCACGCCAACATAGCAGCAATTTTAGAAGAATCCACCGCTACCCTAGCGGCAGAAACGACATGCCCTAGGTATGCTACGGAAGAGCGGCCAAACTCACATTTCTTGTAGTTGGCAAAGAGAGAATGAGTAGCCAATAATTCCAACACAGTAGCCAAATGATGGGAATGCTCTTCAAGGGAAGAGCTGTAAACCAGTATGTCATCAAAAAACACCAATACAAAGCGCCGCAAAAAGGGACGAAAAACGTCATTCATAAGAGACCGAAAGGTCGCCGTGGCATTAGTCAAACCAAAAGGCATGACAAGGAACTCGTAATGACCTTCGTGTGTACGAAAAGCTGTTTTGTGCACATCCTCTTGGCGAACCCGAATTTGGTGATACCCAGAAGTAAGATCCAGTTTGGAGAAAAATTTGGCCCCATGAAGTTCATCAAGCAGTTCATCAATAATTGGAATGGGAAATTTATCTGGGACGGTTACCTTGTTGAGGGCACGGTAGTCGACGCAAAAACGCCAGGACCCATCCTTCTTTTTGACTAGAATCACAGGGCTTGAAAATGCAATAGTGGAAGGTTGAATGATCCCTGAGAGCAACATATCACCCACCATTTTCTCAATCTCCTCCTTCTGAATTTGAGGGTAGCGGTAAGGACGGACACTCACGGGATTGGACCTGTCTTTGAGGATGATTTGGTGCTCCCTTGGCCGAGAAGGAGGTAGCCCCATAGGAGTGTCGAAAACATGGGGAAATTGATCGAGAACTTGTTGGATGGAGGCTGGAATGGGTTCATGCTGCTCATGTGGTACAAAATCCAGTAACTCAAGTTTATTTAATTCCACCAATAATCCCCCGCCTTCTTTACGAATGGTTTTGAAGATAGATTTCAAGGAGACCTTGGAACGTCCCAAGGAAGGATCGCCCCGAAGGATGACCTTGGAACCTTGCCATTGAAACTGCATAATTTGTAACTTCCAATTGGTAGAGATTGTCCCTAGTTTCTCCAGCCACTGGATACCCAAAATCACATCGGAGGTACCCAAGTCCAAAGGGAAAAAATCCTCGGTAATTTCCAACGCCCCCAAATGCAAAACTACGGCCTTACATTCGCCACTGCCGCGCACCGTACCCCCAGTGCCTAGTGTAACACCAAAGTCTGCGGTAGGATGGACTGGTAATTGGGTTTTTTGGATAATGGGTAAGGAGATAAAATTGTGGGTGGCCCCGGGATCGATCATAACAACCACTTCCTCACCGTGTATGCTGCCCAAGAGTTTTGTGGTTTTCGGGTTGTCAATACCCACCACCGAGTTCAACGACACACTGACCGGTGCCGGAGAATGGTCTGCTTCTGGTTCTCCATCACAAGAAACCCAGTCCTCGTCATCATCTTCCCCCATAACCCACATAACACTTAACTCACTGTTCTTACATTTATGCCCCAAGTGCCATTTTTCATCACAACGAAAACAAAGCCCTTTACTCAGTTTCTCCTGAACATCTCGATCAGTTAATCGGCGAATATTATCTGGGAAAGTTTTTGGTTGAGAAGGATGGTAAGAGAAAGGAGGAAAAAGGCGTTTCTGATTTGAGTAAGGGACCGGATGTTTTGGGGTGGGTGATTTATGTAAAAAAGGTGGAGTGTGTTTGTGGATGGCACGTGGGTGAGAGGGAGAAAAAGAAGGGGTACTGTTGTGGTAGTCAAGGGCAGCCACATTTTTTTCCTCTATTTTAATAGCCCAATCAATTGCCACATCAACACTTTCTGGGTCCCGCAACCTCAACTCAGTACGAATGGGGGGTTGCAATCCCTTTATAAAACTGGAAAGAAGAACATCTTCAGGGATATGAATTAAAGGAGAGGCAAGAGAAATGAACCTCTCACAATAATCGGTGACGGAGCTGTCCTGAAAAATCGACATCCACTGCTCACAAAGCGAGCCGCCGTCATGTGGCCGGAAGTGATGGAGGATCATGTGTTTAAGTTCGCCCCAAGAAGAGACGCGACGGCGTTGCCTAATCCACTGCCACCATAGGACCGCCTTGCCCTCAAAGCTCAGAATCAGAGCGTCCACCTTCTCCTTATCCTCCAAGTGATAGACACTAAAGTAATGCTCAGCCTGGGCGACCCAAGCATCGGGGTTAGCGCCCGAAAAAACTGGTAAGTCCACTTTTCTCGATCTCGAAGGTTCAAAGGGTGTTTGGGAACGGTTGTCGCGGTTTGGGTGGGATGTGTTTGGTACTTCGAAACCCCCACCATTGAGAAATAGGTGAGAAGGGTTTCCCAAAGGTGGAGGAAGGGGTGATGAGCGGGAAGGAATGGGGTTGTGTTTGGCTAGTAAGGCTTTGACTTCAGCAGTAAGGGTAGTAACGGAATTTTTTAGTTCTTCATGGCTGCGGGAATGTTCCTCTTTAGATTTCCACAGAGATTCCTCCTGTAAAGTGACCATGTCCTGGATTCGATCCTCCAATGATTGTTGTAAGGATGGAATCGAATCCCGTAACTCCTGGAGGCGTTCCTCCAATGAATCTAAACGCCCGGCGTGAGAGGGTGCCATGTGAGACAATCACCAGGAGTCGACGTCTCTGATACCACTGTAATGGAGCAAGATCAGACAGAAAAATAGTAATGCACAGACAAATTTGAGAAAGAAGAGAATATAGAAGAGAAGGAGAGCTTGTATTATTATGTAGTCTGAGCGTTGTACTCAGCCGGACTCTTCGAGTGGCCCAGTGACTCCTTAGTGCACAAGTACACAATATCTAAAAATACAAGCATGAGTGATATCATTTACCCCCCCTCTATATATACTGTAATGAAGCTACTAGAAGGAGTAATTCCTTTCTTGCTAAAACAGAAGAATTATTCCCTCCAGCTGGCATAACAAACTCTTATTACATAACTGAAAAATATTCCTTTTGTCTCTAGAACATACTTGGCTAATCTTTCTTCCTTCTGCTGTATGTGAATTGTATGGCTGGTTTTGGGCTTGGTTTGTTACCCGGATCCATTACAGCTTGATGAGAATGTAATAACAAAAGGAGACAGTTTGTAAAAAGAAATTGCATGTAGCATAGAGTGCAATACCCGAATAGGAGTTCCAGACACCACATATTTATCAACAAGATTCCAAAGTGCCTTCTTCGTATCAGCTCGTTTTTGACGTGTCAGAAAACGGATATGATTCTGGAATTTCGGCCATGAGAGTATGAAAACAAACTGAGGGATAACAAAGGAAAAGGAGCACGGGATAGAAACGTACTTTAGATGATTGTTGGGCTCCCTTGAAGCTCTGATTACCATCCCTGGAGTTCTGATTCCCACCCTTGAAGTCCTGACATAGAGGAAAGGGTAAGAGACACAACTGACGCACCATTTCAATGAAATCAAAAACTCTCACATGGTAGCACTGTGATACTAATTTCGTACACAATGTAACAGAAAATTGCAAATCATAGGTTAAAAACAATTAAATGTACTTTATAAAAAAATCCGTCTTTGTTTTATTCCATTCTACTTGTACAAATAAAAAGAAAAAAAATGAAATCAACTAAAAAAACTTGAAAACTCCTTAAAAATCACATAGCTTTTGAACAAATCCCATCTTCAAATTGATTCATCAATTCTTCTAAGCCTGATTGCATCCCTAAAATTGCAATTTGGAATTGAATCTTTTGTAAAAGAAAAAACTCTTATAATTCAGGGCTTATAGATTTTACAACCTAACTTTTTTCTTTTTTTGCATATTAATGTCATTGCTGCCACTTCGTCGGATTTCGATGGTTTAAGACAAAAATGACCTGTTGACTTTCAATAATCATGTTTGACTTTCTTCATCTTCATCTTTGAAAGAAAAAGTTGATTAAAAGTAAATAAAAAAACTAGGAATAATAACCCAACATTTAGGAGTGTTTGCTTAGAGTCATAGTGTAAAAACAAGGCCGCATGGTATCGCATCACAGCATAATAAAGGTTTTTCAAATCAAATAAAAAACCACGTTTTTGGCCGTATCAAGGGATATTTTATAATTTCAACCGATATTTAGGCGTTATGCCAACAGTAACACTTCTGCTACCGCATCATTGTTCTCGCGGATGTTACACATTTTTAGACAATGCTTAGAGTGCACTGGAAATCGGTTATTTTCCTTTTTTTTGATAAAAGAAAAGAATAGGGAAAACAAATAAACTACACAAAGAAAAAGTGAAAGAAAAAATCAGAGCAGCACAGCCCCAGCCTCCCCCCTCTGTCTCTCTCTCTCTCTCTATCCTCTAGTCAGCCCAACTCCCGTTGGCTCCTTTTTCCAGATCAGCCCCTCCCCTGTACGGCTGTACCACCTTCTGAGTTTCTCTAGTAGGAAGTTTGAGGGAAATAGTAGGAGAGTGTCTGGTGAAATTGTCTTGCAAACTCCTATGGAATCCTCTTAAATTATACCCAACAAAATGCGCAACATAAAAAAACCATAACTAAGGGTGGTTGTTTTAGTAAACATTGTGAGTTTAGTCATATAAAAGCACATTGAATTGCGTCTGCAAATGATCAATTATCAGTATAATTGTCATCTTTGAACCCCCATTAAGGAAATGAAACAACAATCTAGCATTTGTTTTAAGTATCTATGTCACATCTTTGGGAGAACCAGCCCAAATACGAAAAAAAAAAGAAAGAAAAAGATACTAGTTACTAGATCTACAACCAACATGTCTCAAATTTCAATAGTTAGGTTAATCTCAAAGGTCCTAAATGAAGCATAGCATTCTGTCCATATAATGCAGGATAAGTACGGAGCCAACCTACTTAGAAACAATATGGTTGCAAGATAGATTTTCTTGGCAGAGCTGAATTGTTAGAGAAGGCGTGTATTTGATCAAGGGTATGGGAAGGGGTCAAAGAGATGAGTTCATTGGCTTGGTACAAAGGATTGAAGAAGACTCCAAGTTGGAGTTCTGTTGAGGCGTATAACAAGATTGATGTTTTTTATACGGGTATTAAGTCTCATCAAGGGGTCGGTCAAGATCGCATCAGGCAATTTGCAAGAGCAATTGAACTAGCAAACTAAGTTACATGATGGTCTGGCAAGTGGTTTCACCAGTATTGGTAGCTAGGGGAAAAGGAAGGGAGGATTGGGGTGGGCTAGTTTTTTCAGATTCTTTTGTTACTTTTTTTCTTTTATCTTTTTAAAAACTTTATTTATTTCTCTTTTTTCTATTATCAATTGTACCTAATGGGATTGTTAGCCGTAAAGGTGTAAAAAAAATTGCATATAAGGTCGTTTCAAGCTATGTTACATGGTTTAGACCGAAATTTAGTGATACGATAACCGCATTACCCGCATTACCCGCATTATTGTATTACTTTGTTCGTTACCGCAACAGGACCGTTACCGTACTTTTGCACTATTCTTCAAACCATGTTACGCATGTGGGATTGCTTATCAAGTGCCATTAAGAGTCTTGAACCAAAATGATTCAATTACTTGGGTCAAGCTATCCTTGGGACTGTTTGGCAAATGGGCTAATGGCTTGACAAGTTGAAAGTATTGGCTTGGATAATAAGCCAATAGTTTAAGCCAATTGTTAAAGAGATGTTTGGTAAAACTATTTGTTGTCTTTGTTGTTTATCCGAGATGAAGTAGGCCAAAAGCCAAAAGCCAAAAACTGATAAATAAAGCTACTATAAGTAGCTTTTGGTTTTGGCTTTAAAGCCAATTTTTCAACAAGCTTAAAAGCTATTTACCAACTACTATTTGGTTGTTTGACCAACAAAAGCCAAAAGCCAACCAAAAAGCCAATAAAAAAAATAATTGCCAAACTAAGATTTGAACGTGGACAACCCTCCTCTTTACGCTTAAACTCTTTATTAAAAACTAAATACAATACTTGTTCCAAGCTAAAAATCAAATCCTATTTGATTTTACTCTCTAATTGAACCACATGCAATCCATTTATTCAATAAATAAAAATTCAAATACTATAAATGCAAAACTCAATATTGTTTTTAACTCACAAAATAAAACTACTAAAATAAAGATAAATAATTAATGAACATCACTTAGGATGTTCTAAACATTCAAAGTGTGATCAAAGATCCCCCTCCCTAATAAATAACTAAAATGAATATTTGGATTGGAGGGGCGTACTCTATGATGAAAATTCTAACCTTGCAATCTAATCATCCTAACTCATTTTCTCTTTGTTCTTAATCCAAATCAAAAAATCATATAAAATTTTTTAATCTTGTCGGCCATGGCCATGAAGTGTGATTCAATTAAAAACAACCACAAATTAATCATCCTAACTCAGCAACCACAACAATAGCTTCATAATTCAATTTCCTGAGTGTGTAATTACTTCCTTTGTAATTTGTTAAGAAGTCGGATAGTTAAATTAATATTGCAAAAACACCAAAAGAAAACTCAAAAACCTTGACATTACTCATAACTACAAGAACTGTAACTTGTTGCAACACCAAGGATACAATCACATATACACGAATACGGAAATACACCGGTATACCTGCACCTTTTTCGCATTTGAAATCGTTCATTCCAAACCAACAACAAAGACTGAGTTGCTCACCTGTTTCTTTTTCGTTGCTAGACTGAAATCTTAGTAGACAGCAACCATATCGTTATTACATGTTTAGAACACACCAAACAGAAAGGCCTCCACCATCTTAGCTGACATTAGTCATTTTCTTCTTACCTCTTACTATGCTAGACTTCGGTACATCACATAGGCCTCCACCATCTAACTGTTCAAATACACCACACAGAAATAGCAATACCATGAGCAGTGTAGTCATCTTATTATTACGCAAAACCAATTGTGTTCCTGCCCACCAGTTATGGCAGACAACACAGTCAAAACCTAGACTTCTAAGATTTCTTCCACTCTCAGTTTCATCCACTAAACGAGATTTAACATACTAAACATGAAAAACTTCTCATTACTAACTGAGCTATAAAATTTTTCCACACTCACTTCAAAGTTGTCATGCCATACATCACAAAAAAAGAACCCCACGTTGCTTATTCACCCATATCACCATGATTTCCTTTTACCTCACTTGTAGGACTGATCTCCCTTAGGTAAGATTGACGACTTTCTGGAGCCTACCTCTCCTCTTTATAGTACTCTCTAAAGTAGCTTCATGTCTGGCCTTCTCGTCACCATTCTTTACTATTGATCTAATGTACTTTTTCTATTTCTATTGTAGCGATGGGGTCAATCCATTCCAGACCCTTATTTCTATGCTTTTTGTGTACTTCCTGGCTCACCTCCACCATGTTATCATGTGTTGTTTTCTCACCACTGTTACTGCCTAAAGTAATACTAATCCATCCCTGGTCTGATTCCATGTCATGACCCTCGAGAGTTACTATACACTGAGTTGCTATCCAAACTTTTTGTTGTAGATTGTCTACGAGCACTTCCATCATTAGTATACCACCCATTCCTTTCTTTGCGAGGCAACTAATTTCCAGTCAGACATCATGACTTGCCACATGGTTATTTTGCCGGGGGGGTCAATTAATAACATGTTAACAAGTTCATGGTCATTTAGACATTTAATAGAAAATTGAGAAAAGTTGGGATTTCTCAAAAGTAACAGAAATGTTGGTTTTTTAAAAGTAAATTTTCTTATTTAATATTATGGTTTGATGTATGTGATTAATCATTTGTTGAATTTGTTTCTTTTGTGATTGTAGTAAAATATGCTTATTTGCTGATTCAACTGTAGATGGAGTTCGTATACACTCTTAAGATTTTCATCACAAATTAACATTTAAGACGGTGAATGGTGATAATTTGGAAGCCACCCATCAAACAAAGAGCTGGTGGTAAATGTGCCTTTGCTACTGTGGCTAGGCAAATTAAATATAATTTGAGAACCTTGTATGCCAATTCATGTAAGGCAGAGCCTCCAGTGGACGTTCATGGTTGTTTAATAAATGATAAGAAATGAGAAAAAGATCTAAGAAAACGTTATCCACAGAAACTAAATCGCTGGAAACCTTCTGAATTGGATCATGAAATAATGAATATTGAAGTACCTCTATGGAATAGTGGTTATCACATGATACAATATTCTAAACTTATAGTTAAGGAAAAAAAGAATTTGAGTATTATGTTGAAACAACTTTTAAATATATATCTAGTGATTGCAATTTTTGAGGTGACTATTATCATTTTCAAATGTTGGTGGTAAAGTGTACATACCAAATGGGAAAAAAATATGAGAAAATTCAAACAAATGATGGAAGTACGAAAGTAGTTGACGGTTTTCGTTCTGTGGTTTTGGTAGATTATCGTGATTGTGGCGGAGTCACATATGTTGCATATCAAAACTGACAAAGGGAACATTCGAGAAGCATGTGTGTGTGAGTTAAACATTTCTTGGTTGAAGCTTCATGCATTAAGGAAATTGCATATGGTTCTCTTTATCTCCAATGCATCCTCCTAGTTGCCTTCGAACTAAAGAACAAATGTATTCGATGATTAATGATATAAACTGTGTTGCTCAAAGGATCAAATGACTTCAAGTTATATTTGGAAAAAGATAGGCAATTAATCCTAGAACTTTGGGATTTTTGCCATACTGTAGGAGATTCGGAAAAAAGAACGACGAATTTCATGCCAAACTAAGGAAAATTCAAACTTACATTAAAAATTCATAAAATACACATGTTTATGAAACATTTCATGATCAAATATAAATCTGTTTAAAGAGTAGCAGTTGTAGGTATTTAGAATGTCTCAAGGCATTTAGTAATTTGTCGTGAAAGTATTAGTATTGTTGAAAACGTTGGGCAAGAATTGCGCATATCAATGGATGAACTAAAAAGATAGACAATTTCCTAAGCGCTGAGATAAGGATGACTTTAGTTATGCCAAGAACAAGGATGGGCAAAATGCGGATGACTTTGGAAGGATTTGCCGTGAGGCCGTATTTCAAGAAGCCTTTCTAACATTTTTCACAACTTTAATTATAGTTGATTATCGTGAATGAACTTCTTCATCCATGTTCCCATTTCATTTTTTGAAAAATTTTACTGCCACAAGATGATCATTTTGTAGCTTGCTTATTGAAATAGTTACATAGTCCTCCTTCACCTATTCCCATTAAGTTGCTTCCATCCGGGTGTGCTTTTTTTCAAAAAATAATAATTTAAGACTTAAAAAATTCTAAATTTCGCCCATCCTCGTCCTTGCCATAACTAAAGACATCCTTACGTAGCGCTTAAGAAATTGTCTATATTTTTAGTTCATCCATTGATATCCGCAATTTTTGCCCAACGCTTTCAACATCAGTAATACTTCCACGACAAAATACTAAATGCCATGAGACATTCTAAACACCTGGTCTTTCAACATATTTATATTTGATCTAAAATGTTTCATAAACATATGTATTCTACAAATTTCTTCAATGCTAAACTTCCCTTAGTTTGGCATGAAATTCTTCTTTCATTTTTTCCCGATTTCGTTTTTGGATTAATAACTTACCTTTTTCCAAATATAACTTAAAGTTATTTAATCCTTTGGCAACATAGTTTATATCATTAATCACCCAATCCATTTGTTCTTTAGTTTGAAGTCAATTGGGAGGATACACAGAAGATAAGGAGCAACCATATGCAAATTCCTTAATACATGAAGCTTCCGACCAATAAATGTCTAACTCATACATGCTTTTGGAATGAACCCCTAGTGAGTTTTGATATGCAATATATGTGACTCCGTCACAATCACAATAATTTACGAAAACCACAGCACGAAAAACATCAACTACTTTCGTCCTCCTATCATTTGTTTGAATTTTCTCAAATATTTTTTCCATTTGGTATGTACACTTTACTACCATTGTTTGAAAATGATGAAGTCATTTCAAAAATTCCAATCACTGGATATTTATTAAGAATTAATTGTGAATTAAAGCTTTAATGTTTATGCGTTTTGCAAATTACAGCCATAATGTTTTTTTTTGCGAATTACAGCCACCATGTTCTAAAAGTGAACGCCATTTCAGCCAAATGACTGGTTATGACCGTTGACCACCTAAATTACCTTTGACTTTCCATTTTTCTGATTTTACCTTCTTCTTTTTTTTTGAGTTTTTTTTTTCTTTTTTCATTTAATTTTTTCTTTTCCATCCTCTCTCCTTCTTCTTCTCCAATTACCTCCTTCTTCTTTATTTTTTTCATCTTCTTCATCCCTATTCTTCTTCAAAGTCTCCAATATTTTTTTATGAATACTTCAAACTCTCCAGTTAGTTTTTTTTTCCTTTTTTTTAATTCTTCTTTCCCCAATTATTTTTCTCTTTCGTCTTTCTTCTTCCCCAATTCCCTCCATTCTTTTCTCCTTCTCCATTGTTGCAAATCAAAGCTTTAAATTTTTTTTCTCATTCAATTTCATCCTTTAATATTTAATTCGTTGAAACTCTATTTAGTGACTTTTAATTTTTAATTTTTGTGAGTTTTTTCTTCCCCTTACATTTAACTCAATCCACCATGAAAACTTTATCTAAAATTTTCAATCGACATCTCCATAATATGCTCGAAAATATGTTGTTCCAAGTTTCAAAAGGAATGAAGGTCATGGATGCTGCAAATATGCTCGAAAATCAAAGAAAAGAAGAGGAAATTATATCTAATGTTGTTCTTGTGCGTTATTGGAGACCAAAAAACAAGGTAATTGCTGATTTTCGGATTCAAAGAAGGCAAGAAGCCCACTGCTGTGTACTGTTTCGCTTCCTCAAAATCGAAGGCAAAGAGGGAGATTTCTGGGTTGTTTCTTGCAAAACTCAAATGTAGAAGATGAATGGTTTTTTTGTTTGTCAAGGTGAATCAGATATTGAAAAAAAGGTTTTTTAATGTCTATGGCTGTTGTACTTTGGTTTGCCTCGAAATTTGCAGGGTGCTCGAAAATGGTTGAGCATGGAAGCCCATGGAATTGAATGAAATCAAAAAAAAATATTCAAAGATTTGATGTGTAACAATGGGGGAGGAGAAAAGAATGAAGATAATTGGGAAAGAAGAAAGAGGAGAAAGAAAAATAATTGGAGAAAGAAGAATTAAATAAAAAAAGGAAAAAAAAGAAGTAAAGGGAGACTTTGAAGTATTCATAAAAAACAATAATGGAGACTTTGAAGAAGAATAGGATTAAGAAGATGAAAAAAATAAAGAAGGAGGTAATTGGGGAAGAACGAGAGAGAATGGAAAAGAAAAAATTAAATTAATAAAGAAAAAAAAACTCAAAAAAAAATAAATTCAGAAAAATTGAAAGTCAAAGGTAATTTAGGTGTTAACCGGTCATTTGGCCAAAATGGTGTACACTTCTAAAATATGGTGGCTGTAATTCGCAAAAAAAACATCATGGCTGTAATTCGCAAAACGCATAGACATTAAGGATGTAATTCATTTATTAATAAGTTGTTTTAACATAATACTCAAATCCTCTTTTTCCTTAACTATAAGTTTAAAATATATGTGCGGGTATAAGATGTCGTCGACCCTCCTTCCCAGACCCTGACCATAGATTATCTATGTGCGGAAACACTGGGTATGATGATGATGATGATGATGATAAGTATTTAATATAATATCATGTGATAACAACCATTCCATAGAAATACTTCAATATTCATTGCTTCATTATGCAATTTAGAAGGTTCCCAGCGACTTAGTTTCTGTGAATAACGTTTCCTAAGATCTTAATCTCATTTCTTATCATTTATTAAACAACCATGAACGTCCATT
Source organism: Amaranthus cruentus (assembly GCA_019425755.1). NCBI lineage: Eukaryota > Viridiplantae > Streptophyta > Magnoliopsida > Caryophyllales > Amaranthaceae > Amaranthus > Amaranthus cruentus. The sequence goes on from CM033453.1 coordinate 4,304,323, forward strand.
GGAGGCTCTGCTTTATATAAATTGGCATACATGATTCTCAAATTATATTCAATTTGCCTGGCCACAGTAGCAAAAGCACATTTAACACCAGCTTTTTGTTTGATGGGTGACTCCAAAATTCTCACACCATTCACCGTCTTAAATCTTAATTTGTGATTTTTGAGAATCTTAATAGTATATAGCAAAGCCGCTAGACAATAAAATAAAAAATATAGCCTTCAATCTGCCTAGTTAACAAAAAGATGAAACTAGAAATAAGCCAACGATATCCATGTAAATCTTATGTCTCTTCATTCTTATTGAACAAATGACGAATATTGTATGTACAGTTTTAAATAATGTAGATATTCCCCATTTCTGATTACCTACTTCAATAGATGAATAGTATTGTTCATCCAATGGCAACAAGCAACTATAATCAGCTAATATAACTCCAATTCTAGGAACTATATGTAGATATATAGCTCCACTAACCACACTGATTATTCCCTCACTTCCACAATGTAGATGAATGGAAGAAAACTTGTAACCTAGGTAGTATTTCACATAAGAGTTGTGACACATAAATTAATGACATTGATACATGATGGATACTCGGACCTTTTCCCTCCAATGGTGATTAGTTATCTCATTGTTAGAAGTCAGAGACATATAAATTAATGACATAAAATGATATGCAAAACATCCTTCCCATCATTTCCATTCTTTACCCATCATACAAACAATGTTGATCCATATTGAAAATTTACATTATAAATCATCCCTCCTATTTTATGATATTATCCACAAACTCATTTTTCCCTCTATTGCATCGACTTATTTTTTTCCATCCACTAGTTATTCCAACTAGGGATTAAAAAACAATCCAATTTTTCGGTGCAGCCTCTTAAGAGTCACAGGGAGTACTATATAACAAAAGCTGAAAATTTCCTCTAGAACTCTAAATATAGTACATAACAAGTTCTTTCTTCTACAACATTTTACCAATTTTCTACATCATACATATCCATCAACATAAAATTGCTTGTATAACATTGTTGAAATCTAAAATTTATACTACAAATACTTGTACTCCTACATAGATTACAACTATACTACAGATACTCTCCATCATGCATATCCATTTATACTACAGATACTTGTACTCCTATAAGGCTATAACGGTAGCTTATGCCAAAATTTTTAACTTCTACCCATAATTTACCAGTTTTCTACATCCAATCCTAGTTAAAAATCACACTAATGGAACTAATAATTCAAAACCTCAAAACCTAATTCCTATCAAAATTGCTTGTAGTATAACATTGTTGAAACCTAAATTTTGGGAAATCCACTATTAACGTTAGCATCTATCCACATTCAATCCTAATAAAAATCCTTCCAATTGAAACTTACAATTCATAACTTAACCTAATTTCTATAATTCAAAAAAACCCTAACCCCAACAATCCATCAACATAAAATAGCAATCGTTCTTCCACTACTTCCTCTAGTTTATCAAAAGCAATCATTATATTAACAGACCGGTGGAAGCTCCCACCAAAGGGTGTAATAGTAGCAAATTAGCAATCATTATACAATAACAAAATCTAAAACCCAAGAAATTGCAGCACTAAATGAATTAAAACATACTCCAGAAGACATCAATTTGTAAAGAAATTACAATCAGGAATTAAGAGAACTTACAGACTTCCGTTTGATCTTCTCATTGCAAATCGGAGTAGAATGCAAATAAGCAAATTGGGATGATGAAAAAGCAATTGAATTTCTTGAAATTAATAACGTACGCCATCTGGGAATAGTCTGCATTTTCTATTGCTACCTTCTAAATAAAAAATTGAAGCTTTTTATGATAAAAGTAATTTCTATAAATGAAGCAAAACTTCAACATTTGTAGTCCTGCTACAAAATTTTGCAGACAAGAATAAGAATGGGTTTATTTTTCACTTCCGCCATTTTCAGGTTTTGGGAATTGCCTTGGTTTGTTATCTAGTGATTTTTTATTATAAAAATAGTTTTTATAAATTAAAACCGATTTTTACTTATTAAAATAAAACTAATTAAAATGAATTGAAATTAAATTTTATTGATTGCAATTTACTATAACTCTTTGTAATCGGATTGTACTGATGTTTATTGGCTGCTAAGTGATTTTTAATGTTTAAATATGCTATTCACGGATTAAAACTAACTTTTGCATTATAACTGATTTATATTGAAATTTTTTTTTATTATATAAAACTTATTTTTACTAATTGTGTGTTTTTTAAACATGCACTAAATGTGGTCATATTGCCTTGAAGTTGGCTATGGAACTCCTATAATCACCAAAAGGACACCATAAAGATTACTTTACGATAACAATTCAACTCGCTCGGAAACCCGATAATTATAGGAAGCATAAGTACACTTTTTCTTTTGTGATATTTCTTTCATAAGGATGCTTAGGAAACCCGATATTTATAGGAGGAGTGAGTATACTTTCCTATTGTGAGATTTCTCTAATAAGAATGCTTAGGATGATTATGAAACTCACAATGAGATACAACCTATACAACAATACCCTAACACAAAGAATATTGCAAGAGTATAGTCTTTTCCTAAAATATTATTGAATTAAAACAAAATTCTAATTTCACACTAAAGGAAAATAATTCCCTCCATACCGTCTATGTAGGATGAGTTTTTTCAACAAAAATATTTTAAGGATAAAACGCTATCTCAGATAGCTATTTGACTTAAACACTGACGATTTGTTTTTCAACCATAAATTTGTTTCTCTGTTTCAAAAAACCAACCCTCCATGACTTCATCTATCATTTTTTTTCTCTTCAGCAAACCCACAAACTATTATTTTATCTATTTTCAAGAAACTCTTTTCTTAATCTTCAAGAAAACCTTTCTTCATCAACCTTTAAATAATTTTTCTCTATCTTCTGATGTATCTTGAAGCAATATGACCCCTAATAGTTGACATCAATTTGATCAATGACTACTTTATTTTTAGATGAATGGTGTGTTTTTTTCTATGCATGAAATGGTGTTGTCAATTGTTATAAGTTTATAGGTTCCATATTCCATTAGAAGAGAAAGATTAACCGACAATGTGGTTAACAGGACTCGATTTTCACCCGATCAGTTACAACTTGAACTCGTCTTTAACCCAATAGTTACTCGACATAATTCCACCTGAAAAGACCCATAGTCCACACCCAATATTAACCCGAAAGTGTGGCTAACCGAACTCGATTAGTAATTCGGGAAATACTCAATTAGAATTGTAACACCCCCGCCCAACGGACCACCGGTGACTACTCATGGAGAATGTAGACTGGCTCCACAGACCAACACAAGTCTTTCCAGCGCACTTTGGCATCACTTGTGCGCACCTAGGAAAACTTCCTAGGAGGTCATTCAATCTAAGATTATTCTCTATCAAGCACACTTAACTATGGAGTTCTTAGCAAATGAGCTCCCTTGAAAAGAAGATTCACCTTGTTGATATGCGTAGTCTAGAATTCCTTTTTAAAGCTAAATATGGGGTATCACAAGAATATATTTAGGAATGTGGTTTTTAGGAAGTGATTTTTTGACAATAGTCCATAAACAATTTTTGGCTGTGAGGGATGGGAGTGGTGGTGATTGCGGTGGTTATTTAGCTGGACGAAGAAGAGGTGGAAGAGGTGATTGGGTTGGGGTGGTGGCGGCTGGGTTGGGGGTGGAAGAATGGGCGATGGAAAGGGTTTGGAATTTTGTTTTTTTATTTAATTTTCCTTTTATTCTTGCAAAGGTGATCCTTTATCATAGGTTATCTAGTCATAGGGTATGTTATGAACAAAGTTAGGATCCTCTCCATTACTTAAAATGTAATGAAAAGTCCATTACTCATTCTAATGGCTAGAATTACTTGATAAATTTTAAATAAATGGGGAATTTTAACATTTTTTTAATCATAGAATAGGTGTCAAATCCTAATATGAATAATTGAAAAAAGCAATGTAAAGGATCTTAATACAAATTCAGGTGAAAGTTAGGATTATTTAAAAATAAGTAATATTTGAGATTATTACTAGCCAATAACTAATAGTTGAAATTATTTTGAGCAAATTTTTCTATTTTTCAATTATTCAGAAATCTGACAGCATAATCTTCACAATTGGGTTGTATACTTGTTCTCATATAGTCATATGTACTCGTACTAGTACTTACATGTCAATCAATAATTACTAATGTACACATTAATATTAATCATATCATACAATACTATAAAAATGTTGGAAAATTCTAAGTGTCACCCTCTAAAGAGGCATGACAAATGTAATTATTTTAGTGGATGATAGTTGATTAAATGAAAATATTTACCTAATTTAAAATTTGATTATTTTTAAAATTAGAGCTAAATTTGGTATTATATCATACAATATCATTATATCATATCATATCATCATATCATATCATATCATATCATATCATATCATATAATACTATAAAAGTGTTTGAAAATTCCAAGTGTCACCCTCTAAAGAGGCATGACAAATGTAATTATTTTAGTGGATGATAGTTGATTAAACGAAAATATTTACCTAATTTAAAATTTGATTATTTTTAAAATTAGAGCTAAATTTGGTATTATATGGAGTATATTTAATTTAGCAATTCTATTTAACTAACCTAAAATTTGATATATTTAATTGAATGAAAAAGTGATGTGTTCAATAAATAATTTTAAAATAAAGCAGTATTTTATTTTTGCTTTAAAAAAGTCATGTATTCGATAAATTTAATAACGATAATATATACTTGCATTATTCTTAGAAGTTATATTTTGATATATTTCATACTTATAATTTTGTGCATTGCACGAGTTTTTATACTAGTACTAATATAATAGTAGTAATGCTAAAAAAAGTTTAATTTAGTTGAGTGAAATTTCGTTTCGCTGAAAAAGTTTAAAAAAGTTGAATTAATTGATAGTTTAGCTAATTAAGTTTCATACCGCTGAATCAATTTTATTTTAGGTAAAATAAATTTTACTTAGCTGAATAACCTAATTTAGCAAAAATAAATAATTTATTCATCTAAATCAAATTATATTAGTTAAAAATAATAATTTGGATTCAGCTCAACCTAATTTAGTTTAACAGAAATATATTCGATTAAGCTAAATAAAATTTAGTTTAGTTAAATTTTTTTTTTACCTAAATCAAGTTTAGTTTAGAAAATTAAAATATTTAATTTAGCCAAATCAAATTTCTTTAGCTAAAATTAAGTTTGATTTAGGTGAATCTAATTTTATTCATCTAATAAATAGTTTGATTTAACTGCATTAAGTATAATTTAGCTGAAATAAGTTTGATTCAGCTAAATCAAGTTATCGTAGGTAAAAATAAGATTTATTTAGTTGAATCAAGTTTAGTTTACAAGAAATATGTGTTTGATTTAGCTGAATCAAATTAGTTTAGCTAAATATAACTTTGATTCAGCTGAATCAAGTTTTATTCATCTAAAAATAGTTTAATAAAGTTGTATCAAGTATAGTTATCTAAAAATAAGTTTAAATTGGAAAATCAATTTAAGTTTTAAAATAAGTTTGATTTCGCCTGATTTTGCCGAATCAAGTTTAGTCGTTACACTTAAAAAAGTTAGAAAGCCCCAACACTGTTTTATACTGTTTAAAATCCTTAAATTTTAAAAATAAATAGTAATGAACAGTAACTGTTGGAATTTCCCTTACATTGTGTTTGACATATGGGAATGGGAATTTGGGGAATAAAAAATGGGATTGGGATTGGAAATTAATTGTTGGGAATTGTTAAAATATAATCCAAAATTCTTGTTTGGTATATGTGGGCCGGGAATGCGAATGGGAATGACTAATGAGAATGGGAATGAGAATGATAATAAATTCTAAATTTATCATTTTGTCCTTTTTAACTAAAATATCACACATAGATTTTTTTATTAATAATGGGTAAATTAGTCTTTTTTAGTATTTATCTCAATTCCCACTCCAATTACCAACTACCCATGGTAATAGATTGTTGGGAATTACGGCGTTTTAATCTCATTTCCAATCTCACCTTAAATTTCAATTCCCATCAAACAAACATGGGATATAAAAGTTTTTGGATATGAATTCTCAATCCCATCTCCAAATTCTAGGGATGACAATGGGTCGGACTCTCGGATTATGCATACTCCAAGTTTGCCCCGACTCGGACTCTCGGATCTCCAGCGGAGTCGGATTATCATCAAACAGTATCGTTGATTTTATACTAATGATTTTAAAGCATACAAAATTAACAAAATAGTATATTTTTCAAATACAATTTATCAAAAAAAAGTATGTACTTTGAATTCAAGTGTAACAAGAGAAATAGTCCTACTACTACAATTTAACAAAAATTTCTCGCATTTTTATTTGACGTATTTTATTTCTCTTGATCTGATTTGTCGTATTCTGATTGATTAATCTAAATAAAAATACCAAGTAGTTTTTGAAAATCGAAAATTACAAATAGTATGAGAGAGAGCTTGAATTAGTCACGTCTAGTGTTTTAAAGGAAACAAAATATTGGTGTAAAAGTCAAATTCAAAGTCAGAATCCCTTCAGGGTCGGAGTCGGAGTCGGAGTGTCGGATTTTTATTAAGGTCCAACTACGGTCTGTCTGTAACTCGGACTCGGATCGTAAAGTCGGAGTCGGAGTCAGATGACTTTTTCCTCGGATTTGAATCGGATTATATTCCTTGGATCGAGTCGGACTAGGATCGGATTCAGACTGAATTGTCATCCTTATTCAAATCCTTGCCATTGTTCCTCTTTCTTCTCCCTCTTTCTGAATTCATTCAACTATGTGCTTCAATCCTTTCCTCTTTCTCTCTCTTTAATTTATCTAATCTATTTCTTCCTTCTCTACATTACACTTAATTTACCCCATCTTCATCTCGAAATTATGTTGAAATCAGACGAAGAAATCCACACACTGACACACACAGCCGAATCTCCTGCTTCCTCTTTTGATTCAATATTATTCAACATGGATGCTATTTGAGTGATCAAAACGGAACTAAAGTTGTAAATTTCTTTAGTTGATGTAATGGTTAAAAATTAATTACTTGCATAATTTATTTAATAAGTTAATTGGCAAAATGATTTTATAACCACTTAAAATAACCGTTTACTTTTTCTATAAGTGGAGAAAAAGCCTTCTTATTTCTCTCCACAAAAATATGGTTTTAATATGAGCTTTAAGTAAGAAAAAACTAATTGCCTATTTTTAGTATATGTTAAAAGTGCCTTTTTTACTTAACTTCCAAGTATGTAATTCACCATCCTTAATTTTAGGAATAAGGTAGTAGTGGGATGTTAGTCTTGGTTGCTACAGTTAGCTCCTATATAAAAGGAGTTATTTTTTTAAATGGTTATTGCTAAGAGTGTCTATACGTAAGAGATCAATGCAAGAAAAATAATTTGTTTTTACAAATTGCCAATTATCTTATTATATTTTCTTGTGCAACTTTTTAGTTTTTATCCGTTTTAGAATTTGACCTTGTAAAGGGTATTTTGAGTAATTTGTTGTAACTAGACTTAGGAAAGTCTAGGGGAGAAGAGAAAGATTTGAATGAAGCGAGAGGAAGAGAAGGAGAAGGAGAGGAGAAGGAGAAAGAGAAAGAGAAGGGGAAGGAGAAAGATAAAGAGAAGTAGACCTATTGTTGTTTATTATTTTATGTAATTGTAATTGATTGCATAAAACATTAGTGAAGTTAAATCTTGGGGGTCGTGGTTTTTCCTTGTTTTAGGCCAAGAAGGTTTCCACGTAAAATTCGTTGTCTCCTTTTGTCCTTTTCTTTTTAAGTTTAAGTTTCAATTCCGCAATCTATTCCTCAAAAAACCAGAGCATAAACGCTTAAAATTACAATACAACCATTCACCCCCCTCTTGTTGCATTCGACTATCTCTAAGTGTTTCTACAGTTCACCATTAGCGACCAAAACAAAGTTATGTGAATTTCTGGTCATAGTTTCATCTTTTTTAGTTTTAAAACATCAATAATATTAAGGATTCGTATTAAAAATAACTAATACGAATAAGTAGTAAGATATAGTCAGATCTTGATGGTAATCTAATTGATTGGATATGATTTGATCTGGTCGGGTCTTTTCAAGTTAGATTTGATATGGCCAAATCCGTCTTATCTTGTATGATTTGATTAGGTTCCAATAAAAATAAATATGTTGAAGACACCAACCTTAGTTCTCTCATTTTGCGTGCAAATATTTTCACACTTCACCTCCAAAATTGGATAAATTGATGATAATTTTTCCATTTCTTCAATTTTCACCTACCATTTATTTAAGTTCAATTTTGTTGTTTGAATTTATATTTTTTCTTAACTATGTATTTCCAATATAAATAATCTCTGACTCCAATTCTAAAGTTGCAAATTCAATAGGACAAATAAGTATACCTAAAAATTTAAAATGGTCAATTTAGGAATTAAATGTCTACTTCTAAGCTAAAAAAGATTTAGATGAAGACATTGAAGGAAATTGGCTAAGTTGGCAAACAGCCCCTTTCATGTTCACGTCTAACTCTAACCTGCTGAGCAGATGTAATTAGAATATTTAAAACTATATTATCTTTTTTGTATAATCATATACATTATAATAAAAAGTTTGGAAAATTCTAAGTGTCAATTTTTAAGAGAACTTGTCAAAATTCACTTATTGATTAAAAACTAATGAAATGACAATTAATCTTGAACAATATATCTACTATTAAAGTATCTTTTGACTAACATTTATTTATAGTTAATTTGAGTAAATTAAAGAATACAATACACTGCTTAATATTTTGTTAACAATTTTCTAAAATTACAAAGTTAATTCACACATAAACTGTCAAAATTGAGTGTTTCTACGGCATAATATTTCTAGATTCTTTTGATATCATATGTTTATGTGTCGATGTTAAAAAAATCGTGCATTGCACGGGGTTCTACACTAGTATAATATAATATATAATACTTCCTCTGTTCTTTTTTGTTTGTCCACCTTACTATTACGGTAGTTTCAAATGTTTATCCATTCTAAAATACTTTCTATTTTTGGATATCTTTTTTTTCCAAATATACCCTTATAACCCCTCCCATTTTTCCCAAATATACCCTCCCTATATTAATGACAATGATAATTTTCTTTTTTCTTTATTTTATCTTTAATTTAATTGTCTTTTCTTTCTCATAATATCAATACAATCATTACTTCAAACTACTATTTGATAAAAATAATATCTACTTATTACAAAGATTCTAATTTTTTTTTTATTTGTGTGAAGAACACATAGTGGACATTCTTCTAAGAACGGTGGGAGTACATTCTTATTATTACGAATATATAATGCAAATATATAAATTACAAACAGGAATTTATATATTATTCCTTTGTTGATGACAAAATGAAATTACAATAACAATGCTAAAAGAACTTGAAGATAAGTTTGTAACGACAACCGTTACCCGGAAGCTTGATACTTGTTGTAGGCGTGTGATCACTTTTCTTTTGTGATATTTCCCCCACAAAGGTACTTGGGTTGATGAACGGAAATTCACAACGAGATACTAAACAACACAAATATACTCTTAGTACTTAGAGTATACTAATTAACAACAATGTGTTTGAGAATTATAAGAAATGGAAGCTTTAGGCAAGAGTTAATTACTTTCTTGACAAAGCACAAGCAAATAAGAGAAATGAGTAGAAAAATTCAGAAATTAGGTGTCACTAGTAAAAAAAGTCTCATTAGTGACCCCTATTTGTATCTTTTGCTGAAATATAAGATACAAATAATGCTTTTTGTATCTTTTATTTTTACAAAAGATACAAATAAACCTTGTTTGTATCTTGTGTTTAAACACACGATACAAATAATAGTTATTTGTATCGGGTGTTAAAACAGCCGATACAAATAACTATTATTTGTATCGTGTGTTTAAACACAAGATACAAATAATACTTATTTGTATCTTGTGTTTAAACACCCGATATAAATAACTATTATTTGTATCGTGTGTTTAAACACAAGATACAAATAATGAAATTAGAGAAATTAGAGGCTAGATTTCAAGAGGCAGGATTTCAAGCAACTATTCATCTCCATTTCAAGCAATTTCATCTCTGAACAAAATCTCGCGATTCTGCCCATTTGGAGTTCTGAAACCTTGCCAATTCTCACAAGCAGGTAATTTCTCCTCCTTTCGTTTGGTTTGATTTTAATTTCAAGATACAAACGAATTTTCTGGTTGTAGATTTTCTTTTACGGGTTTGATTTTAATTTCGCCATTTCCGAAACCTTGCCAATTCTAACAAACTGGTAAATTCTCACAAACAAGTAAATTCGTTTCATCTGCAATTTCAAGAGGTAAATTCGCCCTTTCATCTGCAATTTAAATACCCGAATTCATTTCATCTGCAATTTCAGTAATATGTTATTTGTAACCCACTTTTTAGTAACCCCCAATATAAGATACAAATGAGCTTAAAAACAAGATACAAATAATATGTTATTTGTAACCCACTTTTTAGTAACCCCCAATATAAGATACAAATGAGCTTAAAAACAAGATACAAATAAGGATTTTTTTACTAGTGTGTATTCAACTCATCACCAAAGACCTCTATTTATACTACAAGAGCATAGTAAAGGGTCATGGCCCAATTAATCACCTTAATGATCAAATTGATGATCATGTAATTCAATGCCATAAACCATGACATTCATGAGCATTATTAAGCATAATACTCCTTTGTAACTCCAGAAATCAAGAGTATAAGTGAAAGGATCCAAGGCATTAACTCAAGAAAACGGGAAAAAAGACCAACGGTCATATCAGAACAAAAAGCCGACTCGACTTTAGCTCAAAACCCAGGAAAGCCGAGTCGGCTTTTCCTGCTGGACAAATGCTATGTTCCAGAACTTAAAGCCGACTCGGCTTTAGGTCCAAAACACTGACAACCGAGTCGGCTTTTGCTGCTGACTCGGTTATGCTTTTGTCCTTCCTTTGAACCCTTTTGGACCTTGTAATTTAATACATATTGTCCCACTACTTTAGTAGTACTTAGTGATTATTACCTTAGGATTATTAGACACTAAATGTTCAACAATCCTCCCCCATTTTGGGTATAATAAGCCTCTCATTTACCAAACAAAACTTATAATACATTCCATGCATCAACGCTAATATCCCTTCGGATTGAATTAACGCCTAGTACGACACACTTCACAAGTGATCGAGCCAGAATTGATTTCCATACGGATTTGAATCAAATGACCCTTCCAATCTCTTGAAGATGATGTACGCATAAAACAAATAACACAAAGTTATTAACCTGACACATTATAAGGCCGTGTCCGTATCTTATTCATAAGTTTATCATAGTCAGTATGCCAATCACGACTACTTGAAGCGGCCACACTTCAAACTTATATAGGTAGGTTCTCAATTCGTATAAAACATATCCCCGTGATGCGGATATAGCACCAAGAGCTCTTCAACCCTTGATCTTGAGAACTTTAATGGACGACTACCTTTTCCATCACGGTCCAAAGCAACGACGGGTCATTTAAACTTGTTGCTTTACAAAGATCAAAAGGACTTTACCACATTGAATTCAGACACGATGTTACTCATGCGTGAATTGGGTTTTCCCAAATGATCTTATTGACATAAACCGATTGCAATTGAAGCTTGTTCAATTGAATCCCAACTCATGGCTTTTGTAAACGAGTCTGCCACATTGAACTTAGTGTTCACATAGTCAAAAGTTATGACCCCGTTAATGATAAGTCCTTGCACTAGGCTATGCCTAAGAGCAATATGACGAGACTTACCGTTATATACTTGACTATAAGCTCTACCTAAAGCCGACATGCAATCCGCATGGATTGCCACCGGTGAAATTGGCTTAGGTAACAGAGGTATCTCAAACATGAGATTCCTCAACCACTCCGCTTCGCTAGATGCAGAAGCAAGAACGATAAACTCAGCTGACATCGTAGAATCAGCTATGCATGTTTGTTTCTTAGAGGACCATGAAATAGTACCTCCCCCATAAACAAACACCCAACCACTCGTAGAAGAGTTTTCCTCTTCATTAGTGATTCAACTAGCATTGGAATAACCTTCTAAAATAGGAGGTTCACCGCTATACGCAATACCATAATCCTCGGTACGCAACAAGTATCTTAATTGTAACGGTCCGGCTCAAGTGACCCAGATAACCATATGAAAATATGACTCCGGTTCACAACTGGACACTTAGTGGGAAAAATCCCTTCCAAGATCGTCAACGTTCCATCGATAAAGGAATGTAACTAAGCGGAAAAATAAAACATACGATAGTGACAAGTCTATAATGGTTCCATAATACAACTTGAGAACCTATCGGCCTCTACGACGCGTTAAACAAAGTAACGAAACGATAAAAATAAACCAAACTAAGTTCTGTTGCACAGATGTAAATTATTTTCTACTTATAATTATTATTACATAAAAGGCGATCTTGGATGATATGGTCCTAACTTGAATCCTCACTCCAGTCCCCACCTGCAATCAACCTGCTAGTCGCCGATCGACAACAAATAGCAAGTTCCAAAGAACAATCCAATACACGTCAGAGACGGCATACATAATCAACAAGTCGAATACAAGCAATGTGTTCACCCTAGCATGCAAAGGCTCTAATATGTTTATTGAAAAATCCCCAACTTGAAACGTTGCCCGTCCTATTCGGGTCGTCCAAGTAATAATCCAATTCCTTTTGGAGGAATACACTTGGGAGAGCTAATCCCAAGGCAACCACCGACCTAAGACGTTGCCAGTCCTGTTCGGGTCGTCAGAGGTTAAAGTATGCATACCCCCATGGTGACCGTAATGATCCAAAACTGCCATGGGAACAAGAATTATATAATCCAATCCAAAATATTAACCCCTTGAAATAACCAACACATCAATCCTCAATTTCCAAGTTAAACTTCTTTCAAATTATTTGAGGTGTCTAATCCTTATGTGAGTCACAATGTCATAATCAAAAATGAAACAACATTACTTGCACAACCACATAAATAGTATGGTCTAAGCGTGTACCTTTAAGCACGGCAACAACGATATTCAATCTCTACAGGATTTTCACCCTCTTATGAATCGAGGTCCCTTGATTTGAAATTTGGATGAACTCAAAGTATTTTTTTTTGTGTGTGGCCGAAAATCAAGAAGAGAGCAAGAAAAAGAGAGAAAATGTTTGAGGTAAAAGCAAGTGAGAAAAAGATGAAAAATCTTCATGAGAAGGGTTTTTAAAAGGGAGAACAACACCCCTTAAGCTCCCCTTAACTCCCTCTTAATAATGCCATCATACACACTTAAGAGGGGAATTACAACCTTTTCAAAAAACCCCTAATAACCGGCCACCCCCTTCAAATTACCCTTTTTAAATTTTTTTTGTTTAATTTTAATTAATTAATATTGTGTTTTATTGCCTTGGTTTAATTTTAGCACACATGAAAATTAAATTAGATTAATAACGATAACCTTGTACGCGATAAATGCCGATACCGTTTGTCACATATTAATTTACTCAAATTCTTATACTTGACTATTATTAATTTATTTTAATATCGAATATTCTATAAAAATTTACGGGGGTTACATTAATACTCTTCTTATCGCCATCCAATGATGGGGACCCGGGTTGCTTGTAAATCTACTAAACTTACCAACCGCAAAAGCTATGTCTGGCCTAGTACAGGTCATGACATACATCAAAGATCCTATGACCTTTAAATACTCCAATTGAGAAATTGGTTGACCGGTATGTTTAGCAAATTTTATACCCGGTTCCATGGGAGTAGAGATCGGTGCTTTATCAAGCATACTGAACCGCTTAAGTATCTTCTCAACATAGTGAATTTGACTTAACTTAATACGGTTACCTTGTCTCATGATCTTAATGCCTAAGATCACATCGGCCTCCCCCATATCCTTCATCTGAAAGGTTCTAGACAAAAAATCTTTTGTCTCTTGAATTTGTACTAAGCTAGTACCAAAGATGAGCATGTCATCTACATATAGACAAATGATAACACCATTACCATGGCTATCGAACTTGCTATAAACGCACTTATATGCTTGATTCAATTTGAATCCAAAGGACAAAATCGTTTCATCAAATTTTTGATGCTATTGCTTAGGTGCTTGTTTGAGCCCATATAAGGACTTAAAAAGTTTGCACACCTTTTGCTCTTGTCCTTTCAAAACAAACCCTTCGAGTTGTTTCATGTAAATTTTCTCATCTAATTCCCCATATAGAAATGCGGTTTTAACATCCGTTTGATGTATTTGAAGATGATAGACCGTAGCTAAGGCTACCAATAACCGAATAGTGGTTATTCTTGCAACCAGTGCATATGTATCAAAATGATCGATACCAAGCTTTTGTCTAAAGCCCTGTGCCACTAAACGGGTCTTGAACTTGTCAATAGTACCATCAATCTTCATTTTCTTTCGAAAGATCCACTTGCAACCTATTAGTTTACAAGTAGGTAGAAGATCCACTAACACCCAAGTGTTATTACCCATGATGGATTGCATCTCATCATCAATAGCTTCTTTCCAAAAGGTGCTAACATGTGATGCCATAACATCACTATAAGTCAATGGGTCACCTTCCACATCAAATAAATATGGAACACTAGAAGATACTTCATTTCTAGTACCTTCAACCAAGTATACTTGAAAGTCCGGGCCAAAGCTTTTAGCTTTCCGTTGCCTCTTACTTTTCTTGGGAATAGGATCAACTAACTCTTGTTCATCTAGTTGTTGATTTTCATCAACACCTAGAGGTGAACCTTGTTGATTATCATCAACATTGTCATTGGTACAAACTTGTAGATTTCTTTGTCTACTCAACGATGAAAATCTATTTTCATCAAAAATTGCATCTCTTGACTCTATGATTGAATGAATCGACATATAGTCATTTTGTTCTACAACATAGAACCTATAATTTTTGCTATGAATAGCATAGCCTATAAAAATGCATTCAATTCCGCGCTCAACGAGCTTCTTTCTTTTGTTGCCGGGCAATCTTACAATAGCCCTACAACCCCAAACCTTAAGATAGCTTAAGTTTGGTTTCTTTTTGTACCAAAGCTCATAAGGAGTCTCCTTATTTATTCTCATTGGAACTCGGTTAAGAATGTGACAACCCGTCAACATTGCTTCACCCCAAAATCCATCACTCAAGCCCGAGTAGGATAACATGGAATTAACCATCTATTGTAGAGTACGGTTTTTCCTCTCCGCCACACCATTTGATTGTGGTGCGTATCCGGCGGTTGTTTCATGTATAATGCCCATTGAATTAAAATAGTTTGGATCATAATATTCACCTCCTTTATCGGTTCTTAATCTTTTAAGTTTACTACCAATTTGTATTTTTACTTCATTTTTGTAGACCTTCAAATGATCAAGAGCCTCATCTTTTGTATGTAAAAGATATACATAACAAAACTTGGAAAAGTCATCAATAAAAGTTATTACATACTTTTTTATTTCCCAAAGATGGTGTACTATGACAGTCACAAAGGTCACTACAGATTAATTCCAATATTTCGGAGTTCCGTTCAACACTTTTAAAAGGTGTTCTAGTGATCTTATTTAACATGCACATTTTGCAATTTTTAGACAATTTAACACACATAGGAATTAAATCATGCTTTGACATATTTACATGTCCTAATCTAACATGCCACAAATAATGCAAATCATCTTTTTCATTCATGCTTAAAATATTACATATAGAGTTCTTATTCAAATCTAAAGACAATTTAAATAAACTATAACAAAGGAAAGCACATCCTACAAACAAGTTATTTTTTGAGATAATACACCTATCGGCTTCAAATACTAATTTGTAGCCCAATCAATTCAAAATAGGACCCGAGACAAGATTTCTACTAATTTCGGGTGCAAAATACACATCCCTTAAAACTGAGAGATTCCCCGAAGTGAACAATAGCTCAATTTGTCCTTTACCTTGGACCATGATAGGTGCATTGTTTCCCATGAAGAGATGCTCCCCATCAACTACCTTGTGAAAGGATTTGAACCATTTTGTAGAATCGCATACATGTCTCGATGCCCCCGAATCGATCCACCAAGACAAAGAATCATCCTGCATAGCACTAGAATTAGTATTCATTGAAGAAAGATTCAAAGTAGTGAGGAGGAAGAGCGAGTCATGGTTTTGGTAGATGTCAAAGAGCGAGTCTTGCATTCCGTTTAGAATATGGCCCCGGCAAATGAAATCATCGTTTTCCCATTTGCTTATTTTTCTTGTTTGTTCAAGGGTTTCATCTTTCGACTCCGCCAGCTTAGGAGTACTTATCTCGAAATTTACGCTCAAAGTAGTGAGGAGGAAGAGCATCTTCTTTTGCCAACGTCGAAAGTCGACACCGACAAATTTTTCTAACTTAGCAAAGTTAAATGTAAAGTCCTTCATGGTTGCCATCCGGAAGAGGTTATCACAAAAGATTATTACGAATATATAATGCAAATATATAAATTACAAACAGGAATTTATATATTATTCCTTTGTTGATGACAAAATGAAATTACAATAACAATGCTAAAAGAACTTGAAGATAAGTTTGTAACGATAACCGTTACCCGGAAGCGTGATACTTGTTGTAGGCGTGTGATCACTTTCCTTTTGTGATATTTTCCCCACAAAGGTACTTGGGTTGATGAACGGAAATTCACAACGAGATACAAACAACACAATATACTCTTAGTACTTAGAGTATACTACTTAACAACAATGTGTTTGAGAATTATAAGAAATGGAAGCCTTAGGCAAGAGTTAATTACTCTCTTAACAAAGCACAAGCAAATGAGAGAAATGAGTAGAAGAATTCAGAAATTAGGTGTATTCAACTCATCACCAAAGACCTCTATTTATACTACAAGAGCATAGTAAAGGGTCATGGCCCAATTAATCACCTTAATGATCAAATTGATGATCATGTAATTCAATGCCATAAACCATGACATTCATGAGCATTATTAAGCATAATACTCCTTTATAACTCCAGAAATCAAGAGTATAAGTGAAAGGATCCAAGGCATTAACTCAAGAAAACGGGAAAAAAGACCAACGGTCATATCAGAACAAAAAGCCGACTCGGCTTTTGCTCTAAACCCAGGAAAGCCGAGTCGGCTTTTCCTGCTGGACAAATGCTATGTTTCAGAACCTAAAGCCGACTCGACTTTAGGTCCAAAACATTGACGGCCGAGTCGGCTTTTACTGCTGACTCGGTTATGCTTATGTCCTTCCTTTGAACCCTTTTGGACCTTGTAATTTAATACATATTGTCCCACTACTTTAGTAGTACTTAGTGATTATTACCTTAGGATTATTAGACACTAAATGTTCAACACTTATAATATATAAATATTTATTCAATTAACCCATCTTAATTAGGATAGTGAAATGATGAAAGAAACCACTGAATTTCAATTGACAACTGACACGTGTCAAAAGTAGAGGAGGACTAACAAACAAAACATATTTTATTAGGATTATTAGGATAGTAAGTATGGCATGCCTTCACGGCTCTAAACTACCAAAAATAATCAATGAATATAATCATTGAAAATAAAAAGGAAAAGAAAAGTGAAATTGATATTAAAAATAATTAATATTTAAAAAATAGAAATTAAAGGTAGAATTAGTAGTCAAATTAATAATAGAGGAAGAACATAGCTGAGATTACATGCCTCCACGATGGAATGAAATGAATATAGTTATGCATCATTGATTGACACCAAACTTTCATATTTGGTCTTGTGTGGGGCCATGAAAACTTATTTGTAAATTAAAGATGATCATTGATGAATGTAAATATGTAATTGGTTCCACACCACAATAACATGACAATGGCTTATTTGATTCTTGGATTTCTTAAAAAAAATTATTTTTAAAATGGTTGTTGGCCAGAGTTATTAGTTGAAGACTTGAAATTGTTTGTTTGTTTGACTAATTGGCATATTGGCTGATAAGCTAATTATTTAAATCAACTGTTATAAAGTTGTTGTTATTAGTTAGCTAATAAGAGAAAAAGTGGGTTAAAAAGTCAAGAACCAATTAAAAATAGGAAAATTTACCGTGAATAATACAATTTTTCGTTAATTTCCCTACAATAATACGAACTTTTGATTAACCATAAATAATACCAACTTTGGGGTGTTTTTTCCTAGAATAATACCGACTTTAGTTTATTAACTAATTTACTAATTTTTTTGGTCATATAATTACCAATAATTTGATTTTTAACATGTTTTAACATGTTAGGTATAAACTAGAAAAACACCCCATAAGTTGGTATTATTCATGGTTAATTAAAAATTTGTATTATTGTAGGAAAATAAGCAAAAGATTGTATTATTCATGTTAATTTTTCGTTAAAAATATATTCATAATAGCTTTGTGATTTTTATCTAAAAGTCGTTAATGAAATAGTTTTTAGTTGTTTAAAAAACCAAAAACCAAATACAATCATTATTGTCAACGTACTCTATTTTCTAAATCATTTGAAAAGTAATAATAAGCCACAATTAATGATAAATTATGAAAATAAATGATTTAGAGCCCACTAAACTATTAAAACAATTTTAATGAGTTTCATAAGCTCTTACTAATCAAATAGGTTAAATTTTAGTTGATAAGAAAAAATTGTCAAAAATGACTTTAAAAATTATTCACTCATTCAAAATGATTCATATTATTATTTAACTTAAAATAATCCGACAACGCTATTTTTTTTTGGAAATGACCACACTATTGAAGTAACCTATTCATGATAATCAAACTATAAATTATTATGAGAACATTATTTCAATATAGTAGAATATTTTACGTAACCATATAATTAGTAATTATTTATTTGAATAATTAAGTTATGGCCGAAATTAATTCAGTATTAGAATAAATCTAATTTACTGCTATTTATTTGCTACGTAAATCTCAAACATAGCAAATAATGTAACTATTGCTGCTGTTTAATTTGATTATTTCACAGCAAAAAAAATATTTTTTGCTACTATATTTAAACATTAATAGCAAATAAAAAATCTTATTGTTACTTTTTATTGAACGATAGCAAAAAGCTATAATACAGGTCACCCACGTTAAGTTCCTTTTCTCTTTCAGTTGAAAAACTTTACACTACTATTTACTAATCTATTTACTTTGATTCTCTTCGCACATAATAATTTTTATTTGTTGTGGTTCTTCAACTAAAAGCAAAAAGCTTTTGGTTATTTGCTGCCCCTCTATTTGCCACAATCCGAAATTGAGCAGCAAATAAGCACATCTGTATAGTAGCAAATGACGTTAATTCTACTAGTGATTTAATAATTTTGTAAAAAATAATTGATAATAACTAGTTACTGTCAATGAGGTAGAGAAATATGAAATTGGAATAAATCAAACTATCAATAAATATAACTCAAAAAAAAAAAAACTATCAATTAAATAAAGTGTTACTGTCAATCAAATTTCAAAAGTGACGACTTCTTGTATCATTAAACTTTCTTGTGCTTCCTTCCTTCTAATTAGTGATATATACTCGAAGGTTGTGATATTTTCAAGTAATTTAATATATTAAGTATTTTAAACAATTGCAATATATAAATTTAATTAAATATTGAAAACATGTAAATCATAAGTTAAATAAAGATTTTTTCTATGTGATAAGTTGAATATATATTAATAAGGGTAAAGATAATGAATACTACTATGATTCATGATTTAGAATTTAAATTTAAAATTCAAAATTTTGACTAAAAGGAATTAATAGTTACAGTTTGGGTTGGGCCGGTTTTGGTTCCGGTTTCAGGCGATTCCAGACGGTTCCTCTGCGGTCGTTCAAGAGGCGGTTCTTAGCAGTTCCACGGCTGGTTTGGATGGGCCGGAACATCAATTCATTTCTTTTCTTTGCTTTAAACATAAGTATAAAAATCATAAAGTACTATAATAATGTGGATGTACCTTTGTTGATTATTGTCGAGATTTATTACTCGTTAATAGTTATTAAAATAATCAACATAGGTATGTCCAGGCCAATTCCTGCCGGCGGTTCCATGGGCCCCTCAGATTTTTTGGAACGTTAATAGTTCGTAGTTCGGATCAATCCTAAACCTGTTGTAGACGGTGCTGGTTCCGAGATAGTTTTTCGACGATTCATCCATTTTGGTTCCGAGTAACCCGCCCGTGGCCATCACGAAGTTATCATAAGAAGCCTTAACAGAAGAGCAATGGTAGATATACTAATATACCTTTCTTCATTTCCCTTCCTATCATTTTATATTAAAAAAAAAACAAATTCTAACAATTTAATAATTAATAATCATACTTTAAAAAAAAAACTAGTACATAAAATGAAATACAATACAATTAATACTTTCACTATGTACATCAACGTACTAGCCTTGACAATTTCCCCATACATACTCTACCAATACCAAGTCTCTTTGCAATGCATAATGAACTTGTTTATCCCAAGTTTCTTTTCTTCTATGCATATATTGTTGTGAGGTTAGATCATTATATCTACCAATTCAAACTTGGTATATTGTATTGCCCGACTGTGAAGATGAATCTGCAACGTAACATATTAAATATTATCATGTTCTAATTTAGTCGTGTCCTTATAATTTTGGTACGTATCATGTTTGTCTTCAACAATCATATTTTGGAGAAGGATACATGTGATCCCACACTAGAGATGGTCTCTGTATGATTGCAAATCTTGCTTGTAAAACCTCAAAGGAAAGTTCAACACCTTTCCTAACTGACTCTGGGCGTCTCATGAACAACACATTTGATCTTTTTAGTTTAGTTGTAGTCAAATTGCGGGGATAAGAAACGCCCATTTAAGATATATTCCATTTGTAAGTAGGGGTGTAAGTTCGGTGTTTGGTTTTGGATTATACACAAATCCAAATCAAACCAAATTAAATTCGGTGTTGAATTTTTCGGTCCAAATCCAAATCATTAATTTTTAATCTAAATTGAACCTAACCGAATTCTAAAATTTTAGTCCAAATCAAACCGAATTAACCGAATAGCATCAATTTTCAGTCCAAAATATTGACAAAATTTTGGTTCAAAACATGAACAGAAGACGAAATACATCAAAAATAAGCAAAAATACATCAAAAATAAACAGCAAAAATTCAAAAATACGAAGCAAAAAAGAAAAAAATATACTAAACATGAACAGAAAACGAATAAAAAACCCAAAACATCTAAACTAACAAATTATAACAGCAAAAACACATCAAAATTAAAAAATACGAAACAAAAAAAAAGAAAAAAATAAACAAAATATGAAGACGAAAAAAAACCAAAACATCTAAACTAACAAATTATAACAAATAAAACTAAATCCAAAACCTAATAAACGAATGCAAGTAAAGATATTACCTTTGGCCTTCCATTGAGAAGAGATGAGAAGGTAACAACTACCAAGAATGGTGGAAGAAATGATGGAATGAAACTATAAAAGATATGAGATAAGATGAGAAGGAATGGAAGAGGGAGTGATAGAAGTCAGAGAACAGGGAAGGGAATGGGGCGCCGTCCCGTGATGAGAGAGAGGAATGAGGAAGGAATGAATTAGGGTTTTGAACTCTAATTTTTTTAATCTAATTCATATACTGCAGTAGAATTAGGGTTTAACTAAATTTGGACTTGGCCCGCCTGCTACTTGTTCACACAAATTTATCTAACCATGCGAGTTACCGCAAGTGCACGGTGTTGTAGCAGATACGGGTCGAACACAAGGAGCAAGGGTATGCAATTTTCTTTGCGGATTAGTCGGATAAAAAAGGGGATTTGTTGAATGTAATAATAGAAAGATATGCAAAATAAATAGGGGTTTAACAATCAATGATAAAAAGGAGATCAGGTTAACTCATTCATGATGACTATTCAATGGTGATGCACTAGCTTCTTAAGGGTAATTATAGAGTAGCGAATCACACTAAGAGGAGCAATCCGATCCTTGATCGGGCTTGGGATTGCCTCCAAGCTCTTCACCATCCTCACTCTCGTGAGTGAAGATGAAGATCTCGAGCTATGAATTATCCGCTACTTGCTCATCCTTCCCTACTCTCGTAGGTGAATGATAAAGCCCTTAGATGAGAGGGTAGATGCAAGGTTCAATCGTCATTGATCCCTTACATCCGATTCCGTCCATTGATCAAAGATTAGATCAGATTACTCAAAATCCAACTCTCGTTGGTATATTGGAAGCAACCATGAGAATCCTTAGCCAATGGGTAGAATAAATCCTCATCTAAGCATTTAATCAACCCAAAATCAACTTGAGTTTCATTGTCTTCAAGCCATCATAAGGGTTGAGTTAACCCCAACCCTAGAAAACTACTCACTACTCATTCTAATGCTTAAAGATACCATAAGTGATAATATAATAAGATATTGAATAATCAATAAACACAAGAACCCAAATAAAAGCTATTGAGCAACAATGGTGAAAGTCACAAACAAGCATAGAAACAAGAACAAACTATCAATAATAACTAAGAAGAAGTATTAGAAGATACCAACAAAAGATGAGAACGATTGGACAACAAAGTTGTAATACCCAGAAAAATAATGAAGCTCAAATCCTCAACAATGGAGGTTGATGAAGAAGAAAACTCTGAACTTGCAATAAACTAGTGGATTGAATGAACAATAACTACAATATATCTTAACTAGAGTACTTTTGTGATTTTCAAATATTAAGTTGTAGAAATTAAAAGTTAGGGTTCTTAGTAAAGGAAAACTAAATAAGCAATAAAACTAGAGTAATGAAAATAGGGCAAAAACTAAGTATGTTTAATGTTTACACCAACTCTCCTTATATAGCACCTCCCAAAATGGTGAAACCCTTTTAGCCCAAAGTAGAGAATAATTCCTTGAATGACGTGTAGAGGGCCGCCAAGTCAGAGAAATAAGCAAAAGACCCATCCTCGAAAAGAGATCGATCGATCGATCTAAAGTGATCAACCAATCGATCACTTAACTCCTCAAAAGCTGCTTCTGGATAATGTAGGCTACAAGATCGATCGATCGATCTAAAGTGATCGACCAATCGATCTTCGTGCTCTTCATGGAGATACTTCTGGAGAATGCAAGCTATGAGATCGATCGATCGATCTAAAGTGATCGACCAATCGATCTCCAAACAATGTTGCTTGAGGCTTTTGGACATGCTGCTGCAAGGGATCGACCGATCGATCTAAAGTGATCGACCAATCGATCTCCAAAAGATGTTACTTAAGGCTTCTGGAAATGCTGCCAAATGAGATCGACTGATCGATCTAAAGTGATCGACCGTTCGATCTCATAAAAATCTCCCAAAATGCTCAAGTCAAGGTCCTCTTGCCTCCTTGTCATCAAATGAGTGCTTGGGACTATCTTCTATCCTTGGTTTAGCTCCGTTCCCTCTCCAAAACCTTCGAGGGGTTAGAGGCACATCATCCCTAACTTGGTTTGCTCGAAAAAGGTGGCCAATCCTACAAAAACAAGCAAAACACACGATACCCTACACAAGGGCGATTAAATCTCATAAAAGTAATAAGAAGGAACAACAACCGCATGAAAATACACACTGAATAGGCATAAAACAAGGGTAAAATAGAGAGTTATCATTACTACTCTCTTAGAAGTTCGGTCTTATTCGATTTTTTCGGTTTTCTGAGCCCATAACCGAAATCGAACCAAACCAAATTTTTTTAAAAAAAAATTTCCAAACCAAACCATATTTAAAATACGACCAAACCAATTTTTTTATTCGGTGTTCGGTTTTCCACCAAATTAGTTACACCCCTATTTGTAAGGTAATAATCCCTATTACATGTGTTCCCATTATGATGAATTTCTTTTGTCCCTAAAAATTACAACAATCCACCTTTATACACATATTAAGAATATAGTGGAGATTTCCAAAAAAAAAAAAAGAATATAGTGGAGAAAAATTAAGTTTTGTTGTTAGGGTTTAAAAGTGAGAAATATAAGAAAACATGTATTAATGAAAATTAAATAAAAATGATAAAACCGTTGTTCAAAATAAAAGTTTAAGGAACATACTAAAAATGAAATCTTTACATTATGCAATTATACTAAAAAGCTTGAAAATTTTCAAGTGTCACAATTAAACAAAATTTGCCAAATGCATCTCATTTTTTGGCTAAAGAAAAATGACATTTCATTTGATCTTGACCAATATTTATACCATTAAAGTATAAGTGATTAACATTTATCTATGTTTAAATTGAGTAAACTACAAAATATAATATATTATATAATATATTGTTGATAATTTTCAAAAATATAGTATTAATTACATTGAGTGTTTCTTTTGCATAATATCTCTGACTTTTTTTAATATCATATGTTTATATTTATCGATGCTGAAAACAACATAAATTGCGTATGTTTCAACACTTTTAGACTATATACATGAATTGAGGGAGTGTAGTAACAAAATCTCCACAATGGAGAGGATCAATGTATTAGAAAAATTACTGGTGTTGATTACACTTTAGATAATAAAAGATGCTTTATTCAGGTGAATTAATCAAATCAATGAGCACTGTTTTTCTACCATAATGATAATTCATCTTTCCAATTTACACCACAAAATTATAACCTTAACATGGAAGATATCATAACAATTCCCCATAATCAATTCATATAAGGAAAAATTATATTAAACCACCTAATGTATACAGTCTTTTTTAAAAAACCACCTTATATAAATTTTTTTGCAAAAAACCACCTTACATAATACATTTTTTTGCAAAAGACAACCATTTAGTCTAATTCGTTAGTTGACTGTGATTTTTAACGTTTGATCCTTTATTTCAGCTTTCACGTGCTTGTCACGTGACATTAATGAAAACTCATTTGCTTTTCTCCTTCCTCATTAAACCCATTCGAACAACCCTCCCCAATCCCCATTACTGCTGTCTCACTTTCTCTTCATTAAAGCCATTCGAAACTCAATTGCTGCTCTCTCTAATCAGAGTTCTTGCATCTCAGTGAAGATCATATTCATCTTGGTATGTACTTCTCAATTTTTTTGCTTTTCTTATATTTTTCGGTTTTTTAGAATTTCTGAAATTGTGGAACATATTTCGGTTTTCTTTGTTGATTTGGTATTGTTGATCTTTGTGAGTCTTTCTGATCAGTGCATATATTCTGCTCAAATATTATTGAAGGCCTTTGTAATTTCAGGTCATTCTGCTCATATATTCTGATCAGTGCATAAGTTCAAGCTGTGTATACATTCTGCTCAAATACCAAGCTGTGTATTCATAAGTTCAAGCAATATATGCTGCTGTATTCATAAGTTCAAGCAATAATCAATTGTGCATTCTGTTCAAGCATATACAGCATATACAGCATATACAGCAAATTAGTGTATATCAATTGTGTATCAAGCAATCAGTGTGCATATAAAGATCCAATACACAGCATCACAACATCACACTAAAACAGCATATACACTAATACACAACAATTTGTTAACAAAATCCAATTTCATTCGGCAAAATCATGTTACAAAGATCCAAAAAGCTACATTTAACATCCTTGCTTAATTGATAAACATCATTTACCACCCTTAACTAGTACAACCAACACAAAAAAAAAACAAAATAAAAACCCTAATACAAAGCTACACAACTGATTTTCCTTCTTCCAGGATTTTCCTTGCTCCATGAAACTCTCTTTGCAAATGGAGCTCCACACCCACATTTCTCGGGCTTCGATGTTGCTGTTGAAGAAGGGGAAAAATTAGTACGCAATTGAAAGAGATATATCTTGAATGAATTGAAGAAAGTTGATGAAATTTGTTAAATTTGAATTTAGGGTTTACTTCTAGTAGAGAGAAGAAATGAAATGGGGGTTGTGAGAAATGGAGCTCGACATTTTCTGAGAAAGGAAATGGGGTTTAAAGTAAACTCACGTGATAGGCACGTGACAACCAAAAAATGGTCAAACGTTAAAAACCACAGTCAACTAACGAATTAGACTAAATGGTTGTCTTTTGCAAAAAATTGTATTATGTAAGGTGGTTTTTTGCAAAAAAATTTATATAAGGTGGTTTTTTAAAAAAGACTGTATACATTAGGTGGTTTAATATAATTTTTCCTTCATATAATTATGTTTATTTGTCCTTTTGCTAAACTATCCACCTAAAATAATAATAATATAAAGATAATACTCCTATGAATTTAGTATTATTTACCAACTACCTATTATAAAAATTTACTAATTATTAATTACTAAATCACACTTACTTTCCCGCTATCTAATACTTACCACATTTCTTTTTACACGTAATTTAATGTATATTTGATACTTCTTAAATATCTTATTTGATTCAAACAAAAAAGTAAGAACATTACTCTCTCTTTCCTATTCAGTTCAAATGTCTCATTTTTTTTGGCACTATTCACTTATCACCTTAATTTGAATTTTACTCTTTATCTATAAGTTAAAACATAGTCATGTGAGATTTTGTTTGATTCGTCTCAATACAATGATTATTAATATCAAAATTTTATAATTTTTAATTAAGAATAATTTGAGATATTAAGAGTTAAAATGTTGTCTAGGCAAGTGTGAAAACTAAATGGGACAATTAGGTTCACTACAAATAATAATGCCAATTGTGACATTTAAATATTAATATTATGACATTTATTAAATGTCACCAAATTATTTGTTGACACTTAAGTGCCATGGATTAATATTGAAATATTAATTAAGATAATAAATTAAAAACAGTGACATTTTAATGAAGTGCCACAAATATTGCGTCACAACTCACAATTGAACATTTTTATTGTAGTGGTTGAATAGGAGGTAGTTCATGTTAAAAAATTATATTTAAAAAAAATACAAAATAAGATCGCATATGATTATATTATTTCCGACGCATGAGTAAAAATTATTGAAACAAGATTTAAATGATAAGTGTTATTATTAAAATGGATAAGGTTAGAGCTGTTCAAAAGTGACCCGACCCGGAAATCCGACCTGAAACCGAAAGTAAACCGACCCGAAAATGTGTTCCTTTTTAAGGTTTATCGAACCGACAATATCCGAATCGAAGTTGTACCCGAACCGATTGACAACCGAAAATGAGAAAGCTGAACCCGAATCAGAACTCGCTTTTGTAACCGACACATAACCGTTAACCGAGATTACCCGAACCAAAAATGACCGACCGAGTCATATCGCCCGAATCATGCTCAAACGTTATAAAAATGGTTTCATATATTTAGAATTAAAAATTTTTCGAATTGTTTTAAACCCGAACCAATTTTTAACATAGAAGTATGATAGACTCATATTCAATCATCTTATTATTTAATCTAATAAAGTGATAGATATTTTAATAAATGATTAACAACTTAATTTAATATTGACTCGATCGATAGTAATTAGTAGTACGTAGCCGATAGTAATTAAAACCCGAACCCGACCAGACTGACAAAACCAACCAATTATTAACCGATGACAACCCGACACATTAACACTCGACACTAACTTCACATGATACAACCGATGCTAACCCGAAGCTCAATAACCGATCTTCAACCAACGCGACTAACCGACTCACCCGAAAGTCATCCGTCGTAACACGCAACCGAAAAATAGCCGATCCGGATTACAACCGAACCGAAAGACACTCGTCCGAAACCGACCCGATCAACCGAATGAACACCTCTAGATAAGGTCTTAGTAAATGAAGATTATTTATAAGGTTAATAAATCACCGTTATATGATAGAATGTGAAAGGTGAGAATTTTGTTACTTTAATTTATCTTCTTTTATTTTATTTATTTTGATACTCCCTTCGGTTCTTCTTTATTGTCCACTTTGGGTTGGACACGCATATTAAGAACGTGGTAGTTGGGGTATTTTAAATGGTTATAATAATTGTAAAGGTGGTAGTTGAGATATTTAAGTGATTATAATAATTGTAAAGGTGGTAGTTGAGATATTTTAAATAATATAAGTTAGGGTATTATGGTCTTTACTTGTGCGAACATAGGGTGTTTAGGTAAAAAGTGGACAATTTGAGTGAACTAACCAAATAAAAAAAATAAACAATAAAAAAGAATCGAATGGAGTATTACTATTTTTGTCTTTTTACAGTAGTAATTTTACAAATTACTATTATTATTATAAATTTTTATATTAAAATGTACGGAGAATTCAACGCCGTAGAAAGATTGTGGGACCATCAAAATAAAAACCCAAATAATATTCCTATCAAATAAATAATATTTATATTTATCATCATAATCATCATCAATAAACTATTTCTATAAAACTAATTTCCTTTTTCTATTTTCTCTTACATATATATTCCTCCTATTTATCTCTCCTACAAGAGTTTTCTTTCAACAAAGCTTTTAATTTGTAGGGAAGAGAATTAATTAAGGAGTACTTGTTAACAAAAAAGAAAAAAGAATGGGGAATTGCGGAAACAAGCCGTTGACTAAGGAAGGAGAAGGTCCAGCACCAGAGCAGAAGGGTGTGGAATTGGATGAGACGAGTAGAGAAATAGAAATGGATCATAACAAGGTAATTGCTCATGCTCACCATCCTACCAAGCCTCCATCTCTCGCTCAAATGTTAGAGGTCATTTTTTATTTCTATTTTTATTTTTATTATTATTATTATTATTATTATTATTATTATTATTATTATTATAACTCATATTTCATAATTCATTCAATTGAGAGGAAATATATCAGTTTCTTTTTGTTTGTTTACTTTAAATGTCTCATTTCTATTCATACTTATTATTCTTTTTACCGGTTTAACCATAAAATCCCAAGTCACCTATTATTTAGAGTGATCCCTACCTCTCTCTCAATAAAAATACGAAAAATTGACATGAATAATCCAACTTTTTGCTCATCTGTCGAATATAATTCAACTTTTAAATTGTTTTCTATTAATCTAACATTTGTCCATAGTCCGCTATGAATAATCCAACCTTTATTTTAACATACCCTATTATAACTTATTATTAGTGATATGGTATGAAGTGGGCAAATTTATCACTAAGATTGGATTGTTACATAATAATCAAAAAGTGAGATTATTCACAACAAATGGGTAAAAGGTTTAATTATTAATGTCAATTTTTCCATAGAAATATTTGTGTAATCAATATAAGAAGTTAAGTGTGAATTGGAGGGAGTATAATCATCATCATCATATCAATAGACCAACCATAATCAGTGTCTGGAGAGGAAAGATATATACGGCAACTCATACACATTAGGAGAGTGCGATCAGAGTTACTCGACTCTAAAAAGAGAGAGGATACAACAACTATCTGAAAGCGTGGGACGGTGAATCGGAGGGAGTAAGATGTGAATAAATTTTACAAAAATTTCATATAATATAAATAAATTTTATAAAAAGTTGGTTGGCAGTCAGTGGGCAACAATCCAAAATGTTTTTACGCCTCTTTTTGATAAAATTATACTTTGTATTATTCACTATTATTGTCTCATTTGTATTTATAGTATTTATTAGTTATTCTTAATTTATATGTTAAAATATTTTTAAGTGAGATCTTATTTAATTCATTTTAATATTTATGATTTAATATATACATCGACAAACGTAAAAAAAAGCAACACAATAATAATGAAATGAGAAATTACAAAAAAAACCAAGACAATAGTAATGAAATTAAGAAAATACTTCCTCCGTTCTAAAATACTCGCTACATTTTCATTATCGACACAATTTATCGTTCAAGCTTATTTTACATATTGGGACTAAAGTGTGAGAAAAAATATAGTCAAGTGGGATCTTGTTTGAATCGTCTAATTGTATACTTTTATAATATTAATTTTTTATAATTTTTAGACGTGCATAATTCAATATATAAATAATGATCAAAATAACGCATTCGACTGCATAAAAAGTCAAATGTACTAAGTATAACGAAACAGACGAAATACTAAATTAGCTATTAGTAGGTGTGGTGGTTGGTATAATTCATATAGATGGAGTTAAAAACTTCCTTTTTTTTTCCTATTTATCTAGAGCACTTGCAAAACACACAATTAATTAATGGACATCATTATCCGTTAATATCTCATTCATGATAATAAGTAAAACAATAAGTTTTCTAAGAGACCGGTTTTTTGAGAGATGTCTCTCAGGTTCAGTCCATTAGAGTTTAATTCTTACTCTTGTTCTATATTTCCTTCATGGGTCGACCCAATTAGAGTTGGTCTTTTAAAGAGACCATCTCTCACAAGAATTTGTGTAAGTAAAATAATTAGCACAAATCTATGTAATTAAAGTTATATATTTAGACAAATTTAAAAGATCCCTTAAGGATAATTGACTAAAATTGTTGCTAAATAATCCCTTTGCATAATTTTATATACATAATATTGATGCTAGTTTTTACGATAGAAAATATCATATAATATATAACATACACTATAAAAAATTAAGAAAGATAATGAGTCAATGACAATAGGCAAGGCAACTAACAATACTTTTTGAGGTTTTTTTTTTTATTATTTTGTAAGTGATTTTATTTGTTTCCCTATACATAAATAGAGAATGTTCAAATTGGATTTTAATGAATATATACTCGAGTTTGATAGCTTTTTATGGGATACTTATAATTTTTAAGGACATAGAATAAACCATAAAGGCATGTATGTCTAGCAAATAATAGCACTTCCTCTATATATTTCTTTTTCAGTTGTTTTAAATTAGTTGCTAAATTTGTTAATTAGGAAATAAAATATACTTATTGAACCTAAATTTATTTTTTTTAATTTAAACTTTTTATTACCCTATAGGTAAAGGTAAGAAAGTATATCAAAATGTGAAAGAAAACTTTCTTAGTTTGTTAGTCAAATAATATTTCAAATTACTCCCTTCTATTCATTTTACTTGTTCTTTTTGCTTTTGTTACTATTTACTAATTTTTCAAATTTGTATTTTATTTTTAATTTATAAGTTAAAATATAGTCAAGTTGGGTCTTCTTTTATTCATCTCAATGTAAGGATTATCAATATTAACTGTTTATAATTTTTAATGAGGAAAAATTGTCAGAAATAATCCAACCTTTCATTTATCCGCTGTGAATATTTTCACATTTGGATTTTTTTTCTAATAATCCAACCTTTTATAAGTTTTTTCTCCCGGTATACCCAATGACCTAAACCACAACAACCCCACCCCTAAACCACCACAACACCACCCCTTTGCTCACTCATAGGGTATGCTGGGAGCAAATACATATTAAAGATGAGATTATAAGAAAATAATCAATAGGTGACAGCGGATGAGTGAAAGATTTGATTATTTTCGATAATTTTTCTTTTTAATTAAGCATAGTTAGAGATAAAAGAGTCAAAATGCTACTTCGATAAGTGCAAAAAAGTAAATAGGACTAGTAAAAAGGCAACAAATTATCATTTTGAGCAATTAAATAGGAAAAGAGGGAATATTATGTTTGAAAGATTATTTAAGATAGTATTGTGCCAAATTCAACTACTCATTTGCACATGCTTTGTCCATATCTCAAATCAAGTAGGGTTTCTTACTTAGGGTGAATTATATTCGATCATTAAGCGTTACTATAAAAGGGAAATAGAAATATTAAATTCTTTACAAAACAATTTAAATGAAAGAAAAAAACTCTTAAATTGCAGAATCCAAATCACCATTATTGCATATAGTTGGTGTCTCAAATGATAAATAATACTCCTGGTTCTTTTTTATTGTCCATTTTAGGTTGGGCACGCATATTAAGAAAGTAGTAGTTCGGGTATTTTAAATGATTATAATAATTGTAAAAATGGTAGTTAGAGTATTTAAGTGATTATAATAATTATAAAGGTGGTAGTTGGGGTATTTTAAATAATATAAATGGAGGTATTATGGTCTTTACTTGTGTGAACATAGAGTATTTTGGTAAAATTTTTAAGCCAAAATTAGAAAGTGGATAATTTAAGTGAACTAACCAAATAAGGAAAGTGGACAATAAAAAAGAAACGGAGAGAGTATTTTGATTATAATTTGAATACAGCAAAAAAAAAATCTTCATAATTGCAAAAATGTACCATCTTTCACTTTTTAGAAAGGAATCTCATTATTCTGTAATTAAAGTTCACCTAAAGCCAAATGGAAATTTGATGTAAATTAAAGTTCACTAACTAAAAGTAATTGACTTATAAAATACTCAAATTTTAATGGGAAAAGTGTCAAAAAGTACCTAATAAAAATTTTTTTTTTAAAAAGTACCTAATAAAAATTTTTTTTCCAAAAAATACCTAACAAAAAAATTTCTTTTTAAAAGAGTACCAACTAACGTCTGGGGTTAAGTTTTCCGTTATCTTTTTTTGTCCATCTTTCAAAAGTACCTAATAAAAATTTTCTTTTCAAAAAAGTACCAAAAACACAACATAATCATAATAATAATAATAATAATAATAAAATAATAATAATAATAATAATAATAATAATAATAAAAAAAAAATAATAATAATAATAATAATAATAATAATAATAATAATAATAATAATAATAATAATAATAATAATAATAATAATAATAATAATAATAATAATAATAATAATAATAATAATAATAATAATAATAATAATAATAATATATAATGATAATAACAATAATATTATGTTGGATGATGGTCTTATGTTGTGTTTGTATTGGATAATTATGTTGTGTTCTTGGTGTTTTTTTGAAAATAAAATTTTTATTAGGTACTTTTTTGAAAAGAAAATTTTTATTAGGTACTTCTTAAAAATGGACAAAAAATGATAACGGAAAAGTTAACCCCAACCGTTAGTTGGTACTCTTTTGAAAAAATAAATTTTTAATAGGTATTTTTTGGAAATATTTTTTTATTAGGTACTTTTTTGAAAAAAAAAGTTTTTATTAGGTACTTTTTCACACTTTTTCCTATAATTTTAAATAGAGAAATATAAAATTTTAATATATATATATATATATATATATATATATATATATATATATATATATATATATATATATATATATATATATATATATATATATATATATATATATATATATATATATATATATATATATATATATATATATATATATATATATATATATATATATATATATATATATATATATATATATATATATATATATATATATATATATATATATATATATATATATATATATAGTAGAGCATCTGCATCTGGAGCAGAAGGTTTGGGGTTCGACTCCTATTAGGCGCAGGTATCAATTGGGGAGGTTTCTTGACTGCGCGCATCTCTCTTTACTCCCTCCTTGGGGGTATAGGTATGATTTGTCCGCATCTTAATTTCAAGAAAAAGAAAACCCCCCACTCGAACCCTGCCTTGTGCGGGATACCGAGAAGGTCCTTTCTCTTTTTATATTTATGAACTTTAAGTCTCGAATTATAATCGAAAAATGTGCATAAACAAATTAAATTTAACAAACATTATATTGTGAAACAGAAAGAATTCAAACAAACTTTAATGTAAAGGAACCATCTCAACCAAAAGCTTAAGTTGATGGTTCAGACCCCAGGATATGTTATATACTCTAACACGCCCCCTCACACGAGAGCCCTTTGGGCTAGAAGTGTTGATGCAGCACATGCCCTCCTCATACATGGGGCTAAATATTCCACTTTAAATGAGGGGTGGTTGAGATTCGAACCTGTGACCTCTTGTCACCCTGGCTTCTGATACCATGTGAAGAAACTAAAACCTCTTGTTCTATTATTACTCATATGCAAGGTATATATACAAGAAGAAGGAAACCCTAATACACAAAGCCCACTATGAACTATTATATACAATAGGAGAAAATACTCCCTCCGTTCTTTTAAGTTTGTACACATTACTATAACGGGCAATTTCAAAAGTTTGTCCTATTTAGAATACTTTCCTATTTTGGAAAGTTTTTATCTTCCATATAGTCTCTTTATCCCTCATTTAACCCTCACTTCTCTCTCATAATACCAATACAATCATTAATTCACACCACTATTCTAATAAAATAATACCCACTATCTACAAAGATTCCACCTTTCTTAATTTGTGTGAAATCTTCAAATACAATCATTAATTTACACCACTATTCTAATAAAATAATACCCACTATCTATAAAGATTCCACATTTTTTAATTTGTATGAAATCTTTAAATAGGACAATAAAAAAAGAACGGAGAGAGTAGTTTTTATCATAGAAATCAATTTTTATCCATAAAAGTAAGTTGTGATTTGCTAAATCAATTTTGATCAACAAATCTTAGTTCACCTATATATAATACTCCTATTATTTTATCAAAATATTATTAATTGCAATTAGTTTATGTCAATTTTTGAAAAATATTGTAGCGTTTGATTTTGTTGAGCTAAATAAATAGGTTTTTAAAATGTAAAACTGTTTAGTTTTATTTTTATTAATTTTATTTTTGAAATGAAAACTATTTAGTTTAATATCAATACTTTTTCAAAATTTTTTTATAAAGAAAGTAACTTTTTCAAAATTTAAAAGGTGAAGTAAATGAAATATCTCAAATAACTAACAGGAATAATTTGAAGTTACTCATATTTAAAGAGAATAATAACAAATGCATTAAATTCCTACAACTTGTGGGATTACGCTTTCCTTAGAATTTTAGTATAATGTCTATTTTTTATATTATGTTAGATTACAATGGGCAAATCACTTTTTATTTTGTAGCATAACGTTTACTATTAAAGTTCAATCGAAAACAAGCTCTTTATAGTATATTATATATAACTAA
The DNA here is from genome assembly GCA_019425755.1 of Amaranthus cruentus. Lineage (NCBI taxonomy): Eukaryota > Viridiplantae > Streptophyta > Magnoliopsida > Caryophyllales > Amaranthaceae > Amaranthus > Amaranthus cruentus. The sequence goes on from CM033453.1 coordinate 4,339,307, forward strand.
TAAGGATAATGTTGTATCTATTTGACCGTTCTAAACCTCACCCTAGGTGGGAGTCACGTAATGACATTACAGTAATTGAATGTAAGTACTATTATGTACTTTCACAGGCGGACCAAAAATAGACAAATTATTTAAAGGCCCTGCGTGATTAAAAAAATTATTATATTTCTTTCTAACAACTTTGCATCTTTAAACACTAAGATATTTAATATTGCTGCCCTTATTTTTTTGGAGCTATGCGGTCATACATGTATGTGAGTAGCTGAGTATGTGATTACGGAGTATGAATAATGATGAAATGATTTTGTGTTAAAAAAATTCAGGACAAAATTGAAACAAATAGAAGTGGATTGCGAGTACTTAAGAAGATATTGTGAGAAGTTAAGAGAAGAGAATAAGAAGCTGGAAAAGGAAGTGCAAGAATTAAGGGCTTTTAAGGCCTCTGCCTCTCATCATCCACCAACAACACTCTCAATGTGTCCTTCATGCATTTCTTCTTCTGCAAACCCCATCCTCTATCGGCCTCTTCCACTCCACTTCAATAAATAATCATCTTTATCATTTATATACATATATAGTTTAATGCTATAATAATATAACTAATAATAATTTCTAATTGGGGTTAAACTATAACTATAAAGGATGTAATATTAGATACTTAATATAATTACATCATCTTTGATAATTGACTCTTGTATATGTTAATATAACAATTCAATCAAAAGTTTAAACTGATACTTTAACATACCCCTCACACGAGAAATCTTTGGGCTAAAGAGTGGATGCAATGTTCCACTTTAAATGAACATGTGACCTCTTATCACACTACCTTTTAATACTATGTCAAGGAACCAACTTAACTAAAATCTTAAGCTGATGGTTCAGGCCTCAGAATATGTTATATATCTAACAGTATTAGTTGGAGCAAATACAACACTTACCAAAATTCAAAGTTCATCAATTTTCATTTAATCCTCTGCTTTTTTTCGTTCTCAACAAATTAAATATAATGTGATCCATTATGATGACGTTGATATAATGTACAGACAATGATTGGGAGAGGGTATTAAAAATTGTGTGATCCATGCTGTATTGAATTCTCAGGTTGGATTATAGTACTTGTTACTAGAGCTCTCTTCACCTGAAAATTGGTATTCTACTCACTTAATTGTGCTTGGGCATGTTGCCTTGCCATTTACCATGCTGCATTGAATGGAAGCCAATTTTCACCCTCCCTTCCACGAAAATTTGAAATAAATAAGATTCTTAATCAAAAAAAAGCATGCAATAAGATTGAAATCAAACTTATTCCAAAAATAAGCGTGTAATCCGCAAACCTTAGGTTCGGGCTGTTCGCACTTAGCAAGTGCGAACAAACTGAAAAACTGAAACAGGCTGTTCGCTGTTACTAACAGCGAACAACCTGTTTTAGGTTTTCAGGCTGTTCGCATTTAGTAAGTGCGAACAACTCTTGTCTTAAAATCAGCATGTTGACCCTGTTTGACCTGTTCGCAGTTACTAAGTGCGAACAGACACTTGATTTTTTTTACCAGTTTATTACTGTCCGCACTTACTAAATGCGAACAGACCCGAACCTGTGCTTTGGGGTATCGGACGCTTATATTTGGAATAACTTTGATTTGGATCTTATTGCATGTTTTTTTTTTTATTAAAAATCTTATCTATTTCAAATTTTCCCCTTCCACTTTCTTTCTCCTTCAAAATTAGTTATCATTTACATTTTTCAATAATAAAATAATGAAATATTCCATGTGGTAACCCTGAGGTTTAGGGTTTTCCACGTGGTAATCAAAACTTTTAAAAAATCCACGTGGTAACCCTAAGGTTTACCAAATTGTTCCACCGAGACTTTTTGCACATAAAAACGTTAACAAACATTAATTTCGAAGCTATAAAGACTGTTGTGCGCCTATTTATGTGACTCACCATTTCAAATGTCATCAGTTTCAAACTTTTCCCCCAAAACATTCACCCTAACTCTACCATATTTTTGAATTTGGGGGAAAAATACGATTTGAATGGAAAATGGTAGAGATGAGTTTATGTTTTAGTGGAAAAAATGTTGAAATGGATGACATTTGAAATGTTAAGTCACATAAATAGACATACAACAACTTTAAAACTTTGAAATTAACGTTTGCTAACATTTTTATTTGCAAAAAGGTCAAGGTGGAACAATTTAGTAAACCTCGGGGTTACCATGTGGATTTTGTAAAAGGTTTGGTTACCACGTGGAAAATCCAAAACCTCAAGGTTACCACGTGAAATTTCCCTAAAATAATTTTACCAAAAATGTATTCAATGTATTTTAGCATTAATACAATAATTTACCAATTAATCTTGAAAAATGTATTTTACCAAAAATATGTTGTGTCAAACCAAACATCCTAAGAAGGTGGTGTGCACTAATTCATATATCATATATCAAATATAGATTAGATGAAGTTTTTATCAAATAAAAGCATATCTGGGATTAAAATTGACCGCTTTCCTCTAGTCCTTTCTGTGAAGGAAGACGGGTATGGATTGTCCATCAACTTCCCTCACACAGACCCTAATCTTGTGCAGGATATTGGGTTTGATGATGATGATTTATATATCAAATATCGTTAATCTTCTTAGGAATGCAAATCAATAATAGCATCTATTGTCAATTTTGGATACTATTAAGCCATTTTGATCAAATTGCAAATTCAAAAATCAAATTATGATTATTCAACTATTTATGCGTCTTTTCTGATATATTGACAAACAATTTCATTATCATTATTTGTAAAAAAAATGGTTTGGAGAGTTGAAGTTGTGCTAACTAAATTCTTTAATGCTTTAGGGTAGAAGAAAGCACATTAGTGTACAGCTGAGCTCTGAAAGGTTGATGCAAATTCAATAAGCCAAAATTGAGACATCAACCTGTCCCTCTGATATTCAATCACATATAACATCCGAGTAGAATCCAATGGTTCTCCTCTGACAATCTTTGACACCCAGCAGTTCCACGTCAAACACCTCGAACTGTTTGGCACTGAAAAACGTTGAAGGTCCAACCTTCAATCGAACACAAGGTAAGGTCGATCAGGAGAATGAATAGCTACCAGAACTGCAAGCCCATATGAAGATTGAAGAGTAAAAGATATCAGGATTGTTTGGCAAACGGCTGATAGCCAATAATAGTAGCTAATTTGACCAATTGATTTTATTAACTTGTTTGACAAGATGATTTTCAACCGTTGCTAAGAGCAGCTTGTTCAAAAAATATAGTAATAAGTTGTTCAAAAAATACATTAACATTAGATGGTTTGACCACTTAATCCTCTATTAGCATCAAATTAAGTTAAAATTGCCCAATAAACTATTTTGCCTAACACCCCCGAAGTTCACATATGGGAGTACAAGTGAAGAATGAATCCTTACTATAACTACTGTTTTTTGTGTTTGCTGATCAACCACACCCAAATTTTGGGATTTCTCAGCCTTTTTCCGTTAGGGACAGGGTTTGCATGTCGGACAGTTTTTTGTTATTGTTTTTCTATGTGGGCTTATCAATCACATCTCGACTCCTGAGCATCAAATAATCGTCTAGTTTTCCTATATGAGAAGACCAATTTTGACACTTCAATCAACGCGTTACTCCAATCATGAGACTAGTGCCCCAATCCATATTAGAGAACATGTATCAGATCACTCGATAAAAGGCCTAAGCTGTGAAAATGGATAGCTCAAATATGTCGCATCAGAAACAAATACTGTTTAGTTTGTGTTGCTCTATCGGGCAATCATAGGCAGAAAAAGAAACAGGAAGAGTGACTTAAGGCAATTATGTACTAACCGGTGGTCCAAGCTCTGGAGGAATGATGATTCTTCTTTTACCCCCGGGTTTCATGTCACGTATTCCTTCCTCAAATCCTGTCTTAAGACCTCTCTGTTAGAAATATTTTCTGGACGTTATTGTGTAAACAATTTTACGTCTCTCACCTGGCACTAGTGCATTAGTTCCCATCCTGATTTTGGCGGGAGAACCCTGCAAGTATGTACTGTCAATACGGCGACCTGATTCATTATATCCAATGTAATGGAATGTCACCTGAAATAGCCATAAAATGAGGTACTCGGTGAGTTGCACCAATAAATTACCCCCTCAACTCTAATAGTAGAGGTGTTCAAACGGGCGTTTTTGATTGAAATTCGGATATGGAATTAGAGGTTGGTTACTTTTCCATATTTGTGAATGCGTAATTAAAATGTCGATTTGGGTGGGTATCAGGTCGGTGCTTATTCAGATCTATTGAGCATCAAACAACTCTCCAACACAGAGATACGACAAGCATTTGAGGTCTCTCCTCTAATTATGTTCTTAAAATATAGCTAACAGACAACTATCGTGGATGAATATTCCAACACTCCCTTTGCTTCAAAGTTGCACAATTTAACTAAGATTATTTGTTGAATTAACTCAACACTCCCCTTTAATTCAAAAATTCTTACACAACCAACAACTAGTTGTGAACTAAATAATACACTTAAATGAAGTTTACAAAAAAAAAATAAAGAAAAAAGCATAACTCATGTAATATTAACACTATATCAAAACACTTGCATAAGTTTCACACTTCAAAATTCTAATCTGGATATACAGCAAGATATCCATGGCACAATGATATATAAATTAGAAAACCTTGCTTCCTCCCCTTCAACGTTCTGAACAAAATTGGTTTTCTCTTTAACTTTCTCTTGCTCATCTCTTTTTTTATTCCTAGTTTCCTACACTTCGCTTCAACATGAACATACCTCTTACAAAGGTAACACTCTTGACTACCTCGGCCTCTACCATGACTGCGACCTCTACCTCTAAAACCACCGCTAATCCTCTACACAACCTTGACTTGCTCCATTTGGCCCTTCGGTGAATGTAATTCTTTCAGAATTTTGTGCTTTCACGTGATATTTTCTTCCACTTTTTCATGATCCTTGTTCATCTTGTCCAGTGTGCTAATAAAGGACTCATTAATCTATTAAAGATGTATTTTAACAAGTCCTTTTATTCTTAAAAAAAAATAGCAACATGAGCAAAACTTTTTTTCGAGAACACTTTGCGGGAACAGTCTCAGAAGTAATACTTTCACCATAAGATTTCATCTGACTCACAATTCAAGTCACTCTTGACAAGAATTCTTGTATAGGATCTTTTTCTTCTATGACCATAATCTTAAAATCCCGACGACAAAATTGTAACCTTACCTTAAGCACCATTTCATCATTCAAATACTCTACCTCGAGTATTTCCATGCTTTTTTGGTGGTGTTTACCACTGAAATTCTAGGGAATAAATCACCATGTAAAGTTGACTTAATAAAAAACGATGTCTTTGCATCTCTCTTACGGATCTCCTTTATTCACCAAATCCCACTCTTCTTGGGATTTAAGCTTAGTCTTCATTTGAAGACGTTTTACCCTTGAACATTAGAATTTAAGGACTGAAGGGAAGAATTTTTACCATTACTTAGACATTTTTGTTAATAAACTTTGAGGGTTTTGTATTTGGGATCTCGATCTTATGGACAGGAAAAGGAGAAGTTAACGGTAATTTTTGATTCAATAAAAAGCTAAACAAACAAAAGGTTGAGCAGAACTTTAGAGAATAGATGTTTGCTAAAAAAATAATAAAAAGAAAACACGAATAACACATTTTGATATATTTCACTCATATCACAAAACTAACAATGCTAGAAAGTAGAACCATAAACCCATTACTAGCTTACCACTTAAACCATAATCCCAGTGAACAATTACTTCCTATAACATATTACCCACTAATCATATAGACTTATACCAACAAGCAAACACTAAAGTAACGTAATAATTACGCTCCTAAAACATAGCTAACAAACAACCACTAACTTTGAGCCATTATTCCAACATTTGGTGGCCTTGTAAAATAAGATTCTTAAGACATAAAAATAGATTGCAAGAAAAAACTTGATAACAAAAGAAAGTTAAGTTGGAGTATTAAGCTATAAGATTGATTGCCTATATTAGAATTTTTCTTATTAGGATATCTGATTTGATATCAAGATTATAGTCCTACGTGTGAAGTTCAAATTAGAGATAACACAGCAAATATAAGAAAAATGAGAAAGACAAACCTGTTGGCCATCCTTCGGACAATCACCTTGACCGACTTCAAAATCTCGGTATATGAGCCCCGAATCACGCTTTATATAATTGTCAGATGCTACCACCTTAACCTGGAAACCTGAACAGTGAGCATAAGACATTATTGGAACAAGACATAATTGCATCTATATTTTTCTCCCTTTGTCTTAGGTGTCACCTTTTCCTATCTCCATATAATTATAATAGTTAGTGCCAGAGCCTTTAATCCCAAAAGATTTGAGTTGGCTAGATGATGTTACACTACAAAAAAAGTTGCATCTACCCACACTTATTTACCCACGCTAATTTAAGTGTGGGCATAATATTTAATTTAGCCACGTTTTTTAAGTGTGGGGAAAATATCCTCACTTTTAAGCGTGGGGAAAAGCAAATTTAAAGATAAAAACTCAAATATGTTCTAAAAAGTACCCACACTTATAAATATGGATATAAGCCTCATTAACCACGCCTATAAGCGTGGGTATTTGCCTATCTTAATAGGAGTATAGAATAATTGGAATTATACTAGTTCGAGTCAGACTTCTGACCCTCAAAGTTCTCCTCTCATGTCATGCAACACTAGCAAGCAAACTTTAATCTTCAATACTTCACCTTCAAAAACCCTCAACCGGTTTTCAAAGAGCAATACCACTCGTTTCTGGTCTCCGGTCAGCCGCCACTTCAGACTTCAGCGATACAACATCCTCCAAAAATGTCGCTCTTCTCATCTATTTTCAGCAACAAAATTGAAGCAATGTCGTCTTTGTCTCAAATTGAAACATATTTCTTGCGCATCCCTCCTTGTGTTGCAAATTTCAGAGGAACTTTGCTACTCTTCTCTCTTTAACTTGTGAATTTGTCCCATAACTTTTGCTAGCAACTCAAATTTCACAACTTTTTACTGGTTTATAGAAGAACCCTAAATTCCCGATTCATTTCAGGTCATTGTTAGGGACGAATTGCATGTCAATGCCTTGATAGAAAATAAAGAATTGATTCCATTTAATTCGTTCTGTAGAATTGATTTTAGGGTTTTTTGTTTGAAAATATTGAGTACTACTTCTTGAGTCTAGTTGTTGAGTGTGCATCGGTTTAAATTCAAAAACCTTGTGTATACATTCGTTCCATACTAAAATTGGCATGGTTTACTCTACTGAGGTTGAGCTTTCTCATCTAGTAGTCACTCAAATTCTCTATAATAAGAGTAACACCCTTATTTGAAAGTTCATTGACATCATGCCTCTTATAAGCTATATTTGGAACTTTATAAAAGACTTTGTTCTTATTTTGCTTATCAATTGAATGAAGCCTGGAAACCATAAACAATAATTATAACTTTGATTTAGTATCTTTTTTTACTGTATCTATCAAGTATGAGCATAGGCGGATTTTTTAACCTTGGGCAGCATCGGCTACCTATCAAAAATAGAAAAAAAAGAATTACTTAGGCTGCCATTAATGCTTACCTTCCATTGTTAGGGCTTGTTGAAGACTAAGGTTGAAGAAAGACACGTTTTTTTGTTCAAAGTGATAATTTTTGGGTTTCAAGTTGACAGTTGTGTGTCCTTTGTTAAAGAGGGCTTACTTCTTGTTCTATTTGAGTACTATCATCAATAATTCTTTCCCCCCTTTTCTTTTACTTGAAACAACTTAATTTAATTAATTTATCATAGTAAATTCTAATCTTGCGATCTAATAAGATGCCAGAGGAGTGGAGGATTAGTACAATTATCCCATTGTTCAAGAACAAGGGGGATGCACAAGATTGCAGGAACTATAGGGGTATCAAACTCCTAAGCCATACTATGAAACTGTGGGAAAGAGTTATCGAGAAAAGGATTAGACGGGAGACGGTGATTAGAGAGAACCAGTTTGGTTTCATGCCGGGAAGATCAACTACCGAGGCGATTCATATTTTGAGGAGAATGATGGAAAAGTATAGGGAGCGAAAGAAAGATTTGCATTCGTGTTCATCGACCTGGAGAAAGCGTATGATAGCATACCACGAAGCATCGTTTGGGATAGCCTCCAGAAAAGAGGTATTTCATCAAGATACATTGAGGTTATACAGGACATGTATGACAGAGTCTCCACTAATATTCAGACACCGGTGGGGCTAACAGAGACTTTCAGTATTAGAGTGGGCCTACATCAAGGGTCAGCACTTATTCCTTTCATCTTTGCGGTCATTATGGATGAAATCTCAAAATCCATCTGGGAAACCGTACCATGGTGTATGCTTTTCGCAGACGATATCGTTCTGGCCGCAGAAACTAAGGAGGAGGCTAATAGTAAATTGGAAGAATGAAGGGAAGCCTTGGAGGGTAAGGGGATGCGCATAAGCCGTTCGAAGACAGAATACATGCGATGTAACTTCAGTGGGACAGAATCGTTATGGGAGTCGGAGGTGTCCATTGGGGGAGAAGTGGTTGCATGTACGTCCAAGTTCAAATACCTAGGTTCAGTTATTCAGAGTAATGGAGAGATTGATGGAGACGTTACAAACCGTATACAGACAGGATGGCTTAAGTGGAGAGCAGCGACTGGGGTGCTTTGTGATAAACGATTCCCTAGTAGACTAAAGGGCAAGTTTTATCGCGTAGCGATTAGGCCAGCTTTATTGTACGGGACCGAATGTTGGCCTGTAAAAAAGGTTTTCGAACAGAGAATGGACGTAACATAGATGCGCATGCTGAGATGGATGTGTGGCAAAACTATGATGGACAGGATAAGAAATCAGGAGTTTAGGGAGAAGCTAGGGGTTGCACCTCTCTCTGCAAAGATGCGGGAGAATAGGTTGCGATGGTTTGGGCATGTGCAGAGAAGCACCCATGACGCCCCAGTAAGAAGGATCGAGCGCATTGTAGTGGAGGGCAAGAGAAGCCGAGGAAGACCTAGGAGGACGTGGGAGGAGCAGATTAAGAGTGACCTGCACGGTTTTCACCTCTCTAAGGACCTGACCAGGGATAGGGCCATATGGCGGCGCCTTATCCACGTCCTAGATTTCTAGATTTGTATGTGTCTGTGCTTTGGTTTTCGTCAGTGTCCTTTACCGCCTCTTTTACCTGTATCGTTATCTTAGTTATATGCATGTATCCTTTTAGTGGTGTAAGTCACCTACTATGCTTGAGGCTAGTTTTTTTCTATGCTTGGCTAACGTGTGTATAAGATGCAGGAGTTCAGATATTTGCAGGTTCTTATCGTTGAAGACTCTTCTTGAGCCGAAGGACTCTTTTGACCGCCCTCTCCTTATGGGTATGAGACGCCGTCAATCCTCCTACCCCAGACCCTGACCATAGATATATCTATGAGCGGGAATACTGGGTATGATGATGATGATGATGATAGTAAATTCTAATCTTATAAAAACTAAAATCTTTTACACAATAGCTTAAGGGCTTAACCATACTGAGAACATCCTAGTATTATTACCATAACTTAATTTAATTAATTTATCATAGTAAACTTTAAGGATAAGCTTTAATATAAAAGATAAAGTATAATGAGAACATCCTTAGCATAACCATACTAAAAAAATATGTTCATGAAATCATACACAACTTTATGAATTAATATATTTAAAGGCTTACATAAAAATATTACCTATAATATTACCATAAACATTCTTAATATAATAACATTCCTAAATAATTCACAAACATAGTAACACTAGTTTATAACATATATACTAATTAATATATGTCACTAGTATATAATAGTTCACTCAACTTTCTAAACATGTCCAAATCTTATTAATTAACATACTAAAAATATTTTTGGCACAGCTAAACTAAATTTAACATTATTCATAATTTTCTTAAACTAACTTCCTACTTAACATACTCAATATATATCATACTTTACATATTATAAAGTAAATATAATGTAAAATGCCACATAAAGAGTAGGATAATAAGTTATACCATTTTAACACCATGGATTAGTACTAAGTACTAATTAAGATGATTAGGAAATAAGATCCCCCAATGAATACTCCAAGCTTTAAGTTCCCAACTCAAAATGCTAGTACTTTTAAGCTCCCAAAATAAATACCCAACTTTAAAATAATGATTCTTTAAGTACCCAAAATAATGACCCAAATGATGATGATTTAAGTTGAATAAAATTGTTATAAGCTCCATCTTCTAGAAATGTTTCAACTTTCAACTAATTAATATTAAAATTAGTAATAATGTATATAATGAAGTGAAAGGAATGGAAGAGAAGTAGAAATACTGCACAAGTAGAATGATATATTTTGGGTGATTTAATTTGTTTTAATTTTGCAAAGTAGAATGTTAGAAAATAGCTACTATATATAGAAGATTTTTATGGGACAAGATCTTATAATATTTGGATGAAAAAATAAAAAAATCATCGCTTCATATCTTAGCATAACCATCCAACATGATGGTAAGGATGAAGATTGATTTCTTTTCAAACTTACTTTACTTATGTAAGTAAATAAGTAATAAAAAAATATAGGTAGGTTTTGACTTGTAGATTTAGGTAATTATGATTATTTTAGGTGCAAAACTAGCTTAAAATCTTAATTAAAATTATTTATGAAAATATGCTAATACTAGTATAAAATAATTTTAATAAAGGTGTTAAAGTCGTTAAAATAATCGTTAACGAAATTAATTAATAAATAAGCATTTTAAACGTAAAGTTTTAGAAAACCGTAGGTTAATTAAATGATTTCAAATTTATGTAGTATATAAATTAGTATCTAAAACTTTTGGGCTCATAAAAAATAATACTTAGAAACTAAAAATATACTTTCATATATTTAAATTAATTTAAGAAATCAAGAAAATAAATAATAAAGAATTCGAAAATTAAGTTGGATTAAATCAATTTGGAGTCTAATAAAATAAAAAATTTAAATTAATTCGGAAAATGATAATTAGTTGAAATAAGATTTAGGAATTTAGTAAATTTGGATGAATTCAATAATCACAATTAGGAATTAAATTGAAAAAATTAAGAATTAGTCAAAGATGATTAAGATTAGAAATTTTCTTGGTGTAATCCAAAAATACAGAATAATTTTCCCGATTCTAAGGCAACCTGAAATTGCCAACCCAAGTAGGCAAGTAGGTAACTACTCAAGTAGCCAACCCAAAGACCAACTGAAATTATCCTTAACCCCAAGTACATGAGACTCAATCATATAGAAACACAATGTGCATCATCTTTTGGCTCTCTAGTTTTCTGAATTCTCATTCAAGTTTGACAATGAAAAGCCACATAACAGATTATATCAAAGACTATATTATATCAGATACAAGACTAGTATGCATTAGCAAAGCAAGATAAGTCACGCAACAAAAATGTCCAAAAAGTAAACCTCTTGATTCAGCATCTTATTTTGTTGGACATCTAGTATGCAGATTGCAGTCAGCTAATACAAAACCAGAAACAAACACGACAATTTTATCTAATTTCATATTCATGGTTAGAACAATTTTTTGAACAATTAAACGAGAAAAACAATGGGTGACAACAGTTAACAAGGAGATAATCGTCAAGAACAATGCTATCCTATCCTTCATTATAACTCTTTAGAGCAATTATGAAAAGAGTATAAAAGCAACAACAACTAATCGCAAATATTTGTGCTCTTGGTACCGAGCTCGATAATTTACTTCTTGGAATCATCCTCTGCCTTCATCTTTTTCTCCCATCTACGTTTCTTGTAATCCAGCAACATTTGTGGCATCTTCTTCATCAATTCAGCGGTTTGAGCCCGTTTCTCGGCTGAAATTCTATCACACTTGTGCCCTTTTCTCTTAGTTCTCATCTCTTTCCTTTCGGGATCATACTGCCAGTCCTGTCCTGCCATTAGTACTTCTTTGCGAAGTCTAGCACGGCGACGAGCACTGATACCAAGAGGCTTCCATGCCCCAAGCTCCCAGTAACCCCAAACGCCTTTGGTAAGCTCATCTTTGTACTTCAATAGCTTCTCCTGCCAGGGATATTGGTATTCAGTTACTGCTTTTGCCACAGTTTTCACAGCCTTGCTTGCCATTACTCCTGATGATCAACCCACAATTCAAATGAATTCCCAAAATATGTCAGTTTCTGTTTTACGGAAGTGTTTCGAAAGAAATCATGTTTACAAAGACATTAATTAACCGACTAAAATAGAAGCAAGACTCGTTTGTAGTAGATAAGTTGGACAAGTTACCTAACATTTTAACTTCTTCACATTTTACGACACCATAAGAAAAAGAGTGAATATATCAATGTCCAGCTGCCTACAGGCCATTGACTTGACGAAAAAATGCAACGGTTTTCAGGGAAAAAATGACCATAATAATGTGTTTACAACTGAAATTCACAATCTATGAATACCAAAAAGTATAACTTATAAACACACTAGGACTCTAAATCATGTGCACTTGTTATCACTAACAAGCAACAAGAGTAAGGATGCATACATCCAACCCAAAAATCCCACCCTAGGTCACTAAATGGTTAGGGTAATGGAATTGTGTTATTGTTGTTGTATAAACACACTAGAGCATTCTCTAAACTTCAAAACTTCTGTACATCATTACCGAATTCTGAATCTCCTTATTAAAAAAATACAATTTCGACCATCATAGAGTGGATTGATAACTGGGAATAAAATCACAATTGCATACTGATGTAAAGCAATAAAATCAAGATACAGAACGTGCAACAATGAACTACATCAAAATATCCAGGTAAAGAGACCATTTTGATAATCAAAATGCAACTCGCAACTTCAAATATCTCATAGTAACTTAAACTCCTACATCCATAAGTAAAAGCCACGATTCTCCTCCGTGATCAAAAAAAATATTCCCCGCATAAATACAACACTCAGTTTTCTCTTAACTAAGAAGTTTCCTACAAATCCTACAATTTCCTATAGCTTCCAAGGTCCTGAAAAAAGAGCTCTTTGATACTGTAGCTACTTTGGGACAAGAAAGTATTCATTCTTGCATCGAGATGAATCAAACAAGATCTCACTTTACTATATTTTATTTATAAACTAAAATGAAATACATATTAAGAGTGATAAGTGAATTAACCCAAAATAAATGAATTAATAGGAAGAATCAGAGGGAGTACTTTGGTAAAGTACTAATGTACCAATTGATATGATTGTTAGTTTAGGGCCTAAAGTATGCAACATTATCACTCTGAATACACTCTGAATTCTGCTATGGAAGTTGGGTGATAAAAAATGATGAGTCAATATTGTAGTTGTTTCTTGCTGTTTGATAGGAGTAGCTACATTATTGTATTAGAGTCTACTGGGCAGTTCTGCATTCATACATCTTGCACACTAATTATAAGACCAACGTTTGAACTCTTTTCGTTTCAGAATGTTTCAAGTTTCTGACTAAACGAATTCATAAATTATTCTATTGTATAACCATAGCATAAGGCCTGTGATATAAAATCTAAATTCATATTTATTATGGCTTAGCGGTTAACTACCAGTCTGATGAGCACTGAGGTATTCACTGAAAATCACAAATTAGCGTTTAACATGTGAGACAAATAAAGAGAACGAGGTAGAAGAAAAGAACAAGAAGAAGCAAATAGGGGATGATTATTGTATTACGTAATGAGACCCAATTACTAGAGCACTTCGAGTGACTCAATACTCCAGTAATGATACTTAGGGGTGAAAGTTCGGTCTACGGTTTGGACTTTCATCGAAACCAAATCAAACCATATTTTATTCGGTCTCCATATTTTCAAACCAACACCGAACCAAATTAGTTTCTAGACCAAACCGCATTTTTATTTGTAAACCGAATCCAAACCGCCCAGACCGAATTTCTTAGGCCTAATTAAAACAAACCCAATAAGTCCAAAACACAGAAACCCTAAATCGATTCATGACGTGCAGATTTTTTCAACAATATACGCACAAAAACACATAGATTCATGACGTGCAGATTTTTTTAACAACATACTGAAAAAACATAGATTCAACAAACCCTAAATCGATTCATAAACAAACCCTAAACAGAAAAAACATAGATTCAAAGAAACACAGAAAAAACAAATATTAAACGAAGACTTAAAAACCATAAATCAAACCCTAAACGAACACAAAATCCCTAATCAAACAAATAAACAAACAAAAAATAAAAGAGGAAGAATACTTAGTGGGATAGTTGGAACTTGCAAGAGCTTTGGAGTGGAATCATAGGAGTGAAGTCGGCAATTTGGAGTGGACTATTGGAACAGAGGATAAGAGTATAAGAGAGAATGAAAAAGGGCAAGGGGGTGGGACGGCTGGGAGTGGGAATATGGCATTAGGGTTTTTAGTTTTTTAGAGTTAGATATTAGATATAAGTTTTGGGCTTGGGCTTGGGCTATGTTAATGGGCTATAATAGTTTCGTAAATATTTCGGTGTGCGGTCTAATAATTCGGTTTTCGGTTTTTAAAAATTCCAAATCTAATCCAAACCAAATTATTTCGGTTTTTGAATTTTCAAACCTAGTCCAAACCAAATTTAAAAAACACCAAACCATATTTGTTATTCGGTTTGGTCTGGTTCGATTTGCGGTTTTAATCCAAATAAGTTTCACCCCTAATGATACTCAAGGATAGGGTGTTCATTAGCGAGTACTCGAAATCCGGGTACGGGTACTCGGTTTTATTTGTGGTAGTCCACCTGTCGTGCCTTAACTATGCATTCTATCTCTACACAATTGAAGATTTTGTCTTTTAAATGCTTCTTCCTTATGCAGGAATGAATTATTAATTACAATAGGGTAATATTACAATGAGTATAATCACCTTTTGGTTTCATAAGCTGATTGCTATAGTAACATGAACAAACTAAAAGTTAATTTATTATATTTTTGTTGATCGCCATGTAACTGATTCATTAGTTTAGAGAAATTTGCTGTTGTTCTTGTTTGTTATTGTAGTGTAAATTGTACTGTTCTTTTGTGTATCTACTTGTTTTATTTCAATTTTGATTTTTTTGGTGTTCTGGGCTATTCTTTCCGAGGAACATTTTAGTAACCTTTTTGTTAAATACCAAAATATGGATGAACTTTATTTTAAAAATGTAAATTTTCCTCTAACATGTACGACTTGGCGGGTGCCCGTCTCAATGTACTTTGTGGCCCATGACCTGACTCAGTTAAGGCGGGTCAGGTACCCGACCCCTATCATAATATTTGTTTGATAAATTGACTTGCAATTTAGGATGTGGGTCGGCGGGTCGATGTGTCGGTTGAAGAGGGTCGTGTCAAGCGGGTCGGGATTTTTTTGAAGCACCTACTCAAGCATTACAATTTTCTAATATGCAGCATACCCTTCACCCTCTCTTTGATTTAGTATTGCCATTTATAACCCGAATTTTATTTTTGTAATGGGGTTTATTTTGAGTTAATTATGCAGTTTGTCTCTAATATCGTGTTGAATACCAAAAAAAAGAAATATCTTTTGTTGTAGTTGCACATCAAATGGTTTGATTCCAGTTCAGATTTGCCAAGTCTTTTAATTTTCTCTTGGTACCGTACTACTCTAGTTATACGCCCATGGGCGGATCTATGTTGGGGCACACCTTGACACGTGCCCAGGACAATTTTTTGTCAAAAAATAAAATTCTGAAAATCTGAAATTCGCTGGGAAAGAAGGGGAAGGCATGCGTGGCTCTAGCAATTTGCAAATCAGATTCTTACCCATTCTCTGTTCTCTCTCCTAAAATAAAACCCTAAACCTAAAACTTACTCAACGCTCTGCCACCGCCGCCCTGGTCCGTCACACCGCTGCTGCCTGTTGCCTACTCCTCTTGCCGTCTGCCCCCTGTCTGGCTGTCGCTATATATTAGTATTTTGATGTTTTAAAGTGTGTTCAACTCAACAAAGTGTTCTTTAATTTTTCTGAAGTCTGAAAATTGAAATCAAAATTTTGATGTTTTAATCTTTACTCTTGATCTTAATTTTTATGTTATTTAATTTTGTTAGAATTTTAATATGTTAGTTTTTGATTTTGAAGTTCTTGAATTTTGTTTGAATGTTAGAAACTTAGAATGTTATTGTGTATGTCATTTGTCAATTCCACTGAGCAGGATCGCATTTATAATGGCCAATTTGTGTAAACTTATTTAATCCCGGTTTTTTGATGGATTTGTGTGGTTTTGGATTCTACTTAAATGGAGATAATTTTGCAGAGTAATTTGTAAAGATTATGTTTGGGGCTGAGATTGTATTTGGTTTCTTAGATTCTTAGGAACAGGCTTTGAAATTCCTTTCATATAGTTGCGATCATCTAGTTCATGTACTTGGAAAGTTTATGTGCTTGGAGATGATCCTTGGCAGTTGGCAGTAAGTTCTTCAACTTTTTTTATTCAGTTTAAGAGCTTGAGGAAGTGATGAACAAAATTTTTTTAGCTGTATTCTTGGGCCCATCCTATGTAATTTCTTGAAGGCTCATACAATTAGTTATTATCAGTCATTCCAGATTTCATGTAAAAATTTGATCTCTTGAACTTTGAACCCTGGGACTTCAACATTAGAAATAATAAATCATGCTTACCCTCAAGAACTAACACAAGCAGCTTTCATATTTAAATGAATCACAATCTGCGTGTTTTATGATGTTCAACTTTCATAAACAGGACTAGGGGTGAAAGTTCGGTCTACGGTTTGGTCTTTTACCAAAACCAAATCAGACCATATTTAATTCGGTCTCCAAAATTTCAGACCATCACCAAACCAAATTAATTACTAGACCGAACCAAATCGAACCGCAATTTATTTTGGTAGACCGCACCAAACCGAATTAGACCGAATTAGACCGAATTGTTATTTTTGGCCGAATAACTAATAAATGTTTAAGAAATAGAAAAACATGCAATTAAACATAAACTAATTAAACATAAACTAATCAAATATAAACTAATCAAATATAAACTAATTAATTATAACCATCAAGAACATAAACATAAACATAAACTAATTATAACCATCAAGAACATAAACAATGAACATAAAACGATTAACAATTAATTAATGAACATAAACATCAAGAACATAAACATAAACATCAAGAAAAGAAAACGATTGGAGTGGAAGACAGAATACTTACTTGCACCATTGCACGGTGGCGAGCTGGGCGCAGTGAGTGAGTGACGGCGGGAATGGGAGTGGACTTAGGGTTTTCAGATTCTTCTAAGAATGAGAGAGAGAGTAAAGAGAGAAAGAAATGTCGAGTAAATCAGAGAAATGAAAATCAGAGAAATGAGAGAGAGAGGAATGAAAATCAGAGAAAGAGAGACGGGAGTAAGGGTAAGGGACGGCGCATCATTAGGAGTTAGGAGACCTTAGGGTTAGGGTTTCACTTTCTAGTCTTTCTTAAGTTGGGCCTGGGTAAAATTGGGAATTGGGCTTAGTCCAAAATAAATATATTTAATTTCATAAATTTCGGTGTTCGGTCTAACATTTCGGTTTTCGGTTTTTGAAAATCTCAAACCTAATCCAAACCTTAATATTTCGGTTTTTGAATTTTCAAACCTAATCCAAACCAAATTAAAAAAATACCAAACCATATTTGTTATTCGGTTTGCGGTTTTAAACCGAATAAGTTTCACCCCTATTCTCCATTCTTCTCCATTTTCATAGTCCATTAATATTCTTTCTCAGGTAAGTTTTAATTTGTCTCAACCTTTTGACTTTCTATATTTAAGTTGGATTATGAAGAGTATTAATGTTAGAATATTTCATGGGGGTTTTTTTGTTACTAAAGAACAAAGTACAATGTATAAAGGGGGTGGGGTAAAATTAGTGTCAAATGTTGATGAAATTGCTTACTTTGAGATTGTTGATTGGATTAAAACTGATTGTGGATATGAAGATGTTGGTAGAATTTTTTTTAGAAACACTAATTGTAGTTTGTTCAATGGTAGAAAAGAGATAATTGATGATAGTCAAATCAGTAATTTTTTGAAGTCTCCTGAAAAGGATGGATGGTATAATCTTTATGTAGTACATGGAGGGACCGATTTGGGGGAGAATGTTGAGGTTGACAATGCCATAGAAAGTAGAGTTTGTAGGATTAAGAGGCCTAAATTGAAGGTGATATCTTCCAAAAAAAAATGTTTTGATAAGAAACAAGAAGCTTTAAGGATTGAGTCTAATGTTGAAGAAAATGATAGTGATGTTGATAGTGATAGTGATGTCGAGCTAAGTGATGGAGATTATGAAGACTTTGATGTTGATGATCTTTTTGCTGAGAACATTGATATTAGGTTGGAAGAAGGAGCTCCAAGAATTGAGTCTGATGTTGTGGATGTATTGAATCAAGAGATTGCGGATGAGGAAGCTAGGAACAACTATCAGGATACTGATGACGAATTGGTTGAGTCTGATGTTGAATTAAATAGCTTGGATGGATCTGATGACGAGAAGGAAAAGCATTATCCAGTATTCAACCCTGATGTTGACTTTAAAGGTAAGGTAAACCTTTCTTTAGGATTAAAATTTCCTTCTAGTAGTGTGTTTAGAAAGGCTTTAAGGCACCATGCTATTGAAAATGGATACAATTACTATTACTTGCATAATGGTGGTAAAAGGGTGAGTGTTTATTGCTTTAATAAGTGTGGTTGTAAAAGAGTGAAAGGAAAGTTTAAAAAATGCTCTTGTACACAAAAAAATAAATGCACATTTAAGATTTATGCTGTGAAATTGAGGGAAGAGGAGACTTTTCAGATTAAAACTTATAGACCTGAGCATACTTGTGGACACCAACATGAAAACAACAAAGTTACTGCTTTGTATTTGGCTGAGAAGTATTTAGAAGATTGGAGAGAAAATCCGAGTTGGGATTTAAATGCTTTCATAAAAAGAGTAAATAGGGAGTGTGGATGTGAAGTGAAATATCATAAGTGCTATAACGCAAAAAGAATTGCCATGAGGATGATTTATGGGGATGCAAACGAAGAGTATAGTAGGGTTTGGGATTATGCTGAAGCTATAAGAAAGTTTAACCCTGGTAGTACAGCAATAATGAAATGCATTGGGATAGATTCCCCCCCTATTTCAAAGGATGTATATATGTTTGAAAGCTTGTAAAGAGGGTTTTGTGGCTGGATGTCAACGAATCATTGGGATTGACGGAGCACATTTAAAAGGGCCATATCCTGGAATATTGTTGACTGCAGTAGCTAAGGATGGGAATAACAACATATTTCCCATAGCGTGGGCTGTGGTTGAAACAGAGAGTGCAGATACTTGGACATGGTTCTTAGCGCTTCTAGTTGACGACATCAACTCAGTGACAGACAAGGACACTGAAATTACATTCATGAGTGACAGACAAAAAGGTATCACCTTTTCTTTTAACATATAAAACTAGATATATATTATCATGTAACATAAATTTGACTCAAAAGTTTTTATGCGCAGGGTTTGATAGATGCATTGAAAAATGTTGTCCCACAGGCAGAAGTCAGATTTTGTTGTAGACATATATGGGCAAACTTTAAAAAGCAATTTTCCGGAGAGCTATTTAGGCATTTATTTTGGAAGGCGGCCAGAGCTACAGCTAGTGTAAGTATCATTTCCAAATATAATTGATTATTTTGTTGTGCTCATATAGTGATATATTTATTTTGTTGTGCAGCATCATTTCCAACAACATATGACTGCAATTAAAGACATATCGAAAGAGGCGTACGAGTACTTAGCTGCCATTCCAAGTGCCCATTGGTCCAGACATGCGTTTTCAACAAAGAGTAAGTCTGGAATGTTGCTGAACAATTGTTGTGAATCCTTTAACAATGTGTTGAGAGAGGCTAGGGGAAAGCCTATAATTTCATTAATGGAATGGATTAGAAGATATGTAATGCAAAGGTGTGCAGCAAAAAGGGAAGGCTTGAGTAGGTTTGATAGAGCTGTGATGCCTTCTGTAGTTAAAATGATTCAGAACTTGAGTAGAAATGTCATGGGTTTAAGGGTGATACCGGTTGATGTGTATGAATTTGAAGTGGATGAAGATGATGAAACATACGTGGTTAACATACAAACTATGAAATGCACTTGCTACAAGTGGAATTTAATGGGAATACCATGTACACATGCAATGGCTTGTATCTCGAGAAGGAAATTAGATTTTGTTCCTTATGTCAATGAAGCATATTATGTAAGTACATATTTAAGAACATATTCTCCAGTAATTCATGGTATGCCAGGACATAAACAATGGCCATCAAGTACATTAGCCAAACCCCTTCCTCCACCTTTTAGAAATATGTCAGGGAGGCCGTCAAAGAAGAAAAGAAAGCCAGAAGCTGATGAGGGTAGGGATGGTAAGAAGAAAAAGGAGAGTTTGGTTAATAGGGGAAAGAAGAATAAATGTGCAAATTGTGGCAATTTTGGACATTACAAGAAGACTTGCAAGAATCCACCCAAGCCTACTACAAGCGCACCGAAGGCCAAGGTAGGTAGACCAAGTAAAAATGCAAGCATTTGCTCCGCAACAAACACAACTACTAGTTCTGGAAGGAATCAATCTAGGCTTTCTCTCATTTCTAGTCAACAATCAAGCATTTCCAATCAAGTTTGCGATTAGAAGTTTCTATAAATATTATGTATGAACACTATGGTATTTTGTATTAGTTTAGTAGTTTCTATGAACAATATGGTATTTTGTATTAGTTTAGTAGTTTCTATGAACAATATGGTATTTTGGTATTTTGGTAGTTTCTATGAACTTGAGTAGAAATCACAAATTTGGGCCAATAAATGTTGCAAATACTTCAATCTTTTGAGACTTCTCATTGCCCTCTTTGTGAGGTAGGCAAAATGGAAACTTGAGTGGCTTGATATGGGATATGTTTGGAAGTATATAGATAGGAGTGACTGATTGGTACAGTTGCATGCTAAGTTAAGGCATGAAAATGGTAATTCACCAGTAACATTTACATTCATTCATAGCTATGGAAATATATATGCTAATTTCATTACATTACAATTCACCAAAGCTTACATTACACTACATTCATAAAAATACAACTAATAAAAAAACCAACTACAATTCCAAATCCTAAATACTTTAGCCTTCTTGCCAACCTTCCAAGAGTCAAAGTAGATTTTCTTTCAATTTTCAACTTCTTCTTTGTCTTCTCAAGTTCTTCATTGAGCCTTTTAATCTCATTCTCTAAAACAAATACTTTAGAACTCATGATCTTTGCTTCCATTATCAATTTATCCTTTTCATCAATAAGCTTCAATGCAACCTCTTTTTGCCAATCAACCACATCTTCATCAATCCATTTTAATTTCTTGCATCCCCTCCATTTGCTATTTGGGTCATAGTTTTTACAAGCAATGAATCTTCTTCCTGGATTTTCCCTTGTCCATGAAACCCTCTTTGCACATGGAACACCACAAAAACATAAATCCCCATTCCAATTACTTGTAGATGAAGACCCCATATGCAATTTTTTTTATCAAGAGTAGAATTATGAACCTGAAGAAGATGAGTTTTTAAAGAATCAAATTAATTGATTGTGATTAGAAGGATAAACAATGGAACCCTAGAGCAAATTGGGTATTTTTTAAAGAGATGTAGAATGTAGTTGGGTTCTTAGTTGGGTAATTGGGTTCCTGGAAAGAAAGAATCAAATTGGGTTCACGTGGCTTTTAAAGGATAAACAACTTTTTAATAATTTTTTTTTAAAGTCATTACATCTAACGGAATTGGATGTCTTCCGTCATTAGGTACTACTTCACAAACAAACCAAATTTTCTAGGTATTTTTTGACAAAAAAAAAATATTCTAGGTAGTTTTTCACAAAAAGGGTGTTTTTCTAGGTATTTTCTAACAATTTTTCCTATAAAATATTACAACTATTGATAACACATTTCAAAATCAAATTTAACACAAAAATATATAAAATTATTTATAAAAGTTTAAAAGAAAAAAATAGTTTTTGGCATGAA
This sequence comes from Amaranthus cruentus, assembly GCA_019425755.1. Taxonomy (NCBI): domain Eukaryota; kingdom Viridiplantae; phylum Streptophyta; class Magnoliopsida; order Caryophyllales; family Amaranthaceae; genus Amaranthus; species Amaranthus cruentus. The sequence goes on from CM033453.1 coordinate 4,361,432, forward strand.
AAATATAATTGACTTAGCTTACATAAAAATAGTCACAATCCGAATCATATTAGAATTAAGATATATTATATTTTAACCATCTCAAAATATCCAATACGCTAAATAATAGAAGTACTCATTTAATTTTTTTTTTTGAAAATTTGGAATATATAGATAAAAAAGAAAAAACACCAACACTGAAACTTGGGACCCCCAAAACCTCCAGCATAAAAAAATCCCTAGCCGGAAAAAAGCCATCGGAAGAGGGGACCAAGAGTCAGGCCACTCAAAACAGCATAGGAGTGGACTATGCATCACCAAAAGTTTTCCAAATTCTACACCAAATACACCAAAACAAATAAGGATAATACAAGTAGTAGCATAACAAAACCACCGTACACCAACACCATGACAAGCCTGCGCCACCAGCCAACTTGCGCCACCACTAGTTTTCACATCTAAAAGATACCAAACACCAAAGTCCAGAGATCACCAATCGAAGCTCCAATTAACTAGACGACCAAAAACGAGGCCCAAGCGACCAAAACACCATCTAGACACCAACATCAAACGTCAAGAAGAGGAAAATACAATACCCGCCACCACATTCACCGCCATACCCAAAAAAGCTGCGGGTAATCCCTAAAGTCCCAGCAATTTAGAACAACAAGACCTCGATCAGCACCACCATCGTATCTTCAAAGCTTCAAACAGACGGTCAAAAACCAACTCTAGAAAACAGTAAACCCCCAGAAGCGAAGAAGACCAGGAACAACCTATAGTCTTAGAACAGAACCGGACCACCCATCGTCAATAGCACCCTACCACCATCGTCCACAATCATCTCCAACCAACAAAATCCAGAAGACAACCACTCAGACACCAGGACGCAAGCATCTGTACCTGCCCAAAGACACAACTCCTAAAGATAAGCCTACCCTTTCAGCCACCATAACGCCACCAAAGCCTCCAAACGTAAACCTCACCAGAAGACAAGACCCAGCACCCAAACACCCAAAGCGACAAAGACACCTACACCCAAAACGTAGACCCATAGCCCAACACCCAAACATCCAGACACCTACACCCAAACACCCAAAACGTCCAGACCCGATATCTGCCCTGGAAAACCCAACACCCAAACATAAGTGAATCTTAGCTTTCACGAGGAATATTTTAGATTGTAACGTGTATATCTTAGCTTCTCTTTATAAGTGAACATCAATTGAAGTATGAAAAAATTTAAATCAATAATGATATTTAACCCAGTAATAATTGCACAGTTGAATAACTTTTAATGATCCAATTGTTACCCTTAGTTTACTATAAGCATTACCTTTTATAGGAAAATTGATTTAAAAGGTATGAACTTTCAGTACTTCGCTTTTTAAGATTTCAACTTTTATTCATTTGTGTTTTAAGGAAAAATTACCCAGAATAATCCCAACTATTTTCGATTTTCCTACAATAATCCCAACTATCAATTAACCACGAATAATCCCATGTATTGTATCGTTTTACCCGGAGTGTTGTTGCATGACTTGCAACCGGTTGAGTAAAATATAAGTTAATTTCCTTTTTTTTTGCTTTCTTTTCTTAAATTGATTGCAAAGACTTATCCCAATAACTTATCTTTTCTTAAAATATAAGTTGATCACCCAAACTCCTTCTCAATACTAGTGCAGTAACTTATCCCACAACCTCCATTGGAGCATGCTTTGGTTTTTTCTTCATCATCTTTGACGATGCAGCTGAAGTCCTTAATCTATCCAAAGCCCTTTTAAATTCATTCCGCAAAAAGCCTTTAATCATTGTTCCAAAACTATAAACACTCAATTGAACTTTATTACTAAATTAATTAAAAATCCAGCAAGATTTTTCAAGATCACCGCTTTCTAAAAAAAGAATAAACATTACATTGAATAAATTCAAATTAGGTACCAGACCTTGATTTATCATCAATATGAGAAAATTTAAAGCTTCTTTAGGCAATTTGGCTTAAATGGGTAATTATTGATGAATACTTGAACAAGAGATGAAGAATTTAATGGTGAAGATGATTTTAATCTACCAGAAAGTAGTTAAAGAGTAAAAAATACTCAATTAATGGGGATATGGTGAACACGAGGTGATTTTTTTTTGGAAATGTTTAAGAAGAATTGAAAAGGAAAGAATTAATCAGAAAGAATAACAAGAGATGATTTTAACCATGGGTAAATACTCAATTATAGTAGGATAATTAATTTAATGGTAGTTAGTGTCTCAAGTAATGGGGATATGGGGGAGGAGGAGAATATTGCTGATTTTTTTGGTTTTAATGAAGAGCTTTGGGTAAGTGTTTTAATGGAGGAGAGAACCAGTAGAGGAAGATGATGATGCTGGGTGAATGAAAGAATAAGTAACAACTTAGAGGTCAAAAATCATTCAACAATACGCCGGGTAAAATGATACAATAGATGGGATTATTCATGGTTAACTGATAGTTGGAATTATTGTAGGAAAATCAAAGATAGTTGGGATTATTCTGGGTAAATTTTCGTTGTTTTAAAAGGTTTCTCCTTAGTCGTCTTAGGTATCAAAATTTTAGTAGCATCAGCAAGATTCATCTTCATTTCACCCAACAACTTCTCAGTGGTTGGAAACAAAAGATGTGAACCAATTTGTAATTAATTATAGGCTAAAATCTTAAATGCCACAAACTCACAATAAGACAGCTCAACATGCTTATCCATCCTCCCTCTTTTTACGGCTAGTGCTTTTGGTGCTACAAAAAGGGATCTTCTGTTTCAGTAGGTTTTACAATACAAAATTAATAAATTAAGAGTTGGGATTGAGGTGAGATATAGACCTAATTTGACAAACTTTAGGGATAATTTTGGAAGATCTCAAGTGGAGGACTTAACTTTCTGATCTTTAACTCGATTTTTCTTGATAAAACTAATAACAAAGTATAATAATTTGGTTTAGATTTAAGAATTAATTCATTCGGTTTTCATTCTTATTCATTCATTAAAGATAGCAAATGCCCCTATAAATACAAAAGATATGCCATGAAATAAGAAAACTAAATATTACAAAATAACTTAACTTCCTAAATACTTAAAATAATATTCCAAAATAAAATCAAAATTTTCTAATAATTATTTCCTAAATATTCTCTGATTATTATTTCCAACTCTGCCCCTCAAGTTTGGTCTTGGGTTCACCGAGACCGAACTTGCCAATAATGTTCTTCAATGCTTTTGGGCCAATTGTGTTGATCATAAAATCCGCTAGTTGATCCTTTGATTTTACACATGACATTTTGATACTTTTACTGGTAAATTCATACCCACAATAAAAAAATCCAATTATTTAATTTTGGGCTTAGGTGATTATTAGGAGTTTTTTTAAAAAGGTTTTAGTGTTTTGGTGTGGAGTTTGTGCGTGGGTTGCTGATAACCCATATAAGGGCACGTGGGTCTGGGAGTCATTAACATTAGTAGGGTTATGAGAAGTTTCTCTATAAATAGGACTAATTTTAGTAAGTTTCATCCCCCTTCCCCTTCTCTCTAATCTCACTCCTCTCTCTTGTGGCTTCTTACTTCCCTTCCCTAAGGTTATTGTGATAAGGTCGCCGGTCCAGTTAACCAGAACCATGGTGGCTGTCACAAAGTGCGGGTAGGCCGAAAAATAAGTGTTTTTCTTCTGAAATCAATTTGTGGCTGCATTTTATTAATATTTTTTATTTCTTTCTCTTTGTTTTTTCGGTTCAGGATGAGTAAATTTGCAAGATCTGGATAAAGTTTGTGATGTCGATTGCTAGGATATGGACATGGATTTTTGTTTTTGTTTTTTTCTTTCGGATGTGGGCCCTCTTGAGCTGGATTCGGTTTTCGAATTTTCTTTGTTGGTTATTGATTTCTGATCTTGATTGTTGTTGATGAATTCTGATTTTTTTGTTGGACTTTCTTGGTAAGTAATGGCGAAATTAGTCATGCCACCGTTCTGGTAACTCACTGGAGCTTTAGAGGCGACATTTTCGTTCTTGAACTCATCATTTTGCCGGAATGATAAATTCTCTGATTCTGAACGATTTTCTTCCCCTTTTCCGCTCCCCCTTTCATCAATATTGGGTCCAAGAAGAGTGGAAATCCATGTCCACAATTCATGGGTACTCGCAGTATCATAAATAACAACATTGGCTATGGTGGTATCAAGGATGTAAAGTATCCAAGACATCACTTGTGCATCATCTAGTTTCCATTGAGGGTCTTTGTTTTCTGGAGGAGCGGCAATGATATGATTGAGCTGCCACCGATCTTCTATTTCTTGTTTTACACCACTTGGTGTACTTTGTAAAATTCAATTTTTCAGAAACTTTTGCGTAAGTATGGATCTTTTGGTTATATGTTTGGATACGTTGGAACATTCGTTCCAAAGAAATCATTTTTTTCGGTTTTTTTTTCAGGTTAATGATAAATGTCGTGGCCGATCATCGGTCCCCGGAAAACACCATCGACTCTGATACTATGATAAAATTAATAACAAAATATAATAATATGGTTTATGTTTAAGAATCAATTCATTCGGTTTTCATTCTCATTCATTCATTAAAGAGAGCACATGCCCTAATAAATACAAAAGTATGCCATGAAAAAAGGAAACTAAATATTCTAAAAACCATCTTCAAAAAAAATATTCTAAAAACCAACATTTCCTAAATACTTAACTTAACTTAACTTCCTAAATACTTAAAATAATATTCTAAAATAAACTCAACATATTCTAATAATTATTTCCTAAATATTCTCTACATAGTATTTCCAACATTTCTCAATATGGTGTTATTGGAAAAATTTATCAACATCAATAAAACCAACAATAAGGGTATGACACAGTTTTTAAGGTTCTATTGATGCTTTTTTGAACTATTGCTTCTTTTTATGTTGATGAATTTTGATTAATAGGATACAAAGGATTTATTTTGATGAACAAGATATAAAAGATTAATTTTGAACTATTTCTCAATATGGTGTGAAATCCTTTATGTCTTTTCGCATTAATCAATTTTCACCTTCCAGCTAAATTTTACCAAGCACTATTTGATAACCAATTAACAATATGGATTGGTCAAATCAATTTATAAAATTAGCTAGTCAAATCAACTCTCCTAATTAGCTCCCAGCTATTTGCTATCATCCGTTTGTCAAACACCCCTATTAACAATTCAACATTTGGTATACTATGCTTATTAGTGATTGTTATCAGAATATGTATTTGACTTTCAGGCACTAGGTTCGCGACTACCTTGTTACAAATATGTTGTGCCCATGATGTGACCAAAGTCCAAAACTTGCCATTTAGGTACCTTTTCAGCAAATTGGATCAAGCAAGTCAAATGCTTTTGAACACCTTTATACTCCCTCTGTTTTCATATGTTTTTCTCAAATAGAATTTACGAACTTTTATTAAGTATATGATATCGGGTCGTAGGCGTGTGAATAAGGATAAAAAATACTATATTATCTGATTTTATTTTAAGTCATGAACGTTATTGTGTATTTGCTTATTTAATGATTTGAATTAAACAGGTTACAAAATTGAAACTACAATCCCCTTCTCTCTCCTTGAGTTAGGGCTCTCTTCTCTCTCTGAGTTTTTCTCTTGAAATTTTTTCTCCTGTGCGGTTCTTGACGCTATCATGGCCGATGAATTAGTCGAGCAATGCTCCAAGTTGAATATTAGTAATATTAAGGATGATATAGTTGATCTTGCTGATGGCTTTGAGGATTCTTTTGATGAAAAAATATCCCTTCGTTTGGTGGGTAGGGTTCTTACGGAGAAGGCGCTAACCTTTGATGCAATCCAAAGAACGCTCTTGCATATATGGTCATTGAAGGATGGGGTTGTTATTAGATCAATGGGGGTAAATTTGTTCTTATTTCATTTTTTCCACTGGAAATATCGAGAGAAGGTATTAATGGGTCGACCATGGTGCTTTGAAAACAAATTACTTGTGCTTCAAGAAATCGATAAAGATTCTTTCCTGATGGATATGGTATTGTTAAGCGTATCTCTGCTATTGCAAGGTCGGTTGGGCAGGTGTTAGAAGTTGAAGAGGACTTTCTGGACATTTATCATTATCGCAGGGTTCGCGTTATGGTCGATGTTACAAAACGCTTAAAACGGTTCTAGATGATCAAACTGAGAGGGGATTCTATTGTTAAGATTAATATAAAGTACGAACGCTTGCCCTTTTTCTGTTTCTTGTGTGGTTTGATGAGCCACACTGAAAAAGATTGCATGGTGGTTGCAGATGAAGATAAAGAAGCAGGATATGGATGGGGAATGGATATTAGGGCTTCCCCGCTGAAGGGTTTTAGAAGATACAAAGAAGAAGTGGATGCGTTGAGATTGAAGAAATATCTTTTTGTGTCGAACCAAAAACATTACTTTCTTCAGCCGTTAATGCCCAGCCAGCGTTAGAGGAAGATCAAGGTAGGGTGGAGGGGGAGAAGTCTAAGGAGGCTGCCGTAGTGATGCGTCAAGAGCTTCATGATCAACATGTGTTGTGCTCTGAAAGTTTGGATAATGTTCTTATTTTGTGCGATGAGTGTTCATTGAGTCGTATGCATAGTACAAGAGATAATGGCTGTGCGAATGGTGTGATGGGGTCGGATGGTCAGGGGATAATGAATCAGTCATTCCATTCTTTCTGTAACACCCCGAGATTTTCGGACATCATTAATCAATTAATAATGTAATAACTTTTGGGAATTTTATAATTATATTAAATTAATTTTGAAGCAATTTATTAAATTTCTTTTATATACGAATTTAAATATTAATATATGTTTATATTTAAATAAAATTACGATTCCTAAAATAAAGAGGTTCGAATCAAATGATTGTTATAAATATGGGAGCACATGTAGATGAGTCTCTTAGTCGGGTCTCGCAAGAAAATAAATCTAGATAAATAAATAAATAGATAAATAAACATAATAATAATAATAATAATAATAATAATAATAATAATAATAATAATAATAATAATAATAATAATAATGGTTAAAAGCTTCAAAACCCTAAACTCACACCAAACCAACCGTCACCCACTACATTTCTTCTTCCCTCTTACCTTCCCTTTCCTCCGCTCTCACGCCTCCCCTGCAAAGCCCACAAGTAGGCAGCAGCCACGCCTCACCGTGGTCACCACCAACAGGACGGATCACACTTTCCCCCTCCAAGCAACTACCGCAGCAGCCACGCCCTTTCCCTCTCTCTTGGCAGCAGCTACTGCTGCGGTTTTGCCTCCCCTATAGCCACCAGCTGCAGTGACGCCAGGGCAGCAACACCACCCCCAACTTCCTCCATTGTTTATGTGCCCCACACCACCACAAGAACCACCAACTCCTTCACCCTCTTGCTAGTTTATTTAGTGTGAGCCATCTCCTCTTTTCTTTAATTGATTTTGTAGTTTAATTTGAGTTTTATTAAGTGTTTTGAGTTGGATATTGATAGTGTGTGCTTTTATGTTACATTAGTGGTGTGATGATTGAATTGGATAATCTTATAAATTTTTTTAAGACTTAGTTTGGTTGATTAGGGTGTGTTGGTGATAGTTGTTGATGGGTATAGTTGTTAGCCCACATAAGTAGTGGCTATTATTGTTTATGTACCATTAATTATAATAATGTAAGTGGAAATTTTGATATCTAGTGTTGTGAATTAAATGATAATAATAGTTACTAAATGAGGATTAGAGCCGCTAGTGTCACTAAGAAAAGTATTGTCGTGATTGTAGTTGTTGATAAGAGTGTGAGTCTTGGGCTTGTTTGCGATTGTGTCAATGATTGTGGTGAATTGTTTGTGCATAACGAGCCTAGTTGTCATATCGGTGTGCTAAATTGTGTTTCGAAGTTATATGACTTTGACCCAATTTATATAAGTCGTTAGTTCTTCCTAATATTCAACTTGTTCACCATCTTAAATCTAAAACCTTAAAAGGGTAACAAGTCATTACTAGTTTGAGTAATATGATGGATACTAAGTGTAACATCTTGATATCGAGTTGACTGAAATCTAATGTTATGTCTTGGTTGGAATTGATGGCGTAGTTCATCTGTGAACCGAGGTTGAACTTATTGCGTGAGTGCGTTTAGAATGCATATTAGCTTGAATCGAAACTTGTTTGGCTAATAGTGTAATTCGTATGGAGTCAATGCTTCTTAAATGATGTGAAGTAGGCTTATTAGTCATACTTTAAACGTGTATAGGTGTCCAGTTCATAAGAGGGGCGTAAGAACCTTCATCAAAGTGATTTTTGCGGCTTGTTATATTGCAGTTGCAGGTAAGTACACGCAGTAGTTAATTCTTGCACGCATCTTGATTATGTTTTTTCTGCGGAACAATATTATATGAGCTATGTTGAATACAATATGCTATTAAATATTATTAAATTAGTGCTACAAGTGGGAATCAGTCGTAGAGATAGTAGAAAATGGGTTCTGATATCGCAAGATTTGAATGTTGGATAATATGAGATTGGCATGGGAATGAGTCCCTGATTTGATGAGATATTAAGTTGGATATTTACTGTGACTCCACTGGATTGGTACCCCAGCTGGATTAGTTCCCGGAGGCATGGATCATCTATATATGGTCGTTGTACGGGGGTATGATCATACTTTGCCATTGGGCGCCGGCATGGTCGTCACCGTCCTTGGCTGAGGTGTTACCATGTGGGTCTTGCAAACCCCAATATGGTGGCCTCTAGTCACATTACAAGATATATGAAATTAATGAAGAGATTGAAAACGGTGAAGAAATTGAGAAGTATATAGAATTGAGAAATAGATGGAGTAGATGCTTACACGTTGGGGTGTCTTCCCCACCTTGTTTGTTGAAATTGATTGTGGTTACATATGCATAACTTATTGTTAGTTATTGATGTGTACTGTTTGTTTTCTTGTTGATGGCTTGTCTCTGATGGAACTGCTATGACACGTTGGTCTATGACTTTACGTTGAGCAGCAGGGGTATCATAGATAGTTTTTGCAGGTTTTGGAGTTTCCTTGCATTGCATAAGGGGGGAATTTGAGTGAGAACCTTGACGCGTGCCATGTTCTAACTATTTTGACGCTTCATGTGATTTTTGAATTGAACTCGTGAATGTTTTTGGCTTGAGGCACGTGCCCTCCTTTTGATTTAATTCGTTTCGCTGCAAATATTTATTTCGTTTTACATTTCGTTATAGTATCTTGAATGACTTGTATAGTTGGTTATGCTTTTGGAAAACCCAAGTGTTTACATGGGAACCACGATCCATTCTTAGCATGTCGACAGAGGATTTGGCGATGACCTTTCCACCGTGATCTTTGTTACGAGGTTTTTGATGCCTCTTCTTCATGATGGTTTTTAATTGTTTAATCCTTTTGGTGCGTTAAATTTCAAGGCAAATGCTGCCGAAATTTCCGTAGGATTTTGTTTGGAAATTTTCCCTATAATCGCTTGAATCAAACATATATAACTTTAATTTAATTTTATTTTATTTAAAATGTAACACTCGATTTCCCTCCGTTCTCTTGCGGTTTTGGTTCCGCTTAGAGGGTCGGAAATTCAAGGGTGTTACAGATGGTTACTAGAGCCAGTGGTTCCTATCTTTCCTAAACGCTTTGTGTTTTCATTAATGCTTATTCTTTTCGTTTCGAAGTTAAACTGTTTTGAGAGTGTGGGTAGACACAGGTTAGGTGCATTTTATACGTATGCGTTTGATTATTATTGCACATAAAAATTTACGTGCTTATGTCTACGATCTTTGCGATGATTGCGATGGATCCTTGTAATGAAATTGCTGTGACTTAACAAATGACATGTTATTTATTGAAATTTTATGCATGAATTATGGTTATAGGAGCAGATGTTGCAAGCTATGTGTTGCGTAAAAGGCTATAATTTTTTTTATGTACATCCTAGTTAAGTTATGAGTTACCGTACTTACCTCCATGTGGATGTTCATATAACCTTCAACCTTATATTAGTTGATTATGTGCTTATGTTTCATTGGTTAGTAGTTTATATCAATGTTATTAAGGTAAGCTTATTAGTTCATTTTAATTATTTTTAGTGAACTTAATGACTAGTTATTTCAAAATAAGGTTGAATTACATACAAAACAAGAACGTATGCCTAGTTGAAAATTGTATACAAAGTGTGTTCTTGGCAATGAAGCATATTATCTTAACGAATCGTGAACATCTCTCGATTTTGAAACTCATAATTGCAGGAAATGCCTCCGCTGTCTAGTCAACGTTTGAGGAGACGCTCAACAAACACAGCTTTACGAGAGCTAGTCATGGAGCTAGCCGAGGAAAGGAGATCTAGGTCTGCGCCCGATGTTGAGACAACGACCTCCATGAGCAAGAGCATCTCACAGAACAAACCCCCTGTGTTTACCGGAGCTGGTGAACCCGCAATTTTAGAGAATTGGTTACGGGAATTTGATAAGATTTTCAACGTGGTGCAATTAATGCCCTGAGCATCTGAGAGTGGACCAAGCTGCTTTCTAACTACAAGAAGAAGTCGATTACTGGTGGTCCAATACCAGAGATAACATGATGAGTGATCCTCAAGAGCCGTTACAATGGAAGGAATTTAAAAGGGTGATTGGGGAAAAATTTTACCCACCTCATATCACAAAGCAAAAGTTCAACGAATTTTCAAAGCTCAAGATGGGTGATTTAATGGTTGACGAATACTATAAGAAGTTCATGGAGTATGTGAAATATTGTCCTGATGACGTCCCTACCGAGCAACAGAAGATGCAGCGTTTCGAGTTGGGGCTGAGCATGTTGATAGTGACCGGTACACCACTCTAGATGCGATGTACCAAAGAGCTGCTCAAGTAGGGAGTCTACTACATAAAGATAAAGGAAAGAAACATGTGACTAGCAGTATAAGAGTCAACAGTGGGGACAAAAGAAAGAAGAACTTCCAGCAGCAACATCATTCCTAGCAGAATAAGAAACACATGGGCTTCTTAAGCTTTGAAAGAAATGGAAAGCCGCACCATATAGGGATTCAACAATCAAAAGAAGAATGGAGACAATAATAGTAAGGAAAGAGTTTATTTCTGCCGCAGGTGTCCAAACAACCACCCGGGGAAAGATTGTAATGGAAATTTAGTAGAATGTAATGTTGTGGCAAGTTGGGTCATCGTGGCTTCGAATGTTACGCCAAGCGTGGGCGTCCAAATCAACAAAATGGGGGACAACAGAATGTTAATCAAAAGAATTTTGGGAATCAGAGGAATGGGAGTGACTACCGTGGTCAAAGCTTACATCAGCCGAAGAAGGGAACGGATATCGGTCTAATCCAAGCAGCTATAAACCCGGAGAGTCTAATGGTCGAAACACTGGAAGTGCAGGGACCGGTGCGCTTACTACTCAATCAAAACCTGGAAGATTGACCGCCATCAGCACAAGGGAAGCAGAGCATGCAAAGGATGTGGTGACGTGTACGTTCTTTGTGAACTCCGTGCCTGTCAACGTGTTATTTGATACTGGAGCATCAAATTCTTTTGTATCTGCATCAATAATCGAAAAGTTAGGATTAAGGGATCCCGAACCTTCTTTGTACGCCGTAGCAGTTCCTTCAGGAGAGTTGTATCAATGCACTAGAGTTTATAATTGTGTTCCTCTGACCATCGGGGGGACCATTTTTCCTAGTGACCTATATGAGTTAAAGATGTGTGACTTGGACATTATTCTTGGGATGGACTGGTTGGGTTAGTTTTAAGCAATTGTTGAATGTGATAGGCAAGAAGTTAGGCTTGCGGGACCCAAGGGAAAGAAAGTTAAGTATTGCAAGGCTACTTTCTGAATGCAAACAAAGATGGTATCGTCTCTGAAGATGAAAACCCTATTGAGGAAGGGATTGCCTAGTTACCTATGCCAAGTACTTAAGATAGAAAATGAGATTTTGACTCCCGAATTAGTGCCAGTTGTAAATGAGTTCCTCGACATTTTTCCAGAGGAGATACCGGGAATGCCACCTATTAGAGCTGTTGAGTTCACCATAGATCTAGTACCGGGGGCGGGACCTATATCAAAAGCACCATATAGGCTGGCACCAGCTGAAATGGAGGAACTTAAAAATCAAGTTTAAGAGTTATTAGAGAAGGGATATATTCGACCGAGTGTTTCGCCTTGTGGAGCAGCTGTGTTGTTTGTTCGTAAGAAGGATGGGAGTATGAGGTTATGCATTGATTATCGAGAACAAATACCCTCTTCCGAGAAATGATGATCTGTTTGATCAACTTAAGGGAGCATGGTTATTTTCCAAAATTGACTTGAGGTCTGGTTATCATCAGCTGAGGTTTGCGGAGCGTGATATCCCAAAAACAGCTTTCAGGACTCGATATGGACACTTTGAGCTCACAGTGATGCCTTTTGGATTGACAAATGCACATGCAGCTTTTATGTGCATGATGAATCAGGTGTTTAGTTCGTGCCTCGACATTTTCGTGGTGGTCTTTATTGACGATATCTTGGTGTATTCGAAGGATAAAGAAGAACACGAGCAACACTTGAGGAAGGTATTGCAAATACTTCGGGAGAATCAATTGTACGCCAATTTTTCTAAGTGTGAGTTCTGGCTTGAAAAAGTGTCATTCTTGGGTCATTTTATTTCCAAAGAGGGAGTTTCCGTCGACCCAACTAAGATTGAGGCAGTGAGAGATTGGCCTGTACCAAAGAATGTAACTGCAGTAAGGAGCTTTTTGGGTTTAGCAAGTTACTATAGGAGATTTGTAAAGGATTTCTCAAAGATTGCTCGCCCTATGACCAACCTGATGAAGAAAGACAAGAAGTATGAGTGGACAGATGATTGTGAAGTAGCTTTCCAAACGTTGAAGGAGAGATTGACTACCGCACCAGTATTAACCCTTCCGGACAGCACATCTGAATACCTCGTGTATAGTGATGCATCGAAAAATGGGTTAGGGTGTGTTTTGATGCAGGATAGAAAGGTTATTGCTTATGCATCCAGACAGCTGAAACCACACAAACTCAATTACCCGACTCACGACCTAGAGCTAGCAGCCATCGTCTTTGCTCTGAAAATTTGAGACATTATTTGTATGGAGTGAAGTGCAAGATTTACACTGATCATCAGAGCTTGCGATACTTGTATACGCAACAAAATTCGAACAATAGGCAGCGAAGATGGCTAGAGTTGATTAATGACTACGACGTGCAGTTTGATTACAAAGGGTAGGGCGAACGTGGTAGCCGATGCTCTGACTAAAAAGACCAATCATTCCCTAGCTTCCTTGATTATCCCTAGAGAGTTGCAAAGAGACATAGAAAAATTGAATCTTGAGATTGTGCGGCATGGAGAACTAAAGTCCAGATTAGCAGCCTAATCCATCCGACCCTCGATTTTTGAAGAAATTTTGACAAATCAAGTGAGGGATTCCTTATTAGAGAAAACGGGGGAGCAGGTTAAAAAAGGAAAAGCTGAGGGATTCACAATATTCGAGAATGGAAGTATTCGATACAAGGGTCGATGGTGTGTACCTTCTTCTTGTACAGAGCTCAAGAATAAAATCTTAACAAAGGCTCATAGTTCGATATATTCCGTCCACCCGGGAGGAGATAAAATGTATCAAGATCTGAAGCAAACATTCTGGTGGTCTGGGATGAAGAGATATATTGCTGAGTTTGTTTCCAGGTGTCAAACATGTCAGAAAGTAAAGAGTGAGCATAAGAGGCCTGTAGGTTTACTCCAACCCTTGGATATTCTTGTATGGAAATGGGATGACATATCTATGGACTTTGTTTTAGGTTTGTCGAGGACTAGGTCAGGAAATGACACGTTATGGGTGATCGTGGATAGAATCACCAAGAGTGCAAGGTTCATACCGATGAATAATCAATGGAGTATGGATCAGTTGGCTCGAGCTTACCTTGAGAATGTTGTGCGATACCATGGTGTCCCTAAGTCTATAGTTTCTGATCGTGATACTATGTATGTGTCAAAATTTTAGGAGACTTTTCAGGCGGCTCTGGGTACAGAACTTCTATGAAGCACATCTTTTCACCCTGCCACCGATGGACATACCGAGCGCACTAATAGGACTCTTGAAGATATGTTGCGAGCCGTAGCCTTGGATAGGAAAGGATCTTGGGATGAGTGTCTAGATTTGGTGGAATCTTCATACAACAATAGTTACCAGGCAAGCATCCAGATGGCACCTTTCGAAGCTTCATATGGTCGTCTTTGTCGAAATCCAGTATGTTGGGATGATTTCAGTGAAGCTGTCACTTTAGGCCCGAATATATTAGAGAAATGACCGATCAGGTAAAAATGATTCGAGAAAGACTTAAGGTGGCCCAGGATCGACAAAAGTCCTACACAGATCTTAAGAGGAGACCTGATGAGTTTGCCGTAGGGGAGTATGTACAATTGAGAGTTTCGCCGATGAAAGGAGTCATGAGGTTTGACAAGAAGGGAAAATTGAGCCCGAAGTTTATAGCATAATAAATCCTAACATTTAATCGAGCCAAATGTAATTACTTCAAGGAATCATTAATTTATTTTCATTTTAAAATATTTTGAGCTAATATTTTTGACATAATAAATCAAAATTTTGTTATGTATTTTTTCTCTTATCCATATGTTTTATATTATATAGTTACAAACTGAACCTGAAAACTATTTTTTTTAATTATTATGATTAAGTTACGTTGATAAACATATATTAAAAAGTCTTATAATTATGTTTAATTTTAGTTCAAATTTATTAAAATTTAATATTGATTTTATGATTTTGGACGTAATTGTAGACGTTGGGTAGTTGATGTCTGATCTTACTACAAGGATAACATAGTATGACATTACAATGTTATATAAGTCATCACCTTATTAACACTTTTGTATGCGTTAGGGCACCAATTATTGATTTTTTTATATTACTTTAAATTTCAAAATAAATTATATTTTTTCATGTTAAAACTAACCGTTAAAAAATGAGTAAAAGTAAAAAAAAAAATTTAAGAATAGAAAAGTTTTATACTACTTTCTTTGACGATTATTGATTTTCCTAAGGGGCTATAATTAATAGGAGATATTATTGTAATTAGTACAAAAATTCCTATAAAAAAAGAAAACAATAGCGAAACTTATTCCAAAAGAGGGGAAATAAACCACATGACATATAAGGGGAGGTCAGTTTGATATCCAAAATCTACTCAACAACAGTCAGGCAAGTAATGCTTGAGTGAACCTAGAAAAACTTGGGTAGAACTAGACATGAAGTAAGAAAAATTGAATCTTTTAAATGGTGAATTTATTATATTATTAAATGATAAAGTTGAAAGGCTAAAGTTGGAATCATAAAAATTAAAAAATGTTAAAATAAAGTTAGTAGAAAAAATATGAGGACCATACTTATTAAAATAATATGTTTAAATAAAGTTAGTGTAAAACAGGTGAGAACCATAAATAATATAAAAATGTTAAAATGAAGTTAGTAGAATATGTTTGTGCCCATAAACATTAATAAAGTAATAAAATTAAAATGAGCAAGATTTATTAAATCCAAAATTTGTAATGTAAATATAATTTTTTTTAAGTAGGAACAACAAATAACACCTCCCTAAATCACAAATGAATTAGGATCATCTCCATTACTAAAATGTAATGGAGGATCCATTACAAAATTCAATGGCTATAATTGACACATATTTTAGAATAAAAAATAAAATATCATAATTTCCTCCTATTAAAACAAAATAAAGCAATTATAGCCATTGGATTTTGTAATGGATCCTCCATTACATTTTAGTAATGGAGAGGATCCTAATTCATCACAAATATAAACACTATTAATTAAGAAACAAAAGAAATACTCCTTAATGCTTATTTAATTTCATTACACCTGAAAATCACATATACCATAAATCAAAGGTTGGAAAATAATAGGAGAAAAAAGTTGGCCTAGAAAGCCATATTTACTTGAAAGAAAATTTTCCCTATCTATCTCTTATTTTACACTTATCGTAAAATACGTCAAATTTAGTGAAAAGAGAAATTAAATTGGAGAATATGATAAAAAAACAAATAGAGAATATAAATGAGTTGTTAAATCAAGAGTATAAGTTTGTGAATCAAATCAAAAGAAAATAATTAAAACCATCATAAAAAAATACAGATTAAAAATAAGAGTGATGCGAAATGAGAATGACAGAAAAACTATTGATTAGATCTATTCTAAATAGGAAGCTTCCTCCTAAGTTCGAATACATATCGGTTAGAACAAGGGGATCTTAATTAGGAATGTTCCTTTAATGTTCCATTGTATATTCCTTTAATTGTATATGTTGGGTTTTAATAAATATCTTAATTGTGAGAAGTCCCCTAATTTATGAAATCTATGAGTGGAGGTATTCATTCGAGTTAGATGCTTTAGATCGTTATTTTGTTTAGATTGTCCAGACTCATTTTTTAAATTGTAATAATTAGGAATGTCATTTGTGTAACTATGATTAATTTTCAAAGATGTATTCTTTAATTATCATTTTTATTTACAGGATGATGGAAAGAAACTAGAAGCTGAGGGACCCACAAAGCCAGCCGAGAAGAAGTCGTCAGAGCCAGGAAAACTTGAGGAAGAAGCCAAAGAAGTGGTTGTTGAGACGAAGGCAGAAGATACTCCAAAGCCGGCTGCTGAGCCGCCTAAGGTTGAAGCCACTGAGCCGAAGAAAGAAGAGTCTAAGCCAGCTGAGGTTCTAGCCGCATCTTTGGTCGAAGCTGAGAAAAAGGAGGAGGAGAAAAAACCTGAGGTCAAGTGAAGAGATTATTATACACTAATTGTTGAATCAATGGATCGTTATAAGAAAAAAGAAAAAAAAAACATTGATATTATGTTTGTGATTGAGTAGGACTATTATTTATTAATTTGAAAAATTAATTTACCTGGGATTTTGTTTGGGATTTTGTTTAAATGAATATATACATTCGTGTAAGGGGATATGGCAAAAGCCAACAAATACGTTGATTTGTGAATTGTATTTACCTTGTGTTTTTCCTTGTAAGCATTTAGAGTCATTTTAAATATTGGATTTCTATTTAAATATACATAAAGTTCATAAAAATTAATGTTGGTATTAATTCCCGTATTGTTGCGGTAGTTTTGTGAGGGTTTTGGAAGAACTCCATTATTATTCTTTATAATACAATCAAGCTAACCACCACTAAGAACGTAGCCTACATTGGACGAACCTCGTAAATCTTTTGTGTCTTTGTTTATTGTTTTATTTCTTATTGTTTTCGTCCTAGTTCATTGAAGAACATTGTTTCATTATAACGAACACCTCTACCATTGTCCTTGCGTATTGTATGAAGTTGAATCTTTATGCCCTAGAATTCTTATTTCAATTAAGTTTTCGATTGAAAGTGTACACAAGAATTGCATAATGTAATACTGCTAACCAGTGTGCATCTTTTTTTAATCTTTCATTCACAAGTCCACTCTTTTCACTCCACTTAATTATTATACCTTCTAACGTATAATTTTAAATTTAAGTTGGTTCACGTTATTTTAGTGTGCACAAAGTTCATATAAGACAATCTTCAAAAACAAAAGTTCATATAAGACAAATTCTAACAAGTTATGCAACAAAAATAGACCATTAAATAAAAACCGAATTAGCTATAATAACGATTAAATAGTGTAACAATTGTGCTTAAAAAGAAAATATCATATGAGAATGGAGTCTTGTCTTAATTAGTGTAGAAAATTGCCTTCGTAAAACTAGACTTTTGGTTATTATTGAATTCATCGCTTGCAGACAAAGTTTAAGGAGAAGATGTATGAATTGAAAGATCTTAATGCAGAGGCATATGAGTATATGACTTATATACCATCAAATGCATAGAGTAGGCATGCATTTGACACTGTCTGTAAGTAAAACATGTTATTGAACAATATGTGTGAGTCTTTCAATGATGTGTTGAGACTAGTGATGGCCACGGGGCGGGTTACCCGGAACCGAACCGGTCTCGAACCGCTTGAAACCGGTCCCGAAACCGGAACGTTCGCGACAGGTTCCGAACCGGTCCCGAACCGCGAAACCGTGAACCCGCCGGAAAATGTTGCCGGAACCGTGAAACCGCCGGAAAATACCGTTAGAACCGGACGAAAGAACCACGGGCCAGTTCACCCGGTCCGAACCGATTCACCCGGACCAACGGTTCCATGGAACCGCCCCGGAACCGGGAACCGGACCGGAACGGTTCACCCCGCCCAACGGTTCCTTGGAACCTAAACCGGAACCGTACGGTTCCCTCGGACTAAAAAACTACATCAATTTCAAACGCTCGCCATTTCTCGCTCGGTTATCGGAATCGGACGTATAATATACCGTTGGAAAACCCTTGAAGTCTAGTTTCCAATGCTGCAAATCTTGTATTAATGAGATATTCCTATCAAAAGTTATAGCCAAAAGAGTAGACATGTATCAAATTTCACCTTAATACTTTTGCATTAACAACGCTTTTCTACTCTTTTGCTCTTTTACTCTTCATGGCTTGACAAAATTGATAGCTTGATACATTCTTTGAGCCTTGTAAACATGATTAGCACCAAAAACCCACAAAAATGACTCAAAGTACCATAATTCACCCATTTGGCTACAAATTGGACATGAAATACCGAAATGGAGTGAAACCACATAAAACAACCCTAAACCGCCTCTAAACATCGAAAAGGAGTGCAAAAATGTAAATGATGAGTGCAAATAGTTTCACTTATCATATGTCCACGCAACTAAGATTTTTTCATATGTTTTTGAACCAAACGTTCACTTAGTAATAAGTGAATGTATTACTGTTTTTTATCATCTTCTTAGACATTCTCATGATGATGGTAACGTTTTTTTAAAGCCGATTCTTGCAGATATGATGGATAAGTGGAAAGAGTATTTCACTGATTTTCCTTATATTTATGGAATTGCAACAATTTTAGATCCGTGTTTTAGGACGGAAAACCTAAGTAAAATAATAGGATTTTACTACCAAGCATTAGATCGCCCATCTAGTGATGTACATATTTATGTAGGAACTTGTAAAAAAATTTTAGCAGACCTTTATGATCATTATTCTAGTATATATAACCCGAGTCACGATACGTCTAGGCGTGCTAGCGTCTCGGAACGTTCCATGTATTATAACCCCATAATAGCTAACATAATAAGTCAAGATGATACTTTTATTAGATCATCTTCTTCCTCCCCTCCGCTTCATATTTAGAATTAGATAATTATCTTAAACATCACTTTGAAATCGACCAAAGTAGTTATAACATTTTACAATGGTGGAAAGAAAAATTATTAAAATTCTCCATATTATCGAGAATTGCAAAGGATATCCTTGCAATTCCTGCCTCTACTATTGTGTCGAAGTCTGCTTCTATTAAAATTCCTGCTTCTACGAAAAGAGATCTCGTCTTGCTCCACATATTATTCAATATGTGTTTGCAAGAAAAATTGGGATCAAACGGATGTCCGAACACAAGGACTCAAGACCGATGATGATCAAGACGACGATGATCCATGGATGATGATGGATACATCTGCATCATCGTCGGGAGAAGAGTCGGCGGAAGCATCTAACCAACCATATGACGATGACGAATAGGATCATGGATTACGGACCACGGTCAATCAACATCAACATTCAACAATTAAAAATAAAAGGTACGACAAAGAACTACGTGGGCTTTGATTCCTTCAGGATATATAGGCAGCTTAGTATTTATTCGGGATACTAGGTTCAAGTCCATTCTCTCCCCCTTTTTTTATTAATCATCTTTATCGTTTCTTATTAATTTATTTTTTTCCTTTTTTTTAGTAAATATTTTAATAACGATGACAAGCATTGAATTTCGATAATAATCAAGTAATCGACGAAGGTACGTCCGCATTATTATAGTATTTTTATATTAAAATTAAAGGAAAAATAAGAATGGAACCGATGGTCCGACCCACCCGACCCGGGTATTGGAACCGCTGGAACCGCCTCATGAACCGCCAAGGAACTGTTTGGAATCGTCCGAAACCGGAACCGGAATCGGAAATGTTCGGGTCAGGTTCCAGATGGAACCGGAACGGAACCGGCCCAACCCGGACCGTGGCCATCACTAGTTGAGACCATGTAGAGACAAAGATTTGTTGACACGTATGGAATGGATAAGGAGATTTATCATGCAAAGATACTATAACAAAAGCGAAGGGTCAAATTTAATAATAGGTGGTATTTTGCCTTATGTTAAAAAACAATTTGAATGGGCAACTAAAGCATACAAAAGTTATATTGTTAGAGTAGCTAGTAGCACATTGCTTGAGGTTGATTATAAGGACTAAACTTGTTTAGTAGATTTCGATGAGAGGACTTGTGTGTTGTAGTTGTTTCATATGGCAACTAACAGGTATGCCATCATGCATATGCCACAATAATGAACAGTAGGGGAACTTGTGAGGAGTTCATACATGAGTACTACAGTAGAGCCAGTTATGCTAAGGCATATGATCTAATAATCAAACCTATGCCTGGTGCTTCTGATTGGAAAAGACACCTCACATCCAGCCAGACCCTCCACCATACAAAAGGTTGCCTGGAACGCCTTTAAAGAAAAAGAGGAGACTGGAGCCTGGTGAGAAAATTAAGGGCAAGAAGCAGAAAGGAGAATATATGCAATTTATTAAACTCCGAAGTATAGAGTATTTAGCAAAGAGAGATGAATGATACCAAGATCACATGAGAAAAAAAAACTTGCAATGACAACACTATAGGGCTGAGCCACTAGAATAGATATTAAAGAAATAAGTGACAAAAATAAATGAAAAATTGCATTTGTTAACCCTAAATTTTTGGCTTTTTCATGTGGTAGTAAAGCCTTTTTTTAATCAACATAGCGATTTTAACCTTCTAAATTTTCCACGCGCCCAATAAGAGAGAAGTTTTTTTTTGTTAAATTTACGCTATTTTAACCCATGACATTTATTTATAAAAAAAACGCCTTGGTCACCCTAATTGACTACATATTTCGAAATTTAATAAGTACTTCATTTAATCAAAAACATAACATTTTGTCTACCACATGGAAAAGTTTGAAAATCAAGGTCACCACGTGGATTCCAACAAAAGTATGGAAAAGTAAAAAACTCAGGATTATCACGTAGATATCACAAAATAAATAAATAAATAATTTAAATATATATATCTAACAAGGTAGAAAGAGATAGTAAAAGGAAATTATCCTAAACACCTAATTGACATATCCTAAACACCTATTTAACACATACAAACACTTCTTGTTATACAATTAACCCGTCAGAGTTATACCACAAATCCTTACTTGACATATTGTAAACCTTTGGTTAACATGAATAAAGTTCTATTTGCCATAACTTAAAAACCTACTTTACATACCATAAAACTCCTACTTAATTTAGTATAAACTCCCATTAGACGTTTCCTACTTTCCTAAACACCAAATTAATATACCATAAATCCCTAATTGACATTCCTTAAACCCCTATATATACGAAAATATCTTTACCATTGGGGAGTGTGCATTGAAGAAAATAAGTATTCCTACTTAGGATGAGAAGTTAATATTTGCAATTTCTATATTTAAACTATCCTGAATTTATATTTGACTTCTACATTTTTTACATTACCCAAAGAAAGAGCGTGTTTTGCTCATTTTTAATTTAATTTCATTTATTCGAGAAACATTTTTAACATCTAGGCCAAACATTTAATAAATTTTATGCTTTTATTAATTAAATTAATTTATATCCTATAAATGCCCATGTAATAATTGATTAAAAAAAAAAAATTTAAACGGGCAATACCCGCCCGCCAAGATAAAGGGGCAGGTAGCGACACCAAAAAACCTGCGGATATATCCGGCTAATATTAATTATTAAATACTAATTCTTTTTTTTAAGTTGCTCTAGTCTACTCCTCTACCGTCGAGTCTACATTAGTAAAATTACCCATTAAATAATAATTACCCAGCTTAGTTTGATCTCCTATTCCACCTTTATTCTTGTTTTTTATTTTTATTTATTTATCATATATTGTTTAAGGTTAACAAGTTTTGTAAGTTGCAGGCTTTTCAAAGTATTACCAATTTGATCGCCTGCTAAGTAATTGGGCGGGTAGTGACAAAAAATATGCCCGCATCAGGCTTTTCAATATTTGAGCCCGCAGGTAGATTTTTAATATATTACCAATTTGCTACCCGCCCAAACCCCACCAATAAACAACTCTAATTTGAACCATGAAAAACTCAATAAGTATTTATTAATATATTATATAATCATAAAGTTGAAAAATTGATTGAACTACAACTCAAATTAAGATTTAAATTGACTAATTATGTGAGTCCGTCTCATGATGAGACAGTCTCATACAAAACAATTTACTGATGTTAGGCACGAGGAGGAGGAACACTTGGGCCTGAATATTGGATTCCTACAGTTGGACTCGGAGAAGGAGCAGCATAACATGGGCTGTCATTTTGGATTCCTACAATTGGGCTCGGAGAAGGAGCAGCATAACATGGGCTGTCATTTTGGATTCCTACAAATGGGCTCGAAGAAGGAGAAGGAAAACATGGGCTCGGATTAGGAGGAGGAACTCTTGGGCCAGAATACTGGATTTCAATTGGGCTCGGAGAAGGCCCAGGAAAACATGGGCTTGAAGGACTACCTTTGTCTGCAATATTCCTTGCATCTGTATATCATATCAATGTATAATAATATAAGAAAAAAATTAAATCACACAAAAATAAGTGTATTAAAATTATTAAGAAAATATCAAAAAAAAAATAATTATCAAGACAATAATCATCTTAATTCATACTAATATAAATCAACCAGGAATTTTATTTTTTATTTACTTTGGTTTGGATTTAGTTTGAAAATCTAGAAATCCTAATATTTTTATTTGCCAAATTAACTTTGAAATCATTTAAAAAATTAATAGAAATCAACTATTTTTTTTTTGCCAAATTTTGAAATCATTTATAATTTTCAAATAAGTTTATCAAAATTATTAAGACAATAATCAATCCAGCTAGTCCCCCTGATAGACCGTCTTTCTAAAAGACGTCTTTCAGGCCCAGCCCATTAAAGCTTAATATTTACTTTTACTCTGCATTTTTCTTTAAGGGTCAGCTCAATTAGAGATAGGCTCTCGAGCGTCTCTCACAAGAATTTGTGTAATCTTAATACATACTAATGTGAATTGAATCAACCAGGAAATTTATTTTTGGTTTACTTAGGTTTGGATTTAGTTTTGAAAATCCAGAAATCCTAATATTTTTCTGTGCATAAATTTTTGTGAGAGACCATCTCTTAATTGGTTGGACCACTATTTTCTGTGAGTTTAGATTACAAAAATTAAATAGATTTCAACTAATTTTTTTGCCAAACTTTGAAATTATTTATAATTTTCAATGAACATATTTGATTTCATTTAAAAACCAATTTCTAAGTGTTAGGGATTACTTTATTATATTTTGTAGTATAGAGAAAACATATTGGTTTATTTGTTAAAATGAAAAGGATAGAAAAGAGGTCATTTTTTTATATTTAAATTTGATTTAGTATAGATTTATATTTTTTTTGTTTTAGTTTTGTTTCAAATAAAATGTATTTGTACTACTCGATCAAATGAGTTGAACTCAACACATACACGTTTCAAAGCCATAAACTTTATATAGATTAAATGTGACTTGACCCTGTTTGAATAATTGTAGGTAAATATATATACATAAATAAAAATATAGCAAGCTTATTTGAGTATATAAAACTGAAAAAAAATAAAATTATACAGACGTAAGGAGTATTGATAGAATTTAGAAAATGGGTCTGGGCAACCCAAACAAGGAGGAGAAGAAGTAGTCCACTCATAAACCCAAAGAAGGTTCACTACTAAAACCAATTGGTAATAGTAGGAGTTACTCCTTGAGTTTATAAAGTGATGCATACTCTTCTCTTTTTCCGATGTGGGACAACTCACATGTGGGTAACACATGGGCACTTCAACAAGTATACGAATGAAATTGATTTGAGATGAATTCTAAACAATATCACCCAATTTAATTTAAAATGATTAAAAGAAAATGAATTTACAAGTATAATATCATAGAATAGAGATCAACAAAAATTCTTCAAAAAATAAACTTGTTACCTATAAGAGGAGCAATAGTGAAACTAGCTAAAACCAAAAGGATGACAATTTCCAAAGGCTTGGTTGTTGCCATAGCTCTATTTGTGGCTATTGAGAATGTTTATAATTTATGGTGGTTTGATCTAAAAATGCTTACTTATCTTATAAACCAATGCTATTTATAGACTTGAGACAAAGTATGCAAAATGGAAACAAATAAATAATATTATCTTCACGTTAATTGAAAAGGATAATTGGATGATTTCAAGTGACACTTATTGGGCGTTTTGGCGACATGAATTTATGAAATCATACAATCTATTAAAAAGATTGGAAAATTTCAAGTGGTACTTATTAGGAGTTCTGCCACATGAATTTATGAAATTTGCGAAATTTAGATTATTTGGCAGCTTATTTTTACAATTTGTCATTTCTACCAATTAAAATAAAAACAGAAAAAATTAATCTAATTTAATCAATTGTATCTTTCAAATAAGGTAACTTAAAATTAATTAATAAAATCAAAATGGATCTATAAATTTAATGCAGATTTCTCCAAAGTATCAATTATCATAAATCAAATCTGAAGGGATTTTATATTCATAATCATAATAATCATAATATCGAAGAAGATTTGAAAGAAGTGCAAGGTAATACATGATGACTTTTTAGAGTTTTGCCAAATGTATTAATTTTAATACTTAATAAATAAATACTAATAAAAAATTGAAAAAATAACACGTGACGACTTTTAATGTTTTTCCAAATGCATTAAATTCATAAGAATTAATATAATTGATTCCGTGACAATTTTCTAATTATCTAACAATTGTCCTTAGTTTGCTGTGAATAATTCATCTTTTGTCATAATTTGTTGGCATCATATCCTATTATTAGCTATTATTAATAATTATATCATACAATCGAACAAAAAGACTATAAAATTCAAAATGGCATTCTTTTGATGATTTTTCATATGAAATAATTCTTACCAAAATTAACATTAACTTATTCTTTAGTATATAAGTAGCTAGTACATGGAGTTAGATATGTTCTTTGGAATTATCTTGGAATTTTATTTTCATAAATATAAAAGCTAATTAAGATTTGTATTTAAAGTTTCTCAGAATACATGAGTATCACTACAACATAATTTGCTTTTAATGGGATATATTTAGCGACATTTAATTTAAATGTCGCTATTTCAAATTTCATATAGTGTATAAGAGGATTTTGTAACATTTATTAGACCCTTTAGCAGCCAAATAAAAAGTCACACTAAAAATTTTAGCGACATAGTATCTAGTGACATTTCTCACAAATGCCACTATAGACTATAGTGACAATTACATATGCCACTAAAGACCAAATAAAGTGTCGCTAAATCACTTTATAGTGGAACTTAAAATAAACACCAATAATTATTACACTAAACATATGAATTAGTGGCATTTTTTTTAATGACACTAATTCCAATGTCCCAAAAAGTTATATTTGTTGTAGTGTATTTTCATGTTGAATTATTTGCTAATTAAAAAAGTATTTCATTAAAATTTTATTTCA